>JADLSH010000388.1:840000-2040000 GCA_016169945.1 Trachythela sp. YZ-2020
ATTCAGTATAAAGTAAATTTAGTGAAGGTTTGCTTCTTGCATAGTAACATTATACCAATTAGAGGCGGTCTTTACTGGATTCTGGAGGGTAATTTAACCCTTCGCATGACACTCTTATGGTGAAAAATCCCACTGTTCTTTATACCGTTCATTCGTCCAGTCACTCATTGTTTTGACATGTTTGTGACATTATGCAAAGGCCTATTAATATAGATCTGACGGAACTATCCAGTATAAATATAGTAAGTTTAGAATAGTCTTACACTAAACTAAACTAAACTAAACTAAAGCTACTAAAATTTAAGAAACCATACGTATTAACATTACCTTATTCCTAGGTGTTGGTGATAGTTTTGCAGTCATCGATGGCTCCTCCTATTATTGGAAGGGCGACCAAGCCAAGCTGTACAGCCATGAGATCACAGGATCTGTCTGCATGAAGTTTTATTTTTACCTCTATGGAAAAGAAACGGGATATTTGAAAATCTTCACCAAGCGAAAGAAATCGACTTATGAACACGTCGTGTTCACTTATTATGGAAATCATGGCCATAAGTGGAACTTTGCCCAGATTTACTTGAATTTTTCTCCCACTGATGTATATCAGGTAATGTATTTTAATCAAATGAAGATGAGAGTTGGTGAGTAATTACACTCATGATATAGGTACATTGTCAAAGCAGGGTAATGTTCCAGCGAGTTCAGTTGGGGGTTAACGTTAGTTGGAGTACTTTAAACCAATATTCAATATATCATTACACTCTTTGATCTTTTCTATTGCCCTCAGATAATCATTTTGGGAGAAGTCGGAGATCAAAATGTTAAGGCGAGCATTGCTATAGATGATATATCATTTGAAAATAGTACTTGTGAACAATTACCTCCAGGTAAATTTGTCACTTTATTCCACAGTTTTGTCAATTGTGTCTCATATTTTATGTTTTATTGTTTAATTAAATCAAATCAAATAAACTTTCTTTTACCAGGGTAGTCACGTCAGTTCAAAATAACTGGTATCAATGTGAGCCCTGTAGTAATGAAGTTCTAAATCAAGTACATGGGTTGGGTTGTCAGGATTGTAGTGGAGGCGGACTCAGGGGAGCTGAGCCTTCTTTGTTAAAATTTCCTGTCGATTTGGGGAGCTGAGGCCCCCTTATTTTTGCAGATTCCATAATCTTAAACTATAGAAAGTTCTTTGGAACTGTAGTGTTAAAATTTCAGTTATTTCCAACAATAATGATTTTAGTAATCGTTCACAAGTTAGACAGTCGGAATACTCCAAGTTTTACTCATTTAAACACTGCAAATTTTCCCGAGCACTCAGGTTTCCTCCTGCGGCAAAATTTCGAAGTACGTTCCCTTCACAACACGAAAGGAAAGTTTGGGTCTAATATAGCTATCCATACAGATAAAGTTAAACTTCAAAGATTTTTTTGCACTTCACTTGGTTGAACTAGAATACTGGGTTTGGTGGATAATCCAAGTGAGTAGATATATACACAAGGTCTTTAAATTGTGTATATATCTACTCACTTGGATTATCCACCAAACCCAGTATTCTAGTTCAACCAAGTGAGGTGCAAAAAAATCTTTGAAGTTTACCTTATCACAACCCGCACACCCGATAACCTATATATATACAGAACTTACGGTTACAGCTCAGCAACTGGCCTCTGTAGCTCAGTTGGTTAGAGCGCTGCACCGGAATCGCAGGGCTGTAGGTTCAATTCCTGCCAGAGGACCTAGTGTTGCTTTTTTCGCAATCGTTCCTGGTTAGGTCTTAAATTGTGTATATATCTACTCACAGTACAGATAAAGTTAGTTTAGTGTAGGTTTCCTCCTGTAGTAATACTAGACAAATGTTATCCAGTATGAAGTTTAGTTGAGTTGAGTTTAAAATACTTCCAATTTTCTTTATAGCCAGTACAGATTTCAACTGTACATTCGACACTGGCACTTGTGGATGGGAATTGGACGGGTCAACAAGTACTGAATTTATCTCGGGTAAGTAAGACGAAATTGTATGCATCCAAATGACGCGTTCTACGTCGGGATAAAATTGCAGTTGAATCGTAAAATCACAGAAAAGTATACTTTAATATGCATGTTTTTAAATTTTCCATATGGCTTATTTTAGTGTGCAGTATTAATTGCACACTTTGTGCAGTATTGCTTGGAACGTGTGAAGTATTGAATGCATAGTGAGTTATCGTTGAATTTAAAATATATTTTCAATTTTTGGGCAGGACAAGGTTAGCCATAAATACGGTGATTTGACAATTTCGCCAGATGCTATGCAACGAACAAAGTTTTAAGTGACTTACATAAACATCGATCTCTCACAAAATATTGCTGGTCATTCAGAAACTCGTTATAAGCAATGCGACATTGAAGTTGTCACGATCATACAGCTATTTCAATTAAAGTTGTCAAGCAGCCGATAGTCAAATGTAGCCTACAATCTAAGCGCGAAAAGTATAATGGGAATGAGATATTTATAGGGTAAAATGTACTACAAAATCGCCTCGTGGGATTAGCAAGTAGTGAGCATATATATCAAATTTGTATACTTTCAAGGAAATCAACGCGAAAGATACCTTATGCGTAGTTCTTAATGCGCTTATAGTGAAGACTTACTGGGGAACTATTTTCTTGACAGAAATAATAGGCTTACAAACTAGTCAACCGTTTGTCCTAACTAGCGTGATTTTCTGTACGTGTTGTCGCCGACAACATTTAAGGTTCTTCCTAATACAAGAATATAATTACAATAACGTAAATTTGTGTCATGTCATTTAATTTAAATGACACAATATCTTAACTCACTGACAAAACGTCATATTATCAATAGTCTTAGAATTTACCTGACAACTGACATCCCAGGACCTCCATTCAGACTCCCCTATTACACTACTTTGACATCTCCTTGTATTTTCTTTATAAAAATTACACGGTCATATTATCTCACATGTAAAATTATGTGTGGAATTGGAATATTCACATGTTAGAATTTTCACATGCAAAATTTCAGTCTCATATTTTCTTTCACATAACAAAATATAAAAGGTTCATATGTGGAAATTAGTCTCACGTGTGAAATTATTACTTTATACGTGGAATTTGAACAGTTGACATCTTCACATCTTGACAACAAGAACATCTTCACATGTAAAATAATGTGTGAAGTATCTGTAAGGGATGACTTCATATCATGGTAATCTATTTTCCATGTCTTTTAGGCCTGAATCAGTACGTTGTTAAAAGCAAAAGCTCACAGAATTTAAGAAGTCCAAAACTCTTTGAACGTAACGTGTGCTTCACTTTTCAGTACTTTCTAACCAACACTTACAAAAAGAAAGACAGAGTGTTTGTGTTCATTAAAGATGCAAATAATAGTCAGTTGCTTCCAGTGTGGAGTAAACAGGTCTATTATGATAAAGGAGAATGGCACACAATAAGGATTGTGTTAAGTCATGAAAGTGGTTTCAATCAGGTGAGCCGTTTGGTTGTTAAATCATAGGTTAAGTGTATTTAAATCTCATCTAGTCAAAAATTTAAATCAGTCTTCTTTAGAATATATATATTCATTTCAGTTATACTGTATGTGAAGACCGTTCTTCTAATTCTTACAGTCTACCAAGGCTTTTCCCGGATACTTCGGTTTCCTTCAGTAGGAATGTTCCATCCTGGAACTCTAAGAGAAACAGTTTAGGCAGAACCGGTAGATGAAGCCAGTTGATGAAGCCAGTTTAACATAACTAGATTCCCACCTGTGGTAACATTGGGAAAATATAGAGGGATTACTCTTACTGCACTTCATGGGAGAATAGTAAACTGAACTGATAGAATCATCCTGTATTGGTTGGTTAAATATATTGTTCCTGTATAGTAAGACTGGACCAGTATGGATAGGATTGCTCTTACAGGACCTTCAGGGTGTAACAGATTAGAACTGATAAAGCTCTCCAGTATATTAAGTAAAGTATATCAATACTACAAATGAAATACAATTATTATAGTTAGTTAAGTTTTAGTTTGGTCTTATTAAATATAATTTAATTAAAGTAAATTAATGTAATAGGATACTTACTAGTAGATAGCCTAGTTTGGCTTATTTACTTGTTTACTTACTGCTTTAACCCATTATATATTACTTATGATTGCTTACACGTCAAAAGTGTGTTTTTGGTATTAATATGTCCAATTCGACTCTTGTTAACCCATTGAGCTGCAATGAGTTCCAATGCTTCCCACTTTGTGGTCTTACTTAAAATCCTTAGTATGGAAAAAATATGAATGATAGTTGGAAATAGCATGAAAATGGAATTTAGTATGGAAATTAATAGCTAGCGTATAACTAAATTAATTTTGAATTTTTTTAACATTTTAATGCATGTATATTTAGGGTATTCTATCGCTTTATTGATTTTAGAGATATACTTTTAAATGTGAAGTATTTCACTTTGGTGCAATTTTCAATGATATGTAATAAACCATCAATAATAATAATAATAATACTAATAATAATAATAATAATAATGATAATAATAATAATAATAATAATAACAAAAATATATACTAATCCATCACTAATTTTACACTAATTGCCATTTTCATACAATGGAAACACGATGGATATACTATTATGGAAATAATATGGAAAATATATAATGGAGATAGCATTTTCATATTTTTTCCATAGTATACTATATGGATTTCAAAAATTTTCCCACTCCCAGTGACCCTGCTTAACGCCAGATAATTTTACTCATGAATATAGGGACGTAGCTATATTCGGACGTTAATGGGTTACTACTTACTAGATTTCTTAAATTGCAGGGAGCTCTATCGATGAGCCGTTGAATTATAATTGAAATATTACTTATGGAAGGAATAGAAATAGCGGGTGCAAGTATACTTCTTTGAATATTACTAGGTGGAAATACAGAACTTCGTAAGTTATGGTGATGTCCATTTCGCGAATATTAACCTTAACTCAGAAATTGGCGATTGTAACAATGTTGGTGAGTATAGTGCGGACTGAATAGTTGGGCTTCCCTTCAGGGAGAAAATGAATTCCAGTCGTTTGAGAATGTGGAAAAAATGAATGAGTCGTTAAATAGTTTCTCTCCATCAACAATCGCATCCAAATGTCTTGAATGGAAAGAGTAAATAAAATAAATGAGTGGAAAAAATTTAAAAACTAATGGTTGATCCAAGAGAAGCAATGCTTCGGAAGCGACTAGTTGTGAATTGTGTAAAACAATGGGTAACAGTTTTTACATTTTGGCAAAATAGTAGATTAAAAAATCTACCCAAAAAGTTCAAAAAGCTAGCCTAACGATAGTTAGAGTACAAAAATGAATTGCATCAACTCTAAAGGCTTCATACTAAGCACGATGCGCCGAGAAAACTAATACATTTGTTTTAAATGCTCATGTATTTCAGTATTTGGCCACAATAAAGTTAAAAAAATGCAGTTTAAACAGATATCATAGAAGAAAAAACTTTTCTCCATACATAAAACTTAACATTTGTTTTATGTAAACATTTGTTTATTTGTTCAAGTACTTTTCGTATACATATTGTAATACGAAATTGTAAAAATTAAAGCCTTGGCCCTTTAGTTGAGGCTATATGTTTTTTATCGTGAAACGACCAGAAAAAAATTACAGCATGCCTTGTTCATTGTCCAGTTTTAGTAGAAAGCGTTGATCGAAGTCAAAACACATGCATTCACTGCATGATTCACTTTATGAGTTTTTTATGGGCAAAGCAAGTAAACAGTAAGATATCCTTGTCGAAGCAACACTGAACACCAGAAAACCAGGCCAATACCTTTCAAGACCTCGGGCACAGTTTTTCTCATCCGGACCTCGCAACCGGTAAATAACATATATATATGAAGTGGCTGAGCCGTACGGAAAAAGTTTATATGTTCATTTCAACAGCCAAAAAACGATGACTTACGAGAAGAAAAAAATTGAAAAAAAATATTTTTGTCAAGCAAAATATCAGAAAGTTGTGAAATTGACAACGAACTAAATTACGACTATTTTCGAAAATTCAAAATCGCGGTGCCTTCACGCCGCGGCTTAATGTTCCTGACTGTTTTAACCTATAGGCTATACTTCTGAAAATATAAAGATTTTTCTCGGCATCTCATTCGATGGGATTAATAGTAGAAGGTGTTAGTAGATGGAATACTCGAACGGAAATTTATATACATTTTTTAGACCTAGCCAGGAGCAGTTGCGAAAAATACAACTTAGACCCTCTGGCAGGAATTGGACCTGCATGCGACCCTGCGATTCCGGTGCAGCGCTCCAACCAACTGAGCTACAGAGTCCAGTTGCTGAGCATTAACCGCAAGGTGTATGGGTAAATATCAAGATTTTTCTCGACATATTTCGTTCGATGGGATTAATAGTAGAAGGTGTTAGTAGATGGAATACTCGAACGCAAATTTATATACATTTTTTAGACGTAGATTCAATTCCTACCGGAGGGCCTAAGTTGCATTTTTCGCAACTGCTCCTGGCTTGGTCTAAAAATGTATATAAAATTCCTTGTATTCAATCTATTAACATGCACCTTCTACTATTAATCCCATCGAACGAGATGCCGAGAAAAATCTTGATATTTAGCTACCCATACACCATATACTGGCATAACTTCCATCCTATATACCGAACTGGACTCTGTAGTACAGTTGGTTAGAGCGCTACACCGGAATTGCAGGGTCGCAGGTTCAATTCCTTCTATACTCCCAAGTTCTGAAAATTATATTTCTATACAGCCAAATAGTTATTCTAAAAAAAGTGGTTCGGACTTTTCTATCTATATTTCGCCGTTCGTTTGATATAGATTTTTCTTCGATTGTTAAAATATATTTCAAATTTTTTTTGAAGAATCAGCCGCAACTCAATAAATATTCAAAATATAGACATAGCCGAACACCCCTTCGAAGCGACGATTTTCAACTTTTTGCTGTGCAATATTACAGCGATTTCGCGGATATTTTTTCGCTCAAGGCTTCTCGCCTCAGATGTGTATATTCAGTATAGATAAAGTTGGATTTTGAAATATTATGTTCTTTACTTCTAGCTGAAAAGACATTTTTCGTTTCCACTATGATATACTCTCCAATAGAATACGTCATTTCTGAAGACGGAGTACATTGCGATAGCTATCCAACATTCCAGTTCACTGCACGCACTACTACAAGCAAGAACTATCCAAAACCTATGTATTTATTTTCAAGTTCATATAATATAATATTGAGTACCTACATTGGAGCTGCCTTGGGCAATCTGGTTGGATATTTTTACGTAAGCGAGACTCGACAGGAGAACAGCTCAGCAATATATTACAACATGCAAAGTAATTGGTATGGAGAGTATATTTCGGAGCTTAGCACAACTCCTGCCGATGGAAACTGGACGGGAAATGTTCTGTATGTGAAAAGTCATCAAAGTCATAAAGGTATGCCAAGACTTATTGATTATTGATTGCCTTGCGGTGCCTTGTTCGTCCATTGTTTAAGCAGGTCCCGAAGAGAGCTACACTGAGTCCAGCTGTCAAAAGCAATTAAGTAATACCTGTACAGGGTGTCTAAAAAAAAAGTGAACCCTTTAATTTAATACAATAGTGAACCTTTTGAAATTGAACTTCATATTTGCATTTTCTTTCAAAGAATCTATTGTACCCTATTGTATTTAATTTCGAAGGGTTCACTTTTTTTTTAGACACCCTGTACAGGGTGTATAAAAAAAAAGTGAACCCTTTGAAATTTAATACAATAGTGAACCTTTTGAAATTGAACTTCATATTTGCATTTTCTTTCAAATAATCTATTGTACCCTATTGTATTTCATTTCAAAGGGTTCACTTTTTTATGATACACCCTGTATATGGGGTATAAAAAGCAGTAATCCAATTTTGGCATGCTATATTGCGCGCATAATATTTAGTTTATAGATTTACCTTTATCACACAAATAAAGATCAGGCTTTGAAGGGTCAAATGACTCCTCTTTTGCGATCAATAATGGCCAAATACGATCCGATGAAAATGTAGTCGAAATCACATTTCTTCGAATTTTCGATCATTTTATACCCGGCATTGTTGTGAGCTGGTTACGGAAAAAGATTGCGTTTATTCGTGGAAGTCGTTCGTGGCGTTGTTCAGGAGTTCCATGCATTTAGATCGGACATTAAACTGTCGGAGAAAAACTCTAACTTTTAATTGATTGAACTTTTAAGTATGATTTCGTACATAAGAACTATAAATACTTGTATATTTTGTATATCTTATTCCTGTATTTTAGCCTTTCTTTTAGTGTACAATATTAATAAAATGTTTATTTTTATACCCAAATGATGGTTGCCTATTTGTGAAACATTCAGCATTGCCATGAGTTGAGTCTACAAACTTAATTTCTGTTTCCTAATATAAAATATTCCACAATTCGAACCTAAATTTACCAGGACTTGATAAATAGCTCATGGCCGGTTACATCGTCTTTTTTAAATTCTTGAATTTGAATCCAAAATGAGAATAATTTCAATAGGCAGACAATAGGTTTGCACTCAACTCCCATGAATGGTGGAAAATGGTTATTTGGTTATTAATATTTTGATTTCAATAGAGATACAAAAATGGTACATTTAACAGCTAAAAGATTGATCTTTATTGGTGTGAAAAAAAGTAAATATATAAACTAAATAATAAATGCACGATAACATTACTCTTTTCAAACATCTTGTATAAATTTTGCTCCAAGCAATCTATCTTAAGGCTGATTTCCATTCAGTGCAAAGTGTCGCGCGATCGACCTTTTGCGATCGTTTTCTTTTGAATTATGCATGAGCCCTCGACCGGATCCGTTCCAGTCGAGGGCTCATAATTCAAAAGAAAATTATCGCAAAAGGTCGATCGCGCGACATTTTGCACTGAATGGAAATCAGCCTTTACCACACCTATGCTTATTACTTTAGATAATGGAAATTGTCCTCCTGAGTACCTTGACATAACGGGCAAGTGTTTTTGGCTAATGTGTGGCAGGAACTCTCCTTTGTATGCCGAATCTAGCTGCTCAAACGACTTCGGGACTCTAGCCTCGCTTGATGCAACTAGCATTAGACGTGTAACTGAATATCTGAACTATATCAAAGCCACAAGTGTCGGAATCACTCAGGTTAGTTTTGTTATGTACTTTAATAGCCAGTGCCGAAGTTGTGTAGATATTTTGTAGAGCCAAGCTACAAAGAACGTGGATAATAATTATAAGATGGGTATTGATGATATATATATTTGTTACCAAATTTAATCCGCGGGCACCTGATATTCGTAAAATTATTAGGAAACATCGTTCTATTTTGGAAAATGATGAACAAGCGCAACAAATTCTACCGGTTAACACTGACATCCTAGTTTCATATAAACGTAATGCTAACTTGAAAGAGTTGTTAGCACCATCCAACCCGTATAAATGTTCTAAGCCAGTCGGTGAAGGTTGTTTTGGGTGTAATGCCAAACGCTCTGATTGCTGTAAAAACTTTTTGGTGGTTGTTAGTGCATTCAGGGCAGCTGCGACTGGTCGGTTATTTAACATAGTTAAATCTTTAACTTGTACTTCTGTAGTAACGTAGTTTATCTTGCGTTTTGTGTGGCTTGTGGTTTGCAGGGTGTTAGTTCTACCATAAATTTTAAGTCCAGGCTTGCAAATTACAAATCACACATTAAGTATAAGCGTAGAACTTGCAGTATTGTTAATCATTTTATTGATAGCCATCAGGCTGACCATTCTTCTCTTAAATTTATGCTGATTGATCAAAACCATAAGAAATTAAGAAAGAATGAAAACTTTTGGATAGGAATTTTATTGACCAACCACAGGGGTTTGAATTGTAATCATGATTTTGTTCAACAATAGTATATTTAATATGCATGCATTAATTAATCGGTAGGTCGTATAAATAGGATTTTTTGTAACAGAGCTAGTACCACAGTATACAGGGTGTACAAAAAAAACGCAAACTATTGAAAATAATCTATTGTTAGAATTTCAATGGCCGAGCACTAAGCTGAATGTAAAGAGTGCAAAATATTGGCAGGGTGCATATATTAAGTATTGACTTATTAAGAAATTAAAATATCTTTGTCATTTTCTGCCCTTGGGAATTTAAAGCAGCTTCGTAAATAAAAACTGTTTTGTGTGATGCACGTAATTTTCCTGGCTGAAACAGCACATAAGCACATGTTGGACGAATTCAAATAAAATAATTGCCATGCATAAAATTTGATTCCATTGCGTTTACGAACCCATGGGTTTAGTTCATTTTGTCTAACATAAACCGCTTCGTTAATATGCATAATATTTACTTATGTCAATAATTTATGCACTCGTGGGTTTAACTTAGTGCTAGGCCATTGAAATTCTAACAATAGATTATTTTCAATAGTTTGCGGTTTTTTTGGTACACCCTGTAGAGACGACCAGTAGGGCCACTCAATTGAAATTTTGTGTGGCCGCTCATTACGCATTGGCAGCCAGTCAATTGCTTTTTCTGGCCAATAAGAAAGCTGGAGTAACTTTCCTGGCCAGTAAACTGCATATTTTTGCATAAAAAGCCGGCTACATGTTGCATCGCCGAGTGGCCCTACTGGTCGTCTCTATACTGTGCTAGTACTCTGATGAAGGCTGTTACATGCAGTCGAAAATTTAGATAGTTATCATTTAATAAAATTTTAAAAGCTGCTTCGACGCGTAGCCGATATTCTTTGTCCCTTATGAATTTGTCCTTTTGGCTGAGCGGAGTATTGTCACCTTTGTCACCTATATATATATATATACAGGGTGTATCATAAAAAAGTGAACCCTTTGAAATTAAATACAATAGGGTACAATAGATTATTTGAAAGAAAATGCAAATATGAAGTTCAATTTCAAAAGGTTCACTATTGTATTAAATTTCAAAGGGTTCACTTTTTTTTGATACACCCTGTATATATATAAATGAATCAACCAAGAATTTAAAGACTCCGAACCTTATTAATATCACCGCTCTACAATAGTATTGAGCACTGTCTGATAGAAATTATCGAAGTACTTATTTATTTATATATATATATATATATATATATATATATATATACTAGGTGTAAATAAATAAGGTAATCCTACTTTAGGTAGAAGGTTTAGGTGATGGTTGGGAGTTGAGTGCAAAGCTATTGTCTGCCTATTTAAATTATTCTCATACCTTAATTTCAATCGAGTGAGATGCAGAAAAAAAATATCCAACTTTAGCATGTTTTCGTGCGTTTATTATTTAGTTTATAGATTTACTTTTTTCATACCAATAAAGATCAATCTTTTTGCTGTCAAATGATACGTTTTTGGATCATTCCGATCAAAAATGGCTAAATACGATATGATTAAAAATTGCCGGTCGAAAACGTATTTTCCACCGTTGGGAGTTGAGTGCAAAGCTATTGTCTGCCTGTTGAAATTATTCTCATTTCAGATTCAAATTTAAGAATTTTAATAAGATGGCGTAACCCATGGGCTATTTATCAAGTCTTGGCAAATTAAAGGTGGTTCAAATCGCGATTTAACAACAAAATTTCGTATTATTATTGTATAATCTTTTGTAATTCTAACTTGTGATGTTGGTTTTCCTGAATAAATACTATTATCAATCAATCAATCATATATAGGTCTTAAAATATGTGCATAATTTTCGAATTCTCGAAATTTCCATCTACAAACACCAGCAGCAGCGTAGTTTTACAGTATTAGGCAGTTTCACAAAGTTTGAAAAATTAGTATCCAGCGGATAACGCAATCAGGCCTTCGTATGCGAGTTTCCCTAATCGTATAAGATCTTTAATAGGTTACAGTCGGGTTGTCAAGAAATGATCGACAGTGGATCTGGACGGATGGACGAGTTTATAATAACAGCGATGGCACCTTGGATATGGATTCTGATACATATGCCTATTTAACGTTGGACGAAGGAAGAAATGAGTGGATCCTGAAAGATGGGAATTCATACGTTGAACATCACCTGTGCGAGAAACGAGGAGGTAAGCAATAACCTGAAAATACGTGCATGAGGATTGATGGATAAAATCTGAAGCGGTAATGTCATCGATAGAATGTGCAAGGGCTGTTGTACATTTTTCAATAAACCATTAACGTTCAAGAGTCAAAGAGTGGCGAGAACAAGTAAATCGTCTAAAGCGGCTTTAGGGTGAATTGGGATGTATTACCAAGATATCTAGACGATAACTAAGCCATTACTGTCGATTTCAGGTCACTTTTAAAAGAAAGTAGGTTTTTTACTAAAAAGGTACCAATCAAATGCTCAGTTTACAAACCTGTTTGTGAATTTCACTACGAACGTAGTACTTCAGTATTTTAATTCAGTACTTCTGTACTTAAGTAAACAACTTGCGAAATTGGCTTTGCGAGTTCCACCCCCAACATTACAAATTTGGAAATGTAATTGGGAATTCACAACAAACTTGGCAACTTTAGGCGATTTTGGGCAACTTTAGGCAATGTTGGGCAACTTTAGCCGATTTTGGGCGATTTAGGTCCAAGAGTAGGCCTCATATTAATATCCACAAATATCGCGCCAACACCCATATGGATCCATTACTTAAACATTAGCAAACATGTTTACTGTTTTTTGTTCTGTGAGACGTAACTGTATGAGTAAATTTCTTATAGAAAATCTTGCGTACAGATCTTGGTCAAATCAATCTAGTACCTCGACTGGATCCTCTTCACAATTGGCAGTAGATGGACTTCTTTTCACTTGCAGTTTAACACGACAGCCAGAGAAGGTACATGATGTTCATTATAAGGTGTATTCTCTAATATGTAAATCTGAATATGTAAAAGGTCTTATCGCAAGAAAAGTGCTTCCTCAAACTCGATGTTCTCGAAAAATAGAATGGGAAAAATGCTGGGCACACATTTCATGTTGTAAGCTCCGATAACGCCACGAGGGAACCTTCATGAATCTTTATAAAATAGACAAGTTTTACATGTATTGCTGTTGAAAGAATACAATTTAGTCCAGTGAGAATGTGAGATCAACCGAATGGAAACATACCGTGCGCGCGCCGTACTATTTTCCCGCTTATTACGGGAAATTCTCGGCAAATGCAAGCAGTGTTAAGATTAGCAATCGAAACGACAAACAATGTCTCGTTGAGGCTCGGCAGCGATTAACATACCTTTAAAAATATAACGTTTTCTTCAAGAAATCCTTGCGTATGTAAATTTGTCGCCTACGTCACAGATTAAGGATATACCAGAAGTGTAACTTCATAGGGCTTTCGTGTCCTCAAATTTCCCCAAATGGCGCTTGCTAGGAACATGGCGGCGTGAAAAACACGAACGTTTTTTTTCTTTCGTGGCCTTTTTAGATCGAAATTTTTGGATAAAACAGTTAAGAGCATAATTGTTAAATGTTTGAGCTGGTTGAAAGCAATTAAGAAGTGAGAAAAGACGAATTGTCGGCTTTGTCGCGCGCTTGCTAGGAACGTGGCGGCCGTGGAACAACTTTTACCTGAAGTTACACATCTGTATATATTCATCTGTGCCTACGTCATTGTATTGTGACGTCATATAATGCGACAGACCGAGTGAGTGCACAAGTGACAGACGAATAATCGACTTTGCTTTATTTGACTAATTTACATAACTCGCGATCAACATACCTTTAAAAATATAACTTTTTCTTCAGAAAATCGTCTAAGATACGTTATGACAAATATCAGACACAGTCTGCGGAGTACCGAAAAAAGTATTCGGCCGTGATCGGATTATCTTCGTAAATTCCAATGGGCATGTAAATTTGCAACCTACGTCATTTTATTTGTAACTTCATAAAACTCGACAAACCGAACGAAAAAACGAATCCAGTTTGCTTTGGCTAATTTACATAGGTCGTGAAAGGAAACTGGCACGAAGAAAACCAAAGCGTCAAGAATAGTGTGCCAATAGCGTCAATAGCGTCAATAGCGTCAATAGCGTCAATAGCGTCAATAGCGTCAATAGCGTCAATAGCGTCAATAGCGTCAATAGCATCAATAGCGTCAATTCAAATGTGAGAATAGCTTCAATTATTTTCAATTCACGTTAACGTTCTTCTAAATTGGACAAACAAAGAACAGCAAGCGAAAACATGAATTATATTAAACCTGGTCACCGTGGACGAATAAAAAAATTAGCATATAAAGATCAGCAAATTGGCTTAAGTCTTTGTTTAATTCATTGCTCAATTGATCGAAATGTTCTATTGTCTTTTCATTGTTTAGGAACCCCCACTGTTCTTTATGAAATCTAGTCAATATTATCATGAATTCTAACTATATTCTATGGCATTTTAGCGGTCCCAAAACTCTTGGTGGACAATTGCCCTAGACGAAGATGCCACAATCTACTCGGTGGAGATTTCATGGGGAAAATGGGCTCCCAAAGAAAAAGCTCTGGTTACTGTCGGCTTACGAATAGATGGTTCTTTACCAAACTTTGCAAAAGAAGTATACATGCACTGGCGAACTATAACTTTTTGTGACCCACCATCACCTGCTCGTTATGTTAGGATTGAAACAAAAGGAGAATCTCTGGAGCTTTGTGAAGTGGACGTACATGCCACGGGTAATTCATCACAATAAACAATTATTGGACGAGGCTGAGCATGATATCAAGAATTATTCAGACTGAGGACAATGTTATAATAATTTCGCGAGCTTTTTATACAAGCTGTCGACCGCGCAGGGGCTTGGGCTCTGCAGCGTGCAATAATACTTTTAATAACGTGAGAACTGCCGGATATTGAAAATTATCCGGGACAATCAGAACGAGAATAAAGTTTGAATGTATAATAACGTTTATTATATACACAAACTCTGAATATGAGGTATTCTGCAATCTGATTGGTTCTCTACTAGCAGGATATTATACAAGTTTTACTTGAAAAAAGTACGTCAAAATGTTCTGTTCATATCCAAAGCTTGTGTATATAATAAAACAGTTATTCTACTCACTCTCGTCGTATATGACTGATAGCCGACTCGGCGCTATCGCGCCTCGTCGGCTATCAGCTCATATACGACGAGAGTGAGTAGAATAACTGTTAAATATTGGTGCATGGGTTTCACTTGACGTCACGAAGTTTTAATGATAAAACACAGAGACGAGACACAGTAGTGATTAATTGCTTTTTCTTTTGTTTGATATACTGCTTACATTTATCGGCAACATTTAACCGGCTCGTATTTCGTCATTTCTGCTTGGAATGATAAAAGAGGTGTGCAAATTTTTGCACGCAATAATGAACGCACAAGAGCACGCTAAAGTTGGATTACCTTTTTTTGATACATCCTGTATAGAAGGATGATTAGCTATAGCTAAACTGGTGTTTTTGTAAATACGTTCATCTTCTATAAATTTTATTAATATTCAATTTTCGTAAACTCGCGTTCTTATTGGTCAATTTGTACCACGTGTGTGCATTTTATATAGCAACAACGCACGGCCGTGCCGTTATAGTTTATATCCGCACGGCAAGATGGCGCCCGAATTCACGAATGGAAAAGTTTATAAGATTTCGTTTATTTTAAACCGAAGACAATCCCAAAACCACGAAGTGGCCAAATTTCTAAAATATTTCCGTATTTAAACGTGTTGTTTATTTAGTTTATTTTGCAAATTTACGGAATATAAGTTGTGAATGAATGGCGAAGCGGCGAAGCCGGTTGAAATTATATTCGTAATTCGGCAGACAGATTCAAAACAACAACAAGGTTGTTTCTTATAAAAGCTATAATTTTTCGTTTTAAAATATTCTAAAAACACTTTTGAATATTATCAAAACTAAACAAGGAACTAGTAAACAGTTAGTTCAACAAAGTTTATAGAATGTTTTTGCTCATAATTCATAAATAAAAAAATGCCGCCAAAGCGTTTACTCAAATTGAATATTAAAACGTTTAAAGTACTCTTTGTTCATGCATTATCGTGATTCACGAACAAGGAACTCGAACTTTAATACTGCACTCGACTGCGTCTCGTGCAGTATTAAACTCTCGTTTCTTGTTCGTGCGCTCACAGAGTGCTTTAATCCTTAAATAGTAATAAATAATATGAGTTTTAATAATAATATGAGTTTTAATAGTAATAATGATGATGTTCTCTTCTTTTGTTGTAGATTCCTTGAAAAATATACAGGGTGTGATGCGGACTTTTTGGACTTTCTGGTTGGGAAGTTCTACAGATTATTCTGATGATTACGATTTTTTTAATCTTGCGCCATCCTTCATTTTGTCGAAACACTATTTTGACGAAAGGCGGGAATTAGGAGCCTACGTTTTGGTATGTTTTATATATATATTAACGTACCATACACGGGGTGAAGTTTATTATAGTGGTTTGAAGAACCGAAAAATGTTTTGAAAACAAACCGACTTGATATACGTTGAGTTGTTTTAAACATAGTTCACATTTGTGAAGTATGATCACTCTTATAGTCGACTTCGCGAGTGTACGATATAACGAACCAGTACTTATTACTATGTTAAGTCTTAGATCCAGAGGCGAGCTATAGGTTTTCCAGTCGAAGGGGGAGTTGGTAAAAACCGCTGTGTTCTGGAGAAAAGGTCCCCTAAATAGGTCCAAGAGCCAAGTTGACAAGTAGAGGTGACTTTGTTTGTCGAGCCTGTCAGGATATTTTTGAAAAATGTTGCCCAATATCTGATTTGGCAAGTCAACCCAAAATTGTACTAATTGTAAATAACATTCGAACACTGCGAACCAATAGGTGGAATAATTAACTCTAGTTGCTATAAATCATTAGATGCAAACTTTTGCTATAAACCAGTACGACACCCATGGTAAATTAATATTTTTTTATTTCTCAACAGGCTCCATATGATGGTAGGTACAAGTTTACCCTTCATGGTAATGTCAATACGGAATTAATTGTTACGCAACATAGGGATAAGAAAGATATTCTTATGGAGTTATCTTTAGAAAGAAAAAGTAAAGGGGCTGGTGGATTTTGGTCAAAGTAAGTGGTTATTAATTTGTTCATCAATAAGCAGGTTTCAATTTAGTGCTATATATGTAATGCTTATAACATGAGCGGCTGCGTACCGTTGAATATTCAAACACGGGCGGATGGTGAGTGGTTATATATTCAATACAACATGGACGCGAATGTTGTAAAAATGGTGAATTAGATCACAAGCAAACTAGTTGCAAACTCACGTTGCTGTTACAGAAGCGTTACAACCACTAGTGCTTGTAACTAATTAACATTTTCATTATTCATAATTTGTATGAGGTTTACAAGGCAATATGTGTGACTCATTCTTTGAAATTTGATCTGATTACCGCTCGTTAATTATTCATGAATAGGTAATTGACAATTAAAAATACCTAAAATGACAATTAGAATTTTGGCCGCAAAAATTATTACCATGGAATTGGCTGATTCCAGTGCAGTTAATCCCAAACAGTAGTGCAAATATTTGTAATCACAGTGCAAAAAATTGTAATCACAGTGCAATTTTCTGTAATCACAGTGCAATTTTCTGTAATCACAGTGCAATTTTCTGTAATCACAGTGCACTTTTCTGTAATCACATTGCAATTTTTTGCAATCACAGTGCAAAAATATGTAATCACTATGAACCAATCAAATTTGAGCTATGCTCTGGTCTGGGCAGAGTGCCCAAAACAAATGACAACATGGCGCCCGATTGCCTATACTGAAACTTGGATTTTCAGGACGAAAATGACGACTTAAGGTGGTTCACCACTCTTTTCCAAAAAATGGAAGATTTCCGATTTAGATCCGAATTTTTCGACAATTATTATTTTTTGGAAAAACAAAGAGAGGCTGATTTGTGTAAAACAATTACTAAATAGTTTGAAATTTTTCAAAAAAATCCATAACTGCCGTTGCTATGGCAACAATGACGTTTCAATATGGTGGATATTTTCGCATTAACGTGATTTAACTCGAAAATAACGGCGATGACCCACATTTTTTATTTCATAAAATTATTTCTTTTAGATATTGAATTATTTTTTCAATTTAAAAAAAATTCTGTCACGGCATTTTTTATCAAGATAGGTAAATATATTAACGTATTTTCGCCATGACAGAATTTTTTTTAATCTTTAAAAACATTCAATATATTAAAAGGAAGCATTTTGTGGAATAAAAAATGGGGATCACCGATGTTATTTTCAAGCTAAATCACTTTAAAGCCAAAATATCCGCCATATTGAAACGTCATTGTTTCCATAGCAACGGCAGTTATGGATGTTTTTTGTAAAACTTCAAACTCTTTAGTTATTGATTTATACAAATCAGACTTTCTTTGTTTTTCAACAAATAATAATTGTCGAAAATTTCGTATATTAATCGGAAATCTTTCATTTTTAGAAAAGTGTAGTGAGCCACCTTAAAAGTTATTTAAAAGGTGGAAGATTTAGTTTGCATGAAATATGTTGGCACATGGTTCACTTCACTTTCAAATGTTTGGCAATGCATACAAATGATATAAAAAGGAGTGAAAACTAACCGAAGCTAGTAAGTTGAAAGTATAACTGTCTCGAACATTATTATTTATATTATTAACAAGTAATAGCATCATTTTTCGTGCAATTTGGATAGAACATGCGCTCGTGAGTTTTTCAAAGACCTGAAACTATGATTTATATAATGAGCCAATAGCCTTACTCTTGTCAGCAAATCCAGTAAATCGCATACGTCAAGTGAAGAATCGGATCCGACTAATCGGATTGTGTGAACAGGCCAGCCTTTAGCAGAAAAAGTATTCGAAGTTCTAGTGTGTTTCATTGTTATAATCAAAACCTTTCCATATTGGTGTATTGCCACCCAATTACGTAATCGTATTTACATTGAACAAACTGAAATATTTTGAAAAGAAAGTGACTGGTAACTAAATTTTAGTAATACTTTATATTACTATCATTGTGTCCGACGCACTTTTGGAGTAATAATATACAATTATTGGACGAGGCAGAGGAAAATATCGTCAGTGGCGAGCATAATATATCTGCAAGCCATTGACACATCACCATATTTTTCGATAACCGAGTTCAATAACTGTTTTATCATTCACTTCATGAAAAATATTAATTATATTAAGGAAAAACTCAACAAGTAAAAAGTTCATATAAAGCTTATCGTTGTTTTTCTTCGCTTTTGTCTACGTAAAATTGCCCTTGTTCAACTGTAAAACGTTTTCCATCGCAACCATATCATTTCCGTAGTAGCGACATAAGTCTTCTGTAACTCTGGCTTTTTTTATGCGTTCTTAATGCAAGCAATCACAAAATTTTAATTCACAAAAGTTCAGCAAAATAAGCAAGCCGCCGTTTCAATGTTTACAAAAGTGAAGCTAATGCGCATGAGCAGATCATTATTTGGTGGTGCAATTCAGCTTAATGGGTTAAAATTGGCAAGTTTACTATAAGATCTGTGTAGTATAAAATAACTTAACTATGTTTAAGTTCATAGTATTTGTAGCAGCAATGTCTGTTGTAATGTGATGGGTATAGTCCAAACTACAGCTTACAATTTTGCAAACGGTGGTCATCTGAAGACATACTATAGATGGCTAAGCAGCTGCAAGGCCAGATATGCACCATTTCAACATTTTCAAGCATGGTGCCTTGACATGTTGATCCTGCAGAAGTTGGCAAGATTCCCCTGATATAATTACTCTCTCTTAATAACTCTCACTGTTTCAATGAATATTGAATACTGTACATCAACCAAAGCATCATTTAGTTATAAATAAAAACAGCAAAATATAAGTCCTTAACCAGATTTTAAAATATACAAGAATACAAATTTTGATAACTTTGGAGCAGAAGACAGTGGCTTTCTCAGTTAAAACAACGCTAAGAAATTCGAGGGCTGTTCATTCTTCCCAAGATCGAGTGATCGACCACCTCGAAAAAAAAATGAGTTAGGCGTCTTACGAAAGATATTCTTAACCACAGTGTATTGCCGGTAATTGAGCAACAAGCAGGCAACTTACAGATGCAATTTGGTATATTTAACTATAAAAGCCGTACAAGCTATTTGAGTGCATAATCTACTGGTATGACAAGTGCAGTACGCGTGTTTAAACCATTTTAGTGCTAAAAATATATATTTGAATTTTCATTTAACCACCAGGAATGTTTCTACGTACCTTGTAATTGATATATTTAAAGTTGAAATGCAAAACAAACAACTTGCATTGAAGTAATAACAGTTTTCTTGCCTCCACATCGGCACAGAATAGGAAATGACCAGAAAGGCCACTCAGCAGTGCAACGTGACCCCCCATTTTTATGCAGTTTTCTGGCCAGAATAATGGCGGACCAGCCAGTTCAGCGTGTTTATTGGCCAGAAAATGCAATTGACTGGCTAGAATAATGGTAATGCGTAATGCGACATGCGCAGCGTCAAAAACTTCAAAGGTTCCGCCTCAAGTGGCCCTTCTAGTCATTTCCTATTCTATGACATCGATCTCTGCCATATTGTTTTCTTTATGACTGGCTGCGATTGACTGGCTAGGAAGATGGCGGACCTCGCGCATCGTGGCCATGTTGCATCTCGAGTGGACATGTTGCATCTCGAGTGGACATGTTGCTTCTCGAGTGGACATGTTGCATCTCGAGTGGACATGTTGCATCTCGAGTGGCCATGTTGCATCTCGAGTGGACATGTTGCATCTCGAGTGGACATGTTGCATCTCGAGTGGACATGTTGCATCTCGAGTGGACATGTTGCATCTCGAGTGGACATGTTGCATCTCGAGTGGACATGTTGCATCTCGAGTGGACATGTTGCATCTCGAGTGGACATGTTGCATCTCGAGTGGACATGTTGCATCTTGAGTGGACATGTTGCATCTCGAGTGACCATGTTGCTTCTCGAGTGGCCATGTTGCATCTCGAGTGGACATGTTGCATCTCGAGTGGACATGTTGCATCTCGAGTGGCCATGTTGCTTCTCGAGCGGACATGTTGCATCTCGAGCGGACATGTTGCATCTCGAGTGGCCATGTTGCTTCTCGAGCGGACATGTTGCATCTCGAGCGGACATGTTGCATCTCGAGTGACCATGTTGCTTCTCGAGTGGCCATGTTGCATCTCGAGTGGCCATGTTGCATCTCGAGTGGACATGTTGCATCTCGAGTGGACATGTTGCATCTCGAGTGGCCATGTCACAGTATAGAGACGACCAGTAGGGCCACTCATTTGAAATTTTGTGTGGCCGCTCATTACGCATTGGCAGCAAGTCAATTGCTTTTTCTGGCCAATAAGCAAGCTGGACTAACTTTCCTGGCCAGTGAACTGCATATTTTTGCATAAAAAGGCGGCTACATGTTGCATCGCCGAGTGGCCCTACTGGTCGTCTCTATACTGTGGCCATGTTGCATCTCGAGTGGACATGTTGCATCTCGAGTAGCCATGTTGCATCTCGAGTGGCCATTCTAATATCCTTATTCTATATCCAAATTGAGCTCAGTGAATATTTACACCAAACCATTCCCTAAAGCTTGTGGTGCAAGGATCCACTTTGGCTTCAAAAGATGAAGTACATACGCGGCGGACGACGGATTATGATAACCACTACTACAGCATTACTACTCTCGCAAATTTTGAAAAGTAGCTGATTTTCATAGCGGCCTATTTCCTAACTCAACCATAAAAATTACTTTAACAGACGAACTACTGAAAAATGGTACATACAATAAGTAGATAAAATAATCTAATCTAAGATCCAGAGACTCCCAGACACCTTTGGGGGACCAAAGGCAATCTGATCTTTGGGAACTCTCATACGATTTCACTCTTTTGAATCTCCAGATACATAACATATGTACGTTATTTTGAAAAAATCATCCATTTTGCGCTTCTACATATAACTGCCTAACTTTCCCTTGGTCTGCCCCTTGGTCCTGCCCCTTGGTCTGGAATTAAAAGTAATATTGGGCAGCGCCACAATTTTATGACATTCTATGCACACTGTCATTTCGATAATATTTTCAAATTTTGTTAACTTCTTGTTTCGGAATTTGGAGTTTACTATCAATAGCGCTCTAAGCAATTGTCAGCAATACCTTCGTTTCGATTTGCTCTCGTTATATAATTTTTCTTAATTTGGTTATATGACGCGTTTCAATCGTAAAATCTGGTAATAAGCAAATATCGTATAGTACAAATAAAAAATTCCGTATCGAGGAATATACACACACGTCAATCTCACAACCAAATTAAGAGAAATTATATAAGGATATCAAATCGAAACGAAGGTATTGCTGACAATTGCTAATAGCGCTATTGATAGTATACTCCAAATTCCGAAACACCAAGTCAGCAAAATTTGAAAATATTATCGAAATGACAGTGTGCATAGAATGTCATAAAATCGTTAGTATAGCAATCTATATTTATTTAGGCTATACTCCTACAGCATCTTAAATTTTAGATTCTCAAATCACATTCGTTCCATTTTGAAAGAAACCCACCGTTAGAAAGCTAAATGGTTAAGCTGTAATGAACGTTTCACTCTATTATTCTTGTTAATATTTACATTCGAATTGGAGGATCAGTGTTTTTATACACTGTTGACAGTTGACCCTTGTATTGTTCGACGAATTACTGAATACAAAATTGACTTCGCTCCTCGATAGACGATAGTGAAACGTCGTGATAACTCAGCGAATTTTTTATGGGTTTCTTTCCCAAAACCACCAAACAAAAGAACGTCATTAGACGAGCAATTTGATATATATTTTATACACTTACGAAGACTTTAAGACCATTAAAATAGCAAAAGTTTGTGCATGTAAAGATCCATGTAGTGCTTCTATTGAGATCAGTGGGATTTTTACATTTTGTGGCTGACAAAAAAATTGCGGAGGAGAAAAATGTCAACTGAAACCTAATCCAAATATGTCAAATATGTTCGAACTTTGCTCATTTTCTAATCGTACTTTTTTCATCTTAGACTTTGGAACACACACATCAAACCACGGTTAATAAACAGATACAAGTTATTGCGTTTTACAATTTGTGCAGGCGATAATAGACGATCTTTGTAGATTATATGTGACTTCATAAGAAAGAGCTGTAATTCCTAATAAGAAATTGTGTTATTCGCTTGTTTAGGTACATCCAGAACACAAAATCATCAACCATAATGTTGGACGCTTGCAAGTTCTATTTCGTGAGGTTGAAAATATTGAATTCTAATTTTTATGATAACTTAATGCTTGGCATTGAACATAAAAATGGTTCATATTGGAAACCGGTTGAAACGACGAATCTATTCTGGGTTCTTCCAGGTATAAAAATATTTCGCACTGTGCTTTACCCACAGGTTAATTAAGATATATATTAACATATTAACTGTATATTGTATGCTGTACCGTACTGTACCGTCAGGTACCGCACTGTACAGTCAGTGCTGTACTCCTATTATACTCTTATTGTACTGAGCTGTACTGTACTGTAACGTGCTATTACTCTACTCTACTGCATTAAACGGCATTCTACTTCTTTACTGAGTATTTTGGCAAGAGGCCTTAAAACCCCTGTGTTGCATTTTAGAAAATAAGCCGCGTAATATGACATAACTGATGTATTTTTAAATCCTAGGTCAACTTGCAGTCAAATTATCAATTGACAACAACACCGTAGAGAGCGTGCCTTTAACTCGCCCATTAAACGTAACAGGTATAAAAAAATTATATTTATTACGACTAGTATCAGTCCTACCTGTCTAACGAAAAGCTTCTAACTAAATTATTTTCGATGTCACAGAGCGTGCAATTTATCTGATAAGCGCAAGTCAGTGAGCGCAAGTCAGCCATTGTGTATTTTACTGGACCGATTTTTCTCAAGATTCCAGACGATCTAACGAGAATATCTGCCATTTTCCTGATAGTTAATCTAATGCCGCATGTACACATCATATGGAAGTATCATACGTCAATATAAACTACGCACGAGAGTTCGTCTGTGTACAGCAGTGAACTCTAAGGGGACTGGAACGATAACTTGGCCGCCATCTTTGAAGCCACTCATGATGGCCGCCATGGACGTACGGAGCCGGAAAAAAATACCACTTGGAAAATAACGGATTTACTCGCGCTTTACAGTAGTTACAGCAATGATTAAAAGCTCAAAATAGACTTCAATACCTGGGCATTAGTGCGAAACAGTTGCCATTTTTACGAATACAAAACTGGTACCCCTCTAATTTTTGCTGGAACTAAGTGTAGAACAGTAAGATCTATCCAGAAAACCAGGAACAGTTATTTTAAATTGAAGCCTTCGGATGAATTTTGACGGAATTTTCCACTCCTCGAAACTCTCCCTAGTCTTTTTGAAAGTGCATTCAGCCCGCACGGTTCCCGCTCTTAGCTTCAAATTGGCTTCATCCAATCACAGGACTTGATCATTGGAGTTAGTGTTCCAGTTTATGTAGAGTTCACTGGTGTACAGAAACTACAGTACGTAGGTAGTTCATCTTGACAGGTGATTCGTTTCTTGGACGAACTATTTTTCAGAAATACTTTCGCTTTAAGTAAATGAATGCAATTGGTAAACAAATTATATGCACGAATCAATGTTTAAAGCATGATCGATGATTCAGCTTTATATGCAAAACTTTCCATCTTGATTGCCGATGACGTCATCCATCGAGTATATTAGAGCCTGGTTGCCATGTTGCAATCTGCCAAAAATGGCTTTTACTCTTTTGGTAGCGAAACATTTAATGAATTATCCGTTGAGACTCAAAAAGCAGAGACAAGATATTTTAGGTTTTTGATTATCGAACTTTCAACTTTAACAATTCATTGTATTTTAAGTTATAGATAAAACATGAGCAGTCGATCTTTATCTGATATAGAAACTCGAGCCGAAGGCGAGCGTTTGTATATCAGATAAAGTCGGATGCGAATGTTTTATCGAACTTAAACAACGACCCATCTTATGAGTTCATTGGCGAAGTAATTTTAAAAATAAACATTGTCTAAGCCGAGAAAATCAAAGCGTTTAACCTTTATCCGATTTACAAACATTGATTAAACATTCATTTCTTTTGAATTTTCCTCATGAATTATTAATGAGTTGCGATTAATTACGCGCTGCGATTATTTTGTCGGGCCGATTTTAGGTTTTGCTGAATGTTAATAACGAATGTTTTGAGTTGATGTCGTCATGCATCTGAAATCATTAACGTGCATCTGAAATCGGCCCGACAATTCGCAACGTGTAAACGTATCTTTAGACGTGGATTTTGTCAATTTCTTAACTATCTTAATACCTTTTAGAATTAACAGCTAAAGGACCCTAATTGATAACGGTGAATTTTCTCTCATTGGACATTCCTGTATAAATAACATCATATAATAATAGTTGCAACTTTAGATCACCCATGATGAAGGCACTAGATTGTAGTGTATAGAAACGTTCAGCCGGAGATTACATTCATTTACTTATGCGAAAGAAGCGAGCGAGAACATGTCTGATATTATATCTCGTTACTGTCAACTCACAAACGTAGAACTGCGTTTCTTTTCCTAGACTAAGTTTATCCAAACAGAGCATCTGTCTAGTATAAATTGGGCCAATTTCAATAAAAATTCTTTAAAATCGTTCGTATCTTGTATCGTAGGACGCTACAGTATCAAGTGCTTGGGGTTATATTGTGGCGACTGTCCTCTGGCAATAGTTATAAGTTTTGCCGGATATAGTGAGTGTGTTGTGACTTCAAGTCAAAGTATAGCTCAAACAGACAAGATATCACTCCAGTTAAAGAAATGGTTCACTCTTCCTGGTTTGCAACCTGTGCGGGTAAGTCCTTCTTCGATCGTAACTGTCGTGAACAAGCTAGTCATGTTCGAGGATGTGAAATAGTCTCGATCTATCTCATCTGTTGTTTGCTGTGTGCAAATCAGTCTTTATGCTGATTGTATTGATATATCGAAACCAGAAACTAAATAACAATATTACTTTATTTTTACTTCACTAAATTCCTTCTTCAATTGTTGTCGTCTACTTTCCGAGTGCCGTCTGCCAGCAAAAAATGGCGGACAAGCCTATTCGCAGGGCGTCAGAAAGGTTAATTATGAAAATATAAACATTAGTGGCTGTATCAAGTCTGTTACGAAGAAGTGATTTATTTCACAACTGGTATTTACAACATTCGCGTCCGAATTGTATTGAATGTACACGTGCGCTCATGTTTCGCGCAAACATTTGTATTTAGTTGCGTTTTCTTTATAACTAAATGTGAGCGAACAGATTTTATAAAAAGTAGAAAAAAGATATACTATTTAATACAAGTACTGCGTGGTATTAAATGGCTGACTAAAATGCTTGCATGTTTGATCAACTTATATTCTTTTATAAATTTCTCTATTCTTTCAACCTATATTCCTTTTAGAAATTTCAGTGCCTTTTTTCTAGATGGGTTACAGAGCAAATGGAAACTGTCGATCTATTATAAACAAAACGCAATATTTAGATTTTGACAAATCGGTATTTCTCGAAGAAGTTGGGAATATCGATGTGAAACGTAAGTTTAAAATTGAATGGTTCGTTTTGCAACATTCGTAAACGTTTTTGAAAAGGAATAAAAAGTTGGCTTTGCTTCAGTTCAAAAAACTTGAAAATTTATATGATTTGTTTTGAAAAAAAGGGCGACACGTTGTTTTGAATCTTGGGTCTAAAGATTTAAATGACTAGGTGCAAAATTTTATTGTGACACAAAAATGCGGTATTCGTAGACTATACACTGGTGTAAGTCATGATAAAAGAACTGAAGCTCACTGCTCAATTGACCAATATTACAGGCTTGTCCCTTTGAAGTTATATCACTCAAACGGCCATCGGGCCTTTTTGTATAGTCTAAGCTTCTACTTTCTGCGAATTAAAAAACAGTGAGACTTTAAAAATGAATCATCCATGCATGTGTAATATCTACGCCAAATTTAATGCGAGATTTATTCGAAAATTTTCTCATTATATAATAATTATTTCCTTGAATATAATCATGCCTTTTAACGCCTTAAATGCTGTAATGGGACTGAGCCTAACGTTTCGACGCCATTGAGTGCACACTCTAGAAAATGCTCGTTGTAGACGTTTATAAATTATTCTAATAAATATTTCATTTTGAATTTCCCTAAACTGAAAAGAGCCGGGCGACTATGCCCATGCACGTAGCTCCCTATGTATGCTTTACTCAAGGAATGGTAAAAATCTCGATGCTTTTCCTTTAGCTTTAGTTTTAATGTCGTGTCGGTTTCAGCAGCCACGATTGTGTGAAATAGGAAATAAAAATAGCATTGTCCAAGAGTATGGTTGGCGTCATGTAGAAGAGTCGAAAAATAAGGATCGTGAGTATTAAAAAGATCTTGCAGCCTTACAATATACCGCTCATAAAAGCTGTTCAAAATCATATAGATAGAGCAAAGAGTATAGGTAGGCGTACCTCAAAATGGCTAATAAGTCTACTGCCTTTATCACGCAAGGCCTTCAGGCGTCTGGAAACATAAATTGTATCTATTTGATAATCCCGTATCTAAAGTTGCAAAATAACTTTAAAAGTGTAAAATAACTTTAAAAAAGGACGTTTCTTACCAGATCAACCTCAATTTTATTCCCGATGACCATTGTATAAATTGGAATTTCAATAATTTTTTAGGTAAAATGCAGACTTTGGTAAGTATCGAGAACATGACGTCATTGTTTTCCTACGAGTGGGTGCCATACAACTGGATAGTGAAGAGAACTGGGATTTGTTTGAAATTTAAATATAAGATTACTGGAGATAACAATACTTTATCACTGTCTTTTAAAACATCTTCTGGTAACACTTCATTGCTTTGGAGTTTACATGGTTACCATGGCGACATGTGGAAAACTGGCAGTATTGCATATTGGCCTAATGAAACATTTGCGGTGGGTCAATTTCTTGTGTTCTTGTATTTTATTTTCATCTTTGATTTTATGTTTATTCCTGATATAATTGATTATGTGTATGGAATGTCTTTCCTATAGACTCCTAACGCATATAAAATCCTTCCTTTTACTCCGTAGAATTTAGTGTAAGTTGATACTGTATGGTATATGTATTGAAAATTTTCTATTATTTTCATTTTTTCAGTTTATTTTTTATGGTAAAATACGTGAGCCAAATACCACTGTTGCCATAGCGACTCTTTTAGTCACGACAGAAATTTGTGCGGAACATAAAGCTGTTCATCCTCCTTTTGCTGATCCAGGTAAAAAGGCTTTAATATCACGCATAAATATAATATAAAAATTGTAGATATAAATATCTAAACTGCTCTCTCTATAGAGGTCCAGTAAAGCCACCAGGGGCATAGGGGCACACACACTCAAGTTTTCTTCCAAGTTCCCTTTCTTCTAGCTAAAACGATGGAAAAGTGCCGTTTTTTAATAGAACAAGTGCCCTTAACAAGAAGTCTGCTCCAATTTGAAGTTTCTTCCTAAACCTATGCAGGCTGTTCGTTATTGGTTAAGTGTTAGTGCAGGAGGAAACCGAAGAACGGTAGAAAACTTGCGGTGTTTGGTAGAGACAAACGGAGGCACTCTTCCCATATCATTGCGACGAAATTATAATCAAACAACTGCATATTGCTGGAGTCGAACTCGAGGGGTAGAGTTAAAAGGCAGATGCACCAACGCGCTCCTCTTCGCGCGCTGCATCTTAAGTTTGAGGGTTGGGTATTAGAGAACTTTAGATTTGACTACGAGTACGACTACGAGATTCGAATTCCTTGTTTGCACGCGCCATCGTCTCACGCCATAAGTAGTTATATCGCGGGCATAATTAACGGTCCCATAATTAAAGTTACCTAAACAATTTATGAGTTATGTTATGGGAGATTTTAAAGGCAAATAACATAGAATTAAGTATAGATACTTTGCTTTTTTATATAAAGTACTTTCGGAAAACCATAAAGACTCGTATATATCCATGGTGTGTCGTGTTAGAAGAGATAACGTATTTGAAAATTTATGTTTAGCGTTTAAAGAGTTACAGCCTTTAAATTTTGGTAGAATTATGGCCTACTTGACTTTAGTTAATAAAGTGAGCGATTGTTGTGTCACTGAAACATTTCGTGAAGCTATTCGAATAACTGTAGACTGTAGAGGATTTAAAACAAATTGATTTAGCAAGCTACGAAATAGAATTATCCTGACTTAAACGAATAATATTGTGTCTAATAGGATGATATAATTTGAATATCAATAATCGGCATAAGGTGACTGAACACATTGTGATTTTACGACTTTGCCTAAACCATTGATTTTTCCTCTTTAAATACTATTTTATTGCCTTAAAATATATACCGCTAGGATAGCCGAGTTGGTAAATCTAGTGTGCGTTGCACTTCGAGGGTTCCATCCCCTCTCCTGGCAAAATACTTTTTTCCCCAATGACTTTAAATTGTTTAAGCAGGGCAGAAAGACTGAACACTTACTTACGATAAAGAATGTTAAAGATCTTTGTAGATGGAATTTTCGAGCGAAAACTATATACATTTTAGATTATAAAGTATAATATATAAATATAACTACAGGCCCTCTGGCAGGAATAGAACCTGCGGCTCTGCGATTCCGGCCCAGCGCTCTGACTAGCGCTCTGAGAGTCCAGTGTCCATGCAAGAGCTAACCACAAGATCATCTATTTAAATTTTGCTAAGGTGATGCCAGTGTGCCGGATTGTGACGTATATCTTTGACCATTATATTTGCAATGTTCTATATAGACTGTAAATGTGACTCAGATAAATATCTATGTGATAATGGAGAGTGTATCAGTCATGGTTTTGTGTGTGACGGGGACAAGAGATGTGCTGACGGTTCTGATGAAAAATATTGTGAATGTCTTACTGATCAGTTCAACTGCGAGTCAGGAGAATGTATAGATACAAGACTGCTTTGCAATGGCATTGAGGACTGTGAAGATGCTAGCGATGAACAAAGTTGCTGTAAGTTCTTATTGATCTATTATATAGGGGTTTTACATCATGATTATATTACATACAAAAAATGGCATGTACTAAAACTCGAAACGCCGAAACGAAACGAAACGAACGAAACAAACTAAACCACCGAAACGAAACGACCGAAACGAAGCGTCTTTTAGCGAATATGAATCTGATAATAGCGTACAATGATCATGGAAACCATTGGGTATACAGCTAATTCAATAAAGGTTGTCTTTCCAAAAGCGTGAACCGTAAACTCTGAGCGATCAAACGATGATAGGATATCGCCTATTTAGGTAATTAAACTCAAGGCTTTTGTAGCAAGTTGGTTTTCTATCGTAAGTTTTCTATATGCCTATTGACATCGTTTAAAAGAAAAAATTTCGAGTTTACTGGTCTAAATAAACAATAACCCATCATCCATTGTGCGCTCATAGTTTATCGTTTACGCTTTTGAAAGGACAACCTTAATTGAATTGGCTGTATATTCAGGTTAAGTTCAAAACAATGTTAACTAACAGTGCAAAAGTTCATCGGGGGTGCAAAACTCTCATTGATGTCCATCTAAAATTTGCGTTATTTCCAGCATATTCATCTAATTATTTTGAAGAATCACTAGTTTCGTGGTAGACTTTCTCCAAGTCTCTCTCTGTGTGTCAAGTGATTCCGATAAAGCAGTTTTTAAAGTCTAGTTCCGTAGTTGTTTTGTCATTTCTAACCCTTTATGGCATAGTATAAAGTGTGCTTTTGTTTCGTTTCGTTCGTTTTGTTTCGGCGTTTCGGGTTTTAGCACACGCCACAAAAATACATTTATGAAATTGTGGCCAACATATCAACTATTATTCCTCCAAAATAGCACACCTCTCCCCTTCACTTCCTCGTTATATTAATATAAAGAACATACAGCGAAATATTATAACATATAAAACGTTATAATTTAGATGAAAGTTGCGATCCCGCGCATTTCTACTGTCCTAGTGGTATTTGTATTTCATGGAATTCTACTTGTAATGGAATATTCGATTGTCCGGATGGAGCAGACGAACCAAGTATTTGCGGCAACACCACAAGAAGTATGTGAAATCTATTTTCGTTGTATTTTCGTTAAAAGCTAGGAATTTATCATTCTTTATGCGAGCGCAAATGAAAGGCCGTTTCAGACGCCGCTCCACTCATACGCCGAACCGGATTGTTTTAGATGCGACGCTAAAGCCGTACAATGGCAATTTATTCTTCTGATTTTTGTTTTGTAGCAAACCAAACTTGTAGTCTGAATGATCTTGGTTGCTTGGACAACTTAGGAAACGGGACAATTTGTGATGGTAACGCGGATGGTAAGTTGTCTCGGCCAAGGCTTATTAAAGGCGCCTCTGGCTGCCACCATATGACTCATGTCTGATCAGGATTCACAGCTACGATAGAAAGGTTAGTTTGGGGCTTACCTGTATTCAAACCCACCCTGTCAACATTACCTGTCAACATTACCTGTGGGAGGAAAACTGAGTACCCAGAGTACCCGGAGAAAACCCACGAATTTCAGTAGAGCGTTGACTGACTCTTTTCACATAAGTGTTATGAGTCCCCAGTGAGAATCGAACCCACGATCTCAGTGGTGAAAGGCGCTTGCTCTGACGACTGCGCCACCGTTTCTCTTAATCTTTAATCGTACGCAGACTGTACCGACAAAGAAGAACAAACCATTCATACCTTCCAAAACGTATACTATATATTACCGGACCTGGTCGTTTCATATCAATATGCACTAATACAATGCTCCACATTATGTTTTACCATTACACATACAATACAAATGGTATGGTTTTTAAATCACTATTATTGGTTAACGTATTCAGTAGTTTAGTATCCGAGTTTAGCAACCATTGAATTAGGTATGAAGAAAGACTCTACCTACACTGGCACCACACGTTCGCGATGAATCACCATGAATAATCAAGCACTAATACCAGCATAGGCCTAGGGATTAATGCAACACCTACCCAGCCAATGGTACCTCCTCCATCCCCAATAGCAAATAGTCATCTATCAGAGAACGAGAATTATGCAAAAAATAAAACTAAGCTAATTACCAAGCCAGTCATCGGGGTAACCTCCACGATCTTGTTGCCTTGGAAATTGACACCACAAACACCAAGTAATATTGAGACGAGTTGAGCATGCAATACAAGTTCGAAAAGAAATTCGACGACAAGGGGCGGGAGAATCCTGGGTGGGAAGCTTGAAGCGACTGTGTGCATAGCTCGATGGCGACTAATCATATATTCAACCCTTACACCCACTATTTGCATACATTAATGCGCCGGAAACGAATCTTAATTCCCTGTGAACTTCCTTTTATTTGCTTTCTGTTACTGACAGAAAGGTTTCTGTTCAAACGCTTCTTAGGACGTTTTCTTCCCTTTAGGTAACTGTGATTTCGAACAAGATGGTTTTTGTGAATGGCGCCAGGTTCATGACGGACACGATGATTTTGATTGGTCAATTAATAAGGGTGAAACTTCCTCCAAGCAAACTGGACCCAGAGTTGATCATACTACGAGCTCTGAACAAGGTAACACAATGATCTTTAGGTTAAATATAAGTCATGGTACAATGCAATATCATGCCATAAAATACTTTATTTCGCCCCATACAACATACCATACAATACCATACCATACCATATCATATCATATCATACCATCCAACATTTTCTTGCCTTGCCTTGCCTTGCCTTGCCTTGCCTTGCCTTGCCTTGCCTTGCCTTGCCTTGCCTTGCCTTGCCTTGCCTTGCCTTGCCTTGCCTTGCCTTGCCTTGCCTTGCCTTGTCTTGCCTTGCCTTGCCTTGCCTTGCCTTGCCTTGCCTTGCCTTGCCTTGCCTTGCCTTGCCTTGCCTTGCCTTGCCTTGCCTTGCCTTGCCTTGCCTTGCCTTGCCTTGCCTTGCCTTGCCTTGCCTTGCCTTGCCTTGCCTTGCCTTGCCTTGCCTTGCAAGTTATTACTTCCCTCGTCCATACCACAATCATCAACATAAATATAAACAATATATTTTTTAGGTTCATACATCTATATCGAAGCAAGTACTCCAAGAGTTAAAGGGGATAAGGCAATACTTGAAGCAGGGCCGTTTGAAGCTGATCAAAATTTCTGTTTCACGTTCCATTATCATATGTTCGGCCGAAATATTGGTCGATTGAATGTGAATCAAAGTTGGTGGAACAGAACCAATGTGCAACTTCTTTGGACCAGAAACACCTCAGGCGATGATCACTGGAAAGCCTCATCGCTTGATGTTAGATCTACAAAGAAATTTTACGTAAGTGTAACAAATAGTGGATTATATGAAAGGTAAAATGTTAGTTTTTACTAGTGAGAGTCACCTCGCGCGATATTGTGATGTGCGTATTTTGGTTGCCACATGTTCTCGCACTTTTAATGCTGCAAACTCTAGTCCCGAATTCCTTTTTGCCTCTAATTTAATAGCGTTGTCTCGACGTGACGTCACGAATTCCGACCCCCCGCCAAGACTCAGACAAACATTGGCAACTCTTGATATAAATTGTATTATGATTGAGAGCTTGCTGTGAGTTATTTTGATAATTTGATAGTTTGTTTAAAGTTTACTACCATTTGCAATCAACTGGTCAGTGTCCAAATTTTTTCATGATGTTTACGTTTCAAAACGTTATGTTATGTCAGTCACAACGTCACGTTATTGCCGCGGAATGTACACGTTTACATCCGGTTTTGACATGAATCAATTTTGAAATGTTTACACGCCCATGCTAGGTTGTTGCCTTGTTATTTAATTCACTTTGAAATCAAAAAACCCTTACACTTTACGGAAATGCAAGTCAATAGCCAAGGTCGTTCTTACAGACAAGGTGTAGGGTTGTCAAGAGACATGAAATCCCTGATAATCGACGAACTTTACCGTCGCGGTGGAGACAGATTAACACAATTCGTTCCTGTAGGTTCGTACACCGCTGTTTCTAATGCTATAAAAGTATCATTAAAAACGGTAAAAAAAGTATGGTTGCAGTATTGTAAACACTATACATTAGAAGGAAAAAAAGCTGGAGGAGACAGACGTAGCAAACTGAAGTCCGAAGATCTGGAGCTTATCGAATTAATGAAAAAATATAAGGGATCTGTTTCACTCAAAGAAATTTATTCTACTATGGAAGAACTAGGGAATATACAAGGAGACATCTCGATCTCGTCAATATCACGCGCATTAAAATCTAGAATGGAATCTGGCAAAACATATACGCGTAAGAAAATAACCCATGTCGCTTCACAACGGTTTGCTTATAACAATTTATTGTATACGCAAATATTTATGGATTACCTAAGCTCGAAGAATCCAAACAGTTTAAAGTTTTTTGACGAAGCAGGTGTTAAATATCCAAACGTTGGCATGCGTTTATATGGACATGCACCAAAAGGAGAGCGGTGTGTTGAAGTTGTGAAAAAATGTGAATCGCCAAACGCAACAATCAATATGATTGTCTCATTGAACGGCGCTGAGTATTATGATATCATTGACGGGGCCTCAAATACTTACGAATTTTTACATTTTTTTGGAAAAGCTTCGAATGCCGTTAATTTACAAACGTTGCGTCCAGCTCTCGAAATAGGCGACATTCTAGTGATGGACAACTTATCGGTACATCATTACGAAAGCGGGGAAGTACTCGAGGAATACTTGCAAGAAATGGGCGTTGAATTGCTATATACTCCGGTTTTTTCTCCTGACCTAAACCCCATTGAGCATTCTTTCAATAAAATCAAGACAGTTATGAATTACGAACTTAAAGAAATAACGTCGGCAAATATGAAATTATCAGCAATGCTTGCAATCGAAAAGATTTCTCAAAACACTTCATATTTATTTCCTTGATTTATAGTTGTTAAAAATGATGTTTACTGTATATTAATTATCGAAAGATTTACTGTAATACCGTTATTGTATGTGCGGGAAAAATTTCGAAGGACATTTTTACTGTAATAAACATTTCATCACAATCACAACACTGCATGTCACTGTATTCAGTTTAATATTAAAGTTTACCCTGCAGTAATATAACTGCATTGTGTACAGTATTAATAATACTAGAACCAACTGAGTTAGTTGGAACATACCAACAACAACAACAAAACTGTTCCGCTAGCCTATTCACAATTAACAAAATATTAAAGTTTGTTCTCGTATAGTATAAATATAAACAAAGCACAATGTCGGCATTGTCAATGCCAAATTGACAATGTCAGCAACAACAGTGTCATAAATAGTGAAAATACGTTTAAAACTGACATTCAAAAACTGCTCATTCAAGTGGTATCACTATCCAAATTTCGCAATGAAATTAGGGCAGCTGCTGCATCGTTTACAGTGCAAGTGACTTCGTTAATATTGACTGATTCCTGCACAGTACGAGCAGAACTAGATGCTGTTGAGGTGCAAGTAGAAGATGGTTTTGAACGAGGTAATGTTGAGCGACTGTAGTAGGTTGACTCGATGCCATACTGACCGCGTTCATGTTGACCCTCATTTTCCGCGTAACTAGCAGACAAAGCAAGTCTAAGTTGCTCATTCTCCTCTTGCTCATTCGTAGGCTTAATTCGATCAATCCAAGATTGATTGCACGATCTCGAACGGTTGCTTTTTAAATCAGGACTACACGATCTAACACGGTCGTATGTTGCGAGGTATGTTTCTTCATCAGAATCTTCAAGTTCAGAGTCGTGAGATTCCCTGTGACGAGTTGGAAATTGTATTCCATACCTTTCTAACGTGGGTCTGGCCGGGTTTTCACGTTTTTTCTTACTTTGTCTGATAGATATATCTATCCCTGTGCAATATTTAGATGTTAAGGCAGCTTCGAGACAAGTCAAAATCTCATGCTTTGGCGGAATTCGGCCATGCAGTGTAGTTTGACAGTACTTTCGCAGAACGAAAACATGTTTCCTAAGAAGACTCCAGTTTTTAACCCCCCCTATATTATATGACACTGGATCTGCATTGAGTAACGAGTCCTCTAATTTATTTAGGATATTGTCCTTTAAATTTTCAGCGGCTGATTTTTTGTTTTCCAGCTCCTCGATTAGTTTTTCTTTTTCAATTTTTAGCTTTTTTACGTTTTGCGCCATTTGTTTTAAATTAACTTCGCCCGTGTGCAACTTATCTTCTCCGCACTGAAAAACAGAAGTGCACTTGTCAAATTCACAATTTCGCGCAGTATGACGAAGTCGCATATGACAATTCCTACAGAGATTTCCCTGTCCCACGTTATTACTCTTTGCTCTTTCAATTCTGCTTTTAACATTTAATTCTGCCATCATTACTTCTCGTATCCTTTGATCTTTATCTTCAATATTTTGTTCAGTTTTAGCTAAGTATCTTTGGATCGGAGTGTTTATTAGAGTTTCGGGCTCGTGTAATTCATGACAAGTTGGCCGAGCTTTCGTGATTGTGGATGTATTTGCAGTATGCGTACGCTTCGTTTCTGGTTGCGTATTACTCATAAAAATTTCCGATTTGTCTATTGTTTCCCTTTATAAAAGTCAAGTCGTCGTTTACGGATTGTTTCAGAACAATTATTCTGATTATCAGGATCATTATAAAAGCGATCAGAAGTAAATTTTTCAGTACCTGATTCCATTGGCATTGTAGTATTTGTTTTAGAAGCATTTCGATTCTTTCCAATAGGTGTAACCTCGTCGTGAACTCGCACACACATTCTAAAAACGCCATCTGTATATGGCACTGCTGTCAAGCATCGTATTGCATCTTTCAGATCAGAATCATCCATCATGGTAACAAATGTGTTTTCATCATCTCTGTATTGAATTCGAACAGTTTGGCTGTCAGCACCGCTCATAAATCCGCCAACTGTGTTTTGTACTATGCGTTTAAAATCTGCTAAATATAAGCAACTTAATTCACTTTTAAATAACGAATGTACTTTGCAGCGAGAAAAGTCTTCACCGTAAGGTATTTTAATTTGAACTGACATTTTCTTATCGAATTTTTCTTTTACGAATGAGTGGTGTTCAGAACAATTTGACAACCTAGCATGGGCGTGTAAACATTTCAAAATTGATTCAAAACATGTCAAAACCGGATGTAAACGTGTACATTCCGCGGCAATAACGTGACGTTGTGACTGACATAACATAACGTTTTGAAACGTAAACATCATGAAAAAATTTGGACACTGACCAGTTGATTGCAAATGGTAGTATTTGTGCGGAATCATACACACGTTGTACTTTTTGCTTTAGTCGAAGTGCCAGTGTCGATATTTTTGCTTTGGTAGTTGTAATATAGGCTATTTCATCGCTTTAGTATGGACTATTCTGTCGCTGCTATAAATAGATCTGCTATCCTATATAGTCTATATTAATATATTGTTGCTTTCGTGTTTATACTAAGTTTGGACGCTTAAAAAACATTTTTTGTCGATTTAGTGCCCATTATTTTGCTCTTTTGGTGTTTTATATTCGCTTTTATAGTGCCCATTATTTTTAAAATTTACTATTTTGTCGCTGTATTAGTATCCACTATTTATAGTCTATTTTGTTTACCTTTTAGTTTTAATACTATAAAAGAAGCTAGGTCTAGGATTGTCTACGGTAATTGATAAAACTAGAATAGTGAGGCGAATAGTGCGAATAGTGCGAATAGTCGACGAATAGTACGAATCAAGTACGAATAGTCCGCGAATAGTCGACGAATAGTACGAATAGTCCGCGAATAGTCGACGAATAGTCCGCGAATAGTCGACGAATAATACGAATAGTCCGCGAATAGAACGAATAGTCCGCGAATAGTGCGAATAGTCGACGAATAACACGAGACTTTGCAAGGCTTTGCACCAGTGCTGTAGAACTAAACTTATCGGAGGGGGGAGCTCTATTGACGAACATGAAATCGTGAAAACATTCGTGATTAAATATTTGTTTAATAGTTCCCTTACCTTTAATATTGATTATTACGTTATTACCTTTAACTTTGATTTTCGAAAGTAGAAGGGGGACTCAGCCCCCCATAGCTTGAAGAAGGGGAGCTTCGCCCCCCAGCGCCCCACTCTTATACAGCACTGCTTTGCATGTCTTAAGAATTGAATTACTTGCAAGTGTAATCAGTGTTTTAATAACTGGCCAAAAATTTACAAAAATTTATCATAAATTCCCAATAAATCAATTACACTTAATATTGTGACATCAAAGGCTGTAGAGAACATAATATTCCGCTTCGTACTATCACATAGTCAATAGGCAATAAAATCCCCATATTATTATAAATAAAGTACTATCCGAGCAGGTTGTGAGAATTCTATTTCCGAGGACGCGCACGAAACTATTTTCCGGAAACAAATATAGCGTATAGTTTACCAGCGATGCGGGATGAAATCTTCTCGCTCCACCTAGCTAAAATCATAACAGGCCCTAAAAATCGTTAAACCAACGTAACGCAACTCATATTTAAATTTTTAACCCATTAATGAATATATATGAATATATATTTGTATATATTTTCATATATATTTGTATATATTTTCATATATATTTGTATTTATTTCATATTTGTTGGTACTCGCATGAGATCGGCAGTGTGCTCAAATAACTCATGTAAGTTGAGATTCTCTCCTGTGCTTCGAGGGCTTTCCCCGGGTACTCCGGTTTCCTCCCTCTAATACTAACCCTTAGGAACTAACAATGGGGCCACAGTAATTGGCTGACGCTGTTGTGGACTCCCTGCCATTGAGGCGAAGTTGAATAATAAAAAAAAAATCATATATATTTGCGTCGACTATTCGCACTATTCGCCGACTATTCGCACTATTCGTCGACTATTCGTCGACTATTCGCGGACTATTCGTACTATTCGTCGACTATTCGCACTATTCGCACTATTCGCCACACTATTCTAGTTTTATCAATTACCGATTGTCTACTATTCTATCGACTATATTCTATATTTAAAATACGGATTTATTTCAAATGAAAGATTAATTGTCACTTATACGTAAAATAATTTCAAATATAAACTCTTTTCACTGAGGAATCTTCCGTTGATAAGTAAAACTATTTTGCTTTGACAATAAAAAAATATGTTAACTTATTGATTTAATAGTCTATTTTTAAATATCAGTTCTGTGAAAGAGAGAACCGCCCTTTGGCACTGTGTCTGGTTTAAAAATGAATTCTACAACTAGTGCTTCTCCGATACATTTAACAACTCTCACTGAAAACGACGGCGTTCCCGGCTCATATTTTGAGCATGATCCATCAGATTATACTGTCGATCAACTCAAGCGGTGGTTAAAATGTAGAGGCTTGAAGCAAAGTGGTAAACGCCGAAGGCCCTTTACCACTTTGGCCCTTTATCCGTGGGCCCTTTCTCGCCTGGCCAATGAACTGCACAAATATATGTGTTCCTATTTATCATTGATACATCAAAGTTTTTCCGCGAACATGCTGAAACCCAGCGACGAGACTTTTCAATTCCTTGCGACGGTTTTGGAAAAGGTATAAATACCTTTTGCCCAGAAGCTCTCATTTCCTGAAGCGATTTCGGCAATTTTTCTGGATATCTCGAATCACTTGCACACGTTCCCCAGCAACAGTGCTTAGTACTAACCATGTTCTAACTTTGGTGTAAATTTGAATGAGTTTTAGTGCAGATAGAATAAAAAAATATGCCAATGATAGTTCGCTGCTAGTATAATTCTATATTAAATAGTAGTTTGTTTGTCTGAGTCTCGTGGGGAGTCTTAGCTGAGGGAATCTATTTTTAGCTACGTGAGACAACGCTATTGAAAGAATATCATGCGTTCATTGTTGAACAAATTGTTACAATTAAAATAAATTGAGGGTTGCTTCGCGTGTGCCTAACAGATATAAACAAAATCTCGACGTTTCGAGCTAAAGCCCTTCGTCAGGAGAAATTAGTAGACAGATAAACACATTACATCAGCTTTTATAGCAACGCTATAAAAGCTGTCACGTGAACAAAATATTAACCAATGAAAATAAAGTAATCATAACAATCATAACAAAATAGAATTAATATGTAAAGATATAGCCTGCGTGCAGGCTTCGGGTCGATTATAGGGTCGAAGGCCTGCGCACAGGCGTTACACTTGCCAAAGCGCTATAAATGTCGTACAAGGGAATGGAAGAGGGGATATAGAGGAAAGTATATAAGAAGTATTTAAGAGAAAAGAATGAGCTATATGAAGGAGAGGCGCTCATTGATACCATCAGGCTGAATGGTGCCAAGTTTAAAAATGAGACGCTTTTCTTGTTTCCGACGGGTATCATTGCCACCAATAATAGGATGAATGGCGCATATTTTCATATCAGAAAAGGAGTTGTTGGCACTGTTGAAGTGCCTATGTGCACTGTTGAAGTGCCTAGTTTGTTGTGCACATTCTTCTTAACATCATGCAAGTGCTCAGCAAACCTATCGCCTAAACGTCTTCCAGTCTCTCCGATGTAGAGCAAGCCACATTTGCTGCAAGAGATGCAGTAAACGAGGTTGGAGGAGATGCACCTCGCCACCTCGTATTTCGGCTCCAAAAATATGCTCCTCGCCACCTCGATGCTCCTCGCCACCTCGTATTTCGGTATTAAACCTCGCCACCTGTATTTCGGCTCCAAAATCTCAGTTTGTCATCAAGCACAGTTTCACGTGCATCTCCTCCAACCTCGTTTACTGCATCTCTTGCAGCAAATGTGGCTTGCTCTACATCGGAGAGACTGGAAGACGTTTAGGCGATAGGTTTGCTGAGCACTTGCGTGATGTTAAGAACAATGTGCACAACAAACCGGTTACTAGGCACTTCAACAGTGCCAACCACTCCTTTTCTGATATGAAAATATGCGCCATTCATCCCATTATTGGTGGCAATGATACCCGTCGGAAGGTGTTTCATTTTTAAACTTGGCACCATTCAGCCTGATGGTATCAATGAGCGCCTCTCCTTCATCTAGCTCATTCTTTTCTCTTAGATACTTCTTATATACTTTCCTCTATATCCCCTCTTCCCTTCCCTTGTACGACATTTATAGCGCTTTGGTAAGTGTAACGCCTGTGCGCAGGCCTTCTACCCTATAATCGGGCCGAAGCCTGCACGCAGGCTATATCTTTACATATTAATTCTATTTTGTTATGATTGTTATGACTACTTTATTTTCATTGGTTAATATTTTGTTCACGTGACAGCTTTTATAGCGTTGCTATAAAAGCTGATGTAATGTGTTTATCTGACTACTAATTTCTCCTGACGAAGGGCTTTAGCTCGAAACGTCGAGATTTTGTTTATATCTCTTAGGCACACGCGAAGCAACCCTCAATTTGTTCTATATGTCCGTGGCCGACGCTTAATTAAAGTCTACAATTAAAATAGTTTGGATTTAATTAATAGTAAGAGTCATTTTCCATTTTAACTAGGTTACGTCTTAATTAACATTAAGCAGCATTTCGAAAACAACAACTTAACTATTTGGGAAATAGGCTGTTTTTCAGAGACATCGAGAAGATGTTAGGAGCGGTCCTCTTCCCTCCTCCTCCCCCAAGGAGCCGGGAATGCTGCCAGAGGTCCGGTAAGGGCCAACCGCTCTTATTGTTCTATTTTATCACATAAGGAAACCGGAAAACCCGGAAAAAATCTGTGATGCTTAAAAAAGTAATGTTGGAAGCACTCTGATCTGTACAACTTTTGCTGAAACTTGCAACGCAATTTTGGGCACAGAGCAGTGTTAGGTAAAAAATAAATTCGCGGAGAAATTGTGAGCATGCTAAACATGGCACAGAAAGCAACAAAGAAATGAATGGGAATGATAATATCGGTGGAGTTATAATAGAGGATAATGTCTCTGCGTTTATTTCTAGTACATAACATGGCTCAGTGCAAAAATTACGTTGCAAATTGCAGTAATATTGCTCCTTGTAACATGGCCGTAAGGATAATTTTGCACTCAGCATCTACTGTGGACAATGTACACTTGGAAAGTGTAACAAAGTTTTGTATCTATATTTCACAGTTGTTGATCGAGGCAGTTCGTAGTGAAGGATCCCAAGGTGACATCGGAGTCGATGACATTTCTATGGTTGACAAAAACTGTTCTGAAGTTCACACTGGTAATCATTCTGCATTATTTAAAATAGGTCTGAGTTAGACTGGAAACAAATGATCAGTTTGAACGAATTTAGGCAAAAGAAGAAAGTTGGTCTGATAGTTCGTCTGTCTATAAACGCGCGCGGCAAAGAGAGAGTCCATCATCAAGATGCACTATCTAGACGGACATGCGAAGTTATAGTGGCAATGGTACTGCCAGTTCTCTGAGACGAAGATTTCTTCAAAATAAGTGAAAATATTTCGATATGCAGGCTTTTGCATAGATAGGTTTGCCAGTTCGCCATTGCAGTATACTGTTCCTGACTGTTGCTACTATTACTAGCCTTTGATAGGCCGGAACTTCCCAGATTCGTTTGAATGCACACGAGACAATTTTAATAGATGAACAGTGACTTGACTTAAAGTTGAATCACACTGCCAGCTTTGAGTTGTACCTATTGTTTCGTGTGCGCTCAAGCAAAATCGGAAAGTTTCCATTAACTACGTTCTATTTTGTTAAAGATAATTCGCCATTTTGCTCGTTTGAAAAACCTTGTGCTTGGAAAAAGACTCCCAGAGTTTGGAAAAAGACTCCCAGAATGCGAGTGAACAACAAGAAGCGATTTATGCTGCAAGGTATTGTTTGCAATAGCGAGAAAGTTTAGATACATTTGAGATTGCTACCTGCTTTCTAAATGTAAGTCGCAGGTGCATTCTCCCTATTCACACCATAATATTACTACAAGACTGCGAAACTAACAATTAGGGGTAAAAAAAATCTCGAAAGGAGAAACGAAAATGATGGGTCTACCAAAACATTTATGTTTCCAAGAATTAGAGTAAAGTAGGTCAGATGCAGAGTCTGAGTTAGAGTTGGAGTCAGGGTTAGGGTAATGTCAGGGTTATGGTCAGGTTCGGGTTAATCAGGAGATCCTTATTCTACAGATTACAATAGTTGTATCTAAGTTCAGTTTGTAGCCAAAGCCAGTCCTTGTCTGTGAGTATGAACAGACCTTTGCGTGCCTATAAACTATATTTGACCATAAACTACAACCTATAAACTACAACCTAACTTAGACCTTAACGGGAACGGCTACGAAAAATGCAACTCTAAGTCCTCCGAGAGGAATCGAATCTGCGGCCCTGCGATCCGGTTCAGCGCTCTGACCACTGAGACTCAGAGTCCAGCCGCCAAGCGCCAACCGCAAGTTCATGTATATATATAGATGCGGGTACTGCGGGTTGTGATAAGGTAAACTACAAGATTTTTTTGATTTTTTTCTTCGATTCCTGTCGGAGGACTTAGAGTTGCATTTTTTGTAGCCGTTCCCGTTCAGGTCTAAAATATTGTATAATATATTATTTCACTCGAAATATCCACCAGCTAAACCTTCTACCTTAATTTCAATCGAGTGAGATGCAGAAAAAAAATATCTTGTAGTTTACCTTATCACAACCCGCAGTACCCGCATCTATATATATACACGAACTTGCGGTTGGCGCTTGGCGGCTGGACTCTGTAGCTCAGTGGTCAGAGCGCTGCACCGGAATCGCAGGGCCTCAGGTTCGATTCCTGTCGGAGGACTTAGAGTTGCATTTTTCGCAGCCGTTCCCGTTCAGGTCTAAAATATTGTATATATTATTTCACTCGAAATATCTACCACCTAAACCTTCTACCTATATTTGACCATGTTAAACTGTATTCTGTACTACTCTAGATTACTTCTTGACAGCAAAGTCATCAGGCAAACTGGAAATAGTTTTATCTGAAGAAATGACAGCACTATATCAGTGTATGACATTCTGGTATAAGTTTAAGAATATCATTGGTATGTCATTCAAAACTATTCAAGTGCTTGATTGGAATGTGATTGAATTGTCGCATAGTTTGCAGATTGTTAATGGACAATGGGTGTTTAGTGAGATGCCGCTGCAAAGACAATTTATGAAGTCAAAGGTATTAATGTAACAGCTTTTGACGGCTATTTTAGATATGAGTTACAAGTAGGTGTACTTCAAAAGATTGACTTCTATGAGCATTGTTTTCTATTGTCCACAGAACACAGTTGCGTTAGCTGCCCAACAATAGTCATTATTATCTATTTAAAATAATTCATGATTTCTGATTGGCGAACAGCCAACGGTAAAATCGCCATATCTCGATGGCTGACCAAATATGGAGTTGTGATATCATATCGCACGATTTGACGTCATGCGTGTGAAATGGAAAAATCACACCACATATGACATCATGCCAAACAAACAAAAACAATATGGTGTCGCCTTCGGCCGTTCGCAGACTGAAAGAAAGCAGAATTTAAAAAATAGAGACCAAATATAGACCAAAAACAGCAACGGAAGGCTCTGAAATATTTTCTGACGTATATTCGAAAGAATACGTATATTTCGCACTTCCTGCGAAAAGTAAGGAGAACCTGTCACTCATTTAAAGAATTTAACCCACAGATGTGGGTGTCTTTTATATATTTTACATAGATAATAAAACATAATATTGAATTCGGTTTTCGCATGATGTGAGGAATTATCATTAACTTTCATCTTCGGCAGATAACACAAACTTCGACCTTAATAATTCTTCATATCATGCTCAACCTCATTCAATAATTTCTAACAAGGCTCAAATGTGGTTCTATAATAGAAAAATATAGTTTATACTATATTAATTATGGTATCTTATTACGGCGAAATGTCGATGTGTTTTAGCTTAAGAATTGGAAACAATTACAAAACGTAATAGACTAAAAGTAAGGATTTTGACTCCTTGCGTAATCACATCTTCCCGTTACTTCTAAGTTGAGCATGCTACTGTAAGTCAAGGGTAGGGTCTATTACTTATTCGAGCAAACAAATTCTGAGTAAAAATCATTCATTTTTACTTCTTGTTTACTAGCTTGTGTTCGATGTCATTATTCCACCATTCCGTACTCAGCCTTACCTTAGTATTGACGAAATTAATTTCTCCGCAGAATCGTGTCTCAATTTTCAACAAGGTTCGTATATAGAATAGTACTATAGTATATATATAGTTCACTCCTTTGTATGGCATGGGTTTGTTTGGCGATACAGCTGTTGGCGTCCTGGAATAGATTTAGTATATAGATTTCAAGAGAACTCTAAATTTTGAACACAAAATATTTAAAAGAAAACTTAACAAAGTCAGTAGTAATGGATGGTAAATAGAAGTTGTGGGTTCTTAATTTTGAGAAGTATATTTTTAAGGAAACTATGGCCTATGGGCAGCAATATTTTGGTCATAAGTTGTTACTTACTTACTTTAAATACAGTTAAGTCTTGATGACGTCCATGGACTGGAAAATTTATCGGTTTGAATTTTAGATTGCATTTAAAAACTTAAAATTCATCAAAATCAAAGTGTTTCGAACTTCCGATGACGAATACAACTAACCGTTAGGATTAATAACCGATCAAGACTAAGTTTCGGATTTGAAATTATGCTTCACTAAAATAGGTGCTAAATGTTCTTGTATTTAAGGTGGTGTTGCATGGATCCGAAAATCTTCAAGGTTTTACAAGTCCTTAAGAAAGCGTAACGGTGACGGCAGTATAACAGCTTTTTATGCCCCTCAATTTCTCACGAGTGATAGAGATTTGCACTCACCTCAGTTTTCACCCAGCTTTGTAGAAACTATTAATCCTGACAATGTGAATTACATTGTTGAAGACATCTCTTCGTCAGAATACTCGAATATTAGTGTGGGAAGCAGAGTATTTGTAGAAGAAAGTGTGACTACGGCGGCAGCTCTAGGAATCGTGATTGCAAAGAAAACCGTTAAGACCTACTACGATCTTCACTACAAGTTGACTGTTCGTCTTGATATTATTGGCTCGGATATTGTGATTGAGAATCAAAATGTTTGGTTGCTTCCATATCAGTTAGACCAACATGGTAAATATATTGTGGCGTGTTTTGGGGATGGTGGTCGGCGAATGTATCTTTCATCACCGCGATGAACCTCGATTTCCACACAATGTCGATCTTTGATTATAATCACATGGTGGTTACTGCATGTGTGTCGAAATTCAATTCCTGCAATATACGATATTGTTTGATATTAATTTCGCCTAAATCCCACAAGACCTCTCCAGATACTCCGATTGCCCCATGCAGTAATACTGGACCAATTAAACAATTATAGTCGCCGAAGGCGAGGTGATTACAAGTAAATTAAATGAGGATAGAAGACATAAAACAGATAATTTAAAAACTAAACACTTATAAGTGGTTGAGCCGTTTACAAAATGTATATTTCAACAGCGAAAAAACGCTGCCTATATTTGTTATCGCTTATATTAGCCAGTGGCTATCACTTTTTGGACACTCAATTTCGACCAATCAGAGTGGGGGGAAAGCAATGGCCACCTCACAATTTCTACTAATAAGGAATAGCCATACAGGACATCTAGGGAGAACAATAACATATATAGTTATTAAGTAAAGATAATGCTAGATTCTATTTTGACACAAAGTCCTCATAAATGTTTTTTAATCTATAGGTCCTGCGTGGCTATCGTCATCCCAAGGTTGTGAGTCTCTCAGCTACAATGGTGCTTGTTATTTTATATCAATAAAACGAAATTGGTTTGATGGCGCTGACGATTGCAAGATTGCTGGAAGTGAACTGGCCAGATTTGATTCCGAACTTGAAGAGAAACATGTGAGAAATATGTTTGCCACATATCTGCCTTTTTGGATTGGTTACCATGGACATAAGCACCAGGGGACGAAGTTCGTATGGAGTGATGGCAAGGAAGATCTTTATAATAAATTGGATGGAAAGAGTTTGAATAAAGGACTATCCTCTGGCTTGTGTACAGTGATCTCAAACTCCACACTTTGGGAACGACGGGACTGCAGTGAAAGATTAAATATTCTTTGCCGTCGACCTGGTGAGCAGATCTAATAATTTTGTATCGCTAAATTTTATGCTCTCAAAATTTGGAAGATTGAAATTTCAATTTTATTTTTAATCATTGCACGACCATTTCGAATCGTTAAATGATTGAAAGTAAATCTTAAACAAAATTAAGAAAGACAATCTGTTATATTGAAGTTAAATTCTATTTAAAAATACAGCCAATATCGTTGGTGTACTCAATGATAAAAAAAGAGTGGTTTGGCAAAATTGAGTATTTAAAAATGACGAGATAAAATAAAACCAACTAAAATAGACATCAAGGCAGACGAAACAAACATGTAATGCAAACTAAAAAAGCGACTAAACGAAGAAAACGAGGACTAATGCAACTCAACGACTAATGCAATTCAAAGTAAACAAAATCAAGCAAAGGAATCATAACAACAACACCAATTAAGCGATACGAAACAATCCGTACTGTAACTAATAAAAACCCAATACGTAAGACACCAAAACGTAACTAATGAAAAACAACGAAATGAAACCGAAAAAAATACAACCAAACAAAACTAAAAAACCGGGGAGAGCAAACTAACACAACCGAAGAAAAAACAACGAAACGAAATAGAAGAAAAAGGGTAAAAGGAACCAAAGAAAAACCGGTCAACTTTAACCGGTTTCCTCCCATAGGAAATGTTGACAGGGTGGGTTTGGATAAGCCCCCAAACTAACCCTTCGATCGTATAGCTGTGCTCCCAGATCAGATATTAGTCATTCGGTGGCTGCCAGAGGCGCCTTTAATAAGCCTTCAACTCGATCAAGTCGAGCTGCGTCCTTCGTTATTCAGCTCAGCTCTCAGCTGCAAGTAAGGGTGCTTAGCACACCCCCACTTGCTTACTTACTTACTTACTTACTTACTTACTTACTTACTTACTTACTTACTTACTTACTTACTTACTTACTACTTACTTACTTACTTACTTACTTACTTACTTACTTACTTACTTACTTACTTACTTACTTACTTACTTACTTACTTACTTACTTACTTACTTACTTACTTACTTACTTACTTACTTACTTACTTACTTACTTACTTACTTACTTACAAACGAAACCAAGGAAAACACAACCAAAAGAAACAAAAGAAATAACGACCAAATGTAAACAAATATAGCGAAAGAACCCAAAAGAAATAAAAGAAAAAAAGAAACAACCAAGTTGCGAAAGCAAACAAAAACATATGCAAACGAACCAAAGACAATAATAACCAAACCAAACCAAACCAAACCAAACCAAACCAAACCAAACCAAACCAAACCAAACCAACAAAAATCGTACCAAACAGAAACAAAGATAAAACGACAAAATAAAACAAAGGAAAAATAACCAAACGAAATAAAACAAAAGACAACAACCAAACGAGATCAAGAAAATGCCACCAAACGAAACAATAAATAATAACTATTAAACGAAACCAAGTGAAGCCAAGACGATAAAGCAACTAAACACAACCAGACGAAACCAGTAAATGACAGAAAGAACCGAACAAAACGAAAGGAACAAGAGAACGCACAAGTGAACAAAGTTAAACGAGACCAGAACAAAACCCAAAGCAAACCAAACCAAGCCGAACCCAATCATATTAATTTTTTGAATAATGAAACATTCAATAATTTAAACAATTCCTTGTAATTTTGAATTCCTAGACACGCAAAATATAGCAATTTCTGAAGATCAAGGAAGTCAAACCTTGAACTGCTCGAATCATGACACCGTTATTGACATTCTACAAGCCAAGCTTGTAAAAGACATCCGCCCAACATCAACTGCAACCAAAAAGACATCTGGCAAGAAATCTACCTGCAAATTCAAATCTGATGTTTCTATTCACGTAAGATCCAAGTGTCAAGGCAGAATTTGGTGTAGTTTATCAGTAAAATCAGTACAAGACGACCAATGTCCAACTGGAAGCAAAACTCTCACCATTTTGTATAAATGTGTTAAGAGATCAAACGGGATCAATGCAGGTTAGTTTTTACAAATATTTATCAAACTTTGGGAGTCAGCACCGTTCCCACCGTATCTTTATCTTGATACCTTGATAATAAATCAACTTTCGCGTTAAATTTCTCTGTGATTAAATACTGCTTTGTTTGAAAAATCATTTCTTACAGTTTTTTGTGATTATAAAGCACTTGAAACTATGTTAAAATTTCGACGGGAACCTCAACTCGTGTATGAGACGATGCATGTCATTAAGAGACAATTTATTTATATGACTACGTTCCGTATTTGCGATGATGCGCCTTCTACTAACTTATTTTATGCTTTGCCAGATACCTCAGAAACAAGACCCGTATTCTGTCCGAAATATTGGGTTAAATTCCGAACCAGCTGCTACAAACCTTACCAGGCAAAAATGCGATGGAATGGTGCACTAGCGTATTGTAAGCGAGTGAAAGGTGCCACACTGGTGTCGCTAAATGATAAAGAGGAAGAGGATTATGTAAAAAACATAATGGAGTCAAAGGGTGTTAAAATATTTCATATGTGGCCTCGGCCTGAGTTCGATTTAAGTAAAGTTGGCTTCATGTGCGAGTACAGACTAGGTGAGATAATATAATAATAATAAACTAAACTAGCTTTGTTACATTCATTTCTGGTGGATATTTTTAGAACCATTCCTTGATGGTTTAGTTTTATTCGAGCAGAAAACCGGAGTTGAGAACCCGAGAAAACCTGCAGTGTTTGCTTTTTTGAGGTAAACATAATGTTTACCTACTTGGCAAAGCTTTCATTGATACGAAATAGATTAACAGAAACTCAATTTGTTTACATGGTGGATAGTTCGCAAATATCTAAAATGTTCTTCCTAAAGGTCCAGCGAGGTCCTCCCTTTGTTGGTTCAGCGATAATATACTAGCCTGCGAAGGCAGCCCCACCTTGACGTTCGGGAGTTCTTCACGCGAAGGTGGGTCTGCGACTCGACAGCAGAAATTCCATACTGATGACGCTCGCGTGTAATTATGCAATAATTATAGGCTAGCCAATCAAAGGCGATCCCCAGATTCTGGGCATATTGACGTCATCAGTATGGAATTTCTGCTGTCGAGTCGCAGACCCACCTCCCGAACGTGAAGGTGGGGCTGCCTTCGCAGGCTAATAATATACATGGAAAATTCAATAACAACTGTTTGGTTTTCATTTGATCATGCTGCTATTAATTTTAGGCGATGGTTCGTGCGATTTTGAAACTGACTGGTGTGGGTGGAGTGAAGATTCAAACAGCAATGATTCTCGTTGGTATCGTACAGTGAAACAAAAAGAAGCAGTCATTACTTCAAGACGGTCTAAGTGGGGTAAGTTTACCATTTTCACTCAGTACCTCAGACCTGTCCCATTTTCCATACTTCCACAAAATAACCTAAATTATACAAGGCAGTGCCCGATTCATGTTTTCTATTTTTATAAATGATTTTACCAAATAACTAGGGGGCACTCACAGACCGCGTACCCCCACCAGCGAAAGCCAACATTCATGTTAGTTTCAGCTTGGAAAACAAGACAATCGTTCGTAAATATCTCATCCAATTTGCATCGAATTTGAACAAAAGTTTGATATGTTTGTCCTTGGCCTACAGCTATTAGTTCCATAACAAACAAACGAACGAACGAACGAACGAATGAACGAATGAACGAACGAACGAACGAACCGAGGCGAAATACGCAATGCATGGTGAATAAAGGAATGATTTTGACAGACAAGTTTGTATTTCTGAACTGTTCTTGAATTTCTAGGTACTTTCATAAGCTACATGTTTCCTTCACCGGACAAAGTTAACATCTACATATTTAATGGAGACCCTTTGGAAGAAGTAATGAGAGCTGACAGACCGAAAGAAATTAAGAAGATCACATTATGTATTTGGGTATATATTGATAGAAACATGAGCAAGGCGAGTGTGGTTTCATTCGGGGAGAAACTACGCCTGAAGATCTATTTTGAAAATGAATTTAATTTCATGGTCAATTTTTATGACTGGAATAGGTAAGTCAGAGACAATATTTACAGTTTTTATGCTACTTGGATTCTAAGGTTTTGGAGCTGAGAGCGACAATCCATTCTGGAAACATCAGTTGGGGATGCGGGCCTCCCCCCCCTCCCTTGTCTCCTGTAAACGCTCTTGCTTCTACGCCAACCATTTCTAAAAACCTATTTACGGGGCTTCGGTGGCGCAGTCGTCAGGACAAGCGCCTTTCACCTCTGAGTCTTGATTTCGTTTCTTGCTGAGGACTATACTCATTACACTCATGTGAAAAGAGTAAGTCAACGACCTGCCGAAAGTCGTGGGTTTTCTCCGAGCACTCCGGTTTCCTCCCACAGGGAAAGTTGATTGGGTTGGGTTAGGATATACAGATTAGGAAAGTAATATCACAATTGTTGTAAAAATAGATAGTGTAGGCTACGTACATAATATAAGTAAGCGAGATACTTGATGTAATCGGTCACTGAAAAGCCCCAACGGGGAGTGAGCTGAATAATGTATGTATGTATGTATGTATGTATTTAGGTTGTTGGAATACAGCAATGCAGTTCTTCATTAACTGATTTCGCCTAAAATTAAGCTAAGTCTATTTATAATTGGAAAGCACCATCAGTTCTAATTAAACTTTTATCTTCAGTGGTGCAGTAAGGGTCATTCTAGGTAGGTCACATGTTACTACAAGAGGATATAGGAGTACAAGAGAAACATTTGGATGAGGTTTGATCGAGTCAAACTGGTGCACTCCTTTCACATGCAGCTGAGGAAAAATTACAATCAGATAACTGCAAAATTGAAACTCGATTCGGGTTCCCTGAGGTGAAAATTGTGCCATTAACTGGTTCAATTTGGTACCGAAAGTCTCTAAAACTTCCTCTCATCTCGTCTAACAGTTTATACTCTTCTTTTTTGCTAGTACGACGAATGCGTCTGTTTCATTTGAAACCTGGCAACATCTTTGCTTCAGTATTGCTACGCGAACAAAATTATGGAAGTTCTATAAAGATGGCTTAATGACTGACATCGGTATAGCAGATCTATCGAAATTTCCTCCAGATGCCCAAAGTGCTGACGACAATGTCATATATTTAGGTCGATCTTCAGGCAAGGTAGGTTCATGGACGACAAAGCAAGCACAAGGTGGCGTGGGAAGCATGAAAAGTTACGGGTGAGGGTAGTATTAATCCTGTTCTCACCATAGATATGTTGGGTTTAAGGGTTCAATGATTAATATATTAATAGGTTAGCAGAATAATACTGTACGATAAATTAACATTTGTTGCTTGTTCTGAGAGATTTCGTCAAATGCATGCAGAAATATAAAACATTCACTGATATCTCATTATTTATGTATGACGTCAAGTTAACCGCATTGCTTGAATGATTAAAGAAACGAAATGTCTCAACAAACATGGAAATAGAAATCTGTAAGAGAAGTTATACTCTACAGTTTTAAGGGGGTTTTTGTTTAAGACTATGAACAATTTCGTGCCACATGTACTTTAAATACCCGAACTTTGTACGTTTTTACGTGTGTAGTCAAGTTATGTTATCTCATTATAGCTCAGCTGTTGGGAAACTGAGTCTGAGTGTACCAAGGATGTCATGTTTCGAGGCAAAATGACGAAACCTGACGTATGGTCAAAAATGATTGGGTTCAAAAAAATTTCGATCCTTGCAACTGGTTGTGGTATTACGACATCTCCTGATATTGCTACTAAACAAACTAAACTGGGTAATTTGGAAAGATGGTCATTTAAACATGGAGAATGTATTCCCGGTAAAGGTAAGTATTGGCCGCCGAAATTTGATCTTGGAAGAAGGGAAGGAAGCACCGCTTAAAAGGAGTAAACTACAGATAGCTTGTCAGTTCCTTGTTCAGGAGTCTATTCACTTTGAGTCACTATAGGTGGGTTCACTAAGCATTATCATGCAGCGAATGGTGGTCAACCTGCAGTTATCAAAGGGAGAATATAATAATAATTATTTTCATTACACATAGTAGTCTTGTATTTGAAGGCAAATAAATAGAATTGAGAAATGTAGTTTAATTTTCTTGCTCCTATAAGTGTCAACATTTTTTAAGTTGGCGACTATCTGCAACTTCCAACACTGATTAAAACATTGCTAAGTAGTAAGTACTAGACTAGTCAGGCTACTATTAGTCAGTCGGCACTCAGTCGGACTAGCAGTACTGCAATAGCCAACTAGAAAACCTACCCAAGCAAACGACTGCATGCGACTTTGCAAAATGCGTATTATAAACGTTCACAATTAAGAAATAGAAAACATTTTCCGTGTTTCTATACACTTATAGAAACACGCGTGGGAGTTTGGGAGAACGAGAAATAATCAGTGAGAAAACGAGCCCGTAGGGCGAGTTTTTCCACGTTATTTCGAGTTCTCCCAAACTCCCACAAATGTTTCTATAAGTGTATAGAAACACAGGAAAAAATGTTTTCTATTTCTTTTATAATATAACTCAAAAGACATTTTTTAAACTCGATCAATTTACAAATTCTCATTACGTACGCATGCTGACCTTTGCTCGTCAATTTCGCTGCAAGAAAACAACTCTGTTTGAAAATTAACAGTCAAAAATGTGTAAAAGCATTAAAATTGTTTTTAAATAGTATACAAAGTTTTATAATTCGCATTAAATTTGTTTTTTTTATGATTTTAAATTTTGGCGGGAAAATTTCCGTGTTTCTATACAGTTATAGAAACACGCTTCTCGATCAATCAGCACGCGCGTACTATAAATGTTATATTATAATAACATATTCATTATTCAACTAACTTCTGTCTATAGGATTTCGACTCACCTCCACCAAAACCCAAAATTCATCTTCACCATCCATATCAATGTTGACATCCCCTTGGATGAAAGTTCCTTTCGATAGAGTTCGCGGTTTGTGTATGAAATTTACCTACCGTTTGTTGGGAAAAGATCCAGAGATCGACATCTATGTTGAACCGAGAAACATGAACATAGAAAAACTGTGGTTGGTTAAAGGTCCACAGGAAAATTCGTTTTGGAAGATTGGTCAAGTTTCCTTGGGACTTGTAACGGAGTTCAGGGTAGGTAAACTTCAGTGTGAAGCCTGAAAAGAATTACAAAGACACATGCTGTTAAGGCCAAGTTTATTGTTCATGTTCTCATCTATACTTTTCAAATATTAAATATTTTTGAGGCGGACACCTCACGAGGAAAGCACTCGTGGTAGACCAGATTGGTACCTTTGATGCATGCTATTTATGGTAGAGGATAGGGTATAAGGATAGGTGACTACTCTGAAGAGAATTGATATGCTGGAAAAATCTTGTGTGTAGAGTTGTGGTTGTAGTCCGGTTTTCCTATCTCGCCAAAATATTTTCTGCCTTCCTTGTACTCGTAGCTTACAGAGGAAAACATTAATTTTTTAACTATATAACTACTGGGGCATTTACCCCATTAGGTTCTTTGCTTGCCCCAGTAGTGAGACAAGATTTTCAGGTAAACTGGGCCCACTTTGTCATTAATCAGGAATCCTGCGTTTCTTTTATTCAAATTCTTGGGAACTTAGAGCAAAACTAAGTATAGAGAGATGTGAAACTGCTGTTGGAAGCATTGATGTTTGTGTCACATCTTTTTTCCCCACAAAATCATTTCCATGAAAATTCCATGCAAGTCAAAAACCTTCGTTGAATGAGCTGGTGCTTTTGGTGCTTTCGTCCTCATTTTGAGACAAACATTTTCAACTGTAACAGCGATCTCATGGTTTCTATTGTTTGTTTAGACATCGAGTTGAGCTTCTCAACAATACAATGCAAAATAAAAACACCAAACCTGTCCAGGAGGACTACGGACAGTCTATAAGGCGTTCATATGAGCCGGGCTGGCTAAATCCTTTATTTGAAAACAAAAGACGTACAAACCAAAAGGAAAAACATCTATATCTATTCGTTTTTCATTCTATTTCATTCTGTTACTTTCGACACCTGTATTTTTTAGTAAATTTCCTATTTCCCTAGACTAGCGTTTTACGATGTCAGAAAATTATGGTCCTAATTTAGGCTAAATATACTGCATGGGAAAAGGCCCTCACACAGACTCTACCCCATTAGTCGTAATTTCTTAAAAATTTCCTTGAGACAGAGTCGGTCACGTTTGGACTGCGTCCTTCGCAATTCAGCATTTTGTTTCAAGGAAAGGTAATTATCAACCCTAGCTAGATACTTTCACCCTAACCTTCAAAACAGTCAAAATATTGATAGGGCATTTATCTATGACAGATTCATAGCTAAGTTGGAACTCCTTTATTTTTCTAGGTTTATGTCAAAGCAACGCTAAGGTCAATTGCAAGTGAAGCGAATATTGACAATATTTTCTTTATGGAAGATTATTGTGATCCTGTTCCACCAAATGCTCAAGGTATGTCCAAGCAATGTGTGTCAGTAATGGTATAGTGTATCTGCATTGCATAAATGAAGCCAATGGCGGCCATATTGGTGTGACGACCAGGGATTATTTTAGGGAAAATTTATCATTGCACAAAGAGCAACAAAATGGATAGCATTTGAACGTAGAGGCATGTCAAACAACATGGAACCAAGGAACTAACGTCAAGGTTGTTAAATGGAAACGTTCGAACTTAATGGGGGGTCTGGGTTTCGAACCTCGAAAATTTTTCCTTTTTTTGACCCTCTGGAGCTCAAAAATCTTGATTTTCTGACACAAATTTTGATATATTCCATATAGAGAGACCGTGAATATTAGGTACAAATACTCTTTTTTGCTTATAATATAACACCTATTTTTGTATATTAAAGAAAAATTTATTTCCGCACAAAATCTCGTTTATCACTGCACAAATCTGATTTTTCACTGCACAAATTGGTTATCACGGCACCTTAAAATAATTCCTGGTGACTACCACAAATCTACTGCGGTGTTGCAAGCATGTTAGAAGAGCTTCTTATACGGTTTCTGGTTATTAATGGGAAAGGAAACGTATTGCCTGGATAGAAATTGGTCATCAGTAGGCTCTTTCCTTTCTTACATTCGCCAGTGAATAACTAGTGAGATCACATCAGTATGACTGTCTCAATTCCCAATATCTAGGGTTTAAAACATCATAAAACATCATTAGAAGTGGTGTGGGAAGCTATATCTTTCAAGTTGCACAGGAAAATAAATTTTCTTGATATTAAAGCTAATTTAAACACCTCACGATTAGTAACACCTCACGGTTTGTAAAGAATTTGGCAGATTGAAAAATATCTTCAGATTATAAATATATTGGCTTTAATGTTGGATAATTGAATCAAAAGAATGCTCTATCCAGTCCAGGTTTTTATAGATCAGTGATTTTTGTTCCATAGCTATAGAATAAAGCTGGTCAAATGGTAGAATATGTACTTGAAATTATAGTGAGATATGTCATTTTATTATTGCATGCATCGTGTCCCCTCTGCGACGAGGATTCGATTCCTGTAATGGACGTTATGCACAATGGACCTTATGCGTGACTACTGCTACCAGAATGCTTTGCGAGTATCTGCTTTCTTTTTCTGTTAAGATCCCCGCGAAGCACTCTGGTAGTTGTAGTCACGTACCGCGAAGAAACGTCATAATGCATATGATTCTAATGTCGCCTGAATTTTCACCAAACATCGCAGGGTTTCTCTGGGTAATCTAGTTTTCTTCTGTTGTACTAGAGCGATAACGAATGGCCCCAGTAATGTTTTCCAGGGGGAAGGCGGGAGAACGCCACCCCCCCCCCCCCCCCCCACACACTACTTTTGCTGGGGGAACGCCTTTCCCCCTATCAAAAAAAGCGTCCACGCGTTCCCCCGACAAAAATCAAAACTTTATGAACGCCAAATGCTGTTCATCACCGCACTATTTTTGCTTTTGATAATTTGATTGTAGTCATTTAACAGCCAAATTAGCTGGGCCAATGAATATCAGACGATGAAAATCGTGCATTTTTAAGTCATTACTGATTTACCTATGTCTTGGACAGGCCCGTTAACTTTAATTTAACGACCAGATGCCACGCCCAATTTAGTTTCACATTAACGACCTAGTGACCACACCCATTTGACTGTCATGAGCGTTTCCCCACTTCTATAATTTGCAAAACATCACTGAATGACCCTTTCTGGATTTCTAGGAAAGAATGTATAAAATTAGATAGATGTCATAAGATGTATTTTATTAATGAAAATACAATTTTAAAATAGAAATTATGTTGATTTCTGTAAATGGCATATATTAGTTAAACTCGAACATAACGCACAAAATATGAAATGAATGGCTAACTTATAAGTTCTGTTTTTTTCTTTACAGAATGGCACACATATATATCTAACAGTTCCTCAGGGTATATCACTTCACCTTATTATCCCGCGTTGTACCTAAACAACATGAAACGATCCTGGAAAATTGAAGTGCCCGATGGTCAACGTATAACGCTGGATTGGTCATTTCTAAATTTAGAATTTCACAAAAATTGCAAAAGAGACTCAGTGATTATTAAAGATAGTCGCCGGGCTAGAACAATCACGCCCTTCTGTGGGCATGTTTTGCCGACCGGGAAATATTTGTCACGAGGCAATGGAGTGATTGTAGTGTTTCAATCAGACGAAAGAAATGTCGGGACAGGTTTTAAGCTTCGTTATCAAGCTATTCCGGGTAAGAGTTGAAAATCGTTGCATGAATCAGAGCTCAAAATACCCTGGTTCCAGAGGCTCTTAAAGAACGGCGAGGCGAAATAAATACGAGGCAAAAGAGCCTCTGGTCAAGTCGATTGCGAATCTCACTTCCATACTTAATTAGGTTGAGAATCTGAACCTCGTATGTGATTGGCTGTTTGTAAAAACATGTCAAACCGGTTTGGAAAGTAAACAAACATTGAACTAATATAGCCTTTGTGTGTTTAAAATTAATACAATGTTTGTTTATTTTCCAAACCGGTTTGAGATGTTTTTACAAACAGCCAATTACATGCGAGGTTCAGATTCTGAACCTAATCAAGTATGGAAGTGAGATTCGCAATCGATTTGGCCAGAGGCTCTTTCGCCTCGTATTTATTTCGCCTCGCCGTTATTTTGCCTCGCCGTTCTTTAAGAGCCTCTGGAACCAGGGTAAGCTCAAAATAGCGGCCTGCTAATTAATGGCCAAAGACAAAGGCATGCCATATTTGAGAAATGACAGGCGAAAATAATTTTGTACTTGTGGTGCCAGTGTAGGTAGCGTCTATACGATAAGCTTCGGGTTTTTAGCACCAAAATACCTGAAAATTTCAAGAAGAACTTCGCGAAAAACAAAATAGTTTGTCAGGCCATTTTCCAATTTCGAGCTCTGGCATTAACCCATAATGGTATTATCGTCACTGTGTCTGTAGAATGAGTATCAGGGTCATGCATTTATGAGAGCCGATTGAACTTTAGTACTTGGGTCCTTACCACTTACCTTTATCTTTTACCATGAACGATTTTGTTATTTTTGCTTTGACTGTGTTTGTGCATTGATTATCCCTACTTTAATGCTCTTTCCTGCAGCTGACATCTTTGACGACATTTGTGAAGCTAACCAGGTTCCAGGTAAGTTCTTGCTGTTCGAAATCCTAATCTTTTATTGATTGATTGATTGATAAGATATAAGAGCCAGTGACTAAGACTGTATAGTTTTTAAAGTTGCGCTATGTTTAGGCAAATCATTGAGTATTTCCAGCAAGGGGAACCCTTACCATTGAGCTAAACCTGCTGTTGGAAGTGATGGTAGGGAATTATTACTAGATAAGTGAATACTCTGCTCTGACTGATTTACGGACTTGAAAACTCATGTAAGGAGAGTTTTGGCTGCTTTTCTCTTGTGGTTCGAGTGTTTTTCTCCCGATACTCCGGTGTTCCTCCCTCACTGAAAAGTAACCCTTTCACCTTAGCTGTGCTCCGAGATCAGACATGCATGGGTCGTGTGATGGTAGCGAGAGGCGCCCTAGTCCTTGGACATAGAGTAAATATTATATAGAGGGTTCACTCTCTTGGGAACCTTTGAATTTTTGGGGATCGCGCATATCGCATTACGCATGTTGGCCGCCATTTCTTTGGCCAGTCAATTGCTTTTTCTGGCCAATAAGCACGCTGAACTGGCTGATCCGCCATTTTCCTGGCCAGTAAACTGCATATTTTTGCATAAAAAACCGAGGACACGTTGCACCGCTGAGTGGCCCTTCTGTATATATCTTTCTTCTGTGCCTTGGACTCGGTCATATTTGAGTTATTTCGCAACTCGGCAGCACCATAGTTAATAGAGAGGGCTGGTCAAAACTGGGCAATTATTTAAGTTACGGATGTGTAAATAAACCAAAACTTTGCTATTGTGTGAAAATACAATACACACGTGATAATGAAGGACTACATTTTTGCATAAACCTGGACAATAACATATTAGATAATGAGTTATATTGTACTTTAATGAAGCTTCCAAACCAGCCCTCTCTATTAACTATGGCAGCACTCAGCTACAGGAAATGATGAACAATACTCTCTAACTTTACCTTTACTTTCCCCAAAACTATTTGGCGTCTATAGAGGTGCCCATTTTTCTTTGTGGGCATCGAAGAACCCCCGGTCGCCTTCTGGCTGAAAGCCTATCAACACTCCGTCAGTAAAATTATTATACATTTATTCTTAGATTGTCATCCTACGTTGGGATGTTTCTACATCAGATCAAATAGATCAAAAGTTTATGTTGAAGCTAGTGATCTAGTGACAATACCAGAATACTTTCCAGCAACTACAACTGCCATGTAAGAATGAAAATTTTTAACTTGTATAGTATATATATATATATATAAGAGTTTAAGTCTTCAATTCCATGCTTTGATGACGATTCTTGTTTTATAGAAATTTTGATGACAATTATTTAGTCCGGTTGGGTGAAGCTGACTTTGAAAATCTAACTGCGTTGGAATATTTGTAAGTACAACTTGGCACAAGATGACATCTTTACCAAGGTCTGGTGGTTATGTTTTCGCCTCGGTTTGTGTTGGGTTGGTTGGTTGGTTGGTTGGTTGGTGGGTTGGTTGGTGGGTTGGTTGGTTGATTGGTTGGTTAGTTCGTTGGTTGGTTGGTTGGTTGGTTGGTGGGTGGGTGGGTTGGTTGATTGGTTGGTTAGTTCGTTGGTTGGTTGGTTGGTTGGTTGGTTGATTGGTTGGTTGTCAGCTGGATACAGTAAGTTGGTTGGTTGGTTGTCAGCTGGATACAGTAACTCAAAAGTATCGAATAGTTTGAAAGAAATTTTGTGAAAGTAATGGACGGAGCTCAAATACAAATCGTTGAAATTTTGGGTGAATTTGGAAGAATATTGGATGAGAAATTTACAACTGAACTTTTCCTTGTTTTGCCTGGCTTTTATAAAAAGAATTTAAGGTGGCTCGATATAGTAATCACAAAAACCTTATTCAAGAATCGCGAAAACAAAACTTCATACCATATGAACAAACCCGCGTGACCATTTGTGCGCGCGGGAATATTAACGAAATAACTTCCAAAATGCCTGACGTGAGCAACTGCTCGCGCCATCTCGCGTGTTATATACCGTTTTCATGTCAATTGCTGACGTCATTAAAAAATCCATTTTTTAAAAACAATGCGCTATATCTCATTATTTTGTCCGGTAACCTATGTTCAAATTTTGCATGCTGTATTGCACCGCAAAAATATTTCATTATACCAAAAATAAAATTATTGAAAATAAAAAAATTGGCATTACAGAATTTTTTTTATGTTTTGCTTATTGTTAGTCCGTCTTGCAAGTAAAATAATTCTACTACACGAGGCGATAGGCTATTTTGGAGTGAATTTCGTGCGCGTATGTTGCCATAGCCACTAAAACTAACATAATTTGAAAGTAGAAAGATCAAAATATATTAAAACCACGATACCTGGTGAATAAAACCTAAAAATACGGAGTTTAAGAAATTCAAAGTGTTGGACACCTGAATTTTTGAAAACTGTATCGATCCACCTTAATGCATGCGGGATAGGATGAATTTGGAGAGTTCTCAAATTTGCATGGTTTAATTTTGCCATGCGTTCATACGCGACGCAAGAAACCGGACGAATTGGAACACATCTAATCGCACGCGAATTTTCGTGTGAACCAATGAAACTCGAAAGAATTTGGATGGTCACGTGTGAACGTACTGAGTGTGCTCTAGTTATTTTATGTTGTTAACTTTTGTAATCACATGACTGTGCTGTGTTAGCCTTTTGTTTTATTTTCATTTATTTTGTTCCAACGTCTAGAAGTTGTAGCTACAATGACATCTCTGATGTGGACCAAGTGGCGTTTCATGGTTTGACATCTTTAAAAACACTGTAAGTATATAGAAACAGAAAATCTTCAGATATATTAGAGATTCCACCGTTTTGATTGAAATATCTGTATCACTATTCGTATGATACAATTTTGTTTATGTGCTATTTACAACATGAGCGGCAGTGTTGTATCGGATATACAAACTCGAGCCGAAGGCGAGCGTTGTATATATCCGATACAACACGGCCGCTCAATGTTGTAAATGGCGTATACTTATAGTATACTTTTGTGTTTTTAGACGTTTGTCCTTAAACTTCATTGTGTATATCCCAACAAGTCTTTTTCTTGAAACCCCTTCCCTAGAAACATTGTGAGTATATTATTATAACGTTTTAAATATCAAAAAATTTTCTGCATTATAGAATTTCGCAGCTTAAAATATAGCAAATGCACGAAGACAAAGCGTGATAGATAGATAGATGTAAACGTCACATGATAGGAAATTGTAATTTGCATGCCGAGGTGTAAAGGCCAATTATTTTTGACACTGCAGAAAACATTGATGAAGAATTTTTTGTGTCAAACGTGATTCGAATTCGCATCTCTTGGTTTCCAGAGCTCCGTTCTACCCATTGAGCTAATGAGCCAGTGGGGATTGGAAGCGAGCTTACCTAGCCAATTTAAGTGCACGAAATGTTCTCAAGATGACTTAGTTGGCTATTTTAAGGCCAGTTCAAAGAGGCCAACATCCTCCAACATAGTTGGTCCAACAATGTTGGACAATGTTGGGGGAGCCGTGTTCTAACGGATGCTACAACATACAACAAAATATTTTGGGAACGAGACAATCGTGCAAGCCTTTCCCTTTTATTTCTTGAATGATAATCTTATACGAAACATTGCATAAACAAAAACTGGTCGATTTTCGAATCGGACCACTTTCTTCATTTCTTGATATTATTTTTAGCTTTCGCTGCTCGTCAGCCGCCTTCCTCTTTTAACTTGAAGTAGCTTTAGTGCTTGAATATTTTTTTCTTCCACATGATGAGTTTTAACGCCGGACTTCTTCGTCAAATTTGAGGTCAAACTCTCAGACAACATTTCGCATTCCGCCATCATGGTTCTGTGGATTCTCCATGGAAACACAATCAACGATGATGCGTAGTCGTGAAATGTTGCACATTGCTAGATGAAAATTTTAAACAAAGTCAAACACGATTCAACATCTTCCAACATCAGCCAACATTACCCAACATAGTGTTCAAACGAGGCCAACATATTGGATGGTGTTCGATCAACATGTTGGCTTCATTTGAACTGGTCATAATGCGTGTCAGCATGTACATAGCTTCGTAGAAATTTCATAGAAAGACAATAACTTGCGCAGTTTTCTTGTGGTTATGTAGATTTTGCTTCTGTTCCACTGAATGTTTGTGATTGAAATTTGAAACCTCAGATCTGCTTTATAAAATCCTTTTGTTCTTAAAATATTTTAAATCTTTTTAGGGATCTTGGTAAGAACTGGATTGGTGAATTAGACACTGACATATTTTCCGCTCTGAATAATCTTCGATTGCTGTAAGTTCCATTGTGCAGAAGAACTTTTGGTTATATCTCCACGTTTCACGCGCGAACATACATCTAAGCCCGTTTTCTACTGGGCGAATTTGTTTGCGCGAACGGAAGCGGAAAACTGAATTCTGAAATGTTATTGGTTATCCAAAAAATTCGCCGCGAAAAAGTAGGAACCGACCCAACCTTTTCGCGGCAAATTTTGTCGCTCGCTGATCACGTTGGCGAATATATCTTTTTGTTTCCCTGCGCGCGAGCAAAGTTCCCCAGTGGAAAGCAGGCTACAGGGTTAAGGGTAGCGAGAAATGTATTTCGGATTTTAAAGCTCCCATCGTACTGATTTAAGATTTTCTTATCCATTTCTATAGGAGTCTTCGTAAGAATTTTATAACGTATCTTGACGATGGGATATTTTCGGGACTGAAGAATCTACAATATTTGTAAGTCAGCATGATATTTGAATAGCTGCTTGCATGGACTTCATTTAGCATTTAACATCTCGAACGTGCATGTGGTGCCAGTAAGGTTCGGGTGGATCTTTAAGATCAATCTAGTATCTACCTGAAAATTAAAATACAACAAGCTAGAACTTCGACGTTTCGAGAAAAGGCCCTTCTTCTGGAAGTTAGTAGCTAAGACGTAAGCCTCTACTGTGCTAAAAATGAAGCCAGGAGTCTGGGACACTAATCGCGGTCGTGCCAGAAGATACATACTATTTTTACTGTTTGCTCATATTTAAGAATATCGACTTACTAATTATAGAACTTATCAAAAATTGATAAAACTTTGTGGAATTTAAATGTATGTCAACATCTGTTATGTCCTATATATACCTCATGTATATAACATAGCCTTTTCAAGATACTGAAAGTTTAAATTTTGATATACCCATAGATATATAAATGTTGTAAATAGACCTAATTCTTGTAAGTTTTATGAGGGCCACAAGTTCATTAGTACTTCATACTATTAAGTGTCACCCTCTTTAAATAAAGTTTCTATCTATCTATCTATCTATCTATCTATGATATATTTGCTTTACCAAAAGTATAATCAAGTACAATAAAATACGAATTACCATAAAGGCGGCAGGGAATTCACAACTGCGATAGCCAATTACTGTGAGCCCTTGCGACAAAAAATAGATTACGACAAAAATTAAATTACGACAAAAATTGAATTACGACAAAAATAAATTATGACAAAAAAATAAATTACGACAACAGTTCCAGTTAACAATTGTGCAATTTCATTCCTTCACAGATACCTTGACAACAATGGGCTGATCGAAATTGGGGATTCTGTGTTTGATAATCTTTCTGTGCTTAAGGCTTTGTAAGTTTTCTATTTTAACAGTACTGAGGCAAAAAGAAAACGTATAATTACGTTTATTTTAATTACTGATTTCGTTCATCTATCCAGTGTTACACTTACAGAAAAAAACTAAAACCACACTAACTCTATTTATACTGAATAACTCTATCGGTTCCAAATTGTTTTGCTTAGAGATCCAGAAACTATCCCTTATTGGTACAATGTACCGTACTTCGGGAGAAAACCAAATTCAGAAAAACCTTCGTTGTTGTGAATAAGTGCGGTTCATATTCTAGGGCGGCTCCTATTAGCTATTTTTTACATTCCATTTTTTAGAATATTGAAAACCAACAAACTGGAGGTGGTTAAGGCATCTTGGTTAAAGAATAAAGAATATCTGGAAATCCTGTAAGTAATTTATGTATTTTTATTATATTAATATCTGAAGTAGTATTAACTGAAGTATCTTTTTCTGTTTCAGAGATGTAGGGAGAAATAACATTAAAGAAATTGAGCCAGGGGCATTTCGCGATTTGAAAAATTTGGTTCAGTTGTAAGTATAGATCTAATCATGATAAAAATATTTATAATAGTTTAATAATTATCGGTCCGAATTCAAGAAATATAATAGTACTCCGCGAATAGAAGCATCTTGCAAGCTCAAGATACCTGCAATTCTTACGAAATTATTGACTTTTGCAAAGTTCAATTCATATCTTGAGTACGATTTCATTCGCTCAATTTTAATCATTCGTCTAAAATTAACTAAGTCCTTGCGTATGCAATGTCTCTTTAAGTGATTGTGTCTGCCGATTTTTATCGAATGATATCAAACTCTTTTGATATTAAGATAAATTTTTTTCGGCATCTCGTTCGATAATTCATAGTTGAAGGTATTTGTAGATGGAATATTCGAACGAAAAATTATATACATTTACAAATACCTTCAACTGTAGATAGATAGATGGATAGATAGATAATTTAATAATTACTACATGGAAGCCAAAGAGCTGAATTGCGTAGAATATACAAAAATTGAAAAAATGATTACTTAAAATGATTAAAACTTATTTACAACAATTAGATGTTATTCTGACTATATTAGTATATAAGATACGCAATAAAAGTCAATTGTCTAAAAACCTTGGATGTCTAAAATATAATGCAGATGTACATGATGATGGAATAAAAGTGTTTTGAAATCTGTTCGTTTCGATCATTGGAAGATTATATAATTGTTGACGTCTAGTGTTATAATTAGACACTTTAAGCGGATAAAGTAGCTTATGGGATTTATGATCATTGTTACTTACAATTGAAGTAAAGAGTTTGTCACAGAGGTTCTGGTGTCGAACAGATAAGCTACATAACTGCGAGGACATGCAGTAAGCGTTCTTCATATTTTGATATTGTCCGATTTGTATTCGTCGATGTGTTCCGTGTGCGTTGTGTACCAAATTTTATTGGTCATTTTAACCATGCAATCATTCAGAATACACAATATTTGATAAGACCTGCTCTGGGACGGTAACTCGCCGCGAGATAATGCGAGTTAAGGCGATTTAAGGAAAAATTGGAACTTTTAAGCAATGCGATTAAAGGCGAGATAATGCAAGTTAAGGCGAGATAATTCGAGTTAATGCGAGTTAAGGCGATTTAAGGCGACTTAAGGAAAATTGTGACTTTTAAACGATGCGATTTAAGGCGAGTTGAGGTCCTAGAGCAGACCTTTGATAATCTGCCATGGTAACTCCATGCATGTCCAGTGTTTCACTCAAATATATAATCGGGTGACTGACGGTCGTGTGCAGAATACTGCAATTATACCGATTTACATCCATGCATATATATAAGTTAACCGATTCAAATAGGCTAACTAAAATCGTACCGTGTGCGCCTGGCTTTATACAAAATATTTGTTCATAATATAATTATGATATATTTATTGTTTATCTTTTCTTCAGAGATATGTCAGACAATCAATTTCAAAGTATTCCTGAAAATTTATTTCAACATCTCGTCTCTTTACGTAACGTGTAAGTCTTACTTTCGGTTGTAACATAACCACAGTATACTCCTAATCTATTTTTTCCTAAACAACTCAACTTACCCGGCCGTGAACTTCCTTCTGGGCGAAAATCTGGGTACCAGGAGAAAACCTATATATATCGGTTTGACTATCTTTTTACGTGAGTAGAAGCCACAACTAAATTTTAACCCTGTAGGATCTCATGAGAGGTGTAAGGCGCTTGCTCTGACTACAGTGCAACCGGGAAGGAGAGAGGAAGATGTTGGTGGTTGCATGAATACGCTCAACTTTAACAGGGTTCGGGCTACTTCTTGGAGTCCTTAAGTATACTACTTGAAGCGCACAAGCGCACTTGAAAAGCCCTTGAAAAGCCCTTGAAACTGGTTGAAACATCCATTTTTATGAAAAAAAACTCATTAAATACTCCTTGAATTCTTTTCCAGATATGCTTAAATCATTTTTTTTCCAACTAAAGTAAAATCCACAGTATAAAATTTTGTTTACTGCCGTCATTTAACGATATTTCAACAGTTTTCTTGTTAAGTATTATTTGTCTCAGGATGATGTGATCTTGTCTTGAAAACACTTTAAGTATTGCTTGAAACTTATCATTTTTCTCTTTAAAAACTCCATTACTCTTTGAATTAAACTTTTCAAGACCAGCACGAACCCTGTTTAAAGGAGACAAGAAAATCAAGATAAATGTTGACATTTTCGGCTAATGTTCGGGCAAATAGACTCGTTGTTTTAGGCGATTCGACCGACATACTGATTCGATAATTACTATAAAAGATGAAATTGCTTCCAAGAATTTGAAACCTGCAGTAGCAATTTGTTGTGTGAAGTTTATAACACATTTTGGACGCAAATCATTTGTAGATTCGCTTCAAAAACGCCAGAAAACGTCCGGGTCTTTCAAATTGGGAAAGTTCTTCACTTCCTCCTCGATCAATAGGATAGAAATCTAGAATATCTATTTTACATAACAACAGTTATGTATAGTGTATGTATATGTACGTGTATGTATGTGTGTATATGTATATGTTTATGTATATATGTGTGTATGTGTATATATGTGTCTACATATATATAATTATATATATATATTAATGATTCCGTTATGCAACTATAATTGATGTACATTTGTTGAAGTCATAGTGATGTAAATGTAGTGTAGTGTATTCATGTCAAGGACTTAATTTAGGACTCTATTTGTCCTGTTGTCTGATCTGAGCCTTCAATCTTGTATTGTAAAATTAATAAAAAATAAAAAACCATGACCAGTTCAAATTCAGGTAAATCCAATCCTTCTGCAACCCAACTAAAGATAGTTCAGGAGACATCCCTGCATGCATGTGCGTTTTATAATGCAAGGTCCCATATTGAAACACTTACATTAGGCAAGTATAGCGGTCATGGATTGAAATATCCAGTATAATCCAAAAAGTAAACTTATTAGTTTTTTGTAAGTTTATATTTTCTGTTTCCATAGGAAAGTTGATCACTTCACAATATGCTGTTATGCAAAACAGAACAACCCAAGTGTTACATGTGTTTCGAAAGCTGATGACGGTTTCTCAAGTTGCGATGAACTTTTAAAGAACACCGTACTGAAATATTCCATCTGGATTCTAGGCATTATGGCTTTTGCTGGAAACCTGATAGTCATAATATGGCGATCTGTTGCAAAGGATGCTAACAGAGTGAATTCATTTCTCTTAACTAACCTTGCCGTTGCTGACTTCTTAATGGGAATCTACATGTTAATCATCGCGTATAAAGACACAATATGGGACGGAGTGTACTTTAAACATGATTTTAGCTGGCGTTCCAGCGATCTATGTATATTTGCTGGAGTGATATCGACTGTATCGAGTGAGGTCTCAGTATTAACTTTGACGGTAATCACACTTGATCGTTTGGTCTGTATTGTCTTCCCGTTTCGATTTCGACGATGGTCTATGAAGAAAGCTTCTATTATCATGGGCGTGGTTTGGATTCTAGGATTCTGTATCTCCCTAGCACCGTTATTCTACGATGCATACTTTTACGACTATGACCATAATTTTCATTTCTTCGGTCGCTCAGCCGTGTGTCTACCACTGCAATTATCCAGCGAGCGTCCGTCTGGCTGGGAGTATTCCGTGTTTATCTTTCTCATTCTAAATGGTGTCTCATTCCTTTTCATACTCCTGGCGTATGTGTTTATGTACCATACGATTGTTAAGGCAGCCAGTGCGGTGAGCATTGATATTTGTATTTTGAGCATTAATGTTGTTTAATCGGTAGGTTTCAGTAACGTTACGGGGTAGAATATGAGGCCTGCTCTGGGACCTCGACTCGCCTTAAATGGCATCGCTTAAAATCCCAATTTTTCCTTAAATCGCCTTAATTAACTCGCATTATCTCGCGGCGAGTTACCTCAACTCGCCTTAAATCACGCCTTAAATCGCATCGCTTAATTCAATGCTTAATTCAATGCTTAATTCAATGCTTAATTCAATGCTTAATTCAATGCTTAATTCAATGCTTAAAAGTCCCAATTTTTCCTTAAATCGCTTTAACTCGCAATATCTCGCGGCGAGTTAAGGCGAGTTACCGTCCCAGAGCAGGCCTCATATGATAGTTAACTTGAGAAATGTTGACACTTTGACACTTGACACTAGAAATAAGCAAATTAAACCAAATATTTGTTTCTATGTACTTGCCACCAAATACACATATAGTCAATCGATATATGGTCTGGAAACTCGGCAAACTTCAAAGCGTCTATAATGAGGTACGATTTTATGTTGAGACGGCCTCACCGTGCACAAATCTTTTGAAATTTTGCTCATTAATATTTCAACAGCATGGTCGAGAGATTCTATGAGCTGATGTCATTGTATATTTGCTTCATTATGTCTTCACCGTGCGCAAGTCTGCATAAACTCGAACAAAAAGATAGAACAAAGATATTGGCCGAGTTTTCAGACCTCACTACGGCTGCGTGCATGTCTTCATTGATTATGCCAAATACAAGGCTACTACATACTGAATGTTATTGAGAAGAGTTAACATCATTATCTTATTCTGATAACTGTTGGCTGACCACAATCTGTTGCATGGTACTGCTTAGTAAAACCCTGATAATTTACGAGTGCGATCTTTCTACTTAAATATGTATTAAATACATAAAAAGTTTCATTTATAATTAATTAAATTAAATTCTACCTAAATATGTACATATAACATTAAAGTGTCTAAATAGGGGTGTGCCAAAATATGTCCCGTTTCATTTTATGGTATAAATATGTTTATAGCTATAATAAAAGTTTCAGATATTTATTCCGTGGATGACTATGGAGAATTTTGGACATTAGTTCAAAAGAATTTCAATGAATACTTTTACAAGGGATATTTTAAGAGAATTGCTGCTTATCCACTGTAAAACTGATGATTTCTGATCCCTTACATCAATATTTTGTTTACTATACGAAATTGGTTTCTCTAAAAAATTATTTAAAACAATATATACAAGTAAACGTGGCAATATTAAAATAAAATTGGGGGAACTGTTAATCGTGTATATTCGAAGCTAAATTCTACAAATCACTATCTATAGGTGAGATCTACAAGGATGAATCAAGATTCCACTCTTGCCAAGCGAATGATGTTTATCATCTTGACAGATTTCGCCTGCTGGTTTCCCGTCATCATTATCAGTATCCTGGCATTAACGGGAAACCTGCACGATCCTACAAAGCAGGTTTACGCCTGGATAGCTGTGTTTGTATTGCCTATAAATTCATCAATCAATCCCTTGCTGTATACATTCTCGACACCGTACGTCCGGAAGAAGATTCCAACTGCAAAAAGAGCTTGGACAAGAAGGAGAAGACGAAATAGAGGCAACGGTATAGTCTATAATATTTCTACTGTCGAACCTGTATTAAGCGGCCCTGTATTAAGCAAATGTATTGAAGTCCCGGTTGTGTATACTCAGTAATATTCCGTGAACACTACCTCTATTAAACGGCCACCTCTATTTGGCGACCGCGGCCACTTGTTCGTAGTCCCATTGAACGGGTTAACCTGTATTTAACGGCCAGACTGAATTTATATGGTGCTCTTAATGTTTCACCATGTTGCTTTGACAAGAAAATTTTATATTTTCAATTGCAGATCAATATAAATAGATCTGGGAATAAAGTATAGTGTTTCTAATCAAATGAGTTACCCGAAATATTTTATATCAGTGTTACACAGGAGGCTTTGACCGAAAAAGATTCTGGAATTTGTTTTGTTGTTACATTGATCTATTCTTTACTTACTCAATACATTTAGTTAAATTTGCAATTTACGTCTTGAACGACTTTGTAGCTATCTTTTCCGACAACGCTTTATTTAAATAGTACAGTTGAATAGAATGACAACTTGACCACGCCCAGAGTCCATTCTTAGTGAACCTGCATTAAGCCAGCACCCTGTATTAAGCGGCCAGCAACCCATTCCCCAAGGGTGGTCGCTTAATACAGGTTGGACTGTAAAATATCCCTCTCCTTTTGTTTGTCACTGTTCCATGCCTACCTCTTATTAACATTAAACAAAATGAACAGCTGGGACGGCGCATTCCTTCAAAATGCGTCCACAGCCATAAAATGCGCCGTCATCTCTTGACATTTCCAAGATGCTTTGTATGGCATGTATTCTTTTTTGCTGACTTTAAATCAATTATAAAAAGTTTGTTTGAACATTACTATGAAAAAGTGCATAAGTAACAATTCGTATCCGGTTAAAGAGAGTATTTAGTGATAATAGAGAAAAAATAGTGAATTCATTTTATAATAGTTAGTATTTTCGTTTGTCTGTAGTTTACTGTGAACAGATTATCTGCCTTCTTGTTTTACAGTTAAAGCTAGGGTTAACCAGTATAGAATGGAAGACATGTGAAAGAATAATCATCAAACAAAACTACTGAGACCACCTTAAGAAGTAGTACAAAAAAATCGATCCAAAAATCATTCGAGTTATAGATCATTTTCGTCTGCTTGAGAGTTTGTAGAATCAAACTATCTGAAAAATATTGCAAGAACTTCGACGTTTCGAACGAAGGCTCTTCGTCTGGAATTTATAATAGCGTTAGTCGGGAAAAAATATGTGCTTTTCATAGTAAATATGATAAAATTTGATTGGCGATCCATCTCGATCTATGATATATGATTTACAAATGTCTAATAGTGTATTTTTTATGTTATATACAGATTCCCACAGCCAATTTTCAAGTGAGAACAGTATTGGTTCAAATCATGACAATCTCAATACAGTGATATCACCATTAAGTACTCCCCAGTCCCTTCGCAAGCTAGAAATCATTAATGAAGGATACATCCCTGACGAGAATATGGCTGAGAGCAGTTTTACTGAGTCAGCCGCTGCCATGGAATATCGCATCGGAATGGTGGAGGATACCGAGCTTTTGACTGGTGGAAATAAAATGATGGTAAGTTAAGCCGTCATGGTTGGTGTATGCGCTCCTCATACATTCGTGTTATTATAACTTCACTTCAGTCGCATGTGGGAAGCTCTGGTTTGACTGTATCCACTGATCTGGACTTGATAATAGACTGGAAAGCGCAACCTATTATTCCCCTGTGCAGAAAATGAAGCCAGTTAAACATTGCTGCAAAGGCAAATCGAATGCTTGGTCTTGTTAAACGTACGTGTAGAGATATTCATGATCAATCTATAAGGAAATTGCTTTATCTTGCATTAGTTGGACCAATGTTGGAATACTCATTGGTATTGTAGTCGCCTTCACAAATAAACTATGTGAAAGCAGTGCAGCAACGCTTAAAGGAGTGCAGCGACGAGCAACAAAGTTCATCCTGAATTATATTCTAATAATATCGGTTATAAAGAGAGATTAAGCAAACTGATTTGACACTCATTTTCAAAGGCTAGGTATATACAGAGTTGGCCTGCTCCCCGTTACAATATTAGATCCTACGATGCAAACAATTTTACGGGCTTTTAATGTATAGAACAGAGTATTTTAAAAACTGATAACTTCCTTGAGCTGTTGCAATGTGGAACTTGATGGATAGTCACATTAAAACTTTTTAAACTGTTTAAATCAAAACTCCATAAAAAAATTATGAACAACTTTCTTCCTACGAACTTCCGCTGTGGTCGTGTAACTACCTAATAACTAACAACTAGTCTAATATTATTATTATTATTATTATTATTAATGGTTTAAAAAAGACACCTTCGCAATAAATTGAATTACGGTGCGTTTACAAGATTAAGAAAACTGGTACTACGTATATTTACATGCATAAAAGGATAAATTGCATCAAATTAAAAATCTCATATTTACATGCATAAAAGTTAAATTGCATCAAATTTATAAATCTTATTGCACTACTTCTAAAATCATATTTAAGTATCACACTTAAATTTCTTTACTGGCACTGTTTATTTAATAAAGCTACTGTACTGGGAAAAAAACTACGGCGATATCTTTCTGTTCGACATTTTATTGTTGTTAATGTGTTCGAGTTTCTAAGATCGTAATCATTTGTACTAGCCCTGGTCAATGGAACATATTTTGACAGAGGTCCTCCTTTTTCTATGCGTTTCATAGTATTGAGACATAGTTGTTCTCGCCTTTCATCCAATCTGGAACAACCAAGCCTACATATGACTACTAATATTACGTAGCTATAACGTACAATATGACTAATATAACGACTAATATTTTACATGGGGCGTTTCCATTTAATGGCCAGACGGTTCAGACCAGAATTTATGTATCGGTATTGATGGAAAGATCTGGTCCAGATTTTTTCAAAATCTTGCTAAAATGGACCTTCTGGCCTTTTGATTTGATCCAAATTTTCCGGTCAGATCGGTCCTAAGCCCAAACGTTTTGTGTTCCATTTAACAATTTGATCGATCTGACCGGTCTGACTGTATGAATGGAAAGCGCCCATAAATACATTACAAAGATCAAATTATAACTAGACAATAGAAATCCGCCATTACTAAGGGACCAAATATACACGAAAATTATCTTTATTTCTTTTTAAAACATTTTCGAACTCTAAAACTACCAGATTATTACAATATTTTAACATATGCAGTATGAAATAAATTTCAAGTAATAAATTTTAAATTTTCTACCATTACATGCTAAAATTTTTGTCAGTTGGTCCGTTAGTAATGGCTGATTCCCGTCTCATTTCTAACACAATAGAGACTAAAACGAGTATTATTTCCAGATCAGTGACTGTACCAAACACGGCAGCTCCATTTTCTTCCTATAGGCTATAGTAACATTGGACAAATAAGGGGTAGTTGGTAAATATTAATGATCAAAGTAGTCGTTTTTAAAGTATGAGCATTTGGTCAGGACGGAGATAACTGTCGGTATTAGAGAAGGTATCCGTAGGAAGAGATTCGATGATATCTTAAAATCGTAAATCGTAAATGCGGTGTTGTAAATAAATACTCGTTACTAAAGTAACGCGTAGTAATTTTTCGGTAATTTATTACTTTACGAAAGTAATTTTGTAACGTAATTTATAACTTTTTGAATGTAACGAGTAACATGTTGCATGTTTCCAACCTTACAAATTCCGCATTTCGACTATTTCGTCCATGTGTAATACAGTCTGTTTCTAGTAGTTTGAAAATCGTGTTTGTTTTTAATCGAAGAGGCCTGAGGTGTTACTGATCAGCGATCATAAATCATGGTAAATACTTAATGACATTGTACTGTTGTGTAGCCTTGCTTTGGACAGTGCGAAATCAACGAGTCTAAATTATAGAATATTATCTTATGAAGAAAAAGTAATCTGAAAAGTAATTAATTACTTTTCTACAAGTAATAATAATTTGTAATTAATATAAATTATTTTTGAATGAAAGTAATTAGTAATTTGTAATAATTACTTTTCCGCAGAACAATACTGCATGCGTAAATATCATAGAAGGAAGATGTGCTGATCTTTATTTAAACTAACCTTGCTTCGTTATAGAAATCCTATCTTGCTGTCGAAGTTGACGAGGAGGAGACGCCATGTCTTATTCATGTATATAAGAGTGAGAATGAAGAATCGTGGAGAAATACGACAAATATTCTCTCGTGGTTGTCTTTAGATGGTGGACATGATAATATCTTACCTTTCTTGTGGAGCGCTAAAGGTAAACTTCAAACCGATTTTACAACGATTCAGGTGGAGCGTTTAACGGAATAGTTAGTCGCGTTTATATCCTAAATGTTTAATTAATTTCTATGCATAGGGGCCAAAGTACTTGTTGAGAGAGACGAGTCCTTGGAAACAACTACGTTGGAAATGAAACCCGATGATTGGTACGTTCTTATTGATACATGGACGTATCTTGTTTGGTTTTCCAATTGTGCTATATATTAAATGGTCTATTAACAGGGTCGTCCTCAGAAAATTTATCAGGGGGGGTGTAAGGTCCTTTCAACCGACTGACTAACGAACTTGTACCGACTACATTGCTGTTAGTCATCAAAAAATTTTCTGCCGACTGAAACTCCAAATAGAATTTCACACCCCCCAAACCCCCCCCACCCCCCGTAGGTCCGGCCCTGGGTCTATATTGAGCTGAGTTGAGTTGAGTTGAGATGAAATGAGTTTACAACTCATTATTAGGGGCTTCGGTGGCGCAATCGTCAGAGCACGCGCCTTTCACCTCTGATATCGTGGGTTCGAGTCCCGTTGGGGACGACTTATGATAGCTATGTGAAAAGAGTTAGTCAACGCTCTGCCGAAAGTCGTGGGTTTTCTCCGGGTACTCCGGTTTCCTCCCACAGGGAATATTGACAGGGTGGGTTGGGTTAACCCCTAACTGGCCCTTCCACCGTAGCTGTGCTCCGTGATGGCGAGCAAAAGGTGGCTGCTATATGCACCTAGAAAGCCTTCGACTTGGTCACGTTGAGCTGTGTCCTTCGCAATTCAGCTTAGCTCTCAGCTGCAAGTAAGGATAATAAGCACACCCCCTTACTTGCTTACTCAATTTCACAATAGGTCTCCGAGGGTTAGCGCTTAGTTATTTATTTTACGATTTATGTTATTGCCTAAGGGTTAGTTTCCAGTTAGGGACGGAAACCCTCGAAGCACAGGAGAGAACCAACCAAACTCTATTTGCCTGAGCCTCTAGACCTTGTGTTTTATTTTGATTTTAGCCTGATATGTTATGAACTCCCTTCGAAACAAACAATGAAGGAATTCCTCAAGATGAACAACCATGAGCCGATTACCGAGGAGACTGTCTACTATATTTTAAACGATCTTATTGAAGCAATTGAGTATCTTTCGTCAAAACAAATAGCTCATCGCGCTATTCTTCCTGAAAATATCATTCTTGTTGAATCTTCGCAGGTAAGGACAAAAATATATGTTCTTTTGCAGTTTTAGCAACCCTAGTCCGGAATCCTAGACTAGCGGACCCAAAAAAAGTCCTAAAATATGCTTGGATTACATTAAACATGACAGGAGCGAATTTATTGGGTGACTTTTCATATTGCTATCCCGGAATTACGTCACAAGGATTAGGGTTAGACATGACACAATGACACATTTATGCCCGCAATGACACTGGCACATCCTTTAAAAGGAAATGGCAATTTTGCAAGAATGCTTGAAAATATATCATTTTTCCATAGTTTTCATTCTCCAAGCATCACTTATGAATATTTCAGGCATGAATGTAGTAAATAAATTTTATCATGGGATTGGGCAGTTACTTATGATGTCACCCATACCCGAATGTTTTCACCCTTGGTAACATGCTCGTCTAGAGAGCCCCCCTAGTTAGGAATTTAGTTCTACAGCACTGGGCATATGTGAAGAATGGATATGCATATCCAAGATGGCGGAATGCACAATTATTTTCGATAATATGAAGTGGAATATTCTTTATACCAAGAACGATACATCAAAAATCTGTAACGGTTTTGCAATATATTGAATGTCTCTTCCAAATGGGACAAACTTAATTTTTATTGCTATTTCCCTTTAAGACTTTAATACCAAAACCGCTCTCTTTTTTGGATAGCTTGCAGTAGAAACCACCTTACTTGGAGGACTTCATGCGGCCAAATTTTTAGCCTCATCACCAGAGGAAAAGGAAATAAATGATGAAGTCAGTCAAGAAAATATGGAAGAAGAACTTGGGATCAGTGTGACATCATTTGGTAATATTATAAAGATTCTACTTGAAGTTTGCCCAACATTGGAAAAATTCAGTGAGGTAGGTTGAGTACGTGTATTTATTATATTTATTAAGCTATTATAATGATTTATATGAATATACGACAAAAGTTTTAATTACTATATTATTGTATAAATGCGATTGGACAGTACCAAAAGTCTTTTCCCATTTTTGTTTTATCGCAGGTTCACTGTCAATACGTCTAGAACGTCACGTAAAGCACTGATCTGCAAACTAGAACTGGATAGAGCATCCTATTGAATTCAATGAGCCAATTTTGAAGCCAGAATATTTTTAACGAGATCAGATTTATAAATCTGTTAAATTCTTGACTAGTCAAATCATTAGCTGTTTAAATTAGTTATACTATGAAGCAAATATATATTCTTATGTGACTTAAGAAATATAGCTTCCAACATCTTTTCTATAAATGGGTTTTAGAACGTTTTAAACACCACAAAATGAGGCTTATGGCGGCCATATTGGTGTGACCTCATTAGTTATTCACCGGCAAATATAGGAAGAAAGAGAGGCCACTAATGATAAATTCTTATCTATACAATATTTGTCCTTTCCCACGAATAACTAGAAACTTATGGAAGCTCTTTAAACATGTCCCCAACACCACAGTAGATTTGTGGTGGTCACACCAATTTGTCCGCCACTGGCTTCATTTATACATAGCAGATGCACTATCCAGTCCTTGTTTTCAGATCAATGGGGTAAAGCCACGCTTAAAGTTACCTTTACCGTTTCAAAGAAGGCCCTGGGAACGATATTAAATAAGTCTTATACATTCGCTCAAATGAAAACACAATTTCCATTCACATAAGTAGAAAATTGTCTTTAATCCTTATTTTCCGACATCTAGCTACATGACATAATGGTTTCTTGCTTGAGTAATAGCAAACCAACCACGTCAGATTTATTGAAACGACTGGCCTTGATGGATCCAAATTACCCTCCAAGTGATAAAGTACTTTAATTGATCAAACTTGACTCTATTAGTCTATTAACGATATTTATAATCAAGAATCTTAAATCCAGTATACTGTATATAGGCGTATAGCTGGATCGTTTAAATCAAATAATATATAAATTAAATATATAATAGTCATAGACATATAGTCATAGACATAGTGTTACTTCTACGGTTTTAGGAATAGATTGACTTAAAACTAAATATTAATATTAATATGTATGAGAATTATAAAAAACAAATAGCAATTAAAAAAAATTAAATGTATAGTGATTAGTGTGTACTGTAAATAATTGATATAAAAAACAAACATGCAGTTGTGCATTTATAGATAAATGTAAATCTATAAGTTTCAACGTTTAAAATATATTTAAAGAAGAGCATAAGACTGTAATAAATTATAATAGAGCAAAGCCAAACGTTCTCATTTTCCAGTAATATTTATACAGCATGCACTTATGTCACTTATGTCAGCTTTATCACAAATTTGTGTGCTATTAGTATATGTTATCATGCGATGGCGAGTACAATTAGGGATTATGACAAAATGTCCGCCATTTTGTTTGTTTTGGGAAAATCATTAATTGTACTGCAGTACAATTAATGAAATAATTGTACTCCTCTCAACCAATCAGCATCCAGTAATTTTGTCATGCTAATAATAATAGTCTTAATAATATAGATGAAAAAATTACTCAATTCTGATTGGCTAAGAGTAGTGCAATTATTTTTGTAATTGCACACATGTGTGCAATTACAGCAGTGCAAATTAACAAAACAAGAGCAGAGCCTGGAAACGAGGCAAGAAAAATCAACATGGCGGCGGATATTAGCAATGCAAATTTTCACTATTTGACGACTTTTTCTACACTTGCAATGGAAAATCGTACGTGAATACAACAATTTAAGTTCAAGGAGAACATAGACTGAAAAGGTTTGCTAACAAGCAACGAAAACAATGCTTAAACGGCGTAGGTGAGTGCACAAGTGACTGTGTTATCAAAGCGTGTAATTTTTTCATGTATATTATTAATAAGTAATAGTATGGTTTCTCGTGAAATTTGGAAAAACAAACACTCGTGAGTTTTCAAAGACGCCAAATTGCACTCGTCCTTCGGACTCGTGCAATTTTGATCGTCTTTGAAAAACTCACTCGTGCATGTTTTTTCCAAATTGCACTCGAAACCATACTATTACCTATACTAATAGAAGAGGTCCAATGGCAGTAAAGCCTGTTTTCCACTTCGCCGGTGCCGTACCGTAACGTATCAAAACAAATTTTAAATTTCAAAATTTAGGGAATATTCGTTGGGGAATACTTCCGTGGTACGCCAAAAAGTTGACTTGCGACGAACTTTTTATTTTGATACGCGAATACACCGGAACTACGTGAATTTTTTAACCTATTTTCAATGTACGCATGCTCACCGGTACGTTTCCGGAATTTCGGAATATTTTGGCAAAAGTTTTATGAAATCGACTGTAAAAAGAAACAGAGTCGATACTTTTCAGATCAGTGTGCGAATCATAGGCAGTATGTAGTGAATATTACTATATTGATTATAATTTTGCTAAAATTTACAGAGAATGATGCCCATACATACACTACTCTATAGACAAGTACAGCGGTTTTAAAATGCCAGAAAATAATTACACAACTCTCTAACACGGTCCAAATTAGTATCTACGCAGCTCAGGGAGTACCCTGGTTCCAGAGGCTCTTAAAGAATGGCGATAATTATTTCGCCTCGCCGTTGTTTTGCCTCGCCATTCTTTAAGAGCCTCTGGAACCAGGGTACTCAGGGAGGCGTTTGCTTTAGATAAATGCGTGGGACACACATTTTAGAGGTGTCTCGATCGTTTCTAGACAGCAGGTGACTATTTGTGGCCGGTGAAAGTTCCGTGTTTCAAATAATTATTAACATAATCCTCAAAATGTCTGGATCGAAATTTTGGGGAACTTTTGCATGGTGAATTTATAAATGTGATCATCTAACACGGAAAATAACCGGAAGTACTTTTCAAATAGAAATCTACTTTCGGATTGAAATTACCCAATATTCCGTGAAATTGACTTAACTTTGTCCCAACTTGGGTTTCCATAACTCAAAATGGTTAAAATATTTTTACTAGTTCCAGCATACAATAGTTTGATTGAAACTACAATAAACTCATCTGGTGTCCAGGTTTATGAGAAAATTTGGTCCTTCGTAACAAGTTCGTATAATTTTAAATTTCGCCCAGTCAACCATAGCAATGTTTTGTCAATCTGTAACTTGTACAATTGGCTAACTTATACATTACTAAGTACCGCCCCAGGGACCGGTTGTTAAAACCCATTGACATGATGAGTTATTTTGCTCTTTCATATCCTGTTATTGAGCACTCTTCGTTCTGCTACGGACAACGAAAAATTGTATATATATATATATATATATGGACTGCTTGCTCGGCCTCAAAAGGCGTGGTCACATGATGGCGGAAATATGAGAGTGTTTGCTCATGAAGTCGACCACTAACCAAAGGTTTTTTAAGAGGTTTACTTTTCAAATTTTGGTTTATGGGTGAGTAAATATACCTCAAACAAATGCACTTAAAAGTTTGAAGTTTGTCCTAAAGGCCGGTCTCCACTTGCACGTACGTACGCACAATTGCACGCACGTATGTGTTTATACTTTCGTGAAATTTGATTGGTTAAAAACTTGACGGCCGCACAGAAAGTAGAATACAGTTATACTGTCATACGTACAAAAAGTTAGCCGCGACGGTCAAGATTAGAGATCATTTTCGAGTCACAGAGCATGCGCAAAATCGGCCGTACGTGCAAGTGCTCTGTGACTCGAAAATGATCGCTAATCTTGACCGTCGCGGCTTTTTGTACGTATGACAGTAGAACTGTATTCTACTTTCTGTGCGGCCGTCAAGTTTTTAACCAATCAAATTTCACGAAAGTATAAACACATACGTGCGTGCAATTGTGCGTACGTACGTGCAAGTGGAGCCCGGCCTTAATTTGTCTTTGTTCAAAATTGTTTGTGCAAAGCCTTTTTAAAGGCTATTTAATATTTAAACTGTTAAAACAACTTTATGGACGAAAAGAGAATGAAATTTATATCAAAAATTGTTTTTAGTTTGTTTTTTGACTAGAGGTATTTTGTTTTTACTGAAATATTTTCACATGCGCCAACAGTCCTATTTTTAGTAAAAACCATCGGTCAGCGTTCTTTACCATTAGCAATTACTCTCATATTCGTAGACCTACGTGACGTTCAATTTGCCACGCATGTCGCCTGATAAAAAGTATGAGAGCAAGCAGTCCAGATATATATATGTATATATGTCGATGTTGAAACAACAATTAGCGCTAACCCTTGGTTAAAATTTAACCCGTTGTTTTGGCTTTCGTATTTCTGCACGTCCGTCTACTTCAAAACTTCAGAAATAAAGCTTCTAAATTTGCTTGAAGTTTTTCGGTAACCTACGATTAAGCTAACCGGTCCACGGTTGATTACGAATACAATGCACACGTGACGAGTGAGGACCATGCATAGTTTGGCATAAACCTGGACCAGTATAAAGATAATGAGTTATATTGTACTTCCATCGAGTTTCTAAGCCTTTATTAACTGTGAGCAAACTGGATTTCTATTCTATTGCTATTCCCTTACCATTGCTAGCTGTCAGATAAGCTGGAGAGCTAAGGGGAATCTAATGCACTATATATTCTACATGTTCGTAAGGTGAAGGTTTATACGACCAATGAAACGAAACTATTGTACTGCTCGATATTCCTCTTTAAGATATCAACACAAGGACCTAGCAACCTTTCAAATCTTTGACGATCCAGTTTGACGCACTTTAGAGGACCTTGTGCTTGTACGGTTGCCGCACGACGTCTGTTTAATAGTAAGGCTATTTCACCTGGAAGTAGAGTAATTTCAAAATTAGCAATTTTAGTAGTTGACAATTCTGTCAACCAGGCTGCGAAAAATCAAATGCTAAAATAAGGGAAAGATTTAGCAAAAATCAGGTTTACATTTTTTCAAGGCCGGATTAGAAATCACTTCTTAAATAAACTTAACCAAACACTTTTTAACTAAATTGTGTTTATAACATAGTTTTAAAGTGCCTATACAGCCTAATTTTTTATTTGCTATTTTAATAGAGCATGCAAAAGTAGTTTATAAGTTATTTTACAGTTTTTCAATTGCACTTTTTGTTTGGAAGATATCGGCCTTTAAACGTTGCCATTTGAATAAAAATCCCACAAATTTAGGGGCCTGAAACGAGCCACCTATTAAATATGGGAATTGAACATATCTTTGCAGGAATTGAACATATCTTATAACTTACCGAAATAATCTGATTGTCCAAGCCTACCAACTTCGACAAATGGTTCGTTTGCACTTCGCCTTTGTAATACGACGGCGTTTCCCTGAATATAAACAAGTGCATTTGAGGCAGGGCACCTATGGACTTGTAACTAAAAGGTATGTGGGAATTAATTGTGAGAGGGGGGGGCGGGGAGTAATTGTGAGGGGGTGGGCGGGGTGCTTGTGTTGCGACTGATAACTGGTATTATGGTAATTAACTGCGTTTCAGTGTCTGAATCGTTCACGATATGTATTTTCTTAATGTTTGATGATGCATGTGTGATGATGTTTCATTAATGTTTGATGATGGGGCAGTTGCCCCCCCCCCAAGCTTTTGAATGATAGCTGGTTAACTGTGTAACAAAGCTGTATCAATGATTTTGCAACCACAAAAGCCTTGATAGGCTATAATTTAAGTAAATTTGCATGAAATTTAAGCCAAAAAGTTTTTAAGAATTGAGTTTGCAGCAACAAAAGGATGGTTATATGCTGGCAACCTTAGTTCACACCCCCAATAAGTGTCTGCCACTGCAGAAAAACACCTAACTGAAACTCATGACACCCACCTACTGGTTCTTGGTGTGCTCTTACAGTGCCTTATATATAGAGAGAAATCTGAAAGTGGCTGTCAAGTCCGTTCAGTTCACGCATGTGTTTTTGTTTCAATTAAACAATAGATATTTCAATTAAAATTCCAATCTCTGGGCCCACCACACATTAGCTCATTACTCATTCAGAATGCATCACGCCCATGTCTATGACATGAGCAGAACGGACGTCCGACAGCCACCTTAAATATTTAGGAAGCTTACATTACATTTGGAGGTTTAAACTTTAAAAGTACAGCAGACGTTACCTCCAAAATGATATAGAAGTCCTCGCCCTGTTCGCCTTGTATAACAACATACTCCCCGTCTTCAAACGAGACAGGCTCAAGGGCATCAGCAACGGTCAGTCTCTCCCACTTGTCCAGGGACTCAAGAATAGAAACCTTCTCCAAGAAACGTTCATACAACTCCCTCTTACGAATCTGACTAAGCATAATGATTCTACGGTAGCTAACTCGATCAATTGCCCATAACTTTAAGTCTGTTTTTGCCTATAAATTATACAAGAAGATATTAGATATTTTAGCATGCTCTAAACAAACCTCCCTCCCCCACAATAGAACGCCTGCAATGCAGGCTAGTGTATAGGTAGAATTCTGATATATACGAGCTGTTGTGCTTTGGGTCTGAACTATCCAAAAAAAGGAAGTTGATAATATCTTGACAAAGGTCTTTCATTGAAAGTCAGAAGTGTTTTTAATTCTTTTCAGGAAGTTCGCACACAATTTATTTACAATAATCTAATTGCAAGCCTGTTCAAAACATCATTATACTGTCTGCGACTACAAACCTTTATAGTAGCTGCTCTTGGGGTGCCATAAATCAAAGCTAATTCTCCAAACGCCCCTCCTTCTCCAATAACTGACACTAAATGATCGTTCACATAAACCTTAAAAAGTTGAGACAAATACGACATATTATTATATGGCTTTTCAAAATTCTCTATTCTGATTGGTTGACAAGCGGTCCGTAAAAACCCATATCCAGACCGTGGTCCGTATTTTCCGTATCTGGACCGGTGTCCCGGATGTCGTTTATCATAAGTTGTGCATAATGGTTTTCTTAGATATTTCACCCTTGCAAACTTGTGTGTCATTAAAATTTACAGATAAAAAGTTTCAAACAACCAAATTGTTTTTGATTGAGCATGCATGCCTACCGTATATTGTTACCCAGTGAAACTGACGATAGCCGATTTAATTAGCGCGAAAAGCATATGCTCACAGACTCAGTTCAGCCATATAATAAACCGATTATTGACCTCGCTTGTTCGGTCTGTACTGTGAAATATCAGACCTCTGTTTTTTGCATGGACCTCGCTCCCTCGTCGCTCGGTCCATACTAAAAAACCTCGGTCTGATATTTCACAGTACAGACCTCACGCTCGGTCAATAAGCCTTAATTTATTATTATTCCATCATGAGAGGAATAATAACTTTAAACAAAATATTTGGGGCAGAATATAATAATTATTGTGTGTTTTTTGGTTTGGGAACTTCAAACAAAAAGTGTATTTTTATCAGGATAAAGTGCTACAGTAATTGTCAATAAGGCCATGTTAGGGTAAATTCTGACAGGAGTCATTGTGTTTAAATGGCCAAATATAATAGCAACACTTGACATCAACTCTGTCTAAATTGTGACAGTCACATGAAGAAAGTATTAATAAAACAATAACAAAATCCTGAACAACATTTTCAAGTGCCGATATTACTTGTTTTGCAAAATCAGACGAGCGATATGACGGGCCCTATTAATTAGGGGTTCAACTGTACAAAAATACCATGTAAATTTCATATGAGAATTTCAGTATGCACTAACTAACACTACTTCTTTTAATTTGACAAACCATTTGGAATTGTAAGCTGGCATTACCTCAACTTCACCACTGTCAATGATATAGAAATTATCACCTTCCTCTCCTGCAATTGAAAATATTTACATTCAGTTAAAAATGAAAAATAAATCATTTTAATATAAATAATAAAGTCGGCAAAATCCTATCAAGATATCATGCCAACTACAACTTTCACAGAATGTACAATATCTAAAGAATGGCACTGTTTAAGCATGCAAAATGTCAATCTCCTCAACTTACCCTGTTGAATGACTATTTCACTAACATTGTGTTTCACCAAGAACATGGCATCGAATATATCACTGGAATGAAACACAGTATTATTCACTATTACTATAGAGATGAGCCGATCGTCTGCAAAACATTGGCAGAGCCAATTAACAGCTACTTTTTATCCCAATCAGCCAGCAGCGGATCACTATCGGATCGGTCAGTCTCAGGATAATTTCCCGCTGACCAATCGATGTTGCCATTCTCAAGATGTGGATTTCACGACGTTAGGAATGTTTTTGTAGTGGCATCCCTGAATTTTTTATGCGAAAACATGACACATTGTTTTGGGCGAGAGGAAACATCCGCAGTTTTGGTAATACTTGCCTATTTTCTGTTTGTATGGTACTTTTATTGTGCTCAAAATAGAGAGTTTGCTCGATGGCAACTTCTCATTGGCAAATTTGCGAGTTAGGTCGAGTAAAACACTAAAATGAAAATTCTACAAAACGTGAGCATCAGGTAAACCAATCATCGGTTTTCCCTATTTATCGGCCCATGGTGGGCATGTATTGGCTCTTGAACAATCGGTATCGGAAATCGGCTCTTTCTAATATCGACTCATCCTTAACTATAACAACCACACTTCAGACATATGATATTGTACAGGTCATAAGGGTTTCACTTAAAGTTGCTATTGTGCATCGGATAAACCAGCAGTTTGGTATAATTTCAAGCAAATGCAGTACAGTCTTTTGAGTGGTCTAGTCATTGGACTTCCAAGTCCAAGTTTGTGGAATGAAATCCAAGTGTGAAAAATGCTAGGAGGGCCCAAGGTTAGGTAATTTAAGCAGCTTGCTGGCAAGGTTCAGATTCTTATTGTGTAAAATAATACGGATGTTATATGTATACATGCGTAATATTGTGTCAGATGAACAGCATGTTAAGGTACATTTACACGCTGCCATTTGTCGAGCCGATTTTAGGTTTTGCTGAATGTTAACCCATTAACTGGCAGTACTCTACCACTGACGAGTAAAATCGTCTGGCGTTAGACAGAGAAAGTGGGGCGCATCTGGGTGCATTGCAAGGTAATGGGTTGATGATGAATATCTTGAGTTGACGATGTTCATCAGATGATTTTGAAGTCAGCACATCAAATCAGAGCGTGTAAACCTAGGTTTAGATCCAGTTAATTGAGAATCGTATGCAAATCTGTTCACACAGGAATTCACACAGTTTGCTAGCTGTGCTCAAATTTGTTCTGTTTCATGTGTCATTCACTCATTGTAAGTCGAAAGACAAAATCGTACAATTTTGAGTTTAAATTACTCCAGTCCTGTGTGAGCAGAGCCTTATTGAACAGGTCCCATGTCGAAAGAATTAAATCCCCACAGCATATAAAATATAGCATACATGTGACTCCATGACAAAAATTTCAGCCCTCCAGGCTGTTATGTAATCAATAAAAATTTAAAGCCCACTCACATTATCAAACCATTCTTAAAATCTACGACTAAAATTCCCCCATGTATAATCAGCCCCTTATCTTTAATATTAAAGTGAAAATCATTCTGAACAATATGTGTTCTCATCACAAGAATCAACCACACTTAAAATACTGCTATTAAAAATTAATAGTTGAGGTGACAACGAAGCACACCGCTCATAACAGCCTGTAATTTAGTATTTGCCATTAACGATCGCCCCCGATCAAGCATAATTTTGGCTTTAATACATGCTACATTATAACCCCCTACCGATGTGGAACAATCTATTGAACAAAACACAGTGCCCACTGAATTGTCCTTTAATATCTTCGCTTGGTAAAAACCTACCTTCGTTCGGTTTCGTCTAAGTGCGAGAATAGGATATTTTTCGCTATTGCTTTCTGCAAGGCTGCCGTAGTTTTATAATCTTTCGGCACGACCTAAAAAATTATGTCAATTTTAGTTGAATGAAAAAATTAACATGCGGGCTGTAAATATGTAATCGGTGCAGAAATATTATTGTACATTTTGTAATATTTTACCTTTTTAACGTACGAGGTTGCATCTGCTTCAGAAATGACACTAGCGCTAACACCACCACGGCGTCCCCTACGTATCGGTCGTTTTGGCTGTGTAACTCTTTCGCCAAATCTTTCCTCGGCTTCACCAGCCTCTCCTTTGCCCTCATCGTCTCCAGAATGTCTCTCGGTATCCTAACAATTGATTCCGAACAAGAGTAAGCGGATAGCTGAACGCCAACCCAAACACGAAGCCTTGAAATGTACACGAATCGTGTAGGAAACTAAATAAACAACATACCTTTTCGAGCTTTTCGAAATATTCGCGAAGGAATTTGTACGGATTCGTCGGCTTTGACATACACAATTGAAAGATACATTCTTTTAAAATCGGCTGAATGCTGTGGCTGTCTACATATTCTTCACACTGCCTCACGGCTTCGCTATCTCCGTCTTGTTCGGGTCTGGACGCCATCTTGTCAACAGCTGCACAACGCTCGCAGCCTCGCAGCGAGGCAACCGTATACCCAAATTGGGCGAGCCGGCCAAGAGCCGGTATGACGTCACTTTCAACTTCGGCATAATATATATAGTATGAGCACAATCGACGGGAATTCCTCACAAGATATGAGCAATAAAACTGTGACGGTCTTGGAATGATCGAAGAGAGGTATTTGCGAACAGCCCCGAGCCGCTGATAACGTCATAATCGAGAGGTCTACAATATAATGCCATATTTTGAGAGGTCTTGAGAGGGCACCTTTGAGAGGGCCCCTGCACTTGAAGAGGAACCTAAGGGAAGCCCAGCTTCGTCAACAAGTGTGCCATCGATATTCCGAGAAACATTCTAATGAGATATTGAGACATCAAAACTAACTGGAGTAACTGCCACTTTGCAACATTACATGTGTTTACTTAGGCCGCGGAAGCATCCCAAAGTAGGGGGGCACCGTTAAAATGGGGCACCCATCAGTGTCATACCCGATTGTACAATGTAAGGTGGATCTTCCCCGAGAAAAAAATGGATTTCTAAGGACTCTGCAACAACGCCACTTTGCAAGAGGGTGAATGGTAAGCTTTAATGAAATACTCCTAAAAACAGTTTACGCTATACTAGGAGGAAATTTTAAAACTAAAGTACCTGCCTTACAGTAAATTATTCATATAAATAAGATAATAAATAGTTGCTTAAAAATATTGTACATTATCAAACAATACCTAAAATTAGGAAACAAACTAAGGTCACTAAGTCTAGTAGAAGCAATTTATTTTTTTAGAAGCAATTGCTTTTGCCTTAAAAACATTAAAACTAGTATCATCAGTTATTATTATTATTATTATTATTAGGGCTAAAAATGGGGTCTAAAAATGAAAAAGGTTTAGTTCTACATCAATTTCAATCGAGTGAGATGCAGAAAAAAACATCTTGTAATTTATCTAAAAATGTATATAAATTTTCGTTCAAATATTCCATCTACAAACACCTTATACTATATTAGTCCTATCGCGAACGAGATGCCGAGAAAAAATCTCTGATGTGTACCCGTACCTTATACTGCCATCCTGACTGCCATCATGTACACACGAATTTGCGGTTAATTCTCAGCAACTGGACTCTGTAGCTCAATTGGTTCTAGCGCTGCACCGGAATCGAAGGGCCTAAAGTTGCATTTTTCGCAACTGCTCCTGGCTGTAGCCACCCGAGTGCTCTGGAAACAAAGAAATACGCCACGATACGGTTGAAGTGGAAAACGGCCTTTATACTATTAGTCCTATCGAACGAGATGCTGAGAAAAAATCTTGAGTTTACCTACACTCTCCCAAGATCCTTTTTAATAGACCTAGTGTACTGTTGGCCTTATTTGATATTGCATCACAGTGTTTGTTCCAACTTAGATCATGAGTTATTGTGATGCCAAGGTATTTGGTTGGTACTGGTACTATTGGATACAGCTTCAGAATTCAAAACACTGATGTATGGATGAGGACGTTGTTCATATCTTGAGGATCAACTAAGTATATGATTTTTTGGGGTAACCTATATCACAACTGTCGTATGTTACTGTAATTAAATCATTTGCATTGTAAAAAGCTGGGAACAATATATATTAGGTCGAACCTATCTAATACGGACACCGAAGGGACAAGGTCAAACTGTGTCCGTATAAGAGTGTCCATTTTATGTAGGTCATCATGATGACGTTAGTTTTAATACTCTAATGACAGTTTTAGTTGTTCAGTAGCTATAAACAGTCCCACATTTTAGAGTCTTTTAACCAGAGCTGTTCTGACCCATATGCCATTGGAGGGATTTCCATGCTTCTGTGTTCTATAATTCTGGGCCACACTTCACTAAGGGCTCCCAACTTGAGACGGTGCCAAAAATTGCACGGTGCCCTAGGCAATGTCGTGGGGTCTCTGCCCAACACTGTTTCATCTTTTCATGACGTTATATGAGGCCCCAAGGAAAATTATTCGCTATGTCCCGCGAACTCTTTCGGCGAGCATGTTATATGATGTTTTGTTTTGTCTATCTACATTCACCTCCACACCTAGTTCTTGGTAATTATTCACCGCTATTCACCTCCTAGTCGGTTAATAATTAAATACCACCTAATCGCAGGCGAATATCCGCAATTCGGTTCCAGTCTTTAGCGTCTTGTGTCATGGCGACCACTAAAACACTGTTTACAAAGAAATTCGACAAGAATTGACCAAATTTACAACGAAGATCTAGTTATATAGACAATCTTTTTGCTTAAAATGGTGAGCTATGAGAAAAACTTCTACTTAATGACAATAGTTTTAGAATAAGAGTAAAATACTAGCATGAATTCGCACTATAAATCTATATAAATATTTGTATTCTCCCTCTCAAAATGTGTCTGAAAATCGGAAATTGTATCAAAATAAATGTAATATTTGTCTATAATTTGCGTAGATTCTCTCAAGAACAAAGCCTGCTATGGGCCCAGGTTCTGCTGGGACAAGCAGGGAAAATAAAAAGAAGAAAAAGATCCCCAAAGTCGAGGAATTTTTGCAAAACAGAGATTTTACTGGTGCTAGAACTTTGCTTGAGGTATTGATTTTAATAATAATAATAAAATAATAATAATGAAATTCTTTATACAGGTGGCCTATGTCACATAGTGTGATTTTCAAAGAATATACAACAAAAATTTAAAATACTAAGGGGCCGTCGACAAATAGATTTAGTCCACCGATCGCGGACTTGTTCCGCGATGGGGGGGAGGGGTCAGCCTTGAATCCACGATTACAAAAGAAACAGGACGAAAACTGACTTTTCTGGCTAAAAAGATGTTGGACTGGTCCACGATGGGGTAGGGGGGAACGGGGTTAAAACAATCGCGGAACAAGTCCGCGATCGCGGGACGAAATCTATTTGTCGACGGCCCCTAACAGAGTTACCAGGGTGCATTTTATGTAAATCCATTCCAAAGATATGCCAGCACCCATAGTGGAAAGTTTGGCACTTTAACAGGAGATCTCCTGCACCAGGCAAACGTTGAAAATTGTTGATGCAGCAGAATTTGCAGCAGATAAATGGTAAAAGAGACCAAAATGGCAAACAGTGTATTGTTGTGTGACAGTCGAAAAAGGTTAAATCAGAGTAAAATGCAATTGCATGTCATAGACTTATGGCTAAAAAGTTAGACGTTAATGTTTTAAAAGTGTTAATACAGTGTTCAGGGTCTGCGGCAGACTCCTGCGGCAGCCGAAGCGTATTTTCCACTATGCTCCAGCACTTGAACAAGGTCACCCAAGACATTTCAAAAGACTTTCAAATGCCATGCCAAACTTTGAAATTGCTACGCCAAGCTTAGGCTGGGTGCAAGCTACCGCCAATTAATTGATTAATATATTTCCAGTGTGTCAATAAATAGCACCATAGGCTTAAAATTTAGTATTTTTATATGCCAGTACATAAAAAAGTATATGATCGTACGCCAGTATGCCAAGAATTTCTGAAGTCCATGCCGAAGATCTTCGGCGTATTGCACTTAAAATGCACCCTGGCAGAGTTACAATTATCCTATGTAACATTGTACTACTATAAAAACTAAGTTAAAATTTATAAGTCCTAATCTGTGTAACATTATAAGTACAAAATCAAGTTAAAAAGTTTAAAATATAAGCTAAGTTCTAAGTAAAATGGGTATCGTTATGCATAAATCTTAATCCTAAGCTCATTAAAAATTGCCATCTTAAAGGGCTTCTCGTACGGATTGTTCCTAGATCTGAGGGTAAAATATTCCTGTCATTAAGTGCACTATTTGTTGAGTTAATTAATCCCCATTTGGTTGTAGCTTTTGCCTTTCGTATTAGTGTCCTTCGCTCGTGTGTGGTAATTATGAATGTCTGTGCCTCTAACTATCGTATTGTTTCTGTCACTCTCGTGAATAAAATCAAACATAAACAAATACAACGTTGTAATCTTCTGCTAGACAAATCTAGCCTGTTCAATTTCAACAAAGCTTAGCTTGACGAGGAGCACGGTGGTCTATCCAAGATCAGTTTGGCTGCTTTATTTTGCAGAACTTGTATTGAGTCTAGTTTGTTGTTCTTATCACCCTATATAGTGTTAGCATATTCTAATATGGGTGTTATCATTATTGAAACGTATAGTTTCCTTGTATGAATGGGGAGCAGGTGCTTTAATCTTTTTTAGAACTCCCAGCTTTACTCCGTATCTGATCAATATGATTATGTAATGTTAGCTAGACTTTGATTGATAATCACCCCAAGGTACTTGAACTCTTAAACGTTCCCCAGCTGATCATGCCCAACCACAAGCTCTATAGAATTGAGTTGTTTCAATTTGGCACCAGTTGCTGCCAGTAATCATGAACTTTGATTTCTCAACGTTCAATGTGAGTTTAATACCCATCAGCGTTGCTATATGCACCCTAATTTGGGAATTTATTCTATCTAAGGCCAGATGATTTTATTAATCAATGGGAAATCCTTGAACATTAATGCCCAATATCGTCCCCTTGATGTCCGGACTGCATTCCGCCTTAAGTTTCTCTCCACCAAAGATTCACGCCTGGAATTAATTATGCTGTAAAATAGAGAGTGGTGGATCCAGCCAGCTTTTTTCAGGGGGGATGCTGGGCAAGTAGCCGAGCAAGGGAGCACATCGAACCCAGCAGTGTGCCGCCACGCTAGTGCGTGCCTAGTAGGTTCTTGGTTACAACGTGCTAATAGTCTGAATAAATATAAATCTCCTTATCCCCCCGAGACCTCTGCACTACACAAGACATCAGCCCACGATCACGTCATTTATGCTTGTGGAGAGGGGCCTTGGGTCACCCTGTGTACACTCAAATTAAATTAATATTGGGTATTTTGAACTAGTGCTGCCTTGAATTAAAAAAAATTAAATTGGTCTATTAAGATATTAAATTGATATTGATCTTGATGTTTTAAAAGTATTATAAATATAATTTTTTGCACCCCCCTTGTACCCCTAAGTTAGTAGATGAGCTAAAATTTACGCCAAAATGCGCCGCCAAAAGTCAGTAGATAATTTCTTCCCGCCAAAGATCTTTGGCAGAAGGGGCCTGGAATACAGTCAGGCTTGATGTGTTACCAATAAAAATTGTCTGGTCTTAGAAAGAGTAAAATTAGAAAGTTGGATATCTTAGGGCTCATTGTGTCTTGATGGGTTAACAGGAAGAGATATGGGAAGATAGTTATTGGTTAACCCATTCATACCCAACACACATTGACACACAGAATTGTAGGTAAAATTATAGAGATAGGTTCATAAGGGCCCATTGTACTGGCTTAATGGCCAGGGTGTAATTTCTATGCACGCGGCATGGAGTTACGATACAGCTTGGCGTAGCGGTGTGACATTTTCTTTTGCAGTCAGTCTGGCGTATTAGCATATCATGTACAGTACTTTTCACTGTTTTCAGTCTTTTTACATGTTCTCTACTGACCTTTTCAACTATTGTATGTATTTTCATGGTTTAAACTACAGATATTATCAGTTTTTACATGCGAGAGTATCTCACGTCTTCCTAACTGTCGTTTGCCTTGGCCACAGAATAAAGATCTATACAGAAGGGCCACTCAGCGGTGCAACGTGTCCTCGGTTTTTTATACAAAAATATGCAGTTTACTGGCCAGAGTAATGGCGGACCAGCCAGTTCAGCGTGCTTATTGGCCAGAAAAAGCAATTGACTGGCCAGAGTAATGGCGGTCAACATGCGTAATGCGATATGCGCGACCCCAAAAACTTCAACGGTTCCGACGAGAGTGAACCCTCTATATAATATTTACTCTATGCCTTGGCGTAGCACAAGTTTGCTTTGGTGTAAATCCGGCGTATTGTTTACATGTAATATACCCTAGCTCGTAGTTAATATAGAGATAACATGGTTAGGAAACTCGTCAAATTACAAAGCAGCTAACAATTGAATGGGATTTATGTTGAACGGTACCTGACCTTGCACAAATCTTTCGATTTACATTCATTAATATTTCACAAACACGGTTTGGAGATTAAGCCCAAACATTTCTGTTGGTCGATTCATAAAACTACAATATATTCACTAACCGCGGCCGTGCACAAATGCAAACAAAAACATAGAACAAAAGCGAAAGCCGAGTTTCCTAACCATGTTACCTTCATATTAACTATGCCTAGCTAAATGGGTCATGAAGAAGAACTTTGTTTCACTACAAGCGTTTTCAAAAATCCCGTTAGCGTCAGTACATGATCACATGATCACAGACATGATGGCACAGAGTAGAGATCATACAGAGGTGGAACGGACCGTCGTAAACACTTGGGAGACTTACGTTTTCGTGTACCCACCTGATTTCAGGCGGCCGGGCAAAAAATGATCAACTGCGCATGCTCGGCGAGTTCCCCCCATTCCAAGTTCCCAACATTCCCCAAGTTCCCAACATTTTCGCAATCAGTTTCACAATCTTAAGGTCTTTCGCATTTTTATGCACTTCTAAAAGGTAAACTGCAGTTAAAAGCGAACCACCATCTGAATCGTGCACTTTAACTGCGCATGCTCGGCAAGCGTCTGAAGCAAAAGTGGGTACATCCGTTACACCTCTGTATGATCTCTACTCTGTGATGATGGTGTAAGATGATGGCGTGTGCAAACAACAAATCTCGTAGTTGTAGACGTCACTAGCCGCGCGATTTGAATGGCATTTTTAACAGGTAAAATGAGGCCATTCAAACGGCTATAAAATTGTTGGTTTTTATTGAAATCCTCTAAAATTTTGACTAAATACTTTAGAGATATTATATTTTGAAAACATATTGAAAACAGTTTCATGTCATATGCACTTTAAGGTCGTACTCGTAGTCAAACCTGAAGCTCTCTACTAAAGCGCCTATCACACGAAGATGTGAGTTGATGAGAGTTGGCAAGTGAGAGTTTGCACGAGAGTTTGTTCAACTCTCATGCCCCGGTCAAACGAGAACAAGAGTTGCATGAGAGTCGCGACAGATATAATTTAGCGCGCGAAACGGAGCCCTGAGAATAATTCTTAAATTTTGGTAAACAAAGTGTTTAAATTTCCTTCTTAGCTTTTCTTGTTATAGACACAGCCATAACGTGTTATTTTGTTAAGCTAATTCTTATAGAAAGTGCAAAACACTAGTCTGACTATACTGTAGGTTGTTTAAAATTCTTATGCAACTCTCATGACCGGTCAGACGAGCAAAACTCCGGCTCATCAACTCTCATCAAAATTTGAACCAGCTCAAACTTGATGAGAGTCGATGAGAGTTGGTTGTCAAATGCAAGCGAGAGTTGCAACTCTCATCAACTCTCGTCAACTCTCGTTTGAGCGGGGTTTAAGTGTCAGAATGCAACATACCGTAAACCTCCGTATATAAGCCCTGGGCTTATATAGGTTCGTAAGGGTTTTTTGATGGGCTTATACACGGGGGGGCTTATATATGGGGGGGCTTATACACGGACATCATTTTGTGTTAGTAATTGTTTTTAATACGAACCCTAAAATTTGAAAGTGAACAAATTCAAATTATGACTATAACTATAAGAAACAACGTCAGCTAGAGTGATCTGTTAGTAATTAAATGTCAGTATCACTATCATCATCATCGGAAGAGCTAGTACCGGTATTAGAGCCAGAGCAGGCTTCAGAGACGTCTGTAAGTTCGTCGTCGTCTCCGTCACTGCTTTCCAAATGAAATTCTTCCTGTGGTAAGGGCATTGTATAGCTTTCTAATCCTCTGATGTTCACCTGGTCGTCTTCTGAACCATCTAGTTTGGGCTTATATTTAAGTAAGTATATGGGCTTATATTTGGGGGGGCTTATATTCGGGGGGGCTTATATTCGGAACAGTGTGCGCGTTAGTGAATGCGGTGGGCTTATATTCGGGGGGGCTTATATTCGGGGGGGCTTATATACGGAGGTTTACGGTACTGTAGATTTAGATTTGAAACTTACAACATTTTTTTGTTGTAGTTTAATAAAAATTCTGGCAAAGGAGATGAAAAGAATGGTTTATGGAGTGCATATTGTGCTTTTCATTTGGGTGATTATAAAGCTGCTTTACAGGTATGCAACTTGCGTTCATTAACAATAAGTACTTAACTGTTAATTAATAGTTAGATTGTTCAAGAAAGAATACACACCTCCGGCCCCCTTTCTGAGGAAATTTTCTGACGAGGATTGGGGAAATGTGGACCCTGGTAGAAATTTTGAACAGGATCTTAAAAATATGCTCGGAAGAGAATCCTGCTAGGATCTTTGCCGATATTAGGATCATTTAAGAATTGTTAGATGCTGTTTATTTTAGCTATAATTGTAAATATTTCGATGTCTTTTTGTGGAACATGAAAAAGAGTGGCTATATCCTGGCCAAAAACTGCAGTCTTAGTACAACCTTCATGCAATTGAGTTCCTCTTGATACAGCCCTGAAAAAAGCAGGAAATATTTGAATGCCAAGATCATATATGAAGAGTGAAGAGTAATGATCTCACATTTTGTCTGTATCAAATATTTAGGAATACAAAGAGCTCGTAAAGGGCAGTTCTGAAACGCCAGAGATCTGGATCAACCTTGCATGTTGTTATTTCTTCTTGGGAATGTACAAGGAAGCTGATGAAGCTGCATTGAAAGGTAGCTATAAGAAGAGATAATCATAACAAGACTTGACACAGACATAAATATGAATGTACTTCAGATATTCTGAAAACACACAAAGTACAAATTATACAAAAACTGAAAAATAAAAAGATCTTGAAAACCCAAGGCACGTATGGACTAACCCAAGATGTAAATTTAATATTTGATATAGTCCATGCATTGGATTTTCAAAATATACTCTATTTCTTTAATCCATTAAGCCGGCAATGCATGCGCTCTAACACCAGATGATTTTACGTGTCAGTGGTAGGGTAGTACTGCCAGTTAATGGTTAACAAAACTATCTGCCAGTGTTTCTTATTAAACCCATTAGCTGGCAATATGTCCCAGTACTTTCAGGGGCGGCGGAACATATTTTATTTTGGGGGGGCTAAATTATGACCGCCGTGGCCGTAAGGCAACGCCAGGCTAGCAGGATCATGCCCCCCGGAAATTTTTTGAAATTTGAAGCCCGCAAATCGTATTTCTTGCATTCTGAGCCACGAACTTAGTGCTAGAATATGCGCTACCCGTAGCTGTATTTTAGACAAAAATCAAGAAAAAAACGCTCAAAAATTACAAAATTTATTTACCAAAATTAATGACAAACCATTTGACAAAAACAAGCATTTATTGCAGTTGAGTAGGAAATTTGACACACTTATGAATTTCATAGGCGCGTATAGTAGCATGAGACGCGCGATTGCAAAACGGTCAAAAACAGAAAACTCCGCCATATATTATATACCATGTGGCAGTGACTACTTGATCACAAGGTAGGATATTTTCTTTTGCATTGTAGGCATTGTAGGCATTGTAGGCATTGTAGGCCCCCTGTTCCGCCGACCCTGAGTGCTTTAGTTTTTACTCTGTCTAACACCAGACGATTTTACTCGCCAGTGGTAGGGTACTGTACTGCCAATTAATGGGTTACTCATGTAAATTGCCAGCTGGTTCTGGCTTTAAGACATTCTATTATCTGAAAACACAATTTATGCATTTTGTATGCTTGTGGAGGGAAATATATATTATTGCTCTAGTTTATGCATGAGACTGTAACATATATTCAAAGTAAATTATTACAAAATACCGGATTTTTGCCTGTATTAGAAAAATAGATCAGTCTAATCCACATATTTTTAGGACCTGGTACTCGTGGTCAGAATCGACTGTTGTTTCATCTCTCACATAAGGTTGGTTTATATTAACGAAAGATTGTTATTAAATGAATAAAATGTTAAATTAATTGAAATAACTCTGATACTAGCAATGAACAATTCAAATCTTGTTTTGCATTGCAGTTTAATGATGAAAAAAGATTGATGAATTATCACCAGCAATTGCAAGATATTATTGAGGATCAGGTAATCAGTGTAGTTCTTATATTTAATATTATTATTATTATTATAAACTTTATTTAAGCTCGATAGCCTCAGTAGGTTTAACAAATCCTCTTTTCGTGAGGGTCGAGAACAATACATACATACATACAGTGTATACAATCAACTAACAAACAAGTATAACATTTATTGACGTTTTTTCAGGTTACCCAGTACCATCATTCTGTGTTAACCCATTAACTGGCAGTACTCTATACCACTGACGAGTAAAATCGTCTGGCGTTAGACAGAGTAAAATACTAAAGTACGGCGCATCTGGGCACATTGCCAGTCAATGGGTTAACAAGAGACAATGGCAGATAGTTTTGTTAACCCATTAACTGGCAGTACTCTACCACTTACGAGTAAAATCGTCTGGCATTAGACAGAGTAAAATACTAAACTAGGGCGCATCTGGGCGCATTGCCAGCCAATGGGTTAAACATGCTGTATAGTATTGTCCATTGTACATATTGTTAACAAGTTGTTGAATTGCAGGATGATAACAAGTTGTTTGAAAACAACTTGTAACAAGTCTGTTGAGTCCACAACTTTGTAGCAAGTTGTCAACAAGCCATTGTCAACCAGCCAGGACTTTCAAAATAAGCCGGTGGCTGCCGGAGTTCCGGCAGTTACTTTAAGATTTATCGCCGGCTACTTTTCATCTGGTCAGAGCAAAAATTACAAGCAAATCGATGTTCCACATGGAATTTAGTCTGTTCACCCTGGATGAATAATTCAAATTTAAAGTAACAAATAAGAGAGTTAGCTTTCCGCTACCATAATTTCGTTTGTTTGCTGTCGAAAAAGTGATAATATTAAATTTGCTGCAGAGTTGTCCTTTGTTTCTCCGCGCGTTTTTTAAACTTCCATGCGAGTGCATGCACCCAGACCCGTCTAGATTTTGTACTATTTTTGACTCTCGATCACTATTAGTCACAGACGGCTACTTTTTGGGTGCAGGCGTGCAGTCGCCTACTTCAAATCGTTCTGAAAGCCCTGGCAGAGCTCTGGGAACAAGCAGTGCAAACCAGTGATGAATCAAGCTTGATCTGATATGGGGGTGCTACTCTGGCACTGGTCATGAAACAGTGTCTGGCCGGGCTGGCCGGCGACTGAGGCAGGGTGAATCATCACTGAGGACACCCCACAGGGTCATGAGAATAATCTTGTCAGAAATTTTTTGAAAAATAAGATGGCTTATAGATGGTAAAAAAAGCCCGTCTGTTTTATTTTTGTTTGATAAATGCCCTGTCAAATTCAAAATTTGGTTTTGATAGGGCAATTGGCACCCCTCCTGCACCCCTCTAATAAACATTTATTTTCACATGAAGTCGTGTGAGAGTATAGATTGAATTCAATTTGCATTTAGCCGTATTCTTCATTTTCACATTCTTTTAGTAGAAAAAATGAATTTAGGAACAAAATACGAAGCAAAATTTATGCTGAATTTCTTGAGTTTCAACAGTAAATGAAGTAAACACGTGTGCAGCAACTGTAAAACAGAAGAGCACGTTGCGGTAATAATTTCTTTCAACTCGCTTCGCATTTTCCATCTCCATATGAATTTTGCTTCGCAAAATCTAAGAAATGCTTCGCAAATTGCAAAATACTTGCCGCTAATTCGTACTCGGATATTTGGGCAGTATATGATAATTTGACATTTTTGTGATTTAAAATTAAGCAATTCGCGACTACCTGCAGCGAGTAATAAATGACTATATGGCGAGTTGAATTCCCCTTTTACTTTTTATTTATGTCAGTATTATTTACCTTACACTACGTTATAAATATCACAAGCAAATTATACCAATATACTATCAAAATTAATGTACAGTTGTATAAAAAATAATGAACATATACATATAGATAAGCTGATAAATATTAAAATTTTCATGCACTCGATAGTTCGTGTGCTTGTGTCGCATTTACGACATTTACGTTAAATATAGTATTGTTATAGTCTTATTAATGTGAAATACACCCAGTACTGCTACTCGTTAAATTACATGCATACATAATAATTATTCGTACAGTATATTACAATTCGATTACATAATATACGTAGAAATGATTCTCGAATTTTATTGGCTGATTCCAGTGCAGTTAATCCCAAACAACAGTGCAAACATTTGTAATCACAGTGCAAATTTCTGTCATCACTGTATGAACCAATCAAATTTGAGCTATTATTAGCTCATAAAGACAACATGGCGCCCGCACAGTCCAAAGTCTGAACTGAGACTTGAATTTTGGACGAAAATGACGATTTAAATGCAATTTAAAATGGAAAAATTGAGTTTTCAACGTATTTTTTGGTATTTACATAGTTCAGTCCACTTTCAATTTTTGGCGATGCATGCAACGAAATAACGAATAGTTGTTTCGAACATTTTTATGTATATCATTAATAGGTATTAGTACTATTGCAAATGCTGTAATTTGATTGGCTACGCTACTCGCTATCTAATTGTCGATAGATAGCGAGTAGCGAAACAGCCATCTCCTCGGCGCGGTTTTTAACGAATTTATTTCAATAAATTATGAAAAACGTTTTGAAATACTGTTTTCTTGCTGGTTTCTACTAAAACAATTGGATTATTCGCTCTCGATTTCTATGAGATGATAGTTCATTCGGGCTTCGCCCTCATCAACTATCACCTCATAGAAATCTTGAGCTCATAATCTAATTGTTAAATAGTATGGTTTCTCGTGAAGTTTGGTTAAACGTTAACTCGTGAGTTTTCCCATTCTAAATTTCTACTTTTCAGCTAACGTTTTTACAGTATTACATCTTACAAAATTCACTTTAATGCTCCGTGAAACCCAACTACATAAAATACGTCAGGTTAAAACCCAACTGGTGTTGAAATTTGTCAGTGCAGTGTAATGAACCCTTCATGTCCATTTATTCGTACGTAAAAGGCAACGAGCAATTTCTGACACGATACCCCTCCAGGGTGCTACCCATCGGCACTTGCAACACGCTGAGGAGAACTTGTGAAAAATAACAGATGGTGATTACCACGACAACCGCGTTAGCCACCACATGACGGCCACAGCAATCGAACCAAACTTTTCTGATTTTGCTGCCACAGAAACGGATTTGTACTGAGACTGAAAGGATGTTTAAGACGAGCTCGATCGCTAAACAAACTCCAATGCGAGCAAACATTCGAGACATTTCTTCTTGCAAGGGAATATCGAACGTGCTGTATCGGTAGAGAGTGATATAGATTTGACTGAGGATGATCGAAGCGTAATGATAGAGAATATGTTGTATCTGCAAATCGATCTGTAATTTCTCGCTCTCAGGCTTTTCAAACAATGCTCCAGGTCGATTTCTCAAACGTGGCCATGCGTTGCCCAGATATTCCATCAACTTTTTCCAAGCACTTTTTCTATGATCACGTGTTGCTTGAGAGATGAAAATGGTGATGCAGTAAACAAGTGATAGTGCCACAAACAATCCCCAGTCATCAAAGTCGGCCTGCATGACACGGAATAGAGCAAGGGGGAGCAGCTGATTGAAGTACACAAGGACGTACATTCGATCTCGGTAAACGAGCCATGGGGTAGAACAAGCTAAAACCAGGTATTGGCTGATGGATGTTGCGACAAAAGCAAGAATGGGCGAGATTAACGCTATCAGAGCCTTTGATGTCAGATCGTTTTCTCGGTTGAATAACGGTATCACCCCAAATCGGTGGCACAATGCTATGATGAACATCAGAAGAAAGTGGGCTCCAATTGAGAAAGCAGTCTTCCATTTAAGCTTCTTGGTAATCGTTTCATCGTTCACGGCTTTTCCAACGAGGTAACTGCTATAGCAAAAGCCCAAGAGGAACACCTACAAGGGATAATAAGTACGGTAAACCAAGCGGGGGGGAGCACGGGTGGAACACGAGTTGGGGGCATTGAACTATAATAGACTGGAACGCTAACGCAGGGGGGGGAATTGAAGCCAGCTTAATTCAGTTTTTCTGAGTTTTGAGTTGAAATACTTAACGCCGAACATTGGGCTGTATATGAAATTGAAGCTATTAAAAAGTTATATTTGATATAAAAACTTCAAGACTTTAGCTAAAAGGGAAATACTTAAAACTTTGAGGGAAAATTTGCCGTATTTTACAAAATTGCGGTTGTTTTTGTATTTTTTAAGTATTTCCATTTTGCCTAAAGTCTTGAAGTTTTTTTATCAAATAGAACTTTTTAATAGCTTCAATTTCATATACAGCCCAATGTTCGGCGTTAAGTATTTCAACTCAAAACTCAGAAGAACTAGCTTGGCTTCATCTTATCAGGGTTGCCGTAGTGAGTTAGCGTTCCAGTTTGTATATAGTTCAATGGTTGGAGGTAACTTCCCTGCACGTGAAAACTTGGTTTGTTTTCTAATGTGTTTACAAGGTTTTTTAAGTTAGGTAATGTAGCAGATTGTTACTGACCATAGATGTTGCCGTTTCCACCACAGCTGAAGTATAAAAGTTAAGGTGTTTTAAGAACCATTCCATTTTTCATCCTGATGTGGTTCATGTAAATGAGATGCTTAATTGCCCGATTTCAGGTTGGTAGTTTGGTTCTTTTACGCGGGTTTTAGCTGTGGATAAATTAAACGAAGCCTGCGAGCAGACTCTCAGACTAAAGGCAATTTTCCATTACAGCCGCTTTGCCCGCCCGCGCGGGCGGAACGACCATGTTTCAACTTTCGCTGTAGGTGTCTAGCATGAGATTTTTTGTCCGCTTTACACCTCGCGGACACGCCTGAAAGTTGAACTACATTCAACTTTCTTGGCGTGTCCGCGCGACTAATTATTCACGTAATTCGAATCGGTCGCTTCGCCCGCGCGGGCAAAACGACCGTAATGGAAAATGGCCTTAAGGCCGACCTCCACTTGCACGTACGTACGCACAATTGCACGCACGTATGTGTTTATACTTTCGTGAAATTTGATTGGTTAAAAACTTGACGGGCGCACAGAAAGTAGAATACAGTTCTACTGTCATACGTACAAAAAGTTAGCCGCGACGGTCAAGATTAGCGATCATTTTCGAGTCACAGAGCACTTGCACGTACGGCCAGCGCGGCCGATTTTGCGCATGCTCTGTGACTCGAAAATGAAGCGGGCAAAGCGGCTGTAATGGAAAATTGCCTTTATGGGGTACAGAAACCAAGAGGGCCTGTTCGCAGGCGAGGATAAACGTGGATAATTTATTAAATACAAATGGAGATACCTCATTGCACGATATGTTATATGCATTGAACACAATCAGATAAGCTTTGACAATTATCTGGACTGAAGCGACTGCGAGGCCCACGGAGATCAACTTATGCTTTAGCTCTTGCACCAGCTCTCCTCCATATAATAACATCATCGTTACCACAAACCAAAGATTCACTAATATGGCTTGAAACGTTTCGCCAATGAGTTCCCACCTAAATACATGCAAAATTAAAACACATACCTATTTAACAAGTTATAGATAAAACATGAGCAGATAAAACTCGAGCCGAAGGCGAGCGTTTGTATATCAGATAAAGATCGGATGCTAATGTTTTATCGAACTTAAACAACGACCCATCTTATGAGTTCATTGGCGAAGTAATTTTAAAAATAAACATTGTCTAAGCCGAGAAAATCAAAGCTGAAGTTTATGTAAATCAGGACAAACCTTTATCCGATTTACAAACATTGATTAAACATTCAGTTCTTTTGAATTTTCCTCATGAATTATTAATGAATTTTTTAAGTGAAGTTAAAGATTCAATGCATCCACACAATATTATTTGATACATGAAAGAAATAGGGCGCACTCCGAGACAACCCACTGTAAATCTTTGATTAAGCCCTCCCTCTCTAATTGGCCTATTTGGCTTCCTTTAGAACTTTTTACAACAAAAATAAACATGTATATTATAAATTAGATTTATTTATTTTCCTTGTCCATGTTACCATGTTTCATTTTGCCATTTACACTAACGGTAAACAGTGACATAGCCAGCAAATCAGGACGTCAACAAGAAATTGTTGGAGGGGTGACGCTAGCCATCTCCGAAGGCATGAGCGTACTAATGGGGTCCGTGGGCATGCTCCCCCGGGAAATTTTGATATTTGAGATGACTTAGAGTGCGGTAAAAAATGGATGTCAATGTTTACCTGTGTACTCGATTAGGGATGGTACCATGGAATTGCATCAGTGACAAACATTTGTCCGTCGTCTCGAAATCAAGGTATAAAAGGCATGCAGCACAAGCCGCGATCACAATAGCAACCAGGAGTGTCGTAACGTTGACCTGTTGGCTTGGCTTGAGCGAGGGCCAAACTGAGATACCTGCTAGTTGATGAAGGTTATTCCCAATGCAATTCTTAATATAAATCGTGAATCGTCCATCCAAAACCCCGGGATCTATTTCTCCGATATCTTCGGGTTGTTCCACGTTTGTGTCATTGTCCTGCACGTTACCACCACCATTCTCTACGCACTCTGCATATTAAATATATACCTTGTATTAAATCGTAACTACAACGATCGTATGGTATGGGACTTCGGTGGCGCGGACGTCAGAGCAAGCGCCTTTCATCTCTGAGATCGTGGGTTCGATTCTCGCTGCGGACTCCTGACACAGACTAAAGATCTATAATCTTTACTCTATGCTCCTGACATGCACTTATGTGAAAGAGTCAGTCACCGCTCTACCGAAAGTCGTGGGTTTTCTCCCGTTAGCTCGATAAACCGGGCTAGCTCGCTTACTATAATAATAGGCCTATAATAATCTTATATAAATTTTGCATTGCGATCACATGGGAGCCGAGCTGGCCCGCTTTGTCGATATCTCGGCTGTTGAAAGCGGGCTAGCCCGGTTTGCCAGGATGAAAATCGCCATGTAATCGCTTCATCCCAGCAAACCGGGCTGGAAAATTGCACACACACGGCTTTTTACATTGAAAATGTAAACAAGTATATAGCGTTAAAAGAAACTCAAATTAGCATTGAAATGTTGTTTTTGTGTTTTAATAGACGCTTAAAATTTTCAGACAGTAAAGCGAAGAAAACTTGTTTACGCCAATACTGAAAGTAATTACAGCAACAAACATCAATCTATATGTGAGGAAGCCCTTAAATGCAGCATATATATAAACAATATTTAATATATAGCAACGATTATTCAACTGTTGAAAAAATTAGGTTTAATGAGTTTATTTCAGCCCGGTCCATGTAATCGCAATTTAAAAGTCGTATTGTTTAGCCGGGCTGGCCCACGCCACCCCCCCCCCGCACCTTTACGGAAAATTGAGTGAGCCACAGCCTATTTTGAGTGTAAATGGGGGGGGGGTTTGTCGGAAATTTAGGAGGCTTGCCCCCCCCCCACCGGAAAACGTGAATTTTCGCCACTGCCGGTCCATGTAATCGGCCCCTTATAGAATCGTTTATAAAAGCTTTAAATCATATTCTAAACTGAGCAGTACGACCGGACTGCCTGTGATGTAACAACTTGAAAACGTTCTGGAACTTTTTCAAGTTTGAATTGTAGACATCGGTAACTAAATAACATCGCACAAAGGGTGACTGTGTGCCAAAAAAAGTGAAATGGTTTTGAATTTTGAATAACAAAGACGTAAAGTGATGAGTCATAAGGTTTACAAAGCAACAAAATAACAAGATGCATTTTAGCCGCCCGTTAAATCGTTTGATGAGGCTTTTCTTCTACAGTGATTTCGTTATGGTTGTTTCGTTATAAGCGCCAAGCGGTCTTGTAAAACGACGACTTGCATCTTATAATATTAACAGACAGTAATAATCGATTGGATGTCGACTAAACCGGATGGCCTGTAGTGTATGGGTAGAGGACACATAATCTTCTAAAAACAGGAATTTTGCATAGAATGGATTTTTAAAGTTTACAAATTATTCTGGATTTCAACTTAAAAGATTCCAGTAAAGACCAAGTATAATTTTTGTACTCGATATCAGTCTTAACTGTAGAAATCAGTGAAAACTGAATGAAGTGTAACAAAACAGTTGATAACAAATGCTTATTGATCAATTTATATACGGTATTTATTTAAGATTTTGTTTGGGTTTTCTCTGTTGGAGTTCCGGAATCATCATACAATAAGTTTCATTGTTCATGGACAAGTTCTATACTAAGGACATTTCAAAGGCTTTTAGTTTGCTGTGGCGATGCAGTGCAATAATCGTTTTGAGTCTAGTTGAAATTGAGGAATATAACTGTGCCACCTGAATTACTATATTGGCGTTACCTCCCTTCAACTGTAAACTAAAAAGTTTAAATGTTTATGAGTTTAAATGAGTAAAAAGTTTATGAGTTTAAATGGCACAATCACTTTATCTAATATTATACAATAGATAATATGCATTGCATGCCAAATGTGCAATTCGAAGTGGCGAAATAACAGCAAACGAACTACTTGTGAGCAACTAAACTCATATACGTGCCTTTTCCCACATAGTATATATGAAGTTAACCAGGAGTTATCCTGGCTCCCTTTCTTGACAATTCTGTTGTCGATATAAACATAATTAAAAATGCATATTAAAATAGCATACTCAAATCTGTCTGAAATTTAACGTCTGTTGGAAAATTATAGGAGTGAACCGATCTACAGGAAAATATTGTTTCTGTATCTTTTCATATCATAGCTGTCCTACTTCGGTTAGCGCATTGCCTTACATGTACCCCGATAAGAGAAATGTTTTGAAAAACCGCATATTTGTCATGCAAGGATGATTATTTACACAGTGATGCCTTCTCAGCGCTTTTAGAACAAAATTTTCAGCCACATGTACTATACTAGGCAAATCTGGGGTGGTCGATAGCGAGAGTCTGGAAAGATTCTAGGAAAGTCCTAGGAACGATTTCAATTAGGACACGAGGTCTCGCCCAAGAGGGCAGCCCTTGATGTATAGGGTTCTTATAATCATGGCTATATCGTGCAGAGGGTAGAAGTGTTCTTGAATATGAGCCGTCCTTATCTGATTGATGATTGAAAGAACTCCTATATAGTCTCTGTTGTGTTCTTTTCGATGTGTGAGCTTTCGCTAGGACCGTAATAGGGGTGAATGTGATCTTTCTTCCCTTTAGCATCACAGAAAAGAAAAGCACGTCGTTTGCGAACGATTTATAGGATATGACAGCAAAGTCTTTTAAAAAAGTTAAAACTCGAAAAGCACAAGACATGAATAGAGGCATGGAAGTTGTGTCGTGTAAAATATTCGACGATCAAATTGGGGCATAAAGAAGAAGACATATATATATATATATATACGTAGTAATCACCTGTGTTTGTGCGATCTTCTGCGCCATTGAGATGTTGTGTCTCTGGCTGTTCCGCGTCATTCTGAATTTCTTTCGTACATAGGAACCAAATGATGTTCAAAAACTCTTCAAAAAGCATCTTTCACACTTGACTTCGTTATCACACCACGTTCAATAGCTGTTATCGAATAATACTTTAGAACGCGGTCAGTTAATATATGACTTAAGTATGAGTAATCCCGCAAATTTGAGAATTACCCTTACATCATATGGTATTTTTACTATTCCAACCTTGGTTCATGCTATGAAGCTACACCATGGAACATGAAATCCATTTTGAATGCAGAAGCAAAGTTTTGAATGAGAGGATCTGAAATGTTGTGCACTAATGAGTAATGGCATAAAGCATGATTTGGAAAGTCAATCGTGAATGCAAATTGGAACTGTTTTGTAAAAATAATTACTAATTCGGGAAAAACACCTTAATTATGATTTATTGCATGGCTTGCATAAAAACGGGGAATCGGGGATTGGAGTGTTGGGGAATTAGGAATTCCTGGAATCCAAGAATCAATAAGAGCAACTGGGCAATCAGCATTTTACTACCCCACCATTTCTCTACGAGACGAACTCTCTGAGAATATTAAATCTAGTTCGTCCGTTCACATTTTAATATTTAACCTTTTGCAATACAATGTAACTAATTATAAGTTAGGGAATAACCTGGCTATAATAAGTAGATGACAATCTAGTCTAATGAATAATAATAATAAAAATAATATTAGAAGGTGTAAATACAACCAGTTTAGCAATGCTGATCTTACACTGGGCCTTATCGAATAGCTCAATTACTTAGAGATCCATTAAAGGCCTCCATACCTGCCTTTTATGCGTACACAATTTCACCTCCTCATCGCCTTGTCCTCATCACGTCCTCATCTATTTTCCTTAGGGCTTTTCGACTGACCTGTTTAATTCATTTACTAAAACGTATACTAATATAAAGGTCAGTGCCTTTTTCTGGAGATTCATGTAAGGGAATTGTGACCCTAACCGCTAATCCTCACGCGTATAGCGAGACATGAATCTATATATGCCCTTCTCTCAACTTACCTAACTATAGATAATTCAGCCGACAGACTGCTTTACTATATATCTCGAACGTGCAGTGCATGCCGGTGTGGGTAGAGTATAACGAAGATTCGTCGGTTGGCTGTTGTGTAAAACTACCTAAAAAATACAATAAGAACTTCGACGTTTCGACCCATTCTACTATAACTTCCAGACGAAGGGCCTTCGCTCGAAACGTCGAAGTTCTTATTGTATTTTTCAGATAGTTTTACACAACAGTCAACCGTCGAATCTGCTTTACTATATAGCATATATTTATATTTTTCGTTTAGTTGAGCCTTGCCTCGATCCACTATCTGAGAAGTCATTATCAAGAAGCCATTGATATATACAAAAGAATCTTACTTGATAACAGGTAGGTGGTATATGGTATTCGGCTTGTGTGGTCACACGAGAATATTACGTACTGGGATTTTTTTCAAAATCCTTACGATGGAAAAAGGAACAATGGATCCCAGTTGGAAATAGTATGAAAATGGCAATTATAGTATGTAAATTATACTAATAGACAATTTGCATTATAGACTAAATTTTGAAAGCAAGGAAAGGCAAGGAAAAGGGAAACATTAGTACAAGATTAGTAAAATTGCAAAGTTTGGTTGCGAAATGTTGTAAAATGCGGAAAATATAGCCTTGCAAATTTGGTAACTTTTGTATTACGTGCGGAAATTCCTACCACATTTCGGCCAAATGTGGTAGGAATTTCCGCACGTAATACAAAGTTACCAAATTTGCAAACTTTGCAAGGCTATATTTTCCGCATTTTACAACATTTCGCAACCAAACTTTGCAATTTTACTAATTTTAGTATGTTCTTTCCGGCAATATACTTTTTTTTGCCTAGATCAAAAATTAGTCTATAATGCAAATTGTCTATTCCATGCTAATTGCCGTTTTCACACTATGCCTATATGGAAACACTATGGATATAATATGGAAATAACATTTCCATATTACTTCCATAGTATATATGGTTTAAAAACGTGCGTTTTATTCTACACGAGTTGCAAGTACTGCTTCATGATCTTTAAAGTGCATATGACATGAAACTGTTTTCAAAGTATAATATCTCTAAAGTATTTATTCAAAATTTCAGAGGATTTCAATAAAAACCAACAATTTTATAGCCGTTTGAATGGTCTCATTTTACCTGTTAAAAATGGCATTCAAATCGCGCAGCTAGTGATGTCAATTTGGTTGCAATGTCTAGCAATAAATATGGCTGATTGGCTGAAAGCACCAACACAAAAAACGTCACGACACACACAACACAAATTAGTCCCCAGACCCCAGAAAATTTAACAATATTTTTTGGTTTGCTTTTACTTTGCCCCTAATTATTTTTATTTTTGTTTACATTTTATTTATAGATATATAAAAAAATATATGTATCAAAAAAAATAAAAAAATATGCTCGTTAGCCAAAGTCATGAGATTTCACATGATGCGCCCATGATCGGATCTCTGATTCTTCTCTGATGAACTCAGTAAAGTGGAACTAAATACTCTATCAGTCAAGTCCTATGATTCGTTGAAGCCAAGCTAGTTTTTCTGAGGTTGAGTTGAAATACTTAACGCCGAACATTGGGCTGCACAGTTATATTTGATATAAAACTTCAAGACTTTAGGCAAAATGGAAATACTTAAAAAATACAAAAACAACCGCAATTTTGTAAATACGGCAAATTTTCCCTCAAAGTTTTAAGTATTTCCTTTTTACCTAAAGTCTTGAAGTTTTTATATCAAATAGAACTTTTTAATAGCTTCAATTTCATATACAGCCCAATGTTCGGCGTTAAGTATTTCAACTCAAACCTCAGAAAAACTGAATTAAGCTGGCTTCAATTCCCCCCCCTGAGTTAGCGTTCCAGTTTATTTATAGTTCAATGGATTCTCCTCTTGACGCACTTGGCTCATACCTGGCGAAAAGTGAAGTTGTTGCTGTATTGTGTGAAATCACATACGTCAGGAGGAGAATCAGATCCGACAAATCGGAATTGTGTGGACAGGCCTTAACACGATATTAACCTCCCACAGCTATAGGTCTATTGTTTACTTTGTATCCTAAGTTATAGCCTGCATCGCTGGCGGTTTTAACTTTGTCTTCGCGCTTGGTATCGGCCGTGGGAAAGCATGAGATCATTGACTTCCCGTTGTTTTTCAGAGACCATCTGGCGTTGAATTGTTATGTCGCACTATGTTACTACAAGTTAGACTACTATGATGTTTCCCAAGAAGTTTTGGCTGTCTATCTACAACATTATCCTGACAGGTGAGCGCTATGACAAACCTAGTTAATAGGTGGTTTTCACGTTACGTCATCGTCGCCATGTTGGATGAACTTGACAAAGGAACCTCGGAACCTTTGGCTTTGTCAATTAGGTTGTAAAACCTGTTAAGGTTTTTCGTCCACCTCAGAGTGGTAAACACAAACTAAACTAAATTAAACTAAACTAAAGTCTAAACTAAAATCTAAACTAAACTATAAACTAAACTAAAGTCTAAACTAAACTAAAGTCTAAACTAAACTAAAGTCTAAACTTTAAACTAAACTAAACTAAAGTCTAAACTAAACTAAACTAAACTAAAGTCTAAACTAAAGTCTAAACTAAACTAAAGTCTAAACTAAACTAAAGTCTAAACTAAACTAAACTAAAGTCTAAACTAAACTAAAGTCTAAACTAAACTAAAGTCTAAACTAAACTAAAGTCTAAACTAAACTAAAGTCTAAACTAAACTAAACTAAAGTCTAAACTAAACTAAACTAAACTAAAGTCTAAACTAAACTAAAATCTAAACTAAACTAAACTAAAGTCTAAACTAAACTAAACTAAACTAAAGTCTAAACTAAACTAAACTAAACTAAAGTCTAAACTAAACTAAAGTCTAAACTAAACTAAACTAAAGTCTAAACTAAACTAAAGTCTAAACTAAACTAAAGTCTAAACTAAACTATAAAGTCTAAACTAAACTGAACTAAACTAAAGTCTAAACTAAACTAAAGTCAAAACTAAACTAAACTAAAGTCTAAACTAAAGTCTAAACTAAACTAAACTAAAGTCTAAACTAAACTAAACTAAAGTTTAAACAAAACTAAAGTCTAAACTAAACTAAACTAAAGTCTAAACTAAACTAAACTGAAGTCTAAACTAAAACTAAACTAAACTAAAGTCTAAACTAAACTAAACTCTAAACTCTAAACTAAACTAAAGTCTAAACTAAACTAAACTAAACTATAAAGTCTAAACTAAAGTCTAAACTAAACTAAACTAAGCTAAACATGGCTAATATTCATCCAACATTCATCCAACATGGCTAAAATTTCTCTGTTCTTTGAATCCCTTTCTGAGAATGATTGCAAACCACCTATACATGCATGATGGGATATGTAACTATTTAAATATCCTTTCGTTTGCAATTATTCATCATCAGACTGTGTAATTTATTCGAAATATCACTAAAGTATAAAATGTAAATAATACAATCTTTATTAATTACAGACTATGATGTATTCCGATTCATCAAAAGCAACCCACCTCTCATATTGTCCTGGAAAGGGGGGGGGATGTAAACATTCCACCGAACAAGAATATTCCCAGTCATAAAAGTATTTTATTATTGTTTAGTGCCATTGCTGTGAATTTAAAGGCATGTAATCACTTTCGTCTTTATAACGGGAAAGCCGCAGAGGTATGTATTCCGATAGTTCTTTATATTTACGCCGGTCTTATCTGTACTCCTTTGAGGTATATTTATGGGTATGGCGGTCACTGCTAGAAGGGCCGGACGGGAGCGCTAACAGTGAGAGGTGTACCAGACATGTGGCTGGATTCTGCATGCTTGAGTAGACCGACTTAATATATTCATGTTGGTTCCTTTTATAGTCGCACTAGGTAACACCGCTGTTAGTTGGATATAACTAAAAAGAGAGTTAAGGCTGATTTCCACTCAGTGCAAAATGTCGCGCGATCGACGTTTTGCAATCGTTTTCTTTTGAATTATGAGCATTCGACTGGAACGGATCCGGTCGAGGGCTCATAATTCAAAAGAAAACGATCGTAAAAGGTCGATCGCGCGACATTTGCACTGAATGGAAATCAGCCTTTAAGGCCGCTGTGTTTGGTCAGCGCGCGCGTCATTTTTAACTGTGTGCGTCAACGTGTTTTTTATGCAAAACGGCCGTCAATATTCTTGCAAAAATAAAGTACTCTTAAATAAAAATTTTATTGTATTAAAAAATCACTATACACTTTATAAAAAATAGAAAAATACTCACCCATTTCTCCAAAAAAGTGCCTCTTTATTAACTCTCAAGAAAAAAAGGGCGAAAAAAAAAGCCGCGTCGCCGCTTCAATTCTACACAAACACACTGACCAGAAACATAATTTATTTTTTTGGCCTAGAGTTAAATCGGAGAGTCCACGTTTTCAACGATCACGCCCACATTTTCAACGACCGCACCAACGGCCGAATCTTGCGATGTTTTATTTGAACTAATATGACACCGTTACATATTATTGCACAGTTGTATATCCTTATCTAATAAATATCTCTTTGCTATATTTCCAGGCTGAATTAAAAACACTACAAGAAATTGCTTCCCCGTCATTTGATTTTGCTAAAGATCTCATGAAACATAACTTAGTGAGTATCATAATATTGTTAAAATTGAAAGGGCCGATTTCAGATGCACGTTAATGATACTTCTCAAACTCATTAATAATTCATGAGCAAAACACAAAGGAAATCACCACCGTATCGTTGTCTTGATAACACGGTAATAAACACCCATAAATTAACTAAACTTTCGCGTTGAATTTCTCTTTAAATACTGGTTTGTTTGAGAAGCTATATCACACACTCGAAGTCGTTTATTATAGTGATTTAAAAACACCTCAAAGTATGTTAAAAAACTCGGCTGGCGCCTTGTTTTTCAACACACTTTTCGGTGTTTCAAATCACTATAATAAACTCCTTCTCGTGTATGATATATTACTTGAAAAATACGTGGCAAACGTCATCATGACGACATCATCAACTGAAAATATTCGTCATTAACATTCAGCCAGACCTAAAATCGGCCCGACAAATCGCAGTGTGTGAACGTACCTTTAGATATCAAAGTATAGTTCTAACCGTGGGATCACAATTTGCTGGTGGAAAACCTGCCTCAAAACATCGTTTGCATCTTTATCAACGTCTCTTACCGCCGTAGGTCGTATTTCGTGCTGGTGAAGGTGCGTTGCAAGTTCTGCCGCCTCTGGTTGACGTCATTCCTGAAGCAAGATTGAATTTGGTAAGTTCAGAAATATCTCACAATATCATTTACACGGCAATATTTACTGTCGATGCAATGGAAGTGTTGATAAAATATTGCATCAATTCTTTTCCTCAAGTTGATCAATACATTTGCTCAAAAATTGCTCAACTTCCTGTGTGTGTGAATCGACCAATGGCGTCTCATTTCAGTGATTGATTGACCAATTGGGAACAAGTATGCTAGTAAACAGGAAGTTGAGCAATTTTTGAGCAAATGTATTGATCAACTTGAGGAAAAGAATTGATGCAATATTTTATCAACACTTCCATTGCATCGACAGTAATACTGAACTCCTAAGTGCATGGCTGAGTGCAAGGAGAATAATTATATTTCTTTTTTATTGTGTCATGCGTAATCTAATACTATGGGTGGATTTCATTAAGCGTTAACGGGGCGGTAGATAGTGGCCAACTTCAGAACTGTTGACACTTATACAGAAGCAAGCAAATTAAACTACAATTCAATTCAATTTATTTGACACCAAATACAAGACTGCTGTACATATAATGAAAAGAATTAACATGATTACCTCGCTCTGATAACTGCCACTTGACGATAGTGTTAATAGTGAAATAATAATTGAAGGGTTTTTCGCAGCTGTTCCTGGTTAGGTCTAATAAATGTATTTATTATATAAAGTATGGTGCTTTATAGAGATTTCGAGCACTGATAAAACTGATAATCTCACATGTGAGATTATTTATGATAATCTCACATGTGAAAATTATCGCTTTTGAAGTTTATGAAAATGGATATTTTATTTTGTTTGAAAAGACTGTCCTTTATATATAATAAACAGAAAAATACATGGATGCTTGGAAACACCAGATTTATTTCTCGTGTTGAACATGATATCTCACTCGGTCGCTGCGCTCACTCGTGAGATACTGGTATTTCCGCGCACCCATGTATTATTCTCTATATAATTTACGCTCAATAATTTTCCATCTACAAAACGCTTCAATTATTATTCAATCGAGTGAGATGCCAACAAAATCTTAACAGTGAAATCCAGCCATTGGTTGATTGGGCAAAACTACAATGCGCACGTTAAACGAAGGCCCAAATGTGTTTACAAAGCTTGAAATAGTTTTTTAAAGGAAATAGAAAAAGTACAACGATCCATCAGTACAATGATCCATCGGCCCTCAGGCACGAACACTGTAATTTTCGAAGGACTTGATCGTGAAAATCTGAAAATAGCCCCATCTTGTATATGAGGAACCAAAGTATAAGGGTATATTTTTCGAAATTTTGGGCATTTCGCTTGATAAAACATTAATGATATTATAGTCACTTTAATATATATAGTGGTTAGCTCTTGGCAACTGGACTCTGTAGCTCAGTGGTCAGAGCAGTGCGAACTGCAAAAACAGCTCCTGTTCGAGGTTCGATCCCCAAGATGAACTAAGTATGAGAATCTGTTAGGGCTGAATGCCCAACAGATTATGAAGACTATGATGTCAAAAACAGACTTATGTGACCAGGGATTGATCCAGCTTGATCTGATAGGTGGGCTGCTAAGCGGGTGCTGGTCAATGAAGCAAGGCGTGACCTGCGACCGAGGCAGGGTAAATCATCACTGAGGACTCCCGCAGGAATTTTTTAAAATAAAGTTATACTTAGATGGTAAAAACGGCTCATCAATGATCCGATATTTTATGTTTGTTTGATAAATGCCCTGCCAAATCCAAAATTTGGATTTGATATGGGAATGGGCACTCCCTGCAACCCCCCCCCCCCATTAAATCCATCCCTGTATGCGACTGTTAGACGGTGCTCTAACAGGAGCACCCTGGGGTACCGATGAATCGCAGACTACAGAAGGCCTACAATATTGTTGCATTTTTCGCAACTTTCACCCATCGAAGTTTTCATCCACTAAACCATTAGCAAAGAATCAAAGTGTTTGAACTTCCTGTTGGCCTTCTTGGAATCATGAATAATTGATGCCAATATCATATTACACTACTTCGTGTTGCGCAACGAAACGAACTTGCGTTTGAGTGTAGAATATTGCAGGGAATTGCTTAGTATATTTCGCCGTAATTCTACTTTCTTGCAAAGATTCGTTAGCATGGATGAAAAATCAAAGGAACAGGAGAATACGGAGTTAGAAAACATCAAAATCGCTTTAGAAACTCGAGAATATAAATACGAAATACAACTCGGTAAAGGAAGCTATGGCCGAGTAGTTCAAGCCAAGCATCCACTTGATGAACAGAAATACGCCATAAAAATTCTTCCCATTGTGCACGGAGAAACAGCGAAATATCAGAAACGGGAACTGGACGTACTTACAAGAAAGGATTTATGGAACAAAAATATTGTTAAATATTACAGTTGTTGGCAAATGAACATCGGCAACGATCCATGTTTGTGTATTCAAATGGAGCTCTGTCGAGTTAACTTGGAAGCGTTTGTCTACAACAACGAAATCGGTGGCGCTGAAATTGTCAAAGCTAAAGGCCCGCCACGATTCTATCAACAAGTTTTTCCACAGATTTTGAATGGCCTATGTGCATTGCACTCCTTGGAACTTGTACATCGCGATATCCACATTAGTAATATCCTAATTGCAAATCCAAAGCCAACAGATATTAGCGAGATTACTATAAAGATTGCCGATTTTGGTCTTGCTAGGGAAATCGGTTCGGTAATCAACGCATCTTCATCCCTTACTGACACGCCGAAACTACAAAAGCTATCCTCTGGTGTCGGGAATGAACTGTTCAGGGCGCCTGAACTGGCAACTGAAAATTATGATTACAAAGTTGATTTATACAGCGCAGGAATTGTACTGTATTTTCTCAGCCGTTACCTTGGGGATAAAATGAAGTGGAGAGCAGAGATTTTGGCACTTAGAAATGGCGAACGTGATCGAGAATATTTGTTTCATCAAGACGATGACATGTTATTCGACCTGATTAGAGCACTACTGCAAAATGACCCAAGAAAACGTCCAAGTGCCGAAGAGGCTTTGAATACTTGGAAAAACATTCAATCCGAGAAGCCTACTGAATCAACAGACGCTGGAAAACGTAAAGCGAAGAAATTTTTGGTGAAGAAACAGGGTGAGGTTGCCTTGAAACGATGTTTGACGAACAACGATAACTTTTCTAGTTTAAGAGCAGGAATTGAGAGTTGCATTAGCGTTGAAGCCGAATCTCAAGTGCTACATCAAAAGACAGTTATTAATGGCAATAAGGAACTGATTGAAATAACATCTGATCTTGAGGTTCGAGGCATGTTTCAGAGTGCCGAGGAAGCTGGAAAGAAAGTTGTCATTATTGTGTCAGAAAATCCAACAGAAATGGACGTGAATTATGTGGCTCATCCCGAAGCTTGAACTTCCACTTGTAGAAGTATTATTTCAAATCTGAAATTGAAAACTGAATCGAATTTCACACTGATTTAAAGACTATAGGACACGATATAAAGCATTCTTTTGAATTCAATGAACCAATTTTTAAGCCAGAATATTTATGAGAAGAAATTTCTAAATCAATTAAATTCTTTATAAATCGAATCGTTATGTGTTTAAACGCACAGCGTTACCTGCTGAGCGATGCGATTTAGTGTCCTTAAACTTGAAAAAGTTCACGAGCTTTTTCAAGTTTGTCGCAATTATGGAGAAGGAATTGCGAATGATTAAAGGGCTAATTATGTAATAAAAATCGGATTCATTGCCTTCTGTGATCCTCTCAACATGAAGAATAATATCAAATTTCATATTGTTTACATCGGAAATAAAATCACATCACTCAGCAGGTGACACTGCCTTTAAATGTTGAGTATTAGATAGTAGGTAGTTACAGTCCATCTATGATCTATCAAATAACTGTGTAACAAAGCTGTATCCGTGATTTTACAACCACAAAAGCCTTTATAAAATAAATTTGCATCAAATGAGGCCAAAAAGGTTTTAAGAACTGAGATTTGCAGCAACAAAATGTTGGTTAAGTTTCGGCAACCTAAGTTCGCACCCCAGTATTTCACGAAGTGTCCATCACTGTTACCGAACACGTTTTTGGAGGCTCCAGTATGTTAATTTCCCCTTGGTCTCGCGAAACGGGGGCCCTGCTGAATATTCTGATGTGTTTGGGTTTATATGACAGTTTTACTTACTTTAAATATTTTGTGTCTTTCAGGTGATATACTATCTCAAACAAGGTGAGATGTAGTTCTCGTTTAAAGTGTTACTAACCCCAATTATCATTTTTGGTATGTATAATATTTGGATAATTCTGAGACGAAATGTAATATATCTTTTTAGTAAAAATCCTCATCTTGATCAACTTTTTCACTGTCAAAGTTGCCGGATATGATGTCATTAGATGAATTGTAAATTACTTTTCTTTTGTTTTTTTTTATGCTAAAATTCATCTAATGACATCATATCCGGTAACTTTGACAGTGAAAAAGTTGATCAAGATGAGGATTTTTACTATAAAGATAGCAAGATCCACTTAGCGGAATAATGCTCCTGTTTCGTTTGTCTTGACCCTTCAATAGTGTGCTGTGCAAGTGCCTCTATCGTTGCGACCGAGCGTTCAATTCCTGCAATATGAAGTTGCAAATAACATCATTTTGCCATGTCACATGTAAACAAAATGCTTCCAGTGAAATTTTTTAATCTGATTTTCAAAATGCGGAAATTATCCCCCACGACAGGTCGAATCTAAATACTAATCTTACTCGATGCTTTGTACCTATTTTAGATGACGTATTGGAAGCTTACAACCTGATCAAAGATTTGGAGCCAACTGTACCCCCGGTAAGATTTGGTTTGTTCCAGCTCTTCTATGTCATCCACTAAATTAGGAATAACTGTTCACTAGAGCTATAATGTCACATCATGACCTAAATCAATAACTTCTGACGGCAGTTGAGAAGTATGTGGATATTGGACTTCGTTATTCATTCTTTGACTTTACTTTCAGCAACTGGTCTAATCCGAATTCTTTTGGAGACGATTACTCCGATTTCCACACAAACGTTTACAGTACTATTCTAGTATTCTACCTGTATCTTCTAGATTTCAGAGTTTAGCACAGTTAAAAGCCGGTCCAAGAGCGTAACATAACCGAGCCAGTGGCCCGTTGCCCGGCTATTAAATACATCACTGTATATACAACTAATTTACTGATCTGCTTTGCAGGAGTATATTTTGAAAGGTGTAGTTAATGCTGCTCTTGGCCAGGAACAAGGCTCGGTAAGTTCTACTGACTGCATTCAGTGCATTGGAAACTTAAGATCACGTGTTGCCTTTCTTGTGTGCTGATTGGTCTGTGTAGGAATTTGTTAACGTGTTCGTAAGTTCCAACCTTACGACTTGTGAAGTCACGACGGCTTATCTTAAATTATGCTCATTGCTTTACACGAATTTAGTGCTAACATAGAATGCTACTTAGTCAAAATAATAGTTCTTGTTTTGTTTTTACTCATTTGACTGTCATGTTCAAGAACGTGCACAATATTCACAGTCTTTTACGAATTTTTTTGTAGAGAGAACATTTGAAGATTGCACAGCAATATTTTCAACTTGTAGGAGGTTCGGCGAGTGAATGTGGTAAGTTAGTATGATAGTCACCGAACGTATTAAGATTTCGCAAAGAATGCCTGCATCTTGAGAATTTGAAGGTCCATTGACACCATTCCAACATCGTCCAGTGTTGTTAGTGCAAAAATGTTTGGCAATGTTGGATGAAAACTTGAATCCAACCTCCACCAATATTACCAAACATAAAGATGTTGGATCCGTTTGAACAGGCCTTACTATACGAGAATTTTACAAAGCGAGTTTCGTGAATTGTAAGGTTTCCACGTCTTTTTCAAAGTCATGATTAGACAATGTGATTCTGATATCCGACGACGACTTTGTAATAATATTGTGAATTTACAGTTGAATTTAACTCGTCAAGTTTAATATGAAATATCTTTGTGGACGGCAATTCGACATGTAAAACAGGCCTCAAACGAAGACAAAAAGCTTCTGAATCCTTTCTTAACACACAGTTCAAGTTTTTTTTAATTATACCCAGGTGTGAATTGAATACAATCGGTTGTTTGACAGCAATGCTAATTTCAATTTCAAAGGGTTTACTTTTTTGGGGGCACCCTGTATAATTATGCATGAGTAGACCGCTTCCCTTGTTTACATTTTGCTGGCAGGCAAATTCCGATTATACAAAATATTATGTTTTCCATTCTGATTCAACAATGTATATCACAATAATTAACGAAGCTCTCTTGGGAGCTTTAAAAACTTTTGCATGCTGGAGAAACGTAGGCAAGGCAAGGGGTCAAACCTTGACTTAATATGATGCGGAGGTATATATGCAATCTCTGAGTGCCCTCTCGTTATTAATGCTGCAGTTTATACTGTTGGTGAAAAGGTCAATTTAGCATTATTGCTTTTCTTTTGTATATATATAGACACCATTCCTGGTCGACAGTGCATGGCCTCTTGTTTCTTTCTGTTAAAACAGTTTGAAGATGTTCTCATCTATCTGAATTCTGTCAAGGTATGACTAGCCGTAGAATATATAGGCGAGTTTCACTAAGTGGGATAGGTGCAGCACATGGTGGTCAACTATAAGATATAAGACAGTCACAGAGTGAGTAATTGTTCATTAAAGGTATTGACCCTGTGCGTGGTGGCAAATACCTGTAACTTGTAATGGAACATATGCCATCATTTTGCCATCATTTAATAGAAAAGTAGATGTATATATAGGAATGATGCATGCAAAAAGCCTATTATATATGCTTCTCAAACTCATTAATAATTCATGAGCAAAACACAAAGGAAATCACCACCATATCGTTGTCTTGATACCACGGTAATAAACACCCATAAATTAACTCAACGTTCGCGTTGAATTTCTCTTTAAATACTGGTTTGTTTGAGAAGCTATATCATACACTCGAAGTCGTTTATTATAGTGATTTAAAAACACCTCAAAGTATGTTAAAAAACTCGGCTAGCGCCTTGTTTTTCAACACACTTTTCGGTGTTTCAAATCACTATAATAAACTCCTTCTCGTGTATGATATATTACATCATTTCCTTCGCTTGCATAATTGTCGATACATTTTCAAGTTGACGCTTACTGAAACCATAGTTATCACGTGTGTATTGTATTTTCACACAAACAACCAATAGCAAAGTTTTGGTTTATTTACCCATCCGTAACTTAAACAATTGCCCAGTTTTGACATGGTTATTGGTTGTTTAGGTGAAAATACAATACACACGTGACGACGAACTACATTTTTGCATAAACCTAAACCAACATAGATAATGAGTTTCATTGTACTTTCGTGAAGCTTCCAAACCAGCCCTCTCTATTAACTATATGCTGAAACCCACCTTAAGTTGGTTTAATCGGTGAAGTCAATAATATTACTGGAGTAATATCCAACTATATTACAGCTAACCGCCATTTTGGCTTAACTTTTCTCTCGGAACTAATTGCTTAAGATCTCACTCCAGATATGTATAGACTTCATTGGGATAGTTTTACGTATTAACCAAGTACGAAGTCGAAGTAGAACTGATTCTCATCGAGTAAGGCCATTGAGGCTTTTGAATAACAGGAGTACTGGCTTCACTAAATTGCCCGAATAAAAAGTGAAGCCAAACATGCCTGGTTGATATATATCAGTTTTTGTTCTTTACGCGGCTTCACGCTAACAAAGTTAACGAAAAGATTACGCAGAACACTGAGAATGACATTTTATAATCACTTTCAATACATAAAATAAGATGCAAGTAATATATATTGAGCTCAGTGAGGAGAAGTTGAAGGCGAGAAACCTTCCCGCCAAAAAGTGTCCGGTTTGCAAATCAAGCTTCTGATTGGCTGAACGCTAAACCACAACAAGCCGACTGACTTTCAATGTTTTTTTTAAATGTTCAAAAAAGTAAACAAGCCAACGCTTTGTATGCCATGAATAGGGTTCGACAAAACTTGAAAGCCCTCGAAAGTCCTTGAATTTGAAAACAAAAATTCAAGGCCTTGAAAGTCCTTGAGTTTATAAGGAGGTGCCTGAAACTCATTGAATTCTTCTTGATTTAGTTTTTGGTACTTTATTTTCTGAAATTTGTCGGTATGTGGCACGATTATACAGTTTTATAACCGACTTCTAACGCCTTATTTTCAGCCCTTAAATAGTCCTTGAACTTCCTGGTACATGGCCAGGAAAGTCCCTAAAAAGTCCTTGAATTTTACTCTTGCTGACCTGTTGGCTGTACGAACCTGTATGAAATGTAAATGAATATTATATTTTTTAATCTCAGAGTTACTTCTACAACGATGATGCATTCAACTTCAACTATGCGCAAGCCAAAGCAGCGTCAGGGAATTACAAAGAGGCTGAAGAAGTATGTATGAAAGGCCACACTCTAAAAACAGGTGTGTTTAATTACACACCAAGGTGTGTTTAATGACACACCAAGGTGTGTTTCATTACACACCAAGGTGTGTACTTTTTACACACCTTTCTACGCACTTTTGGAAAACACACCTTGGTGTGTTAGAAAACGCACCTTGGTGTGTAAGAGAACACACCATGGTGGGTCACAAAACACACCAAGGTGTGTTATGGAACACACTTCCTTTTAGCACACCTTACTTTGATGACTGTAAGGTGTGTTAAGTTGCACACCTTTTGAATGAAAACACACCTTGGTGTGTTCGACAACACACCTTTGACTTTTTATAGAAACACACCTTGGTGTGTTACAGAACACACCTCGCACGGATTTTTTAAACAAAACACAGCATGGAATGAGAAAGGAAATGCCTTTTAAAGTGGCTCCATACATTTTCTAAAAGAGATAGTAGATTTTCTATTTAGATCCAATTTTTTTGAGAATTATTTTCGGTTTGAAAAACAAAGAGACTCGACTGACTTGAATACAACAGTGATCGAGTTAGCGAGTTGATCGTTAACCAGGGACTGCGGAACAGAGGGGGAGGGGAGGTGGGGAGGAGGGAGGGATTGCATGCACCAATAATTTATCATACATATTTGTCATACACATAAGTTAAACATGTTATAATTTTTCACATCTATAAACACGAAAACTAGAGAAAACATTATATAAAAGGCTTTTTAAAGCATTTTAAACCCAACTGCTATCTTGAAACGTCATTATCACCATAGCAACGGTGGTAATAGATGTTTCTCGAAAAATTTCAAACCGTTTAGTTATTATTTTGATAAAAGACCTTAATATATATGTTAATAACCTTCCTTATACCCGAAATCCACATGTATGCTATAATATTTCTACGAAAATATTGAAATATATCGGGCAATATATCGGTATGCTCAAGTTTGAAGGGCATCTCAGCGACTATCTATCTATTTAAGAGCTCTATATGTAACACAAAATCTTAAACATTTACTGGTGATTGAAGTTTTGTCACTCTATCAAAGAATGAACGAAAAATGAATATTCCGCATGCGCGCTGACTGACAGACTGGTGTCTAGTCTTCTTACTACGCGCGCAAAGGTTCTCGGGATAGAGTCATCACACCTCCATATTTTAAAATTTTTATATTTGTTCTGTTAGTCGAAATCGTGCTCGAAATTTTATATTTTTGACCCAAGATAAACTGGATTTTCAGAAGCAATACATCGGCGACTACTGAATAATATTCAGGTAAGGTTATTGTTATGTTTTTTGTGTAATAGAGCGATTTTGTTAGGAAATATTTGCAATCTTCGTTCGTGCATGTCAAGCATCTTGTCCCCGCTTAAAATTTGAATTTGCCGCGACAATATATGAATTAAAACGTTGAAAATAATACAGTTCCAACTTAAAATTACTTCAGCAAATGCTACTAAGAAAATCTTCACTTTTACTTGGGCTTTCAATGTTTATATTTACCAACTATATGACAGATTGGCAGTTAAATACTCAGAGCCCATCTTGTCCTAGTATATAGCTTTATTTAAAGATTTAACCACTTCAAATATCAGCTACAACTTTCATATAAGATTTTAATATAATTATGTTGATACATATGCAGTGAAATGCTGCCGATAAGTGGATATTTGGTAGTACCAGGAATATTCTCCCCTTTTACACAAAAATAGCTTGCTTCAAAAGTTAATCATAGATGTTAAATTATATCATGCCTATGTTCCAAGAGTAGAGAGCCCTACTTACTTGTATACTTATCAGAGGCATGTATCCAGCTTTGCCTACTTGGGTATTTGCCAAATTTGTTTCATCGAAACTACCCAGTCAGATTTTGATTTAGAAACTCCCAAATGTGACTTGGATGCTATTATGAATTTATAGGATTCTGGGACTCATTCATATTTATTATACATCTACATTTCATTGTTGATATGTTTTAGTGTTGATTAGTCAGTCAATGAGAGCTTATACAATTGCAATGTCATGGCTCTGTAACTTGATAGATTGAAAAGAGGGTGGGGTTGAGGGTGGGGGTGTATTTAATACCTGTATCTTGTACCCAGATTTGCTATTTGACTGGGTAAAAGACCAATCATCCCCATGGATTAAGCCAGCCTGACCACTGATACATGATACATGGATTTCTAACAATAATGGCTGACAACATATCTATTTCCACTCTACACTATGGTATTGACTAGTACTTCCTTCCATTCTAATTCTAATGGGCCAGAGAGAGCGAGCGATGGCTCTGGTCACAAGCCGAAAACCCACAGGAAAGTACCCAGGAGATTTTGATTTAGAAACTCCCAAATGTGACTTGGATGCTTTGAATTTATTATGAATTTATAGGATTGGTCTAGGGCCATTCATATTATACATTTCCTATATATAAAATTGATTATGATTTTAGATATAACTGTAATTTAATCCAATAATAGTCGACTCTTATAGTATGCGTACCAGGGTTCATTAATTAATGTTTTTGTGTCTGTGAGCAAAATTTATTACCTTTTGAAATGTGCTTGCAAATTAAAATACATCTTATATTTTTAGATTATAAATATGAGTCCCTCTTACTGTCTGCCACTGCTTAATATTACAGAATTCTATAATGTTCCTGCACAAATTGAAAAGGTAATAAATTTTGTACATATGTTAATGATGCCTGACCGTTACCAATGTTGAGTGGTTAACCATTAAGGATGTGCCCTAATTCCCCATACGTTAGTTTACTATGTTTAACACCACATGATTGTACTCGTCACAGACCGCTGGATGTTGGTGGGTTAACCGAACTGTTTGCCCATGTCTCTTTTTAACCCATTAAGACAATTTGCTCATTTCACCCTAGTGGCCCTACATTCCTATTTTACTCTGTCTAAATGCCAGATGATTTTACTTGTTAAGGGAAAGAAAGAGTGTTGGATATGCATGGCTTAAATAGACATAATTATGAGACCTGTCTATTGGCATTCAATATATACTCTATTATATGTATTATATAAATGTCAAGCTGTCAGGTTGTCCTAATATATATGTTTACTTCTCTTGAGACAGATATTGTATATTTGGAGCTGGCTAAACAAGGTATATTTCTGTATGGTTCGCCTTGTCCTCAGGACTCAAAGATTAGAACAATGATATATTACTGGAAGAGACAAAACAAATGATACAAGGATTGAATGAACTGCAGCAAGTTATGTGTGTTTGATATTGGCCAATGTGACAATGTAAAAGGTATTCAGATCAGGGAAAACTTAGGGTTGCAGTCTTTTGACAATCACATGTCTACAAACTATGAGACGATTAATATCAGTATAGTATTCTAACTCTAATTAACTCCTCACTTACGGTTAACCTATTAAACCGCAATGTGCCTTAATTCGCTATTATTCTCTGTCTAATACCAGGCAGTTTTTCAATCAATATGCAGCGACCTGTTCTAAACCAGGCTGTTTTATTCAGTGGGTTGTCTCACAACAAGGTAGATTATATACTCTGTCTCAGTGATGAAGCTAGAGATAGCAACTGGTTGTGCTATGCAAATTGTTGATTCTTTAATTATTGAAACCTTCAGAAATGCATTGTCTTTAGCCTAGTATTTTAATGCATGCTTATTTGAATAGCAAGAGCAGTTTCCATGGCTTGCTTTGACAATGCTCTTTCTAACTCCAGACAATTTGAGTAATCAAAGGGAGAGTAGGAGACTGGGTAGACATTATGTACAGGTAATACCATAAGCTATCTCTCTTGGATGAGAAAAACCTCTGGTCGCAATAGGGACTTACAAAAATAACAATTAGAATTTTTGTATTTTTATGCGGTGCAAAGATTTGATACAGTATGTAGTTAACTAATTCAAGGTTATGGCGGTTGACTGAACATGTGTAAAACTACCTGAAAAATACAATAAGAAGTTCGACGTTTCAAGCAAAGGCCCTTTGTCTGGGCTTCTACTAACTTCCAGACGAAGTTTTACACAACAGTCAACTGCCATATTTGCTATACTCTACCCACACTGGCACCACACGATCGAGATAATTCAAGGTTAACCGATTAATGTCCAATGCATTTTAAAATAGTGTAATAATTTTTATTCTCCTAAGATTCTACTGTGGCCAGATGTTTTGCTTAATCCAAGCTAGCTTATAGCATGACATAATGTCCAGGCAGTCTACCAGTCTTCAGGTAGTTTTACAGAACAGTCAACTGCCGAGTATCCCACTCTCCTTATAATAACTCAAATAAAGGTTTCAATAATTGCATAGCATGGCTAGTTGCTAATGTCTAGCTTCACCACTGAGACAAAGTATATAATCTAGCTTGCTTTCTGCAGGACATTTGATGTTTGGCAAGTGCTATTTACTGCGGGATATTTAATGTTGTGCAAGTGCTCAGACCTCATATTCTATGTTGGATGTGTAATCGTATTCTAGTTGAGTAGTTGTCTTTTACACCAATATCTACATTGACACTCACAATATTTTTTTCCATAGCCCTCGTCAGCAATTGAGAGTATAGTCCAGGATAAAATGGTCCAGTTTCGTGTACTGTGCACTGGGTGCCCGGAGGATGTAGACCAAGTGTTTGTTGAATGCCCTGGTACTGATGTGATCAACGCTCTGATAGATGTCATATCCGCGCACTACCGTACGTTTTCAACGTTTCCTACCCAGATGGTATGGTTGTGGCCTTATCCTTTCTTCAGGAAATTGTGTTGCGATCAAGCGATAATGCATACAAAGGTACAAAGTACTCAGCATTAATGACTGAACTAAACAGTAGCATGTCAATAGCTGAAAACGAACTGTAGAACTATTCTGTTATGAATTAAGCTAACTGTAATCCTACAAAATAGTCTGTACATTATTTAATAGTCTTAACATTACTTTATAGTCTTAATAAATTATTTAACAATTATTGTAGTATTATGCTTTCTTATATAATGGTGAAACTAGATTCAAAAATAATGGTTTCCACAGAGTAACTTTGAAAATACAAAGCACTGCACAATCTGGGAATGGGTATAACATTTGAATTATGTGTTTCAACCATCTTGCAATCATTGAAACATAGAATTAAGATGTCAACCATTTTCGATGTGTGCATTGTTTTGTATGTTCTTAAGCCCGATTCAATTTGTGTGTTCTAAGTTGTGTTTTAGGAAAGGTGTGTAATAGAGTACAGGGTCAATACATGTGTTGTCTAGCACAGCTTTAGCTGCGTAATAAAACACACCTTGCTGTGTATCAAAACACACCTTGGTGTGTTTCAAAACACACCTTGATGTGTTAGAAAACACACCTTGGTGTGTTAGAAAACACACCTTCTTCCAAAACACACCTTTAGGTGTGTTAAAATTTGGACAAGCCGAAAACACACCTTTAGGTGTGTTTTCTAACACACCTTATGGTGTGTTTAACACATCTTTTGGTGTGTAACTAAACACACCTCAAGGTGTGTTTAACACACCTTATGGTGTGTTTAACACACCTTAGGTGTGTATCAAAACACACCTTAAGGTGTGTTTAACACACCTTATGGTGTGTTACAAAACACACCTAAAGGTGTGTTAAAATTTGGACAGAAAAGGTGTGTTAATTTAACACACCTTTTTTTAGAGTGTGCATATATGATATACAGACGAGCAATTTTTGCTTCATTACTCATTAGACATTAGTTGATTTTTCGGCAGCAATTTTTCCTTGACAAGTTATACTTGACGAGTCCCTTCTACGTCTGTGACTGTGTAAGACAAAAAAAATGATAACTTTTCCTAGGCAAGTCTCTTTGCGTTAAGTCTAGTACAAACATTGTTGTCAGGGGCTGTTAAAATGGAGGCGAGCAAGCCCGGGTACGCGGGCTATTTCGCTTTCCCGAGACGAATTTCACCCCTGTTTACATCAATTACATGATTAATGAGACTGTTCAGACGGGCGGGCTCGCCTGAATTAAATTATATAAACAAATTTTCCAACAAACCTGAAATCATTTTACCGTTATAACTGGACAGAAATGATCACCGAGACCTTTTAAGATCGAAATATGTCGAGAAAATGTCATTTACACGAACGTTATATTCGCGTAGACACAGCATTAATTCTCATGCCGGGTAGGCGAGCCAGCTCGGGTCATTGCGTTTATATGGCAAATTCCAGCCCGCTTTAAGCGACTAGATCAGTCGAGGCTGGATCTCGCTTAGGCGGGCCAGCTCGGTTCCCATATAAACACAATATGAAAATTAATATAGGAAATAAAAGCAAACGTGGGATCTCGCCAAAACTGGGCCAGCTTGGGTATACCCGGGCTAGCTCGCCCCATATAAACAGCCCATAAAAGTTCTTTACGCGACTTCTGCTGATATACTTGTACTTATGTCAAAGCTGACGTCCCATGTCAAAGCTGACGTCCTCGATGTTTTTCGTTTTGCCTAATTGCTTATGTACATATATGTTATTTGCCGGCTTGGAGGTCTGTATAGGGAAAATATTCCCAAGGTCTCAAAAACGGTAAGCCGGTAAATAATTTTTTTTTTATATATATAGTTTTAAAAACAAAAACATTGACTCTATGGATTTAAATCTCGCGCGGTCCGTACGGCCTCATACGGACCGCTCGCGTAGCCAATCAGATTGCAGGAAACCCTAGAATATGAATTCGGACCGCAAAAAATATATAATTATGCTTAATTCACATGTGAATTAAGAATTCTTGTCAAGGAAACCTGCTCGTCTCTGCATGCGACTACTGCATGGGAGTTTATTGTAAGAGCAAGCTTAAATTGTGAACGCAAGTTTCTTGAATATTTTCTAAGTCTTGACTAGAATAAATCAGCGTTTTCCTTGATATATTATTTAGGTTTCTCTCCTCATTCAATCTGAAAAACTGAAGAACGACTACACATACTTAAGTTGGCTGGCCAGATGTTGTAAGTCATATTTATGCCGATATTTTATGCATGCTAATCCCAATCATGCATGGGTAACGATTGTTTCCATCTATCAAACTGACGTTACGCAATTTTCCCGATTTTCAAACTCATTTTCATATTCGTTTTTCTTGATTTTTCTTCATCAATTTGGTTAGGGTTAGGTTTATGGTTAGGTTAGGGGTTAGGGTAGGTTTTTAGGGTTAGGGTCAGTTACAAAATTTTTAACTTTACTTCAAAGTTGAAAAAATGACGTAACGTCAGTTTGGTAGATGGAAACAAGTGGCGACCAATCATGCATGGGTAACGATTGTTTCACCGTGTGTAAGCCTTATAATGTAACCTCAATTACTTTACAACTAATCAGATTAGACGTTTCATTTTAAACTTTGTTTCTTTACATAGATATCATGAATAGAAAAGCAAGATTAGCTTGGGAACTTTATTTAAAGATGGAAACATCGGCAGAGTCTTTTAGTTTACTTCAACTGATCGCCAATGATTGTTACAAGGTAAAAATAATGTTATTTTCTCTTCACATTGTGCATCTCAATTGAGTTGATGACATTTGTAAATATGTTTTAGTGCAGCGCCGCTAAATGGTGTATGAGATGGTATGGTACTGCTAAGTATAGTACAGAACAGTATTGTCTAGTACTAGAACAGTGCAGTGCAGTGCAGTACAGTACAGAACAGTACAGTACAGTACAGTACAGTACAGTATTGTCTAGTACAAGAACAGTACAGTACAGTATTGTCTAGTACAAGAACAGTATAGTACAGTACAGTACAGTACAGTACAGTACAGTACAGTACGGTACAGTACAGTACAGTACTAGATAATACAGTACAGTACAGTACAGTACAGTTCAGTTCAATGCAGTGCAGTATAGTACAGAACAGTACAGTACAGCATTGTCTAGTACAAGAACAGTACAGTACAGTATTGTCTAGTACAAGAACAGTATAGTACCGTACAGTATTGTCTAGTATAGTACAGTACAGTACAGTACAGTACAGTACAGTATTGTCTAGTACAGTGCTACACTGTGCTGTGCTTGTGCTTGTGCTTGTGCTTGTGCTTGTGCTTGTGCTTGTGCTTGTGCTTGTGCAATACTAAGTGCAGTTTATTCTGTTGTACAGTTCGGTACATAGCCTGGAATGTCAGGCGTCCTCCCGCTCTGCCTGACATTTCAGGTTATGCGGTTCAGTACAATGCAATCACAGATCAGTGAATGCAATGCAATGGAGTTCGTACAATACTGTCAATACATTGCACTACCGCCTCTACAGAGCAGTCAATGCAATGCAATGCAAATGCAGTGTAGTACAGTCACTACACCAACGTAACTACAGCAATATTCCTGCCTAATAGGTAAAATAATCTCTTCTAGATGGGTCATTTCTATTATGCTGCGAAGGCATTTGACGTCCTAGAGAGACTTGATCCAAATCCTGAATATTGGGAAGGAAAACGAGGAGCATGTGTGGGAATATTTCAACAGATTATTGCTGGCCATGAGCCAAGGTAGGATTTTATATCCAGAAATGCATGTTACCAAGCGTCTGACTTTGGGGTATTCACGGACGTGAATGCGTATAGCTTGTGTTTCGTCTTGATTAAAACGTTCGTATCCATCAATTAAGTTCAATATATTCATGATATTTGGGGAAAATATGGACTTAAAGTTTATGTAAGTCGACAAGATTTTATATCTGATATACAATCATGATTTTCTTTGCGTTTTCGTCGTCAATTTTTTATGAGAATTACAAGGGAAACAGCGAAAAGACGGTGCGTACTTATTGAAGATTATTCTGTCAAACTGTGTAAGTTTTAAAGACTGTTCACACCTGTTCATCTTTCAGATTCTCCTCCTGACGTATGCGATTTCACACAATACAGCAGCAACTACACTTTTCGCCAGGTATGAGCCAATGGCCTTACGCTTGTCAGCAAATCCAGTAAATCACATGCGTCAAGAGGAGAATTGGATCCGACACAGACGATTATGTGAACCAGCCTTAAAACAAATTTATATGGTGTTTTGCTTCGCTTACCTCACATTCTCTGTCACTACGACCAGCGGTTTCACCTATAGTTAGGTGGTAGGGTCTTTATGTAGCCCTACACGAAATGTATATTTAACCCCAACTCCCACCCTAACCCTAATCCTAACCCCAATCCTAACTCTATATATCATCACAGACATAATTCGTGTAGGGCTACATAAAGACTCAACCAGTTAGGTTGAACTATACTATTTCCTCTATCTTTATGTTATTGAGCACTCTCTACATTGGACCATCGCATTTTTAAACCATACCGCCTTATTGATAGCCTGAGACAGACGAATAACGAAAAATATTCGTCGAATTCGTCGAAGAATATTTTTCGTTATTCGTCTGTCTCAGGCTACCTTATTGAGGACATCCATTTTTTTATCCCTCCACCCCCCTGGAAATTTCGAAGATTTTTAATGAATTTTGGAATTTCTGCAGATATTTCAGATTTTTGTGAATTTCTAACCCATCCCATGGAAATTCCTTGATGGCTTTTTACCTAGCCACTAATTTCCACATTTTTTTCTTTCATAAATAACTATCCCTTGGAAAATTCCGGTTATAAGTTCATGTTACGAGTCACGAATATTTCTCTTTGATCTTGACCCCAATCCCGTCCCAATTCCTAACGCTAACCCTATTGTGTGCGTAACATGAACTTAGAACCAAAATTCCTTGCTGATTTTGTATCATATCCTTTGGAATCCTATTTCATTCTTCACCATCCCAAGGAAATTCCATAAATTTTAGTTGTTTTTATACCTACCCTGTGGAATTTCCAGAGATTTGCTTTGAAATTTGGATCCTCCCGTGGAAATTCTTTCTTTTTTGGTTCACTTTTGGGGGGCTTATTTGGAAATTCCAGATGTGCTCATGGAATGGCCCATTTCGTCAACCCAAACACACGTACAGTATATGGTGTTTATATTATGTATTTCACGGTGTTTACAGTACCTAACACTTGTGAATGCTTGTAGGGAGACATTACGCGATGTTCTACAGTTGTTACGAAACACTGGCAATCCTCAGGTGGAATATATCATACGTACAATGAAGAAATGGGCGAAAGAAAACAGGGTCCCTGTTTCATAATCACCATGTTTCAGAAGATTTATTTATTTATATGTTGTATATATAGTAGAGTTGGACGTCTAAAAACCTCGAATTCTGTCATTGTAAATAGAAAGCCCCAAAATATAGCTAAAACAAGCCTAAGTTAGTAAAACATGAGGAAAGTGTAATTGTTTGAAATGTGGCAAGGCTTCTAAGAGCTCTGATTGACCTCCTTATTAATGCAAATTGCCGATTTCAGATCATGTGATGTTTATATCTTTTATATACAGCTATTTCAATTAAGGTTGTCACAGACAATAGTCAAATGTACAATGTGAGCGCTAAATGAATGATGGGAATAATCATAGTTTTAAATATGTTTAACACACAGTAGCCTCGTGGGAATACAAATGGCTACTGAGATACTGTACTACTTTTGTATTCCCACGAGGCTACCGATGTGCTAAACTTATTTAAAACTATGATTATTCCAACCATCTTTTAGCGCTCATATTGTACATTTGACTATTGTCTATGACAACCTTAATTGAAATAGCTGTATCTTGTATATATCTGGATGCATTTTCCCTTCATATTCAAATATAGAATGCATGGAGATGGAGCGCTAAGAAGCTAAGCCTACGGAGGCAAATTAAATACAGCGGACTTCGAAGAATTGGAATTAATTGCAAGTGTTTTCCTTGCTACAATTTGCAGATTTGGATGGCACAATTTTTATGCTATAATTGTTATTACAAAGAGCCATTTCTAGCAAATTTTCCTCTTAAAAGTACGGCTTATTGAGAATGGGGCTTAAAACAGGATTTATAGTATTCTCATATTCCTTGAGATTCTGTATTCTTGTCGGCAATAATTCGAACAACTATTGCAAAAAGCAACTATTAAGGTTCAAAAAGAAAGTCTAATGAAGACTTCAAAATCCTTTTTAATGTCCTATTCAGTAGCTCCAGCACTGTTATTATTCATTTATACAAAAGATCAACTCAAAAATATTACATTCATGAAAAAGCCATGCATTAATAAAATTACAATTAAGCAAAATTCCAATTATATACTATTGTCATTAGCATTCACCAGCAATTAAGCATTTAATTGTAGTTAATCACATCCAGTCCTCCTTAATAACAAAAGTCCATTCCCATTCTAAGTAAATATTTTTATCGTCATCTGTAAATTTGCTCTTTACCGCATAGTGACCTCTCCATATTAAACCACTCGGTGCTTGATCAGGCGGTGTTGTGTAATACTGGACTTCTGTCTTAGGTGGATAACTACCCACCATAAACTGATTCTTGTCGACTAAAGAAAAAAGTTGTTTAGGGCATAAAAGTAAAGGAAGTCAGATGTTGATCATCTTTGATCTTTCCTACTAGCAGTGAGGGCTCGATTACAAACGACTCAGCTCAAAGGAATTTCAACCACATTTGCCTTTTCACACATCAATTTGGCATTTGCTATTTGATAGTACCATGCAGAGATGGATCCAGCTTGATTTGATAGGGGGGGTGCTAAGCGGGCTTTGGTCATGAAGCAGGGCGTGGTCGGCGACCGATGAAGGGTGAATCACCACTGAGGACCTCCTACAAGGTCAAGGGAGTTATCTTGTCAGAATATTTTTTTTAATAAGATCGTCAAAAACACCCATCAATGGCCCGATGTTATATTTTTGTTTGATAAATTCCCTGTCAAATCCAAAATTTGGATTTGATATGGGAATTGGCACCCCTTCTGCGCCCCCTTCCAGGAGGGTGCTCCCCCAGTAAATCCATCCCTGGTACCATGGAAGTGTAGTGTTCTTTGCATTGCACTACAACAAAATCAATGGTTTCGGCATATCGAATATTTCAGTTTGCTGAAAAATTCCGGTATATCGAAAATTTCAGTTTACCGAAAAATTCCGGTATATTGGAAATTTTGGTATATTGGTACGACTGAAAACCTCGTACCGATATTGGATTCCATACGGATATTTTCGGTATACCGAACAGCCATAATCGTAAAAGACAGCTAGCCAACCATATCTGCCAACTGTTAACTCATGGGAAAGTACATGATGGGAATCAAACCCGTAACCTTAGGTTTGCTAAGCCCAATGCTCTATCAACTGTGTATGAGGTCAAGTAGGTTTGAGTAGATGATATTTCAGAACTTAGTCTTCAATATCTGTACATATCTTTATATTGAAGGAACTAGACTATCATATAGTGAGGCCAGACTGTAATGGCCCATGGAATGATGAAATGTAATTGCTCACACAAGTTCTATATTTACCTTTAAATGCCTTTTTTGAAATCACTTGGAAGTATTTTAAATCTGATACAATTTCTCTTTGTACCTGTAATAATATATGTACACGTCAGAAAATCAACTTTCATAAGTAGAGACTAGCCCAAAATCAAGTGAATCCTGTCTATTTATGATGAATTAATTGCGAGTTGTATTGAGTGGTCAATAGCCTTTGAGCAGTCCTCTGAATTCAGGTCCTCAACCGGCAAATGCAGACCTGATCGCCGGCCTATCGGCATGTCATGACAACAGCTAGAAAATTGCCGACCTGCAATTATACTTATTTGATATGTATTTAGAGTAAAAGAGAAAAGCAGATGGAGAAATATTGTTCTGTTACATTCTAGCTTGTAAATGTAAATGTCCTCAATATTACTACAGGCACATTTTATTGAAAAATGAAATTTGCTTTTGTTTCAGGTTGGCAAAACTTTGCCGATGTGATTTTTCGCTAATTTAGAGGCCTGTTTGCATGTGAGACGTCTTGGGCCAAATTTTGGTGCCTTTAAGCCTAAAGCCGGTTACAGACGAGCAAGTTTTCTATGACAAGTTTTCATGTGGCAAGTTTTATTTGCCAATTATAATAATAATATATATAATAATATATTTTATTTACCACCTTTGGCAGAAGAATTACAGTGGTATTACAATTAAAGTATTTTAGAAAATTTTTACAACAATTTTTAAGATATGTAAAAGCTTCATCGATAATAATGTACATTTTACTAGAATAGAGGAGAGCTATTATCTATGTATACAAATAGTTTTGTTTAGTTAACCATGTTCATTAAATTTTCAGTGTTTAAGATATGTAAAAACTACAATAATGTACATTTTACTAGAATAAAAGGAGCTATTCCTATGTATACAAATGGTTTTGTTTAGTTAGCCATGTTCATTAAAATATTTCAACCAGGCAGCTCTAGGTATGAAAGATTGTTTATGTCTATCTGTGGATGATATTGGTGCCAGTAGTGGGTTATAACCTGTCCTTAAGTTATGTTCATGCGCGTTAGTTCTGCGAATCAGTCTTTTACATGGGTGATTTTCTGAATTTAGTATGTTATTGTATTCGTTACTTGTTAAATAATTTCTTCTTGACGCAAGCGATTCAATTTTGTTTCTTGATAAGCCAATGATGTCTAAACAGCGATTTTGTACCCTTTCAATATCCTCCTTTAGGTAATATGGTAAGCCAGCCCAGATTGGTGCCGCATATTCCAGTATGGGTCTTATCTTTGTGCAGTAGGTTGTTAGCCCTATATTGCTTGGGAGATTTGCTTTCCTGCAGACTCTCACGAAGTAGATTTTTACTTGCCTTCTTAACAATATCTTGTACATGTGACTTCCATTTAAGGTCGTTTTGCATGGTAACCCCAAGGAGTTTAAATTTTGTGACTCTTTCAATCGTTTCGTTGCCTATACTGATACTTGGGGGGGCTGGGCTTGATCTCGTAAATCCTATCCACATATCTTTTGTCTTACCGGTATTTAACTCCATTTTGTTTTGGGTAGCCCAGTCTTCCAAAAGATGCACTACTTCTTGCATTTTACTGTTTGATCCAGTAGAGACAAGTTCATATTGGCTACAATCATCGGCGTACTTACATATGGTTGTTGGAAGTTCGTTTGGAATACAATCTTCCATGTCATTGATATAAATGTTAAATAGCGTAGGGGAGATAACAGCCCCTTGGGGGACAAAAATTGCACGTGTGTACGTACAACAAATTTTCTATGACAAGTTTTTGGTTTTCTGACCGCCATGATAGCTAATACAACAATAGATTGCTGACCAACCGCACCTATAAGTGTTCAAATTACGTTGACAAGTTTTCTTTGTTGACCCATACAGACGAGAAAATTTTGTATTTTGCCAGTTTTTTCTGTGACAAGTACACTTGTTCAAAAGCTAGCATGTTAGCTTTTGAACAAGTGTACTTGTCATAGAAAAACTTGGCAAAGTTGCGTATACAGACGAGCAAATAAAACTTGCCATATGAAAACTTGTCATAGAAAACTTGCTCGTCTGTAACCGGCTTTAAATGTGATGATAATAAGGGGATTTTTCAGCCTTTGCTGATTTTCAGCCTGGTTAAAGTGGCTGTCAAGTCCGTTCGGCTCACGAGCGTGTTTTGTTTACATATTTTGTTTTAATTAAACAATAGATAATTAAATTAAAATTCCGATCTGTGGGCCCACACGTTAGCTCATTACGCATTCAGAATACATCACAAAAAGTAAAATTGAACTGCGAATTGAGCGACGAAGACGGAGGGGCAACGTCTCTACATTGTGCACCCCAAGGTACTCCAAGGTACCCCAAGATACCATTGAAATTCAGCCCTTAGTATGTACATGAACAATTTCAGCCCCGGGTACCAGGAATTTTCGGATTCTTTAAACAGTTTAAAAATACAGTAACTAAAAATTAGTTAATCTCGATGAGACTCTGATTTCATATAACGATAAAACAAACAAAAGCAATGACATTTTTCTGGGATTACATGACGAAAGATCCCATCCTGCCTGAGTCAGCCCTGAGGCTATTAGACCCTGATTACACTACACCTGATTGCATCGAGCAAAGCGCCTTTTATACAGGATTGGGGCTGTTACGATTCGGGACAAAATCCATGTTTTGGTGCAAAATTGTTACTTGTTTCCTTGGAAGCGGTGAAGGGGAGGAGATTGAACTTGTTTTTTTGCCATCTGGTATAAAAAGTAATCCGGTATGGAAAGTAATCTGGTATAGTATAACTCTGGCCTAAAATTACTAAATGGATAGCTCAAACCGGCTTGAAAGTCTGCCCACATTAAAATTGTTGTCACATAATCACATGTATCCCTGGGTTTGGCTGAAATGTCAGCTTGGTTATAATTGACCTGAAACTCAGCTCAGGTTGAAAATTCTCCATGCAAGCAGGCCCAAAATCTAGAGTTTATACTCTGATGATTAATACTGTACTACATTCAATACTTAGGGGTTGAAAAATTGAAGAAAATTTTAAGAAATCATTCTAGGATCTGCCCGAATGCAGGTTATGCATAAATTGCTACATTATATTAATATAGATGACCTATGACAAACAATTTGTTACAAATATCAACGGAAATCAAAGCATTAATTTCACAAGTTACAAACAAACCGATTACCCAAACTTCTAAATGCTGTCTTTTGAGGAAACGGTGCGAGTAATACAAAGAGTTCCCTGCGAGGCTATTTCAATGGTCACTTCAAGAGTTTGAAAGCGTGTCGAAACTGACTCAGTTTACTTACTCTGAACGAGATTTCTACTCGGTATTCCGCGCCTTCTTTGATAACTATTGGCTTCGCTTTAAGCTTCGAAATGTCACCTTCATAAAATAGCATAAATTCAAGTTATAAATAGGGAAAGATAGTGCTATATGAAAGCAGTAAGCATACTTACCGGTGAGGTCGATTTTAATGTCATCTCGACCTTCTACTTTGATGGCCAGTTGTTTTACTAGAACGTTGTTGCCACCTTCATCTAAAATGTAGCAATATTTACATGAATTACACAAACCAGAGAATGATTTCACTGTAAAGGAAACTCGACATTGAAGGTTCAAAATCGCAGCTTAGATATTATAAATAAGCGATATTTGACTATTAATTGCAGACTTAATTTCCGTACAAATGTTCCGCATTCGTTTTGAAAATGTAGCAAAATTGACAGGAGTAAGGTTAAACTAGAAATTCACCACTTGATATTAAAGTTACAAAGTCACAGCTTAATAATAGAGCGAAATTTGTTCAAAAGTGGGAAGTTTATATTAGCACTTCCTACCTAATACATCTCCGGCCCCATCCATCAATTGTTTCTTATAATTTACCAACGACGCGTCGTCTTGATTTTGTTCTTGTATTTCTTTCAAGGATTTTTGGGCGGGAGGCGCATAACCTGGCGTTTCCTCGATTTCTTCGTTATCTATTGGTACAACTTCTGTTGTGCTGTCTGCCATTTTGCTAGATACACTCTTGATACTTCCTCCAGGCTTCTTGATGAGGCGTGGATGAGGCTCCTCCATATGCGCATCAACCTCGCAGAGCAACATCAAGAAAATGCAGTGTGTCCAAAATTTCGCTGCAAGCATCGTCACTGGAACACATAAGTATGATCATATTACTTCAAGTGCATAAAAGGAACTGCCCCTACTTAATCTTACACAGTATTTCCGTAGTAGATTGTCAGTATAAGTGGGCGTACTACAAGACAATCAAATGACATTCAAATACCCAAATGTAGAACCACTACCGGGCAAAAGTCATTTAATTTGTCTATAGAGCATCGGTTATATGGAATTCCCTTTGCCCTTCACTTAAACAGGTTGAGTCGACCAGAGTTTTTAAACATCGCTTGAAGAAACAGTTATTGGAAACTTTCTTAGATACAAATTGACTTATAATCTAGGATGTAATTTTAGTACCTAAATAAATACAATTTTTATCCTGTAAATATAGTATATTAGCAATATATTTTATATTCCTTCTGTAAGTTAGTTATGAAAAGCCCGTAATGGGATAACTAATAAATATTGTATGTATGTATTGAGTTTATTGAGTTCCTCACTCATTGGTGAGCGGATTTCCCAACAGCCTATTGCCCAATTGATAGGGGATCCGAGGTACCTACGATTTTAACGTCCTTATCCGAGAAGACGCGAAAGTCTAACCATTTACTGATGTAAATGTAAAGGTAGCACTTTCTCCTCAATTATTTTAAGACCATGAGTAGAGGCCCGACCAAGGATTGAACCCGGGTCTCCCAGCTTGAAAGGCAAGCGTGGTGACCACGACACCACAAGTGCTGGTTGAGTATGTATCATGCTTTGGTTGTTCTCAGGCATTAAAACCAAATGCCCAAATTGCTCTTCCACCGTATGACCTTGTCGTCGTCTCAAGAATGCCGAGAACATGTCGTTCATCTCCAAACGGGGAATTAATGAGCAGAGAAGGAGACGTTTACTTTCATCTTAACGTCAATTGCATAAGAATGAAGCAACCGTACTACGCTTACGACACCCGAACGACAGAAATTCCACCATGGGTTGTTCAACATTTTACTGCAGAGCACTATAGAGCATGTTGCAAACATTTACTCAATCATTTTAGGCCAAAAAATGACGTTATATAAAATAAAATAGATGGCTATATTGTTAAATTTGTTAAAATTTGACCTCTAATGTGATGACGTCTATAGTTTGTTTAGCATGTTGTCCATTGGCAAAATCCTTTTGAATAGATTAACTCAGAAGAAACGATCACACGAGTTTCCCGCTGAGGAGGCAGGTCCTAGGCCTGATTGGACGTTAACTCTGAGTGTCCTCTAGTTGTATCCGCATTTTATCCTCTCATCCGCATTTTATCCTTTCATCCGCATTTTATCCTCTCATCCGCATTTTATCCTCTCATCCGTCCGCATCCGTATCCGCATTTTATCCTCTCATCCGTCCGCATCCGTATCCGCATTTTATCCTAACCCCAGGTATATCCTTAATATGTGCCCAGGTGAAGGTTTGTGTCAGGCTTAATTTGTAAAATTAAGTCTGATACTCAGGTTAGATAAAACATTAATGATTTTATAGTCACTAATATATATATAGTGCTTACCTCTTGGCCACTGGACTCTGTAGCTCAGTGGTCAGAACATTGCAAACTGCAAAAACAGCTCCTGTTCGAGGTTCGATCCCCAAGTTGAACTAAGTAAGCAAATCTGTTAGGGCTGAATGCCCATGCAACAGATTAGGAAGACTATGATGTCAAAAACAGACTTTATGTGACAAGGGATGGATCCGGCTTGGTCTGATAAGCGGGTGCTGATGAGGGGAAATTTGCAACTTTGCTTCGAAATTTCTAAAATTGGGGAGGGAGATTTCGTGAGATTGCATTCCGCGTTTAGCTAATTTTAGCTAAGCACGAAGTTACAGGAGACTGCGCCACTGATCTGACTGCGCCAAGTCCAAGCGGGTATTGAGAAAACAATATGGCGGAGCATAGGCGGAGCAGGCATAGAAACGGGAAAAGAGTCAAAGAAGGTAAATAATCCGTTGTTTTTTAGAAGCAAACATGAACATCAGCTGAATTAAATCCAACCTTACTTTGATATATGATACAAAGAATGTGAATGTGCATATATTTTGTGTAAAGTAATTTAAATTAATGTTGTATATATTTTCTACTTGAATGAACCGTCGTGCATAGCATGTGTTCAAATTATTCATTTATATTAATTTACCTGTTGCAGATTATTGTACAATTTGGTGAAAGACGGAAAGTATTAGAGATCTCAGGATTTAACACACTTGAGCAGCTGAATGAATTTGTGAAATGTCAATTTGATTTGCCGAAAAGTTCAAACATTCTGTTTGAGCAATGGTTTTTGTTTGCCAAAGTCAGGCCAAGGACATATTTTCGATTTAACTTCATTTAGAAAGAAGAAACCACATATTTATTAATTAAAGCACTTGGTTTCAATATTGTGCAGCAATAGTTTTGTTATTAATAAGGTTCTCTTGGACATCAATTGGCAATCTATATATACATCCTACGGCTACAAACAGAAACTACGGGAAACCTCGATGAACAATTGTAAACATTTAATTTTCCATGGGGAAACAAAAAGTTGATTTGTTTTTAATTGTACAATGCTAACTTTTATATTAAAATTGTTTATTTTATGAAGTTGTTCTATTAATATTCTGGTATAAACTTTCTTCGTTGGTTCCTTGACCAGGGGGATTGTCTGCATGAGAAGATCTAAACCAGGGGACTTCGATTGCAACGTTTACACAACATCACGGGGAATTTGGAACTTTGTCTCGCCGCTTTTACAAACCCCCTGGTCAGCCCGGGGGTTAGCCCCACGGGGAAGCCGATGATATGTGCATTATGTGTTTAAAGGCACAGTGTCACCTGCTGAGCAATGCGAAACTTGAAACGTTCACGAACTTTTTCAAGTTTGTCGCAATTGTGCAGAAGGCATGGCGAATGATTAAACGGCTCATTGCGTAATAAAAATCGGAATCATTGCCTCCTGTGATCCTCTCAACATGAAGAATAATATCAAATTTCATATTGTTTACATCGCGAATAAAATCACATCACTCAGCTGGTGACACTGTGCCTTTAAATGTTGAATATAGATAGTAGGTAGTTACAGTCCATCTATGATCTATCAGATAACTGTGTAACAAATCCATCCATGATTTTACAACAACAAAAGCCTTTAATGCTTTATAAAATAAATTTGCATCAAATGAGGCCAAAAAGGTTTTAAGAACTGAGATTTGCAGCAACAAAAGGGTGGTTAAATTTTGGCAACCTAAGTTTGCACCCCAATATATTTCACGAAGTGTCCGCCACACTTTATGCCGAACACGTTTTTGGAGGCATGTTATTTCCCCTTGGTCTCGCAATGTGTTTGGGTTTATATGATAGTTTTACTTACTTTAAATTTTTTGTGTCTTTCAGGTGATCTACTATCTCAAACAAGGTGAGATATAACTAGTTTAACTCTTTATCGTTGTCCGTGGGACGCACGGTATTTACGATCAGTTGTTTCAAATCTAAATATCTCCAGACGTGTTTATTCTCTGGCAACAGGACACGCGTCATTCGATAGCTTATGACTTCCTCTTTACAGTCAAACCGGATGTTCTCTTGCGAGGAACATTGCAATATTGTCACGCAATATTGCAATTTTGATTTGGAGATTGCTCTAATGCTCTGAGCAATTTGCAACCGACGCGAACAAATTGCAAATTGAAATTCACAACCAGTTTTGTAAACAAAGCCTCCGATTGGCTACTAGCAAAAAGGAAGCTTCTTTTGCTAGTAGCCAATCAGAGGCTTTGTTTACACACCTGGTTATGTCAATTTGCAATTTGTTCGCGTCGGTTGCAAAATCAAAATTGCAATATTGCGTGACAATGGGGCTTCGGTGGCGCAGTCGTCAGAGCAAGCGCCTTTCACCTCTGAGTCTTGAGTTCGATTCTCACTGGGGACTTTACTCATCACACTCATGTGAAGAGTAAGTCAACGCTCTGCCGAAAGTCGTGGGTTTTCTCCGGGCACTCCGGTTTCCTCCCACAGGGAAAGTTGACTGGGTGGGTTAGGATATACAGATTAGGACTGTAATATCACAATTGTTGTAAAAATAAATAGTGTAGGCTAAGTACGTAATATAGGTAAGCGAGATAATTGATGTAATCGGTCACTGAAAAGCCCCAACGGGGGACAATATTGCAATGTTCCTCGCAAGAGAACATCCGGTTTGACTCATCCTGGGATCGAGGCTGTTATCCCCCGACCCCCATGACAGGTCGAATCTAAATACTAATCTTACTCGATGCTTTGTACCTACTTTAGATGACGTATTGGAAGCTTACAACCTGATCAAAGATTTGGAGCCAAATTTTAAATTAAAAACAAAACAATTAATATTTACTTCCGGTTTCTCTTCACCTGTTTCAAGATGGCGGACAGGCGAAAAAATTGTCATCGTACGTGAATAACAAGACAATTTTAAACACTAAATAATCTTCACACTTGTGATAAACGCTTTCAAGACAAAATAGAATGGTTTGAATTAACCACGTATTTGATATTGTAATTTCTATCAAAATACACTAATTTAAACGAAGTAGCCGGCGGTGATAGGAAATCGTCGGTTGCCGGCTTCTAATGAAACCCCTGGGGTAGCCGGGCTAATCTAGAGGGGCCATAGCATCAATTCGCGGAGCTGGGGATCCGGGGCATACTAGTGTGGTTACATAAGAGCTTACTGTGGTATACTTCAGTTCCCAGGGAAATTTTGAAATGTCTGCATGTAAATATAAGCTGAAGAATTTCTTGGATAATAGTAGGTTAGTTTCAAGTATTATAACGTGTTCCAGCTCTTCTATGTCATCCACTAAATTAGGAGTAACTGTTCACTAGAGCTATAATGTCACATCGTGACCTAAATCAATAACTTCTGATGCAGTTGAGAAGTATGTGGATCAGTGTTGGACTTCGTTATTCATTCTTTGACTTTACTTTCAGCAATTGGTCTAATCCGAATTCTTATGGAGACGATTACTCCGATTTCCACACAAACGTTTACAGTGCTATTCTACCTGTATCTTCTAGATTTCAGAGTTTAGCACAGTTAAAAGCCGGTCCAAGAGCGTCAACTCGTGTAAAGCAATAAGCGTAATTTAAGATAAGCGCTCGTGACATCACAAATTGTCGTAAGGTTAATGGAACTTACGAATACGTTAACAAAGTTAACAAACTCCTACACAGGCTAATCAGCACACAAGAAAGGCAACACAAATACAGGGTGTATAAAAAAAAACGCAACCTCTGAATTTCCCAAGAAATCCACTTTGTTCTTAAGCACAAAAGATTTTAGGCCCCTGGGGAATTTAAAATAGTAATACGACCTATTAGTAATTCGACAGTTATGCTCCTGGAATACGATTAGAAGCTATTTTAAATTCCCAGGGGCCTAAAATCTTTTGTTCTTAAGAACAAAGTGGATTTCTTGGGAAATTGAGGCTGCGTTTTTTTTTTTATACACCCTATACAGTGTATCAAAAAACTGCAAATACCATAATTTGTATGCACGAGATCATACATTAGAATTTCAATGGCTGTGCAAATAATTACGCTTCTGGGATTTGAAAATACGTTTCCACGTGCAGTACTATCAAAATAAGCACACAAAGTGAATTAAAATTAGTTCGATTACGAATGGCTCAGCTAACAACAGAGCAAAGAGTATTTCTTGTTTTAAAGTACGCCCAAACTCAAAACTCGACAGCAGTCATTCGTAAACTGAGCCATTCGTAATCGAACTCATAAGTTTAATTCACTTTGTGTGCTTGTTTTGATACCCCTGGGAAACGTATTTTCAAATCCCAGAAGCGTAATTATTTGCACAGCCATTGAAATTCTAATGTATGATCTCGTGCATACAAATTATGGTATTTGCAGTTTTTTTGATACACCCTGTAGTATCTCAGTAGCCTTCTGGGAATACAAATATAGTATCTCAGTACCATTTGTATTCCCACGAGGCTACTGATGTGTTAAACTTATTTAAAACTATGATTATTCCCATCATTCATTTAGCGCTCATATTGTACATTTGACTATTGTCTGTGACAACCTTAATTGAAATAGCTGTATCTTGTATATATCTTGATGCATTTTCCCTTCATATTCAAATATAGAATGCATGGAGATGGAGCGCTAAAAAGCTAAGCCTAAGGAGGCAAATTAAATACAGCGGACTTCGAAGAATTGGAATTAATTGCAAGTGTTTTCCTTGCTACAATTTGCAGATTTGGATGGCACAATTTTTATGCTATAATTGTTATATACAAAGAGCCATTTCTAGCAAATTTTCCTCTTAAAAGTACGGCTTATTGAGAATGGGGCTTAAAACAGGATTTATAGTATTCTCCTATTCCTTGAGATTCTGTAATCTTGTCGGCAATAATTCAAACAACTATTGCAAAAAGCAACTATTAAGGTTCAAAAAGAAAGTCTAATGCAGACTTCAAAATCCTTTTTAATGTCCTATTCAGTAGCTCCAGCACTGTTATTATTCATTTATACAAAAGATCAACTCAAAATATTACATTCATGAAAAAGCCATGCATTAATAAAATTACAATTAAGCAAAATTCCAATTATATGCTATTGCATTAGCATTCACCAGCAATTAAGCATTTAATTGTAGTTAATCACATCCAGTCCTTTTTAATATCAAAAGCCCATTCCCATTCCAAGTAAATATTTTTATCGTCATCTGTAAATTTGCTCTTTACTGAATAGTGACCTCTGGATATTAAACCACTCGGTGCTTGCTCAGGCGGTGTTGTGTAACAATGGACTTCTGTCTTGGGTCCATAACTACCCACCATAAATTGATTCTTGTCAACTAAAGAAAAAAGTTGTTTAGGGCATAAAAGTAAAGGAAGGCGAATGTTGATCATCGCTGATATTTCCTACCAGCAGTGAGGGCTCGATTACAAACGACTCAGCTCAAATGTGACTGAAATTCAGTCGCTGAATACAATCCATGTCTGATCATGAAGCAGAGGCAAACCTAAGCTAAGGTGGAAGAGTTAGCTTTTAGATTGATAGGGAAACCAGATTACCTAAAGAAAAACCCTCGAAGCGCAGGAGAACCACTACAAACGACAACTATACTTAAGTGCTTAACATAAGTTTCTCAAGCACATCAAGCCAGGGCAAGGTATAGTCACTCGAAAGTAACATACCACACCCACACCATTCAATAGCAAGCTTAATTTAACTAAAGGTAAGTAGGGATGTTCAGGAAAAATTGTACCGATATTATCGGTATACTGGTGTTTGGGCTGCGTTAATTAGCGAGGAAATTTCTTAATGGAATTAGATTATGAAATGTGGAAACAATTTCGAAGGAATTTCAACCACATTTGCCAGTGAGGCCAGACTGTAATGGCCCATGGAATGATGAAATGTAATTGCTCACACAAGTTCTATATTTACCTTTAATTGACTTTCTTGAAATCACTTGGAAGTATTTTAAACCTGATACAATTTCTCTTTGTACCTGTAATAATATATGAAAAATCAACTTTCATAAGTAAAGACTAGCCCAAAATCAAGTGAATCCTGTCTATTTATGTATTGAGTTGTCAATAGCCTTTGAGCAGTCATCAACTGGTCTTCAACCGGCAAATGCAGACCTGATCGCCGGCCTATCGGCATGTCATGACAGCAGCTAGCCTGCGTGGCCGGCCCTCGTTGGAAGGGAAAAGAAGAGCGGGGATTGAGGGTCTGGAGCGGGTTTTCTTGCAGGCCCTCAATCCCCGCTCTTCTTTTCCCTTCCAACGAGGGCTGGCCACGCAGGCTAGACAGCAGCTAGAAAATTGCCGACCTGCTCACCTGCAATTATACTTATTTGATATGTATTTAGAGTAAAAGAGAAAAGCAGATGGAGAAATATTGTTCTATTGCATTCTAGATTCTAGCTTGTAAATGCAAATGTCCTCAATATTACTACAGGCACATTTTTTTGAAAAATTAAATTTGCCAACCTGCTTTTGTTTCAGGTTGGCAAAACTTTGCCGATGTGATTTTTCACTAATTTAGAGGCCTGTTTCCATGTGAGACATCTTGGGCAAAATTTTGGTCCTTTAAGGGGATTTTTCAGCCCTTAATTGCTGATTTTCAGCCTGGTTAAAGTGGCTGTCAAGTCCGTTCGGCTCACGAGGATTGGGGCTGTTACGATTCGGGACAAAATCCATGTTTTGGTGCAAAATTGTTACGTGTTTCCTTGGAAATGGTGAAGGGGAGGAGATTGGTGGAGCGGCATTAAGTGTAAACACACTTGTTTTTTTGCCATCTGGTATAAAAAGTAATCCGGTATGGAAAGTAATCCGGTATAGTATAACTCTGGCCTAAAATTACTAAATGGATAGCCCCAACCGGCTTGAAAGTCTGCCCACATTAAAATTGTTGTCACATAATCACATATGTATCCCTGGGTTTGGCTGAAATGTCAGCTTGGTTATAATTGAGCTGAAACTCAGCTCAGGTTGAAAATTCTCCATGCAAGCAGGCCCAAAAAAATTGAAGAAACTTTTAAGAAATCATTCTAGGATCTGCCCGAATGCAGGTTATGCATAAATTGCTACATTATATTATAAATATTGATGACCTATGACAAACAATTTGTTACAAATATCAATGGAAATTCCTTTACATTCAGAAAACGAACATACACACAAGGTCGCTTTGATTAAAAGCATTAATTTCACAAGTTACAAACAAACCGATTACCCAAACTTTTAAATGCTGTCTTTTGAGGAAACGGTGCGAGTAATACAAAGAGTTCCCTGCGAGGCTATTTCAATGGTCACTTGAAGAGTTTGAAAGCGTGTCGAAACTGACTCAGTTTACTTACTCTGAACGAGATTTCTACTCGGTATTCCGCGCCTTCTTTGATAACTATTGGCTTCGCTTTAAGCTTCGAAATGTCACCTTCATAAAATAGCATAAATTCAAGTTATAAATAGGGAAAGATAGTGCTATATGAAAGCAGTAAGCATACTTACCGGTGAGGTCGATTTTAATGTCATCTCGACCTTCTACTTTGATGGCCAGTTGTTTTACTAGAACGTTGTTGCCACCTTCATCTAAAATGTAGCAATATTTACATGAATTACACAAACCAGAGAATGATTTCACTATAAAGGAAACTCGACATTGAAGGTTCAAAATCACAGCTTAGATATTATAAATAAGCGATATTTGACTATTTGTACAAGTGAAAATAAACTTGCAGACTTAATTTCCGTACAAATGTTCCGCATTCGTTTTGAAAATGTAGCAAAATTGACAGGAATAAGGTTAAACTAGAAATTCGCCACTTTATTATGCAAAAAAGTTATTATAAAGTTACAAAGTCACAGCTTAATAATAGAGCGAAATTTGTTCAAAAGTGGGAAGTTTATAGCACTTCCTACCTAATACATCTCCGGCCCCTTCCAGCAATTGTTGTTTATATTTTTGCAACGACTCGTCGTCTTGGTCTTGTTCTTGTATTTCTTTCAAGGATTTTTGGGCGGGAGGCGCATAACCTGGCGTTTCCTCGATTTCTTCGTTATCTATTGGTACAACTTCTGCTGTGCTGTCTGCCATTTTGCTAGGTACACTCTCGATACTTCCTCCAGGCTTCTTGATGAGGCGTGGAATATTGGTCACGTGGCCCGGAAATTCGACCATTATCACGTGTGTTGGAATTTATAATCGCGCTATTTAGGCAAATCTTCGAATTCTGTTCTTGTTAGCCCGCGTGCAGGCAGTTTCTTGTCAGCGCGCGCGTCATTTTTAACTGTGCGCGTCAAGGGTTTTTTTTGCAAATACGGACAATCAATATCCTTGCAAAATGAAGTACTCTTACATAAAAAAATTATTCTATTCAACCTGCAAATTTGGTGACAGTTTAACATTAAAGCATAGCACTCGCGTGCTAATAGAAATCCCTATTAAAAATTGTTTTCGTTTATCAGAGAGGAGGGCCAGCCCTCCTAGGCGAGGTCTCGCTATTGACTACCCGAGATCTCCGCTAGTAGGGCTGGAAATTTCCATATAAACGCAACAGGGATGGCTAGCCCTCCTAGTAGAGCTGAATTTGAGCTGAGTAAAAACTTGCCGTATCGATCTGTGTCAAACTCCGCGGCTTTTTGCCGGATAATTTCAATCTAGCTCTAAGGCTCGGGGCACGAGATTGCAAACAATGAGTCATTATGACTCATAAGCACTGATCACCATTATTCCGAAAACCAATCACAAGTTTTGTTCATATAGGGCGAGGTTAGGTGGATCGTGTAACAAACGTTTTCGCGTATTTCATTTTTCGTTTAATTTCGTTTTACGCACCCATACGCCTGTCGTTGAGAATTCTCAATACTGCGGCAATTCAATTATTTTTTCGATAGTATTCAGAAGGGAAATTTCCAGCCCCACTATAGGCGAGATCGCGGGTAGTCAATAAGTAGGGCTGGCCCTCCTCTCATATAAACGAATAGGGATTTGAATTGGGACGCGGGATCAGCCGCCTAGAAGGGCTAGCCCTTCATGTCGGGCTCATATAAACAGGGGCCTGAGAGGTAAACAACCCGACCAACCTCGTTCCCAACGCTTTCTCTTGGATGTACGGAGCCACCCCCCCATAATATTTTTGCCTGATGCGTGTTTAGCAGTTACGTAGGTCTAGTCCAGGGACGCCGGAGCGATGGTAATGCAAGGGGGGCCAATGCGAACGTAAGGGCAGTCGAAAACATTTTCCCTGCCACGCCCTTTTGATGGTATTTCGATGAATTTCAAATTTCAGCTCATTTAATTGTTATTTCTATGTACAGATAGATCTAAAGAGGTACAGAACAAAAACAATAAAAAATTTGCTTCCTTACTATGATTGGAAGTTGTTTCTCCTTCTTTGGCAGATATATTATTGTTTCATTTATATTAAGAGCGCACTTTTCCCCCCCTTGCCCCCTTAGGAAAAAGCAGAAGAGGCGCTTGCACCCCCCCTCTCCAGCGTCCCTGGTCTAGTCGGTGCAGCAAGTGCTGTTCAGTGTGACCAGATTTGGTAATTAAATATTTTTAGTAATTTTTTGGTAATTTTTTGGGAAATTTAGTAATCTGTTGGTAATTAGATAAAAGATGAATTTCTCAAAATTTACCAATTGTTTTGTATGAACACTGTCACATTTTGAGAGAAAATAGTGTCCTCGTCAATGCTATTTAGGCACAGGCAGGAGGCAGTTCGGGCAGCTAAGGCAGCTCAGCCTGCTCAGGTGCCTGTCTCAACTCCTGAGGCCTGCGCCTGGACAGGGGAAACGACGTTTTTGCAACAAGCATCACACATGCGAAACGTGAAATTTGGCAAACAGAAATTCTCAAATGTTTCTGCAACAATGCTTTCTATTTTGTCCAAAGCAGGGGCGGCGGAGCGGTTTGGGTATTTGGGCGGGGGCAAAGGTCTCTCGAAAAATTATGGACATCTGAAGGCGACAGCCCTTTTGCCCCCCCAGCTCTGCAGCCTCCGCCGCCCCTGGCCCAAAGCCTGAAATCTTGGGTTAATAAATTATAGGAGCGATATGGATAATGATATTTATACTCATTATACTCGCTAAGCATTATGGTAGTTTAATGCAACACTGATTTATGAGTTGTTTTGGGAAGTGTGCAACTTTTAGTAATTTTTTTCTGGATTTAGTAATTTTTCGCAGGCATTTTTAGTAATTGGTCCTGAAAATATCTGGTCACACTGGCTGCTGTTTCACCTGCTATTTTTTGCCATGCAAGTGTAATTAAGTATCCTAGCTCAAGCCTCACGGTAAAAAGCTGGGCAAACAAGTTGAGTTTTACAAAGGAAAACTAATTAAGTTTGAAGATACGTCAAAACAGATCTGATTAGCATGCTAAATTATTCAACTCGTACACACGAGTGAGATAAGCATAACTGCATAAAACGAAATACAAAAGAAAAATTTTCCCTCTACAGGCTTAAAAAGACAAAGCGGAAATCATTTTCTTTTGAAATGTCTTTTGTTCCGGCGTAGCTCATGCTTAGATGCAGGGCACCGGAGCAATCGTAGGGCAGGAGGGCCAATGCGAACGTAAGGGCAGTCGGAAAAACAATTCACTGCCGTCATGCCCGTAACCGCGGTGAAGTTTCGATTAATTTCAAAAAAGATCTGTAGAAATTTAGAACGAAAAAAGGATGAAAATGGCTTCGTGTAGATGAACTCGTCACTGCCGTCATGCCGTGCCCTTTCGATAGGATTTCGATTAATTTCAAAAGATCTGTAGAGGTACAGAACGAAAAAGGATAGAAAATTGGCTTTTTCGATATGAACTGATCGTGTAATTTATACAGTTGTATTCTCTCTTTGGCAGTTTTATTATTGTTTCGTTTATATTAAAAAGCTCCCCCTGGTCCCCCTAACGAAAGGGCAGGAGGGGCGCTTGCTACCAGGAGACCCCCTCTCCGGCGTCCCTGCTCAAACAAAGCGAGAAGAATTTTCTTTTGAAATGTCTTTTGTTCGGCTTAGCTTATGCTTAGAGGCTAAATTGTGCTTTTGCTTGTGTTTAATATGTCGACGTTTATGTTGCACACTTCACTGCATCCCTTTTTTTATCTTTTGTCTTTATGTTTGTGCTTATTTCACTACTCGTGTGAACAGGGTTAAGTGTTTTTATAATCCATGGTTGAACTGCGTGTTCTTTTACTGGCCAAAAGTTGTCTTTCAAAAAAAGTGTTTTATTCAATATTTAATAGACGCCGACGCAATAGGTGGCAATACTATAATTTATGTCATGAATATTTTATGAGGAAAACGCTGATACGTATTAAATAAACACGTTACTTTTCGGAAGGGCATAGTATTTTCAACAATTTTACAAAGCAAAACAATATCAATAATGTTTTGAATCTAAACTTCCATACAGCTGGGCTAATTAAAAATATGCCAAAATATTTTACAGAACAGAACTTACTAAAAGACCGTGATTTCTATAATGCTGACGTGTGTGTATTCCCACGCTTTTTTAATATGAATGAGCTAGCGTTGAGCATTTCAATCGACCTCAAACGTTTTTTGTGTCGCAAGAATCTTTGTTAACTTTGTATTTTATATATATATATATATATACGTGTCGCTTAGCAGGTAATTAGAGACCAATTAAAGATTGACCAATCAGAGAAGCCCACGACGAGCTCACCTAGCACGCATGCGCCGGTTCTGTCCCTTTCGCTTTAACTTTTGCAGAAAGAAGAACTTTTGATCACTTGTCTTGAAATTTTCGCCCTGGTGCTGTGTGTTTTAGATTTTTAGTTACCAAAATGAAAGTGTACGTGTTGTTGATGGTCGCCTTTGTAGGCTCAGTGTTCTGCCAGGAGGAGATAACGGAAGAAGAAGACGTTTTGGTGCTGACAAAGGACAACTTTGACGGCGCTTTAGCAAAGCACAATCACCTTTTAGTTGAATTTTGTAAGTTTGGTGTTATGTCTTGCATGATTTCCAAATGTTTTGACTCGTTTTTGACTTGGTATGTCTTTTTGTTTCGATAGATGCTCCGTGGTGCGGCCATTGCAAAGCTCTCGTCCCAGAATATGCTTCGGCAGCCGGAAAGTTAAAAGAACAGGGCTCCGAGATAAAATTGGGCAAAGTTGATGCCACCGTTCACACAGACCTAGCTACAAAATTCCAAGTACAAGGATATCCTACGATTAAGTTCTTTAAAGGTGGTAAACCTACCGAATATGGAGGTATGTTTTATAGAGAAAAGTATTAAAATACAAAATGATTGAGTTGCCATGATTTCACAATTTATACGAGACAGTATTTAATAAACACGTGTATTTTACCCAAACTTCATACTAAAAGTACAACTTAGTTTATTTGTCTAGTGAATTAGCAGGGATATGTTGAAATATCAGTGTAAAATAGTTTGTATTTCGAGGGAATTTGGTTTAGATCAACCCCTTTAGTGTAAATCACCCAAAATTAGTCTAGTTTAAAGTCAACACTTGTGATTACGAGAATTAATATTAATAAACTTTATGAACGTGTTGCTACGAGCGAAAATGCCATGATTTTAGCAGTCTGTATTTTAGTTATTAAGTAAAAATACTCCACAAATGATATCCCCGTATTCATTTATTGCAACGTATATCTAAATATCTTTGAGGAAGTGGTTGTAGTAAAAAACACATTAGTATTTAGGTACACGTAAGCGTTCAGATAATTACATGCAAAAATTGAACTGGTGATTTAATTATCCACGTTGATTGATTCTCAGCGTAGATACATGCATTTATCTTTGTTGTAAAGAGCAAAGATTAAAACTCGTTTTGAACAGTACTATTCTACATAAAATGTAAAAGTCTGAAAACGTTTGTGATGTTGTATTTACCCCTCGAAATCACCTTCAGCAGGGGTCGAAATGTACTACATTTGTTTCTCCTGTACAACTGGAATAGTAGATTTTGAAATTTACTATTCCGTCTGAAGATCTACTATTCCTATATGTGTCTGAGAGCCCATTCACAGGCTAATGCCTCTGACATTTGTGACTTCTGTCATCAGGGTTTCTTTTATACAGAGATGGATGTAAGAAGATTTTTTCAGAAAAAATATCTTCTTAATTCTTATATTCATTATAAGAAGATTTAAGGCACGATATGATGTCAATTTGGTGATTTGTATGATGTTTATACCACAGAGTAGAGATCATACAGAGGTGTAACGGGTGTACCCACTTATGCTTCAGACGCTTGCCGAGCATGTGCAGTTAAAGTGCACGATTCAGATGGCGGCTAGCTTTTAACTGCAGCTTACCTTTTAGAAGTGCGTAAAAATGCGAAAGACCTTAAGATTGTGAAACTTTAAAGAGCCGAAAATGTTGGGAACGTTGGGAACTTGGAATGGGGGAACTTGCCGAGCATGCACAGTTGATCATTTTTTGCCCGGCCGCCTGAAATCAGGTGGGTACACGAAAACGTAAGTCTCCCGAGTGTTTACGACAGCCCGTTCCACCTCTGTATGATCTCTACTCTGTGTTTATACGAAGTGTCAAACAGTTATGATATAGATCTATTGGCGAATGCTAACAAATTTACATTAAAAGTGACTGAATTTACATAACAGACAATTTTGATTTCTTGAATAAAGCTATAGAAAAATTGAATAATATAAGAAGAAATTTGGTCAAAAACAAAATCTTCTTAAAACAATATAAGAAGATATAAGAAGAAATAATATAAGAAGATTTGCCATCCTTGCTTTTATACACCAATCTTTCAAATGCATTGATCTGTTATGCATTATTGCAAAATGTGTATCCCCAGGGTTTGAATTATAAATGGTGTTCTATTAGCACATTACATTTAGGCTCAAATAAGTAAAATTGCCTATCACTTTTCCAAATGATGTGCGAACTTTATTTTGCAAACACGACAAACTCAACGTAAATTTTGCCTTGTATTTTGCTCCCAATTATATTTTTGTACTAAAACGACGTGTAATTCATGGCTGAAATTCTCTCAAAATATTCATTAAATTCCCAATTAACCCCATTAACTGGCAGTACCCTACCACTGACAAGTAAAATCGTCTGGCATTAGACAGAGTAAAATACTGAAGTAGGGTGCATCTGGGTGCATTGCAAGCTAATGGGTTAAGGATGCCACTTTGTCCATGTTTCACTTTGCATATAATGTAAATTTTCAGGAACAAATTTGCACATTGGTTAGGTACCTCACTAGAATTGCCTCAATCAGGCCTTAAAATATCGGTCGATCACGGACATTGTCCGACCCATTCTTGAAATTGTCCGACCAAGAAAGAAACGCACCGGACATTCTGTCCGACCGAAAGAAAATTGAGGTTTACCGTTTGTCCGATCCAACTGTATTGATGTCCGACCAAACTTTAACTTTGTCCGACGTAAATTTACCCCGTAAATGTTTATCAGAGCTGTTATGTGGTCCGCTAAGCTTGACAGCGGAGCCGCATATTCGTTTGACCAGTCCCATCGTAAGTTTACTTGCGATGACTTGCGTTCTCTGACGTTTGATCGGGCCTTAAAGTATCAATGCATAACTGCCCAACATTTAGCGTCAGTATACGATTTTAAAAGAATACATTTTCGCGCCAAACTAAACATAAGGCCATCGGACATAATTATAAAAATGTCCGACCCATTCTGAAAGACACCGGACATTTTGACCGACGGCACTGCTGACCGATATTTTAAGGCCTGGCCTCAATAGAAGGTGTTAGACAGAATAAAATAGCATAGTATACCAGTATGGTGTCAATGAGTCAAATGAAGGTAAATATTTACAATTAGTTTTCCAATTTGTTAAGGTGGCAGACAAGCAAATGACTTTGTAACATGGTTGTTAAAGAAAACTGGCCCACCAGCCAAGAGTTTGGACACAAGTGATGACGTGAAGAAATTCCTTGAGGACAAGGAAGTTGCTGTTGTTGGATTCTTTGCAGATGCTGAGTCAGCCGAAGCCAAGGCATACACCGGTGCTGCTGATAGTATTGATGATATTGAGTTTGGAATTGTATCAAGTGCTGACATTGCCAAAGAATATGAAGTTGAAGGAAATGGCATTGTTCTCTTCAAGAAAGTGAGTACAAAACATGTAGAAATTTAACTTGGGCCTAACAAAAAATATCCTGTAGTTACAGAAATTCCCTCTAAATATTTACAAACATTTGCAAAAAAATTGTCTACTGTATTTTTTAAAGCAGTGTGCTTTTTAACTGGAAATGTCCTTGCAATTAGGAAATTTTTGAATCAATTTTTCCCCTCAAATTCCCACCCTGCCTAGCTTGCTTTGCTTACAGTATCCATTTATAATAATCATTACATTTTTGTTATAGTTTGATGAAGGTCGTGTTGTGTTCAGTGGTGACTATGAGTCTGAAGCAATTGCATCCTTTGTCAATGCTAACAAAATGCCATTGGTTATGGAATTCACAGATGAAAGTGCACCAAAGATCTTCGGTGGCGATATCAAAGTTCATGTTCTCTTATTTATCAAAAAAAGTGCCGACAATTTCGACGAAATCTTGGGATATTTCAATGATGTTGCAAAAGATTTCAAAGGCAAAATGTTATTTGTCTACATTGATGTTGATGTTGAAGACAATAGCAGGGTATCAGAATTCTTTGGGCTTACAAAAGATGACGTCCCAGCTGTTCGTATCATCAACATGACAGAACAAGATATGGCTAAATTCAAACCAGATTTTGAAACCATCACTGCTGATGCTCTACGGAAGTTTGCACAAGACTTTGTAGATGGTAACCTTAAGGTAAGTTTAATGCCATTGTATGTTGCATTCAATGATTTATGCTCATCTGCGGAATGCAGACGTTCTTCATCTTCCTGACCTCCCTTTATTTTCGTCCCATTTTCGACTGCCATGGAGCCCACAGACTGAGTATAACTTTTGTTCAAAATTTATATCTGACTGATTGGAAAAGGTTGTTCACCAACCAGACCTGATGAGAAACCCATGTCCAAACTCATATCAGTTAATTAACCTGTTAACATCCAATACTATGTACACAAGTAAATCATCTGCCATTAAACAGAGTAAAATCGTGGACATATTGGTTTGCATTACCGCTCAATGGTTAACATTATTCAGTCATTTGTATATTCTCCTATGTTTCATGTTTGGTCTTGAATGGATTGGACTTTAGACATAGTAAATCCGCACAGTGTAATGTCATGTAGTTAATTGTAAGCCATATATTTATTTAGCCACACAGAATGTCCGAGGCAGTACCAGAAGACTGGGACAAAGATGGCGTCAAGGTTCTTGTTGGAGAGAACTTCCAAGAAGTTGCTTTAGACAAGTCAAAGAATGTCTTTGTTGAATTTTGTAAGTGTCTATGATTATGTATAATGCAATGTTTATGATCAACCTGACAGATTCAATAGTAAAGAAGCGATATTTCGTACGGATAATGCAGAACCAGGTTTTCTTTGTGGCATCATGAGCTCAAAACATCCTTGACAGAAAATGTTTCGTTTCTAGACGCTCCATGGTGCGGACATTGTAAACAATTGGCTCCAATCTGGGACAAACTAGCTGAGAAATTCAAAGATGATGACAGTCTTGTTATTGCCAAGATGGACTCAACCAAGAATGAAATTGAACAAGTTCGTGTGGATAGTTTCCCAACTCTCAAATGGTTCCCTAAAGATTCCGACGAGGTAATGTACATTTATCCATCATATTACTCCTAATTGTTCTTGCTTTCAGTGTGAAATATGACAATCGGCCACCGGCCATTTTTCAGTTGTAATGATTTCTCCCTCATTCTTGTGAAAATATGCAAGTAAGATAATCCGTTTAATGAAATCATCTAGCAGCCATGGAGCTGAATTACATGATTTATATACAAAGCATTTTTACAACTATTTACAAAATTATTAAACATTTTATAAATGTTTAATAATATATATCACTAAACTATTGGTACGTACGGTATTAAAATACCGACCATTTACAAATTTATTAGACTTGATATTATAAATGTATCTCTAAATCTATTGGTACGGTATTTTGAAATGTTAAAAAGACTTATGATTCCTAAGATTATATTTAGATTATAGGGAATAGTTTTGTAATTTAAAGTTAGTCAGCCGTGCGAAAAATACTCGCTTATTGCAGCACGGTTTGCCCATTTTAAGCATTGTCGTTTGGCCACATGTTTTCAAAGTAGAAACATTTTATCCGGACGAGCAGTTGCAAATTGCGGTGTATTCATGGAACACATTATTTTTCTAGATCGTTGACTACACTGGTGGACGAACACTGGAAGATCTAACGAAATTCATTGAATCTGGTGGTAAAGACATGCCTGCTGAAGAACCCGCTCCAGAAGAAGGAGAAGGAGACGGAGACGAGGGAGCCATGGAGGGAGGGGATGCAGAAGCGACCGAGGACGTCGAGGGCGAAGATGTTCAACCCAAGGAAGAATTATAAAGGACATGCGTATGTTTGTCCTCCACCATTTGGCGAACATCCAACATGGACGACTGTATTTATTGTCGCATGAGTATTATTATACGTATTACCTTTATAAATTATTTAGTTTCAATATTCTTAGGTACGATATGTTTTAACACAATTGTTGTGCAATAAAGAACTTTTTTCAGAAAAACGCGTGTTTTGAACGAAACTTGTGAATAATGCTCGTACGTTATTTTGGCCTTTATGCAACAATAATGTCGTGAAGTATTGAAGTCATGATCCAGTGATTACTGATAAGAATGTTCCATTGTCTTTTCGTTGTTTTGAAAATATAGCTGTTCTCCATGCTATCGGCCAACTCTCAATGTTTTACGACATCATTTATGACATAATTTTAAACCTATCTAATCGTAAACCAAAGCCATTTCGTATCAACTAAAGCCTGGTTCCAATTTTCCTTAACACAATTGTTTATTTTATTTCCAAAATAATATATTAAAATCCTCGCAGGACGTGTATGTGTTTTGGATAAAACTTAACTCCGCAAGCAATTACAAAAACGCGTTCTATTAGAACATTGCTCTCTGCTTAACTCCGTAAGCAAAAACTCGTTGCTTACTTTTTCAGAGAACATTGCTCTCTGCAGAATGCAATCTCCAGTTGAATTACATTCACGACCCAACCTTTCATCAGGGATGATCTCGCATGCTTCATTTATTCAGCATAATATTAATGACTAGTATTGCGTGTGATTATATTAGCTAATGATCGATAATTATGCTAATATATTTGGAATGTTCGATTGATCGTTTGATCATGATAAAATGAAGTATTTCACCTGTTGTACCGCTGTATTTGTGTATTGCGTACGCTTTTTACAACTTTTTAATATATATTTTAAAATATATAAATTTTTTAGTTTAAAATTTTTACTATAATTAATATGTGAGTTGAAAATTTGTTCAGTTAATCATTTGGTCTAAATCAAATGTCTTGTTTGAGAAGTAAGGTAAGTTCTTGAATTCGTATATATTGCTGTGAATATATATCTATTAAATATAAATTAAATTTGTCACCGGGTGCTGGGTGCATTGGGACAGGCTACCATTTAGTCGTAACTGTTGACTGTTAAAACAAGCGACGTTTTTGTCAACACGGACGTCACCCGAAAATTGGTATATCTAATTTTGACGGCATTTTGCATCATAGCGCTCGTGTAAGGAAGCAAAAAACTTTAAAAATCTTATGTTTTATCATTTGTGTTGAAGATTACCACAAACTGATACAAACACAATTTTTAATCCAATCTGATGTCTGTGTTGACAAAAACGTCGCGCTATTAGCTAGGGATGGGCAATACCAGATTTTTTCAATATGATACCAGTCCGATGCTAAGCATTTTGGTCGATACCGTCGACAATAAAAAAAAAAGAATTTTATGGAACTAAAGAAATAATTATTGGGAAACGGTCCCGACCAAGAAATGAGCGCAAACTACTGGCTGTAGTCGGTACAAGTTCGTTTGGCAGTCGGTTGAAAGGACCTTACACCCCCCTGAAAAATTTGCTGAGGATGGCCCTGGGTGTAAGGTCCTTTCAACCGACTGACTAACGAACTTGTACCGACTACATTATTAACAATTATTGGATGAGGCGGAGCAGGATATTGATAATTATTCAGACCAAGGCACTAAAATAGCACTTGTGCCGACTGAAACTCCAAATAGAATTTCTGGGGGGGTTTGAAACCCCCCAAACCCCCGTACTGTATGTCCGGCCCTGGCTGTGAATTGCCAATATTCGTTCCTGTGAAATGATGGATTTTTGTGTCGTGAAACGTGATATATATCCATAGCTATGAGCCACGTCTATACACTATTAGTTGCTGGTCTTTAGGATCAACTAATAGTGTATAGACGTGGCTCATAGCTATGGATATATATCACGTTTCACGACACTGAAAAATTCAACAAGAACTTCGACATTTTGAGCAACTTAGGCCTTTTATCTGGAAGTTAGTAGCATGGGTCGAGTAGCATATGGGTCGAGCATGTGCTTTTATAGTGTATACAAAAGCAATCACATGATAAAATATTAACCAATCAGATGTATTTGGTCAAAACAAACTATAAACAATATAAAATTATGGAAATCACATTACAAAATATGTTACTATCATGGAAGAAATAGTACAAAATATATTACGATTCTTCCATTTTTGACTGAATCCATGTGATTGGTTAATTTTTTTCACATGATCCATTTTGTATACACTATAATTTAAGCACATGTTTTTTCCGACTCACGCTACTAACATCCAGAGGAAGGGCCTTCGCATGAATTGTACTTTTTCTTGTTGTATTTAATATAAAATAAAGGTTATTCAGAACAAAGAGTGCATAATAACAATAACACACAATTTTTTAACTGTATAAAAGAAGAAAATCTACACTAAATAATCTACAGCTGATTAACCGAGTGAACTGCCTTTAAAACGGAAGAACTGAGTTGAACGTTATTTTATCATTGATTGCTTGCACATATTTTGCACACACTAGCTTAGTTTCAATGCTAATGCTTGAAATTCACTGCTGAAGATGAATCAGATTCAGATTCAAAATATACAGTTAAAAAATTGTTTGTTATTATTATGCACTCTTTGTTCGGAATATAACATTTATTTTATATTTTCTGAAATTATCAGCCGGAATGGATATTGTACATGGCTATTGTTATTCAGTGTATATTCTGTATTATAGTTTCCTAATGTTTTTATAATGTATTTAATTGTATTTAGTAAAATTACATAGGTGATTATTGAAAATTCTCAACGCTGATTGGTCGCGCTACCTCGTATTAATACGCGATAATCACCTAAAGCGTTTTTAAGCCGCTTTTATCGTAAATATTCAATTAAAATATTTTTGAAATGTGCATTTTTTATTTTTTCCAAATAATCACCTATGTAATTTTACTAAAACAATTATTCGCCTCAGGCTTGGTGAATAGCGAGCTTAAGCAAGCGACGTTTTTGTCAATACGGACGTCACCCGAAAATTGGTATATCTAATTTTGGCGGCATTTTGCATCATAGCGCTCGTGTAAGGAAGCAAAAAACTTTAAAAATCTTATGTTTTGTCATATGTGTTGAATATTACCACAAACTGATACAAACACAATTTTTAATCCAGTCCCCCCTCGGCAATCTGATGTCTGTGTTGACGAAAACGTCGCTTGCTTAAGCTCGCTAATATCGGTGAATAAAAACCTCGACTTCGTCTCGGTTTTTATTCACCGATATTCACCTCGCCTTCGGCGAATAATTGTTAAATAATGTTAATACATTTTAGATTTTTAAATTTTCACCGTTGAATTTACAAAGATATACTAATGTCTCTATGTACTCTTTGTTTCTTTTACATTGTTAACTATTGATGGCAATATTCAATTATTATAGTCAATACCCTTGAATGACAATTGAAAGCAATGTTCTGAGACCAACAGTTGATGAACAAAGCCTGAACCTCTAATACAGATTTTCGAAAAATGGCTTACGGGTTTCTTGATTCATTTTATAGATGCTTTGCAGTGTAACCAATTAAATAATTAATACTTAAACCAAACGATGTTTGACTTGACTTGGGGCCGTTTTGACTTGGTGCCGTTTTGACTTGGTGCCGTTTCAGTTGACTTGGGGCCGTTTTGACTCAGGGCCGTTCTGACTGGTCAGCTCTTGTTGTACTTACCGTGCTTTTATACAATGGTTTTACCAGGTGTTATCATGCTACAGAGCATTAAACAGAACATGTCAAGAAGTCTTTAAGGATGACATCGCAATGCTTGAAGCAGCCAGGAAAAAGATCAGGGAAGATTTCACACAGAATAGAACAGAAAATAATCCCGAAAAGATCAAGGAACTGCTAAAAACAGCCGAGGAGGCAGAGGTGGTGTTACGGCGTCTTATTGTACAAGGTGTTCGTAAATCCGATGGTACATATAAACTCAACTTTAGAGAACAGACTGTGTTGGAAGATAATGCACCGTTGCCAAACAGATGATGTATTAAATCATATTTCACCCATTAAGCTGCATTTGGTTCGGTATTTATTTTTGGTTCAACTGTTTTGTTCCATTTTTATGTTAAACCACTTTTTCTTCATAACTACAAAACCGGGTTTTGTTACTAAACATGAAAACACAAGTATAATTACATAATCTAATATAAACAATGTTGCGTATATATATTTATATTATAAGTAGTTTCTAACGAGCATGCAATTTGATTGGCTAATTGTGCGTGCTTTATGTACTATTTACTGTCGTTCCAATTGAAGTGTTCCTAAAATATTGCATCAATTCATTACCTAGAGCTTATCAATTCATTCGTTGAAAATTGATCAACTTCCTGTGTGTGTGTGAATCGACCAATGGCGTCTCATTTCAGTGACTGATTGACCAATTGGGAACAAGTATGCTAGTAAACAGGAAGTTGAGCAATTTTTGAGCAAATGTATTGATGTCAACTTATGTAATGTATCGAATCAATATTTGAAGAACACTTCAATTGGAACGACAGTAAAACACTCGCAGTTCGTGCTTTATAGGGAACCGTTCATTATTTATACCCTAAGGTGGGGTGGGACATTCTTGAATCTTGATCATCGGCCAGCCCACAATGAATTTCTAAGGAAATGAATAATGATAATGATTTGAAATTTACATAGCGGGACCAAATCGGCGGGCTGGCTACGCCACTGCTCGCAAATGCACTTTAAAAAATCAAAAAGTCTGCACACAAATTTGATACTTTGCGTTTCCTTCGTGTAGTGAAATAGAAAAATTTGGAAAGAAAAGCGCATATTCCAGCGAAAAAACGCCGTTTACTTTTGCCTATTTTACTATAGGATTAACACCCACGCATACCCCCCGTTGGTTTTGACGCCAAAGCCATGGATTTGCACTGTTCGTCGCAACACGGAACATCGGATATACGTCGCGGTCACACTAGCGCTTGTGCTTGGAGATTACCACCGGATTAGCGTGCTTGCGTGAACACCATACCAAGCTCGTGCTAGAATCAGTAGAATGTAAGCCAAGCACGTCGCGGTCACACTAGAAAAGTACTGCTTGCTTGTTCGCTGTTGGGATCAATTGAAGTTAACGACCCCCCTACGCCAATGGGGTCGTATACTTCAATAACAAATATTCACGGTAAACGAAATTTTTTAGAAATACTAATAGAATAAGAATAATAATGAAAAATAAAAACATCAACAGTTGATCAAAGACAAAGTATATTTTCCCAATTTCGGTATAATAGTCAGTGGTGAGTTGGTAAGTAGTAATAATTCATTTAAAATTACTATACTGAGTCACGTGCTGAGTTGTCAAAATCAAAATGGCGCAATGGATGGCGATGCAAATAATGTATGCGAAAAGATGCATATATCTTCGATTCTCTTGGGTCAAGAATTTCTTCTCAATTTTGCCCTATTTACTTGAGCTGAACTATTTTGTCCATATAAAGGTGTATAGATTACTATTAACAACATTAAAAGTTGTCATTTTCAGCAATAATTTTACAAAACCATCGATGCAGAAATCTCCAGGTTTGGCTGTCAATCTCCAGGTTTTTTAGTCCTTATGTTTTAAAATCTCCAGGTTTAATAGCACTTCGTAAAGTTGGCAGGTCTGTGGAAGCAGCATTTTCGTATGCGCAAAGTATCCATCTGAACTACTTGGCGTCTGCGACATTTCTTCTCACAAAATTTCCTACTCGATTTGCAGTGTTGGCGCGTTAAATAAATAAAATATTTCGAAACTACCGCTTCTATTCTATATTAATTAAAATGACATGTCCAAATTGCCTGTCTATTTTCCTCTTAAAACTGAAAACTCTTGGTTAAAATATCTAATCCACTTGAAATGCACATTCTAGCACGATTCAAACATACCCTGTAGTGTGCTTGGACTGTGGTTCGGTGCCTTTGAAATTTCAAGCAAATCGTATCAGATTTCAAGCGTGTTGAGTTTTGCGTTTTCCGCTAGTGTGACCGCAACAATAGATAAATAGATAATCAGGTCTTTTCAGACTAATAAGTAAAAGATAATTGCGCTAGTGTTAAAGTATCGATCTATGGAATGGCTTTTGATGGCGAGGTGAAAAAGACTCCAAGTCAAACAGTAAGTAAATGTGCTGAGTCTATGTGTCACTATATGGAAAGCCCTAGCTGTCTTAAGTGATCAAGTACATGATTCGATTTAGGTCGGTGCTTTTAACATTAATATACGCGGTTGTTTTAACATTATACGCTGTACTTTAAACATTATACGTAGTCGGTTCACCCTTATACGTGGTTGTTTTAACATTATTATAATTTTAGCGGGCATTGTGGCGTATTTTGCGGGCTAAAATGAACAAAATATATTTTAGCCCGCTGAATATGGCGCGTTTTTACGGTCAAAATTCAATAGTTACAAGTCGAGCGTCAATGGTTTAAATCGATCAACACTTGCTCGAAACGAACAGAGCGATATACAAATCGAACAGTCAAATCGCCATCAATGGTTTAAATCGATCAACACTTGTTCGAAACGAACAGACCGATATACAAATCAAATCAAATCGAATCGATCAATGCATATTCAAATCGAGCATACGTTACTCGAATCACAGTTAATAGATCGAATCGATCGTCAAACTTGCAGCGAGCAGTGTTTCCACCTTTTTGAAACGTAACTTCCATTGCCGCTTTCCAAATGAAATTTTCGTCTAAAAATTTCCTTGAATTTCGAATTTACTTCCTTTTTTCCTTACGTCTAAATTTCCTTCAAAATGGTATCCACTGTCAATATACGCGGGCTCGGTCCTTTCCACAATTCTCACACGTGCGCGCGTATATATATACAAAGTACAAAGTTATTCTATATTCTAACAAACATAATCTTGATTGATATTGTTGTGCCTCTAAACCTTTTGTGTTTTCGTTTCGCGTTGGCTCTTTTGCTGTTGAAATAAGTCCAAAATTTTCACGTGAATTTCTATAAAAACGGGTCTTCGAACATCGCCTCTGGTTCGCGGAATGACATAGCCGTATTTATGGTATATTAATTTCGACGTTTCGAGCGAAAGCCCTTTGTGAGTCAGAGCGTTTCCAGGAGGACCAGACAAAAAAGGTATTTGTTCGAAACAGTGCCATTGGGCAAGAATACAGCCAACGCCAAACGGCAACAGCATTAAATATGTAATTTATTAACACCCATATATTAAAGGGGCATGCACCCAACCCAATTTTATTATTTTGCTTTGTCTCACCCCTGACAAGGAAATGAACATTTATAGGAGCCTTCCCTTGACGAGTAATTGAGCGTAAAATAACAAAGAAGAGAGCACCAGAGCGCATCGTGGCTTAATGGTTAATATACTAGGTATTAGATTTGGGGGGCTACAGAAATACAACATGACCATAATTATACAGACATTCCAAGCAATGGTCTATATTATGCACCAGCCGATGTAATCCTCCCCGCCTACCCCAACCCGGGAAAGGCGGAGACTTGGACTTTGCAGCCTTACCGAATGAGCCGTCATCTCACCCCAGGGACAATAATTGTGTTCCAATGTCACCGCATGTGCCTGGTTATATTATCTGGCACCTGTCAATAACAAATGTGATTTGCTCAGTTTCTCCAACCTGTCTGGCGAGGCAATGAAAGCAAACACATTGCCTACCCAACAGGGAAAAGCAAACCGGGGATCATTTCATTGTCCCGCTATTCCCCGCCCTTTCTTGGGTTGGGGTATATACTTGTACTTACATTTCGACTACAGCGCATTATAAAGTAATTTATATTAAAAGTCAAAATATAACCGTCTATCTTTTGCGTTGATATATAAACATTTTGGGTGTTCAAGATTTCTTTAAATTTATTCGCACTATTTTATACTTTTCATCAAGATAATTATATTTGTTAGAATATAGAATAAGTTAAAAAATATAAATAATTGGAGCAAGTCTAGCGCGTGCGTGTGAGAATTGTGGAAAGGACCGAGCCATTATTGTGGAAAGGACCGATACATATTGACAAGGAAAAAAGGAAGTAAATTCGAAATTCAAGGAAATTTTTAGACGAAAATTTCATTTGGAAAGCGGCAATGGAAGTTACATTTCAAAAAGGTGGAAACACTGCTCGCTGCAAGTTTGACGATCGATTCGAGTAACGTATGCTCGATTTGAATATGCATTGATCGATTCGATTTGATTTGTATATCGGTCTGTTCGTTTCGAACAAGTGTTGATCGATTTAAACCATTGATGGCGATTTGACTGTTCGATTTGTATATCGCTCTGTTCGTTTCGAGCAAGTGTTGATCGATTTACCATTGACGCTCGACTTGTAACTATTGAATTTTGACCGTAAAAACGCGCCATAGCTGAAGCGACAGAAAAATGCGGGTAAGGCGAAGGGAAGCGCCTGCTGACTAATGTTCTCAAGATGGCAGAAGCTATTCACCACTTATTTGACTATAATCGTCTGGAGAAAGAGTTTGTTAATGATTCTTATCAACGTAGGCTCTTACAAAAGGCTAAGGAAGGTGGGAAAGTACTTTGCCCTAACTGTCACGCTTCTGATGGCAAAATAAACGTCTACCGTCTACGCATATATGCTTTTAGATTTGTTATACATTGTTATTATTTTGCATATAATTTTCCTTTCAAGTTATACATATTCATAGTCAAATACATACTCATACTGTCATTTCAACGCTCGGGCTAAAATGAGTCTTCCTGTATTGTATTGTGTGTATTTAATGAATTTACCTTGCAGCCATGAAGGCTGAATTACGTAATTATTACAATTAATACTAAGCTAAAACCAATTATTTACATACATGATATCATAATTATGCTAATTACTTATAAGACAACACTACTTAGATAAAAATTAGTAAAAATATTTTAAATCTTAACTATTCTAAAATTCAAGAAAGGATGCTAACTATTATTAACCTTTTTACACATTGCATATATAAAAGAGTTTTCCACCCTATTTGTATGAGTCATAGGAATATTAAACGTTCTTTCATGTCTTAAATTGTAACTAAGTTCATTCCTATCTGGTAATAAATTATGAATTTTATTGTTTGAGTCAGACACAGCAGATTGAAATAACTTATCACAAAGATGTTCGTGGTGGTCTTTCAAAGATGCCTCGGGCCAAAAACATATTTATATGCCCGCGAACATCAACTATATTGTTATATTATATTCGGTGCTTTCAACATTATACGCGGTGCTTTCCACATTATACGCGGTGCATTCCACATTATACGCGGTGCTTTCAACATTATACGCGGTGCTTTCCACATTATACGCGGTGCTTTCAACATTATACGCGGTGCTTTCCATTATACGCGGTTATTTTAACATACGCGGTTATTTTAACATATTTATACGCGGTGATTTTAACATTATACGCGGTTATTTTAACATTATACGCGGTTATTTTAACCTTATACGCGCTTATTTAACATTATACGCGGTGCTTTCACCATTAATATACGTGGTGCTTTTAGCAGATGCCGTTCCTCCAACATTATATGCGGTACTCATTATATTCAGTGAGTCGGTATTTTTGGTCAGCGATACTTTCTACACGCAATACTTAATGCCATTAATGTATAATCACACCTTTGAGATTTGAGAATCACCTCAATTATGGGCTACCCCTGAAGAATTCCAGCTGGAATTCTTCAGAGGTACCTGCATAATTGAGGTGGAATTCTTCAGGGTACCTGCATAATTGAGGTGGAATTCTTCAGGGGTACCCTTTTGATCTGGAATTCCTCAAGGGTAAAAGTTTTGAGCTTGGAATTTCTTAAGGGTAAGTGTTTTTGAGCTCGGAATTCCTCAGGCCAGGGGTAAGTGTCGTGAGCTTGGAATTCCTCATGGGTAAGTGCCTTGAGCTTAGAATTGCTCGGAGCCTGTCGGAGGTAAGTGTTTTGAGACTGGAATTCCTCAGGGGTAAGAGTTTTCAGCTTAAAATTCCTCAGGAGTAAGGGTTTTTTAGCTTGGAATTCCTCTGGGGTAAGAGTTTTGAGGTTGGAATTTTTCAGGAGTACAGGTTTTGAGACTGGAATTCCTCAAGGGTATAACTATGAGAGACATGTATCCTCGGCAGGGGGTGAGCAGATATTAAATGGAATAACCCATTGGCTCGTCTTGGCGTGAGCACAAGTGGCGATCGTATTCGCCTGCGAGTTGCTTGCAAGAATAAAATAGAAGAAAATTCTGCGTCAACAAGCCAAGAGACAGCTGCTCGCCAAGAGCGTTTGTCAATATTCAACCCTAGAAGGCACAACAGTTGTAGTCAAGCATGTGTTGCTGCTGCTCGAAATTTTAGTAACTGAAAAAGGAGAAAAACACCACCATCTGTGGAGAAACAGATTTTGTTTAAGGCTGGTCTTGGTGTTGAAAAGATACAGCTACTGTCTACCAGGTAATCAATGAGAGGTTAAATTGAGTCGTTTTATATGGCTTAGTTCATTCTATTTGGCAGCTAAAGGCACGTTTAGTGTACAAGGGCAATGTTTGAGTAATGTTAGGTTAATCATTCACTCCAAGGGGGGGATTGGGCGATTTCATTACATTTAAACGCTGATAATTATACGCGCTATTATGATACTCAGTCAACATATTTATATTGATAATTATGACCTAGACTACTTTATTTGCTTGTCCAAAATAATGTGCCTATCTTATAATGATATAAGTCCTTCCTTTTCCTCTCTGTTCTCATAAAGGGGAGAGTGGAATACGATCGAAATATAAATGACAAGTGTCCGATGCAGTTTGTTTAATTTTACCGCGCAAAATTCCAATATACGAATAAAAACAAATAGAATTCGGTTTTTTATGCTTTGACAGACTTACACTGTAGAACCTCGGTCATGCATTTCAAAAAAATAATTTTTTGGCACTATAAGATATATGGCACAGTTCATGAAATTCGCCATAATAAAAAAGATGGCGCCGCGCGTTGCATTATGGGTAGATCGACATGTTTCAGATATTCTGTCATTTCTGTGATTTTGCGAGTGAGTTAAGTTTTCACAAAGCACCGAACATAATATTAAAACAACCACGTATAAGGGTGAACCGATCGACCACGTATAATGTTTAAAGTACCGCGTATAATGTTAAAACAACCGCGTATGGTGTTTAAAATACCGACCTAAATGATACTTGATCACTTTTACAAGACAGCTATGGCTTTCCATATTCCCTATTGCTTATGGAATGTTCAGTGATAAAATTAGGTATGATTCGCTTCAGTGTTTTCAGCTTAAGCATACGAGACCGGATGAAATCGAAACCGCACGCAAATCCGTCCGTTTCTACGCCTACGGGAATTCGTACGGTTATAATACAGTCGATTTCAACTCACTTTTCACTCAAATGTTCCGAACTTCGTTCCGAACTTCGGAAATTCGTTGCGAAGTTCAAAAGTTCATAATTAAATTCACATGCCATGTTGTAAACAAACCCTCTGATTGGTTACTAGAGAAAAAGCAGCCAATCAAATGCTCAGTTTACAAACCGGTTCTGAATTTCATTATGAACTTTTGAACTTCGCAACGAATTTCCGAAGTTCGGAACATTTGAGTGAAAAGTGAGTTGAAATCGACTGTAACGGTGCTCGAATACGTCCAGTTCGTGCACCGTCGCGACAGAGATTATTTTAAGGTATTTTATCACTGCACAAAAGAGAAAATAGGGATAGCATCTAAAATTTTGCAACATGTTAAACAGCGTTGGAGATGTACTTGGTATATAGCCTTATCATGAGTTGCTCAGCCTAAATAATCTATCAATCTATCTATCTGCATGCAGTATTTAACTACCTAAAACTTGACTTCTTGCGAATTCTTTAACTAAATTAATAATATAGATGAAAAAATTACTCAATTCTGATTGGCTAAGAGCAGCCTGGAAACGAAGCAAGAAAAATCAACATGGCGGCGGATATTAGCAATGTAAATTTTCACTTTCTACACTTTCAATGGAAAATCGTACGTGAATACAACAATTTAAGTTCAAGGAGCACATAGACTGAAACAATGCTTAAACGGCGTAGGTGAGTGCACAAGTGTTATCAAAGCGTGTAATTTGTTCATCTATATTATTAATAAGTAATAGTATGGTTTCTCGTGAAATTTGGAAAAACAAACACTCGTGAGTTTTCAAAGACGTCAAATTGCACTCGTCCTTCGGACTCGTGCAATTTTGATCGTCTTTGAAAAACTCACTCGTGCATGTCCCCCTCTGGACGTCCCCATAGTCCCCCAGCCTGGTACCCAGGCGCTTTTAAGGAAAAGATAAAAAATCGCATTCAGCTAATTTATAGAGATCAGTGGCTAAGCTGAGCGAGCGCGCTCAAGACCTCCCCAAAATGCACCGCGTTTCGCGACCTCCCCAAGCACCCCCGCGCGCTCGCTTAGCCACTGATCTCTATAAATTAGTTGAATGCGTAAATTTTCTTTTCCTTAAAAGCGCCTGGGTACGAGGCTGATAGTCCCCCGTGACAAAAACCCCGCCGACAAAACCCACACCGACAGAAACCCCGACGACAATATTCCCGGCGACAAAAACCCCAAATCACTGAAATACGACAAAACCCGAACACTATTAATCATGAGTGAAGTATATAAAACTAAGAAAATGTTTTTCATTTCATGATTTTCTGCGCAGTTCGTGTTCGAACGTTAGGTTTTCAATGAGCGATGACAGATGGACGCAAGATTTTGGAGCAAATTGTACTGCGTGGCGTGTGGTCACAACATTCGAATTTGATAGTCCCATGAACAGTAACTTTCATGATCTGACTTTTCTTCACTCTTATTTATTTAAACAGTACTTGCAAATTATCTTGACAAATTATATTGTTTTAAAAAGTTTGTTCTGATAAATATATTTTGAAAAAAACCAGAAATGTGGGGGTTTTGTCGTATTTCAGTGATTTGGCTGTTTTGTCGCCGGGGATATTGTCGGCGGGTTTTTTGTCATGTGGGGTTTTTGTCATGGATCCCCAATGAACCGATAGCCATACGCCCTCGATCAATGATGGACTCTGCACTCCGCTAGGCGGACGGAATTAGTACCCTCGCGACGGATTTACTCCCTACGCGCTTATAGCTACGCACTTGGCTCGGAATAATGCAATATACGTTCTTTCATCTAGAAATTGAGGCCATGGACAATTTTTATATTCCTGACATGCATGCCAGTCTTCGGTTTCATTTGGACCTTTGACTTTGTTCCATTAAAGTTTCAAGACAGTAAGTATACTTATATCATGCGGGATTGAGTCGGTTTTCTTTGATGCACCGCGGTAAATATATAGCGTATTTACCCCGAACTACCAGTTCAGAGGGGTTGTCTCATCGTCTCGAGACTTACCCATTATCTAGTGGAGAAAAAGATGCAACTGCTTAAGCGGGTAAATACGTATTTCCCAATTAGCAACTAATTGTCTCCGGGGAAATATTATGTTTTGTCGATTGAGTTTGTAGGCTCTCATCTCATTCCCAACTAAATTTCGCGATGCATAGAGAATACTCTTCAGCCATTCCTGGGGTACATCAAACTTTAGCTAACATAGAGAAGAGTCTGTGTACGAGTTGCCCTACACTATACAGGTGTATAGTAGAAGGTGTTTGTAGATGGAATACTCGAACGAAAATGTATATACATTTATTGGACCTAGCCAGGAGCTGTTGCGAAAAATGCAACTTAGGTCCTCTGGCAGGAATTGAATCTGCTGCCCTGCGATTCCGGTGCAGCGCTCTAACTAACTGAGCTACAGAGTCGTTCGAGTATTCCAACTACAAACACCTTCTACTATTAGTCCTATCGAACGAGATGCCGAGAAGAAATCATGATATCTACCCATACCTAATACTGGCATCACTGCCATCATATATACCGAACTTGCGGTGATGCTCAGCAACTGGATTCTGTGGCTCAGTTGGTTAGAGCGCTGCAGCGGAATCGCAGGGCCGCGGGTTCAATTATTGCCAGAAGGCCTAAGTTGCATTTTCACAACTGCTCCTAGCCATGGCTAGGTCTAAAAAATGTATATAACTTTTCGTCGAGTATTCCATCTACGAACACCTTCTACTATTAGTCCTATCGAACGAGATGCCGAGAAAAAATCTTGATATTTACCTTTACATGCAGATGTATGAAAAAAGGTAATCCAGTTTTAGCATGCTCTTGTGCGTTCAATATTGCGTGCGAAAATTTATTTTTTTCATATTAGTTTAATATTTGGGTTTTCCCTTATATCGATACAAAAAAGGTATCATTGGGCAGCTAAAAGCATGATTTTTCTTGCTGTCTAAAAATTTTATCAATAAACTCAATATCAAACGCACGCAGACATGCTAAATTTGGATTACCATTTCTTTGATACACCCTGTATAAGTGTTTGGAAGAAATGTTCGCCCACAAATTGTCCAGTTGCAGTCTGTCCATTTGCTTATATAAAGCACTTTATATCCCTCGGATATATGCATATCAAAGTAACACACTTGTATCCACACTTGTACTTCAATTTGATTTAAATGTGCAAAAAATTGCTCGAATAACAAGCCTTTTCCCATGGTTGACTCGTTTCAGATCACCAAAATATTTCTTGTAAATGCACGTACATTTTACTGTGCTAAGTACTCCCATCTCCAACAACCCTCACCAAACTCAAACATGCATTACTGATAAATAAGCCCGTTGTGGGAAGGGGAGGGGGGTTAATAGAAAATTAACACACATAATCTCTAATCTCTAACACTTCTACCCATACAGATCCCTGCGTTGATGGCATACCACGCGTATTATCCTTCGAAGATCCCTCTGAGTTGGATTACTTCACGTTTCCCAGCACCTCTAGCTTGATGACGTCAACAAAACATTACAAAGACGGTTTTCACTCGATGCTCTGGCGATGGGAACCTGGAGACAAACTGAAATTAAAGTTGAGGGAACGTTTGGAGGGCACCCGTGCTGGTATTAAATTTTGGATTTACAGAAATGAGAGCTCTGCTGCTAACCTTACCGTATCGCTAAACGATTCTAAGTGGCATGACGGTAAAAAATTTGTCAAGTTTAATTTTTCACTTAATTTTACTGGTTGGCGAGCGGCTTGGGTAGCGTTGCGAGAAGCAAAGTCGCTTCCAAAGAGGCCTGGGTATGATGAAATCTTATTCACATCTCCTGTTGAGAAAATTTCTTCTTCGGTGCTTTTCATGGATCTACTTTGCTTCGTTGATAAAGTAGAGATGCAATCACGTGATGATATAATTCCACCAATCAGCGGCGACATCTACACTATAACAGAAACATGGCAACAAACGTATAAATGGGGTCTGGTAAACCCGCCTGAAGTGAATGGAACTGCACCATTATCAGCGAAGGAAAAGCAACAAATAAGTGATTTATATCTGATAGAAAAACGTCGCGTAAATTGGTTTGCAAACGAAAGTGTCGGACCAACGGAGTTTAGAGGGAACGTCTTGAAGCGATGGGAATCGTTGGTTATTGAAGGTTTTCAAAATGCAAGGCGTTATCTTAAAGAACTTAATATAACTGTGAGTCAAGATGATGTTATTACAGGATCTCCACTGTTTCAGAAACGCTCTCAGTTTGGAGATGATTTAAAAAACACATCAGACGCAAACAAGAAATTGGGAGATGTCACATATCTTATTCTGTTACCACTGACATTAGAATATTATTTCTCTACAAAAAAAAGCACTATTCGTCATACTATCGGGCGAGAGTTAGCAAATATCAACAGCATTACTAGAAGAGAATTAGCTGTGAAACGAATAACAAAGCAAGACATGGAGTATTCTGAATTTTTTCTTTCAGAATTGAGCAATTTTAAAACACCCTTAACGCAGGTTGATTTTCGACGGAGCTTACGTAATCTTAACCAGAGGAAACTGGACACGATAATGTTGTTATTGGAGTACATTACGGATCAAGGATGGACCGAGGGGAGCGCAATGGGATCTTTAGATCATGCAATGAACAAAGTAGGAAATGGTTTTATGAATTCAATGTTTCTTCTAAGAAAGCAACTTGCTAAAGCCGGAAAACTGGACAAGATTTTAAAAACTATGAAATGGTATAACGATTTTGGTGAAATATATCAAGACAATTTTGAATACAGCGGTACGACGGCTGATAGACTGCGCACAATAATAGTTTATCGTTTGGAAATTATCCTCATGAGCCCAGAAAGAACCGTTTATGAAAAGAGGGTTAAATTACGAGACATGGTTGCGTATGTCCGTTGGTGTAATAACGCCTTACTAGCCCATCCAGCGTTCCTGGCCATGTTCAAACCCGATCTATCCTGCTTTCACCATTTAGGTATCTACGGATCCTCGTATACCCCCCAGGCATTAACAGAATCAGCAATGATATGGTATCTTCTTCAAGGTACATTATTTTCTCTTAATACTAACTCCAAATTGAACATCCGTGAAAGTTTATTGTCCTACGTAAGGATGGCTGCGAAGTACTCTCTGCCAAACGCAATCTGTGGTCGTTTCCCGGACTATTTTAAAGCCGCTTTAGTTTCCATGCTTCCAGCGTACGCTTTCTTATCGATTCGTCCACAAAATCTAACAAATACCGGAAAACTGCAAGAGGTGTTACTCGGCAATGACATGGAAATGATAAGAACATTTTTACGATTATACGACCCAGAAAATCCCAAAGTGTTAGATTATTTACGAATGAAAGCGTTGTACGAGACACGAGATTACATTTCCTCCATAGGCTCGTTACAAATACTTCAGGCCCTTCATAATAAAGCGAAAAAAGCAAAAATTCATCCAGCCGAGCCTCAAGCAGGGCATTGGGTACGAAATTTCGCTGCCTTAACAATACATCGTCGTAAGCATTGGGTAGTTACCGTCAAAGGATTCAGCCGATATATTTGGGATTTCGAGAGCTCGGCCACTGAGAACGTATACGGCATATATCAATCCCATGGTGCATTACAGATATCGAATAGTGAAGAAAGCTTGAACGCATACGACGTTCAACACGGTTGGGATTGGACACGAGTACCAGGAACCACAACAATAAAGTTAAGTTTGGATAAAATGGTGCTAGCAAACTATAGGTATTATCAACCTTCAAAGTTGGTCGGTGGCGTGGTATTGACGAGCAAAAATCCAACTTTGGCTAATGGGGTGTTTGCTATGAGATTTCACCAACCGTCATATGGTTCGCGTACTCATGGTGAACCTGTGAATGACAGAAAAACAACGATTAATTGCAAACCAGTAAGTAAAGTGCAATACAGTAAACGGTTAGACAAAGGGTTAGGCAACCTTAAGTTGTACGCTTGCAAAGAAGCACATCCTTAATATCAACATTCTATATGTTTAAACCTGAGACGAGATGTTGAAAACGAGTCATATCAGTCACAACTAAATAATACAAGCAGGAATACATAATTTTTATTACATTAGGAAGACTGCATTTTCTATCTATATGCATGGTTAAATACTATCTAGTCTGAATTACCTATCAATCCAAGGAAAGTGGTCTTTTGCTTTTGTACGAGATCGGATGTCCTTTTGAGGAACTTTGTCATGAAATCTATCTTTTCAATAATGTTTACTTAATAAGGCCATGTTACACCCATAATTTCTCTGCGAATAAACCTTTAACATAACATTGCTCTGAGTCTGTGTCCGAAATTGCGTTATAATATGGCCTTTCAAGTGATTGTGTTTAAGAAAGAGGGAAAAGCGTGCATCGCTTATTTCTTTAAGACAGAGTAGCGAAAAAGCTGCAAGTATGCGAGTACCACTCGTGAGGAAGGTTTACTGGCATTGAGGAAGGTTCAAAGTGAAACACTGAATAAAACATTGCAAAGCAGTAAGTACTAGACTTGTCAGGCTAGTATTAGTAGCAACAGTCAGACTATAGTTACGATATTCGTTTTCAGCACCTTATGTTATAAGCTTTAAAATTTTACATAGGATGCCGAAGGCGTGTTATAGGACTAAGACTTTAAAATATCGGAAGATACCGTAAACCTCCGATTATAAGTCCTGGGCTTATATAAGTTCGTAAGCGGTTTTTGATGGGCTTATACTATTATATTATTTTCTTTTACAAAAGCAAAGCCAATACGACAATAGCCTGCAGCGTAGGTTCAGATGCCAGAAAATGTATTTTCCCTTATTTTCGTATTATGGATACTTTACTAGTTACGATATTCGTTTTCAGCACCTTATGTTATAAGCTTTAAAATTTTACATAGCATGCTGAAGGCGTGTTATAGGACTAAGACTTTAAAATATCGGAAGATATATCAAAATGGTAAAATTTGTCGTTTCAACTAGTATCTTTTAAAACATTTTTAAGATTTTAACAAAGATTTTTTCATTTTTGTAGGAAAACAGCGAGCAACTAACTAACGACGTGAATGAAGATTTCAGTAGCCTAACTCGAGCGAAAAATGACGACGCTTCGTTCGAAAGCATTTACGTAAAACAAAATATAGAATTCAAATTTAAAAAATCGGTATTTTTCTACAATTCCTTAATAGTTTGCCTTGGCAGTAACATTAATGCGAAGAGTAGCGAACCATATCGAACTCAAACTACATTGTTCCAAGATAAAGATATCACAAAGAAATCGGCTATCTACATTAATGGTGAAATAAAATCCCTCAGGGGCGACGTTTCTCAAATACTAAACGATTCTGCCGCCATATTGGATACGAACAGCAACGGATATTACATTCCGAAAGGTACTTCGGCAAACGTCGCCATAAGTCGTCAGACGTCGAAGGCAGGGGATGGGAAAACACAAACCAATGCTAGATATGCGACAGTCTGGTTAGACCACGGTACAAACCCCGTATCAGCAAGTTATGAATACGCTATACTCGTCGCAACGGATATTGGTAGTATAGAAGCCCTGAGAACAGCTCAAACCTCTGACTCGCCAATATATGAAGTACTTCACAAAAATTCCGCTGCCCACGTGGTACGCTTTCCAGATAACACAGCCAGCCCAAGTATAACATATGGTTATGCATTCTATATAAACGCGGAAAACGTACATTTGACCGAAGGGCCTGTTGAAAATGTTAGCGCGGAATGCATAATTATGGCCCAAATTGATACTGCGAACTTTTCAAATATGAATCTAAGTATAAGCTCTCCTGATTTAAACTACAACACTACGAAGACGCTCAAGGATAGTTCAGATAACGGTATTAATGAGTATTTCTACATGAGAAGTCAGCCTGTAAATATATCAGTATATCTTAAGAGGTCAGTATTTCTACGTAGAGTGTTAGTGAATGGAAAAGCTGTGGAAAGATCACTGTATAATCATTATATAACTGTGAAGCCGGGTGACCCGCAACACCCGACACTAGGAGGGAGAGAAATCATTTTCAAGAATCTTATAAACGGGGAAAGTGTCGAGGCGTATCTTACAGCAGTAGAAAATAATGTTGTAGTTTGACTTGTAAAAATCCGTAACCTTATATTATCTGGTATATATTAAATAATCGTGTAATCTTTTTTTATCGTTGCTTATTGACCAATTAGGCTCGTCGTTTTTTTGCCAATAAGAAGCCAATATTCCGCTTGAAACCTGTTTAGTAATTGAAATATCTGCTACAGTCTCGCTTCTGCTCCACAGTGCTCCCTGGGGGAAAAGTTTTTACTAAACCAAAGGTAGGAAAGTGAAATGAATATTTATAATTAGTTTATATTTTTTTAATTTGTAAACAAAACAAAATTCAGAGTGTTTAAAAGGGGCTAAATCGGCCGCATAGCGTTGTAAACAAACAAAATTTACTTCTCTAAAGAGATCGTAAAACGCTGAATCGAACGGTAGTATTTTCGTCCATGTTTGGTGTCTGCAACCAGAGATACGGAGCAGCAAAGTCGTTGGTTTTCATAGGACGATATCGTCCTATACTCCTATGAACATTAGGACCGGACGAAAAAGAGTTAAATTAACGGCCAACATGTTGGTCCAACATCATCCAACATTGTTGAATGCAACATTGTCGGCCTGGTTTGAACACGCTATGTTGGGCAATGTTGGCTGATGCTGGAAGATGTTGGATCGGGTTTGGGTTTGTTTAAAGTTTTCATCCAACATTGTCCAACATCGTTCAACGTTTGGACCAACAATGTTGGACGACGCTGACCTCGTTTGAACGGGTCTTAACCACTGATATTAGATCAGTGGTCTTAACGCCAAGCTTACTTTAGCTTATTTAAATTAAACTATATGTAATCCTTGCAATCCTTATTAATGGTAATATGCCCATGTTACGCGCACGAATATATTTTTCTTCGATCTTGACCCCAATCCCTAACCCTAACTCTATTGTGCGCGTAACACAGTGAACTCTAAGTAATCTGGAATGATAACTTGGCCGCCATGTTTGAAGCCACTCATGAGTGATTTTTGTAGGTAGCCCCAGTCCCTTTTTACAAAATTTTGTCGAAAAATACAGCTTGAAAATCGATAAATTTCATCACTTTTCCTTCTTTTGATGCTTTTAATCGAGCAAAAAACCGCGCGAAGTTTTTTTAGTTTTTTGTGGTTTTGGGCTTCCTAGAAAGAGTTCGGGGATATTATACCATCCTTTATATAGAAAAAGCATTAGCGCTTTTTATAATGTACATTCAAGCATGCAGAAACGTAATTTAATAAGTGAAAAAATGCGATGCCGAATTGCCGAAAATACAACACTTGAAAAACGTCAATTTATAGGACTTCGTCAATTGAGTTATCATTCCAGTTTACTTAGAGTTCACTGGCGTAACATGAGCATATTAATACTCATTAGAAATACTCATAGCTAGAAATACTCTTCGTTTCCAGGCTCAACATGAGGGAAGAGCATGGGAACGAGGTTGAATATAGGTTGAATCCTCAACCCTAATCCTTCTGACGTCATTTGGGAATAGTAATGTGGAAAGTCAATTTGGGAAAGCGGTGAAGATGAAGCGGTGCGAGCAATAGTACACGCTCGTACATTTCGTGACATGCCAATTTCAATCATTTTTCTGAAATTTGAAAAATGGGCAATAAACGTTTTCTGACGACATCACGATCTTTACCGATTTTTGTCATCAATATTCAACAAAACAGATGGATTAGAGTGCGTCATGCAGTCAGACTCTTTCTCAGTCGCTCATCCCGCGTTTATTTATTTATTTACAATTATTTTAAAACGGTAGCCCTTCAGTCAAGTCTGATTTTTAAGGGGCCGTTTCAATTTACAAAAATATTAATTCTAAAAAATTACTATAAAAATATATACACAAACAACACAATCATGCAAGTTTTATGAATCGACATGTACACAGGCCCAAACTCCAAAACTCAAACAAGTGTCATGAAATGACTTATATTGTCTTGAAGATATTGTCAATTGCAATCTTCCAAATTCGTAATCAGAAACTACATCACAAGGCAAGTTGTTCCATGTAGACGCTGCCCTATATGAGAAGGACTTTTTCATGAAATCAGTATTGGGTTTGTTTAAGTGAAGTTTTCGGTCGTTGCTTCTAAGACGATACGTGGCGTTGTTGGTAGTTGTCTTTTAATGCTTTAAACGTCATGCTTATTTCCCTTTTCTTTAGGATGTTTTGCAGACACGAGGCAATTTTTGTTGCAACTTGCAATGTAATTCGGGCAATCCTGGGGGGGGGATGGGGGGACGAATCCGTCCCCACTTTTTTGGCAGAGGGGGATCAATATGTAATTATCTCCCCACTTTTGCTTAAAAGACTTCCCCCAAAGTGCATGAAATGGCATTTCAGAGACTCTAGATTTAAAAAATGTTCTGGGGTAGCATGCCCCTACACCACCTAAAGCCTTCCAGCTTTCGGACCTCAATACCTGCCCATTCCTGCTAGCAGCGTGGGGGCCCCTATAGACAATTTTGGTTTTGACCGGCCTCTTACAAATTCCAATCATGCTCAAAACAGAGCTCAAAATATTAATTGCAATATATAGATCAGTGGCACAAATATTTCTCGATTTCTGATTGGCTTGAATTGACTGCCACTGTGCCACATAAACAATCATTTGCAGCATGACTCATTATATGGTACATTGCACGATGTAAAAAAGGTATTTTTAAATAGGAGTGGGGCAGTTCATTCAACATGCCGAAGTACAAAGGGCCAAGAGCTGACCAAATTGCCGTTGGCCTTGGTGTGTGTGCTGCTGTTTGTGGGACTGCCTACTGTTTGCACAAATATATTTTCACACCTCCGAGTTTACCCATGGCGGAGTTAGCTAAAATGGACATCGAACACCAAGCAATCGATGTACCGGTAGGTTTGAACGTTTGACAACATTTTGTCATGCATTTTTTTAATTCAAATTTAACGTTAGTACCTGATAGTAATTGCCACGTCTTTCTATATTTGCTACATATAATGTAACAAATTATGTGTTAAAAATTAAAAAAACTTGAATATCGTAATTCATAAAAGCTAGTGCCTTAGTAGAGCATTCTATGTGAAATATTGCATAATCTTCACAAATGTACACGGCAATTTGTTGGCATTAAGCGTAAGCTAAAGGTATTTTCATTCAGCCATTCCACGGATATTTAGTAATCACAATATAGTATAAGTGTGCAATCGAAAACCACTATTAATACTAGTGAGATAATATTATTTTGCAGATCAAGATTAATTAATAATTGATTCAAGTTTAACTAGTTGTATTGGGAACGTTTGCGTGGGTATTTATGGTACAATTATATAATTTGTACTTGAGCAAATCACCTTGTTTAATTAATATCTCTCAAAGCTTCCCATCTAAGAGTCTTGTCAGCCGTGAAAAGACAGTGTTCATCAGTTGATGTGCTCTCAAAAAGGACTTGATAGTTTAATTACTAATGGTATTAAATATTAGACAACAGACAGACTATATTTTGCGGATTAAATTCGGAGATTAATATAAATTGGGTTGCAGTAGCTATTTATATTTTGTTTGCTTGCATGGCTGCTTACATACAAATCTGCTTTAATTTTTTTTTTTTTTAATTTTTTTATTAATTTTACAATACAAGATTGAAGGCTCAGACAACAGGACAAATAGAGTCCTAAATTAAGTCCTGCCTGACATGAATACACTACACTACATTTACATCACTATGACTTCAACTAATGTACATCTATTATAGTTACATAACGGAATCATTATGTAGACACATATATATACATACATACATATATACATAAACATATACATATACACACATACATACACGTACATATACATACACATAAATATAAAATTCACTACAAAACATAATACTTTCATGAACAACAATTTATAACACAAGAACGACACTTATGACAAAATGTTTTCCAAGTTCGTGGTCTGTCAACATCAAAATATGAATAAAGTTTAGTTTTATAGTGTTTGTTAAGTTTAGGAATTGTTTGGCAATGTACGATATAAATACATACAGCACCCTGGCCGTGCCAAAGATAATCATTAATGTACCATGTAAATATAATATTTATTGAGACAGATACATATAATGTAACAATTTGGGGGGACACTACTTTGGGGGACGACAATTGAAACTATCCAACTTTAAATAACTTACAATTCACACCTTAGCAGTTACCCCCTCTGGAACGCCGAGAATGTGTAGGGGGTTCAGAACATGGCCCTCGTGTAGACTTTTTGCCACAAAGAACCTGGTTAAAGCACACATTAACAAAGGGACTGTGATACACTAGTTCAAGATTCAGCCTTCACTATCACATGGAGAAAATGAAACTGCAAGCAGCACTGCATCAAGAAAATGAAGTAATACAATTCTATTGTACCCAATGCTTTTTATGCATATTATGCATATGCATTTTAGGCTATATTATTTTGAGATATAATTATCAGTCACTTATCAGTCTTGTATTGGTGGCTACGCGCCCTGTGCTGTATATACTATATAGCCTGCAATTATGAAACAAGTAACGTGGTAAACTCTGTAGCATAATGAGACTGTCACCACGCTTTAATCAAAGGTTTGGGGAATGGGGATTCAGGGACCTGTTGAGTTTGTATTTTTTCTTGACCAAATTTGACCAAAATATTTTCAAAAAACATTAAATTTGCTAACCAATTATTTCCAATTAGTTTCATCCAACAAATATGCTTTCATGAATAGAATATGCCATTTTACCCACCAGTTCTATAGAGGTGGGGGAGAGGGGAGGGGGTGGGTTGGTTGTGTTCCCCTACTTTAATGTTTTCAATTCAATGAATACTTCTTTCAAGATGACAACTAAATTTTAATGCAACTATATAGGATATTCCAGGTGCAAAAAAAAGTATTTTTTCTGAAGAACTATTGGACTCTTATGATGGAATAACAACTGCTTATGAAGCTTATCTTAAGGGAGCTGAGATATCTGGTGAGATGAAGTTTTATTTAATATCATCATTAATTTGATTATATAATCATCACAGGGGACCTCTGACTGATATGTTTAGACTATTAGGAGTCAGCTCCCAGTAAATGATGGGACACTGTGACGTACGACAAACTGCTTTGCATCATGTAAGGACAAACACCTAACGAATAATACATCCTAAGTTTTCAGAGCCAGAAATAACGTTCAGAAATTGTCTGTCGAGAAAGTCCGACCCAAATTAAATTTGATCGCAAATTTTTAAATTAGGTTCATTTTAAAATGGGTTGGAGAAATCATGACAATAAATCTTACTTTATGGTTATGCCAAACACTATAAATTAAAGTAAAAGTGTATTAAAATTGACAATAATTGTATAGTCTTTGTGGGATGGCACAGTCTTAACTCATTGTTTCCAGAAAACTCATGATTGGTCTCTTTTGCCCAGGCAAAACATCAACCAATTATTCAGCTTTTGGTCGGAAAGACTGTAATTTGGTCGGAAAATGTCTGATGTCCAATCATTATCTCAAGCTCTGGTTTTCATGTCCATGGTGGTCTAAATCCTACCTTAAGAACTTAAAAAAGGATTGTTTCTCAAAACCAACAGTTATATGTTCCTTAGCTTAACACAATTGCTATCCAAGAAAATTATATCATCTTTTAGTTCATAATTTAGTCAATATATACGAGATATATTCAGGATGAAAACAAGCTAACTCGATCACTAGGAGAACTATATTATAATATTATATTTTAGATAGAACAGGTAGAACATACTTTACCCATTTATATATAAGGTCCATTTAGATTTGCTCTAATATTCAATATTGTACAGTATATATTGCATATATATATGCTTTGTGCTAATATAGTGTCCATAAATTTCATGCTAATTTTAGGTGATAAACCCTGCCTGGGGACGCAATCTAATGGCTCCTACTCATGGATTACATATAATGAGGTACTTTGCCTTGATATTTATTTTATAGATGCCACATCTTTTAATATAGAATGCCCCCTAATGCACTAGTCAATTTGAAACCCTGCCCCTCTCCTCCCCCAGCACATGCAGGGTTAAAACAGGACTTTGCGGGGATTTACACGCCATTTGACGTTATCCATGATCTGTATAAGCCAAACTATATACCTCATTGGTTCGTGATGCTTCTGAGAGATATGTGATTGGCTTAAAGATATTTCGTCAGATCATGAAATGGCGTTATCCGTGTGTCTATGGTCTGTCCTCCATTAGATCATGGCTCTCGACCAATGAAAAGACAGATTGAATTCAGATTACTATTATCGACCACTAGAAAGACAGATTGAACTCAGATTATTGTATTGCAGGTTTTAGAGAAAGCAGCAGATTTGGGGTCCGGAATATTGGAACTTGGATACCAACCCTCTCCTGAGACCTTCGTTGGTATTTATGCCACGAACAAAGCCGAGGTATGATCACATTTTTTTAAATTTCCATTTATAAATAAACTAAAATTCGCATCAATCTAGAGATAGTTTGTGGAGATAACCCATATAAATCTAGCGCCATAAATGCAAACTGATATTTTTCAACAGACGTCTTCCTCTCGATATTATAATTTACGAGGTTCTAATTCCACTAAACTTTATTTGCCCGGTCCTAAGACTGAATATCTAAGTTATAGAGGGGCTAAAGTGTGGAACAGCCTTCCAGATGAATTAAGGAATAAGAAATCTCTTATTGCCTTTAAGGTGGTACACCACAACAAATTATTATTTTCTTAAAAATGGCTATTTCAATAATTTTTTTGCCCAGAACTATTCCTCTGATCAAATGATGACCAATGACACAGTTTTCAAAATTATGATTGCCATGGTTACCAATATAATTACCCTCAGCAGTCAAAGAATGGTGTCTCGATAAAAACGATTACAAGACAACCAAACATGACAAATCTTCAAAAATGGTAAAAATAGAAACCAATATATGACGTGTATGCTGTGAACTAGGATCTTTAAAAAATATTGAGTTTTAGTTATTTTTTTCTGAAGGAGTTGATGTCGCATATATTTTTATGTCTTTTCGGTCAGAAAAATAATGATTGTACATCATAGATTTAGCCAATTTCAAAAATCCTAGTTTACAGCATAGATAAGGTATATACAAAGCTTCACTGAAAATTTGAATTCATTTGGTTCATTGCTTTAGGAGATATCGTTTTTAGCGTACTGCTAATTAGGTCAAAATTGAAAACTGAATAAAAGCTTTTATTTACTTATACTATAAGCACAAATGAAAAATTGGACATGGAGCTCCCCTATATTTTCAAATGCTCACAAAATATACGTTGACTAATTCGGGGTCGAAGTCACATAGCCAAACATATCCTAAACGGGAGAGGTAGGCATATATATCATGAAAATGCCATGCTAGATTTTTTCAAAAATGTTTAACACGTACTATTTCAACATCTAAGTTTGGTTCCCAGCTGTGACCTCCGCCGTTGCCGTCTTTAAAAAGACACCAAGGTTTAACCCTTCGGTTCTTTGAAAGGTTATGGCAGATCGACTTTCGTCGGACTTTACAGGATGTCCTCAATCAGTCAAAGCCTTGAAGTGGAACCGTAATTATACAAAATATATAGCGTGAACACAATTTACTTTCACGCCATTATAACGCCTCTCCCGCCTAAATATAACCTACTTGTACCAGTGAACTCAATTTGGTGGAGTTCACTGACTTGTACTTGGTGTAATTTGAAATAAAATCGTTTAAATTCACTATATAGGTGGGGGGGGGGGGGGGTGTAGGTGGATGTCGTTGCTATGGTGGTTACTACGGGACAAAATTTCAAACCAGCTGCTATTTTCCCCTATTTACCCATTTTCCGCCAAACAAATAGAAAAATTAACACCAGAAAACGAAAAATGGATCATTAACGATGCATAATATGGCTAATTTCAAAATAGGATTTTCCTTTAAAATTTTGTGGTATACCACCTTAATGCAAGTAATGTGATACCTGGCCGGTTAAGTCAATTAATTAAATAATTTTCCTGATTGTTTATGTTTATATTCAAAACCTTTAATTGTATCTCTTATTTATGTATGCCTTACCTTTGTAATTAGTGTAACTATTGTAATGGGCAATTCCAGCTATCGCAATGCATGCCGGTAGAAGTGGTTATTTTTCCATTTCGCGCCAAATGGCGGACGGAAAATGTGTATTTTAAACGAAGCTATATTTTTACATTTTTATGCTTTATCTTTCGCTCCAAACACTGGTTTAAAAGTTGTATTTTTAGCAGAGGTGATCAGGACTCATAAACGTAAGTTTCGGCGAAATCCATTCGATAATTCGCGAGAAAATTGCTTTCGAGTTGACACAGGAGTGAAGCAAATTTGGCAAAAAGCTGGCTTCGAAAACTACTCTGTCGCACGTTTTGAAGTAAATAAAGTGATCGGTAAGAGCACTGTAGACAGCTCTGTAACCAAAGAATCTAGATTTATTGTTTTTATGTATTTCTGACTGCTTGATTTCTACGTACAGGCAGTTAAAAATCAAAATGTTTTAGCCGACATTTTGTCAACATGTCCCAGAGGCATGGCTTCACTTTGACATGGTTTGTCGCGAAAACAAACCCGGTTTACTAGCAACTTTTTCGTTATTTCCGAACAGTATTGACTGTAAAATACATCTGCTTTGCTGTTGACTTTATCTTGGCTATATTTTTGGTTGTGGCCACATGTGTTTATAGAATAGTTGCAAAAATTAGTGTTTTGGTTGCTGTGTGTATGCAAAAGGTTGTATTTTTAAGAAGCCCTTCCATTAAAATAACTGAAAATATATTATATGCAAAGTCCTTTGTCTGCCACTACTCCAGACAGTAAGTCGTGACTACCAGTGATTGCTGAAAGTTGTTAACAAACAGCCCTTTGTCCCATGATATACTGTAGTTCAACTATAATTGTTTAGGGGCTGTTCATAAGAACCATGCTTGCTATGCCCATACCAAGATTGCTTCATATATTGTTTTATATATATCTGTAACCTTGGGGTTCAGTGTCGGCTGCAGCCAAAAAATACGACACTGCTAGTCCCACAACATTCGGAAGGGTTGTTGTCGTTGCAGCCCATGACTGCCCGCTTGCTAGGACCAAGGCCAGATTTTGGTGTACATGCTGGGGGAGGTGAAATAAATTTTAGGGGAGGTGCAGTGTCTATGTCCCAGGAAGAGTGGGTTCTTGAATTTTAGGGTTTGTAAAGTTGTTAATAACCTGCCCCTATTCTTCCACAAAGTTTATGGACGTTAAGAAGTATCAATTTATTCTTTCCAACACAACTAAAACCAATATGTAAATAACTGTTGAATATGCATTCATGCAGATATGCTTACGTTAATGTAAATGCTGTGGAAGTTGAACACCTTGGGGAAAATTAAAGGTGCATGTTGCTGACTAGGTGCATGTTGCTGCTGATCACAGTTGGTACATTCATGACAATTGTTGTAGATAAAGAGGTTAGGGTGGTTTTAGTGTGCCCAATAGTAAGAATTGGCATTTTTAAAGATTTTGTCTTTATTATTATAACGCCAACTCAAGTACCTTTGTTTACTTTTGAAGTCCAAGGTTTTATTTATTTAATTCCCACCTAAATGTCCACATGAGTTATAATTGTAGGCTGATGATGGCCTTGGCAAATCATGCTAGCTCACCTTGCAAGCTTGTCATGTGCCTAATATGTGTTGGCTATCCAAGCCAACAGAAAGAAATGATATAATCATATTTCCTGGAAAATGAAATTAGTGTATATTTTGCAAAATAGGTAATTACAGAAAATGTTCACACTCCCCCCTAAGGGAAATGGGAAGTTTGCTCACTATCTCCACTCCCCTCTTAGGAAGATATCTCCCCCTCTTAGTAAGATGTCTTAAACAGGGACCTAAGGTGCCCCTTTGGAAGTGCCAATCTGAACCAGATTTCATCCACACCCTGTGAACTTGATAACATTTTTAATTGATTTACTTGAGTGACATACAGTTGCAGACCCTTCATGAAGCAGCAAGAGAAGCAGAAACTGACCTGATGGTCCACAACAGTTTGGTTTGTTCACTGCCAACCCCCCTCCCTCCCTCCCAATAATAATTCACAATCTAGAATGTTTGGTGTGGATTGAAAAACGTTTGAATGTTGATGAGCACTCTTGGAACATTTGTAATTAAGCTCCTTCCCCTGTTGATTTGGAAGGATGACAATAGAAGTCTTGGAGGGGAGTCCAGACCTTTCAAGGCCTAGCCCTACCAGTTTGACCCACTTGAAAGTTTCATGTGAACCCAGTAATGTGGAGATGTTGCCTTAGTCCAACGGCCACTTAGTCACTAGCATGGCCGGATTTTGAGGGGAGCTGAGCACATCTCCTGGGATAATTTTGCACCTCCCCTGAGAATTTTTGTGCCACCCCTGGTAATTTATACACCTCCCCTTGTTAACAGTTAAATGATGTATCAAATTTAATATTGAATAATAACAGAACCATTACAACCAACTTGCCAAGTTTTGGTCAAACACAATTTCAATTGGATGAGTCACACAATCATAATGCATAAATACATACATTACATTACATACATAAAGTAACATTTTTTACTTTACACTGCACCTCCCTTAAACTTTATTTCACCTCCCCCCAGCATGTACACCAAAATCTGGCCTTGGTCCTAGCAAGCGGGCAGTCATGGGCTGCAACGACAACCCTTCCGAATGTTGTGGGACTAGCAGTGTTGTCTATTTTTGGCTGCAGCCGACACTGGACCCAAGGTTACAGATATATATAAAACAATATATGAAGTAATCTTGGTATGGGCATAGCTGCCATAGCAAGCATGGGTCTTATGAACAGCCCTAAACAATTATAGTTGAACTACAGTATATCATGGGACAAAGGGCTGTTTGTTAACAACTTTCAGCAATCACTGGTAGTCACGACTTACTGTCTGGAGTAGTGGCAGACAAAGGACTTTGCATATAATATATTTTCAGTTATTTTAATGGAAGGGCTTCTTAAAAATACAACCTTTTGCATACACACAGCAACCAAAACACTAATTTTTGCAACTATTCTATAAACACATGTGGCCACAACCAAAAATATAGCCAAGATAAAGTCAACAGCAAAGCAGATGTATTTTACAGTCAATACTGTTCGGAAATAACGAAAAAGTTGCTAGTAAACCGGGTTTGTTTTCGCGACAAACCATGTCAAAGTGAAGCCATGCCTCTGGGACATGTTGACAAAATGTCGGCTAAAACATTTTGATTTTTAACTGCCTGTACGTAGAAATCAAGCAGTCAGAAATACATAAAAACAATAAATCTAGATTATTTGGTTACAGAGCTCCATTTGAAGGGGTAAATTGTCTACAGTGCTCTTACCGATCACTTTATTTACTTCAAAACGTGCGACAGAGTAGTTTTCGAAGCCAGCTTTTTGCCAAATTTGCTTCACTCCTGTGTCAACTCGAAAGCAATTTTCTCGCGAATTATCGAATGGATTTCGCCGAAACTTACGTTTATGAGTCCTGATCACCTCTGCTAAAAATACAACTTTTAAACCAGTGTTTGGAGTGAAAGATAAAGCATAAAAATGTAAAAATATAGCTTCGTTTAAAATACACATTTTCCGTCCGCCATTTGGCGCGAAATGGAAAAATAACCACTTCTACCGGCATGCATTGCGATAGCTGGAATTGCCCATTGTAATTGTAATTTTTAATGTAATTTCGAATATTCACATCTACGCCCCTCATGGAAATCAGCCTTTGCTGTGGGGGTTAGCGCGGTTAAATAAAGTTTCTCCATACCATACTATGCCAAATGAATTTCAGATTTGCATACACGTTGTTAGAAAAGTTGTGTTAAGAGGCATTTTTTCTATGTCGCGTATTTATGATGAAAAGTTTTCAAAACCTAAAATATTTTTGGGGGCACCTCCCAAAACTTATTTGTTTTAGCTACATTTTCTAGTTTATACAGTTAGATACCTTTTTAAATGCATCTGGCGGTTGAGAAACATAAAAAGCAGTAAAAATTGACATATTTACAGACACAGTTTTCTCTTTGGCGTACTATCTAAAATTTCTTCATTGTAGCATTATTTTATACAAAAGAAACACCTCTTAAGGCCTGATTCCACGGCGAAATTATTCGCGAGAAATTGTGTCTGCAGAATACGGATGGCTGCACATCAGTCAGTTCTATTCAATTTCCCCACTTTTTTCGCTTTCGCAGTGAGTAGAACTAACTTCTACTCACTGGCGAAGCGAAATTTTTTCTCGTGAAGCCTGATTTATGTTTTCTGCGCATGCGTCAATTCATTTCGTGCGAAATTTTTCGCATTTCGCTGAGAAAAACACTCGTGGAATCAGACCTTTAGGGGCTGTGTATATATGAACCCGGCTATCCGGGTTGGTCCAGTTAGTCGGGGCTGTCGGGCTGGCCCTGTTAGCACGAAAGTCATATTCATGCTTTATTGGACAGATTTTCGATTTAAAACTACTTATCCGGTTACCCGGGCTGGAGATTTTACATGGACAAATTTCAGCACGGCTGACCTGGCGCTCCGTTTGACTAAAGTGAGATCCCAGTTAAACGGGCTGGCCCTGTTTTCATCTAAAGTGAAATTGTTTGGTAAAGGAAAATATTATGTTGCCGGGCGCCCCCGTACGTTTAACCGGACTCAAGTAAATAGCCCCTTAAAGATATTCATATACCTGTAGTCTCTCCAATTTGCTATTATTTGTTTGTAGTGGATACTGACAGATGTTGCATGCCAGACATACTCAATGGTCTCGGTACCACTCTATGACAGCCTGGGTGCCGATGCCTGCACCTTCATCATTAATCACTGTAAGTCATCACAGAGGTCACGAATACATCTCGACAGTGGAGGGGGTGGGGTGCCTTTTAGTTACTAACACATATGTGATTTCAGAGAATTGTCTTATTGATGTCTCCCTACTATATTCACTCCACCCCTGATAATTCAATTTAGCATACATTGTAGTCACTACATGTCTTCTGATTGGCTTGTTGCTTACAGTTAAATATGGCAATCACGCAACCTACAGATAACTCAGTTATCTGTAGGTTGAGCCCGCAGTACGTACTTTTTAGCGAGCGGCAACTTTTTTTTACAAGAAAAAACAACATGAAAAAACGATTTTTTTTTAAAGTTTTTGCGTAAAAAAATACACTCTTTTTAAACATTTTATCAGAACTACATTAAGTAAATTAGGTTTCTAATATTTTGTCGTTCTTGTTCCTATTTTAAAATTGGTTTTTACACCAGTATTTTAGAGTAAACGTTGTTTTGTGCGACAGAATTTAGATCATTGTTCATTGAAGGAGTTTAATAACAATGCAAAGACAATGTATAATACTGAAACAATTATTGAATTCGGGTTTTATTATATCTGGAATTATCAAGGTCTCGGTAAGTATTATCAGTCTCAGCCTTCGGCTTTCCTTGATGACACTCACTTTGACCTTGATATATAATTCCGGATATCACAAAAACCTCATCCAATAATTGTTTATTATTAATCCGTTTCGGTGCCTACAAAATTATATATATTTTGGTTATTTCACACATGTAGCCGACATTTCAGTGATCGTGTGCGACGAGAACAAAGTGGATGTTTTACTGGAGAAAGCTGAACAGTGTCCGAAATTGAAACATATCATTACAATTGGAGATGTAAACGAAGAAGACGAACAGAATGCTGGGAAATATGGGATTACGATCAAGTCATTTAAGGATGTGCAGGTAAAGTGCATCACTTTTTGATCGATGAATTTCATCAGTTGTGAGTAGAGCATGACCATAATGTACAATTTAGAAAATAGATGAATTTGGTGACCGTGTATTTATAACAAATCTGAGCTTAAATTGTATGTTTAAAGTGTATAAATTATGCTTGAATCTCGTAATATTGTTTTTACATGTAGGTTTTAACCTTTTCTTTACTTCAAATTTTTACCAATTAGGAGAAAACTTTGTCGACAATGAAGGAGCTATTTGGTATAAATTCAGTTCGTTTAGTTTTACTTTCCTTCTGTAATACCACTGGAAAAGTGCGAATAAGGGATGGAATACTGCGGGTCTAGTGTTAAGTTAGTGAACTTCCAGACGAAGGGCCTTCGCTTGAAACGTCGAAGTTCTTGTTTTATTTTTCAGGTAGTTTGATCCAAAAGACCCGCAGTATTTCGTATAGGCACCACCCACAATGGCACCCTGCACTCATTCGGAATTAGGGATGGTTCTTTCTTCTAGAAACGATACGGGGTTGTAGCCACGATGTTAACATCGCATGGTACGACTAATCTGTTTGAGGCCAAAGGCCTGTATAGAATCTCTAGGATAGGGCATGCTCCCCCGGAATATTTTGAAAATCTGAGCGTTCTGAAACGCTATTACGTGCATCTTGAGACCATGCACTCTGATCCTTAGATATAATATACATTCAAAATCGCGTATACACTCGTCACCACAAAGAGCCTGCATGTATGATTCAGATAAGTGAGAAAAAGTATTTTCCGTGAAATTATTGGTGCGACAAATGTCGCATTTTCTCACTATTGGCTACGGCCCTGTGATATTAGCGTATATACAATAGTTTTACAATGAAATTAACCAGAAACTAAATATTGCGCGAAACTCTTTTACAGGACTTGGGACGCAATAATCGGAAAGAAAAATCGGTAAGTGATTTGTCTTTTACTTAGAAACCTTATAATGTTGTAATAAATTTAAGACATTTCCAACAAGCTCGTTCTAGCAACGTGTTCTTTAGGCAAGCACGTAGTTCTTCTGAAACTTTTGATGAGATGAGATCGAATTTTTAGGTCCTTTTAACGGCCCTAAAGTTTTCTTCAAAAATCTCGCTTCGCTTCTTCCAATTACCTGCATGCCTGCACAACTCAGATGATATAAATGGAACCAGCGTGTTTACAATATCGGGTTGTTTAAATGCACATTGCTCTCATATCGTAACGTGTAATTGTTATAATAACAATCGGTATTTTCTTCCAATTTCCAGCCGGGCAAACCTGAAGATATCTTCACTGTTTGTTTTACAAGTGGAACGACAGGTACAGTGTTAAAGCCTAGTCAGATTAATGAGACGAGTTATATGTACTTGTCTTTGCAGGACAAACTAGCTGTCTGTCTATATAGAACCCCTCATTTGCCTTTCGAGTAGGCGCTTGGCGACAAAATGTCGACAAAAACAGAAAGGATTTAAGTCGCTTAATATTTGTAAAGTCGCAGCAAAACACGATGAATATATAAGAGTAAGCTGTGGGAAGCTCGGAAAAGCTTCGTTAATTATGGGGTTGTAGATGTTTTTGTGATGATATTTTTTGAATGCAAGGCGTATGCATTCTCGTATTACCGAGTTGATTTTACATGGCAAAATTAATAGTCATTTTGCCTAACCGGATCTCGGCACCCTCGTACCCAGAGCCTGGGTACGAGGTTGGTTACCCGGTTGCACCATATAGTGCCTTCTAAACACTCACCCGGTAAAACTGATAAATTCCTAGAATACCTGTAAATCTCGCCGTTACCAAGTAATTCAACAGCCGGGTAACTGCCCTTCTTAGAAACAGAACTTTAAAGAATGCGACTTTAGCTTTGAACTTTTCAGTGGTGGGCTTAGTGGATGACAACCGTCCCAGACTCTTTAATCTGTGCTCACGAGCATTCCTTTGTATGCGTAAATCTCATATACAAGTCTCTTAATATGCTTTATCTATACTACATAAATAATTTGCTTTTGGGTGTATCATGATAATCGCTTGCCGAAAAATTTCGATATGCCGAAACCATCGATTTTGTTGTACTACAAAGAAGTAGAAATTTCGCGTTAAAAACAATCCATGTCTATCTGTGCTCGCGTGGTTCTAGCAATTAACAATTGCCAGTCTGTCATGTAAATTCTTTGTTAGGAAATGTACAAGTGTCATTTATGTATTTTGTTTTTCTACTAAATGGATGTGTGAAAAGGCGAAAATGGCTGAACTTCCTTCGAAACTCTCGTCGACAGTGTTTGCACTTTTCAGTGGGAATCCTAAACGTTTTTCAGAGCCAATGGTGTATATCTATTTCCAATCCGTTAACCAGTTTAATGTTGCAATAAATAAACAACATTAAGGTATGGTTATGGCAATACACGTCAATGTCCGCCAACTTCTTCACCTTTGGTACAATATATCTCCCGTAGTATTTATTGCGCTCACAGGGACCAAAGCTCGTACATTAACAAATCACATCAATACAAAAGACGAAAAATAATTTTGGTGTTTATTTAAAAATTATAAAAAGCATTACAGTTGTATTTGTAATGAAATTGAAGACGTGCAGCTGCAGACATATTAAGTTATACAAATGTATTTATTAATACCATTACTTGCTTAAAATGTGACAAAAGGGAAAGTGCATTGATTATAAGCTGAGCACAAAGATATTTTCCCTATAAGAGATCGTATGGAGGTGATAATAATAGTATAAAAGTGAAATAAGCCATGTTCATGTTCGATAATTGTTCATATTTAACGAGTGCACACTGCGCATGTCAACTCACGTCCTGCGATATAAGGCTTGCATGGAAGAGAGCCGCATTCTCCTTCCACGAAATAAAACAAAGCGCCGTTAACATCAGCGTGTGTTCCTCGCGTGTAATCAGGGTTTTCATCAACGCATGTAAACATTGTACGATGATGACCGTAATCTTCTGCCATCAAATATCCTTTGTACTCGCGCGTCCATCCCGCGGGGCACACGTTACGACCTGGTATCATCATTTGTGAGGCACGTTTGGTCACATGACACACTGCACATGGGACATCATGGTCGTGTAGGCTGCTGGTATATATGCCCGTAGAGTACGTTTGATATTCAGCTCCAAACATTTTGGCACGAGCTCCTTGTGATCCAGATTGATATTTTTCGTAAATCGGGTCACGTGTCAAACATACGTAATTAGAGGCACCGCCCTTATGAGTATAATGAGATCCCCCGACGTATCCTAAAGAATCAACAAAATAACAAAATATTTTCAAATTACTATGATGTTGAATGTTTTATTAGCACTGTTAAAATCGGAAAAAAATGTCCATCCTGGTCAGGTGAGATGAAGCGTTCATATGGAAAATTCTGTCCCATTTGACTGAAACCCCACCCAGCGCAAGGTGAGATCTCACCTAACCGGGCTGGCTCGTATCTCATATGAACACACAATGATTTTTATATCCAACATAATAAGGACACGCGGATCTCACTCAGATGAGTTTCCCTCATATGAACAGGCCCTCAATTTCCTGTCACTGTTCATATTGGATCAGAGATTAACACAACCGTGAAAGAAAAGAGAGATACGTTGATGCGGTGTATTTTAAATGCATCAAATGGGTCCAAGCCCCCCCCCCCCCTCTCCCCTAAGATATAATCTGAAAAGTCCTCTGTGACAGAACACAAAAAAATGTAACTGTTACCTTCATAGACCAATGTAGCTCCAGTATTTGGACAGGTCTTTTTCCCCCACCGGACATAACTCACTCCAACTTTCCCAGATTCACCTTGTATTCCCTTGAGACCTTCAGGACCTGCTAGGCCGCGTTCACCTGGAACTCCTGGCTCACCTGGCAGAATGTTAAAACAAATAATTAGGGGGAGCTTAATAAGTATTTGGTACGTATTTACAATGAGTATACTTTGACAGTGTATGTGAATGAACATGTGAATGTCAAGGGACACGTACGGTCGTTTCAGATTACCTCGGGCTCCCTTTGAGCCATCCCTTCCATCTCTGCCGTCTTTCCCTGGACTCCCCGCAGTGCCATCTTTTCCTGCCTTCCCTGGACTTCCCGCAGTGCCTGGACTTCCTGGAGTGCCATCTCTTCCTGGTGTACCTGGGGGTCCTCGAAGGAGGAATGCAGGTTGGCGACCAGCATATTGATACGACTGGTTCAGTCTAAACATAGGAAATAAGAAATTATTTTCGAACTATAAAGTTCGAGTTAATATATAAGCCATCAAGTTATATCCAACCAATACATTTTGTGGCAGATTTACAATACTTCCGTATTGCTAAATATTTATTCAAAATACTGCGTACTGACTTAAAAACGTCGTATAAATTTACTAATGTGGAAGTTTGGCTATGGTATTGTAAAGAATCTAATGTATGACAAAATATGGTTTTGTATTTCCAGACATGGAAAACGTGTTCAATGTTCCTCGGATCCTGAATTTGCCTTTTTCAAATGTTCCTCAAATTCGGCTCAAAATGCGTAAAAACAATGAAAAAAATTGACCGTGCATTACGCGTGCAACAATAAAGTTGTGATGGTTGTGTTATTTTATATTTAATAGTCCTTTGAATTGGGGATGTGTAACTTTTTAGTGCAAAGTTTTTAACTTTGCAGTATTGTGATGGTGGGAAAAATTCAAACGAGTCATACATGGTGTAAACTTTCCGGGGGGTGTTTACGATTGTTTGTATATTTACAGAGCCTATAAAACTATAGAGATTTCAATTTTTTTTAACTACAGCCACACAAGTTATCACTTCATTCTATCGTTTTATGGAATGTTGGACAAAATATAATCAATTATAGATTTAATCGTGACAATTTTACCTTCTGAGACAGGCATTTGGACGTATTATAAACGATAACTTGCCCCCCGTACCAAGATTTTTCTTCAGAAAAACTACCAATGCGCATGCGTTATTGCTGTATCACAAGGTATAATGGCGGACGTATAGGCGCGTGTCGTACATAACACGACAAACACGTTATTTTAGCTGCAGTGATAAACGATTTTATGTTTTAAAATTATGATTAATAAAATACGTTTTAGCGCTAGGCTATTTTAGTTCTGAATTATTCTGAATTATATTTCAAATTATTAAATCAACTTGCGTATACAAGTACACATCAAATAGTCGTACTGTCATTGTTTCTGGCGTATCATTTTATAGTTAATGGCGTGTTATGAATAAGTAAATTGAAATTTGCAGCACGACGAATTAATATAAAATATCTAAAAAAGTGAGTAAAGTACATGTCTTATTGGCATAATTTGTCGTTTGCAATATATCTTGACCGCTTCGCTTTCTCGACAGCATCATGTACAAGCGCTAGCAGCTGCTAGATTTCGTCGCTTTTGACCTATATTATTAGTATATATATATATATATATATACACAATGAGCGTCAGATTTCGGTGATTACAGATCTGCACGCTGCCTAGTATTAAACTACAGTAGAATATTTCCATATATATCTTTTAACGCGTGTTTACTTTTAATATTAAATTTTGTTGGCATCTCACTCGATTGAATAATAGTTGAAGGGTTTTTGTAGATGGAAATTATCGAGTGTAAACATCATGCATTGACATACACCAGCCACATCATGCATTGACATTGTGATTGTTTAGCGAGCGTGAGTAATTTGATACAAGGCTGTAAGCTATAATTATTATTTAGACGTTGCTCTCCAAACTGTTTAATATTTCGCTTTATTTTTATTGCATGCATTTTTTGTCAATGAATTCATAAACTACTTGTGTTTCCTTACATTTTGAAATAGCATTTGGTTAGTTTTGTTATATAAAATAAACAGCCCCTAAATTTGCCTTGTCAATTGGATTTATACAGCAGACTTGCCATGTGCAAATTAGTTGACCACATATAATTTATGCTGTCTAAAGTCTAAATTAGTTCTACAGTTCTGCTTAAATTGGTTTAGATTCAATACCAGTATATCATGTGGCCTGAATTTCAGACACTCACCCATTGAAGCCATTGCAAAAATGGAGGAGTGAATTCTATATTAAATCAGCCCAAGCCTGTCTATATGATAATGATTAATCATATGCCAGTCAAACCTATTTGGTGTTTTTATTTGTGTTTATACACCTTGTTGGGCCTTAGCTAAAGCTGTGTCAAATTTTCAGTCGCAAATGTTTTGATGAGACAACATATAGTTGCTGCCTTGCCAGTCAAAATTTTGCTTTGTGAACAGCAGTATATATTTGTTGTGTGAACACACACCACATTTTCTGTGATCAGAAAACTTTTGTATGTGACATTTTTTCTTGGGCTAACCGATGTCTGTTTCTCTGCAAATACAGTTGCTACATGTAATCAAATATCTGGGCAAATTGCCATAGAAAAATTGTTGTGTTGGCAGCGCTTAAAATCAAGATCACGCGTCGCTATATAATGTCCTCAATCACCCCTTTATGACTTTAGTAAGATAAACTGGACACTGACACTGTTAACGCAGTTCACGCTATAGCAACTTCCATTAACTATAAAATGATACGCCAGAAACAATGACAGTAACTATTTGATGTGTACAAATTGTATACGCAAGTTGATTTAATAGACTTACCTCTCTCGGGTCTTTGTCGTAATTTGAAATATAATTCAGAACTAAAATAGCCTAGCGCTAAAACGTATTTTATTAATCATAATTTTAAAACATAAAATCGTTTATCACTGCAGCTAAAATAACGTGTTTGTCGTGTTATGTACGACACTGACGCGCCTTTGACAGTATCTTACCTGATGGAGTGATGGTATAGATATCAAATATACTGATAAAAAGTAGAAATTAAACCTGATTACAAATATTAAAAGGGGAAATAAAGAATTCAAAAAAAATCGCTATTTCTGTAATCGTGATGTAGGATTAAACAAAATGTATTTGGCTGTCTACCGCAGTTTTGACATATACTTCCGTTCAACCATGCAGTGTTTGCTGACTTTATATATAATAGCTAATTATATATTTTCATTTCAACAGTTTTATGAACCGCCGCAACATGCATGCACAGCAATTACGCATGTACAGACCACGTTTGTCCCCCAGCTAGTCGATATAATATGATTTAGAGACTAGGTTTTTCCCTTTGAAAGTGAAACTTTGCACTATCCTTGGATCACTAGTTTAGAGAAAGTAATTGAAATTTGTTAAAGCGTACAGCGTATTACCCGGCATTGAAGATATATTGAGACGACTGCATGTTATATTTATATACACAATTATACACAGAAGAAAGTCAGGAAAGTCCTCTGTATTCTGAGGAAATAAACATTCCTCAAGGATTCAAAGGAGGTTCCAAACCAAAAATATGTTCCTCACAGCATAAGTCACGACTGCATGTTATGTAATACACTGTCACACTGATAGCCAGAGCACAAATTCCTCAGAGATTATTTCAGCTAGCTATAGCTGAGGAAGTTCCTAAGATGAGGATTGAGGAACAATATTCTTCTCGCTTCTCACTTTTCTGGAAAATTGCTGAGGAAACAAAACAATCTTCAAATTCTATTAACAGGATATGAAGAACACTTAATTCGCAATCTCAAATAGGGTCAAATGGCAGATAACTAAGTATCATTCCTCAAAATTCCCCCTAAAAGTACGCGTGAAAAATTCAAAATGTTCCTCCGTCTTGTTGCTAAGACGAATGTTCCTCAGGATTCCGAGATCCCACTTTTTTCCTGGTCTGTGTATTTCTGTCATGAACTATATGAAACACAATAGCTGGAAAGTCAAATGTAAACATCATATAAGGATATATTTTTCGGTTTTAGTACTGAGATTCATACTTTCATTTTTCAAAAACTCGCGCAGGCTGAGGCTGTGTAAAGGGGGTCTTAATTTTAAGTCATATTTTAAAGCTTAATTAAATTAAATAATTTTAAGTTCCGAGTTCAGCCATGCAAACTGCTCACTTGCGAGCGTTCAGTTCAACAGGCTTTAATAACAAGTAAACCAATTATATTTCAGTAATTTAGTGATTCAGTTCAGAAATACTTAGAGTCAGGCATACTGCGAAGGAATTACCAAGTATCAAATTGAACTTCTGATTTTATTCATGTCACCAGTGATGCAAGGACAAGAGGTATATGTGGTGTGGTGCTTTTCTCACAACACCATCTCGAAGATGCCAACTACGTACTGTAAAATACCAAAAGGCACCTACCTTCCTTCAAGCTTTTCTAGCTTTATTAATGCTTTCTTAATATCTGTCTCATCTGTGCTACGTTTGCTTCGCCTTATACCGTGTCCGTGTCTTTCGCTGCTCAAAGACTTAAATCCCAAAGACTTTTCTTCTTCCAGAGCGTTCAACCTGCTGTTTAAAGCTTTCAGAGAAGCGAAACCCTTTGCGACCACAGCCAAAAGAACAACGACAACCACACATAATACAAGCAAAAGTACTTTCATAACAAAGTATGAACGATGCTTGCTTGTGTCATGTTCTTTGCTCTTTTCCATCGTTTTGGCAGTCAAACGTTCGTTTATATTTTCTCTCAATTTACTGAGAAACCTTCAGCTGAACGTCTCAGTGTAAAATGACTAGGAAATAATAAGTTTAGCTTACACATTAGTTATAATTTGAATAAAAACTAGGCAGCGTGGCCTAACACGAAAAAACAAGAATAATAATGTTACAATTAATTCTTCATACGTTGACAAAAGGCTAGGACAAAGTTCGTCCTTTTTCGCTACTCAAAGGTTCTTTCTATATATCATTTTAAATATTCTGTGACTATCTTGTCAAAATGTGTTAAACTAGAAATCTTACATTGTTTTAAGGTAGATTCATGTCACTAGCCATTCATTTTCAAGTTTAATTACATATTCATGCAGTCTTCTGCTATCAGCATGTTAGAGTGACAATAAGCACACGTAGAGGTCTGTCTGTTGTCACGAACATCTTTATATTATTTCAGCGCTATTTCAAAGTACATAACAAAGACTTATATGGTTATATTCACTTAGTCAGTGGTCTCACGCGAGAAAATGATACTTTGCCGTGTTTTCTGCATTTTTACTTTAAAAAATGTTCTGGTGGTTGTGTTCAGCAATAAACATGTACTGAAGAAATCCGTCTAATGTCACAATGCACTGCACGTGATAGAAAACTCAATTTGATTTAAAGCATGCCGCTAGGCTCGCGCCGTCGTGGATGACGCATACACAGTATAGGTATTGACGCATACACAACGTCCTTTCCAGGCGGTGATTTGAGGGCCTGTATAATACGAGGTTGAGGCAAAACTTGGATAAGGCACTGATCTGATATGTAGACTGGATAGTGCAGCCTATCGTTCACTACAGTGCGGAAAAAAGACCAGTTGCAAAATTACTTATACACACATTTTTTTAGAAAACAGACAGAATTTCAAACACTGAATAAAACTGAATAAAATTCAAAGCAGAGGCTTCGGTGGCGCATTCGTCAGAGCAAGCGCCTTTCACCTCTGAGTCTTGAGTTCGATTCTCGTTGAGGACACTCATCACACTCATGTGAAAAGAGTAAGTCAACGCTCTGTCGAAAGTCGTGGGTTTTCTCCGGGCACTCCGGTTTCCTCCCACAGGGAAAGTTGACTGGGTGGGTTAGGATAGACAGATTAGGAAAGTAATATCACAATTGTAAAAATAAATAATGTAGGTTAAGTACATAATATAGGTAAGCTAGATACTTGATGTAATCGGTCACTGAAAAGCCCCAATGGGGAGTGAGCTGAATAATGTATGTGTAAGAATGAAATCGAGGGTATGCGCGTCTATAATGCTGGGCTTCAGTAATTCTGCAAATGATCTATAAAGCTAGTTAAACAATGCATGCAAGACAATTAAGATGCGCATGTTTTTAAGCTATATCGGCGGTTTTTTGCCAAAAGATGGAACGCGGATATGTCTTTGTAATCCAGCAGACGCGTATTGTAGCTATACCCGCGTTTCACAGTATGTCCAGAGTTGTAAAAAAGCTGCGGGTATGCAGGTACCACCCTTGAGGAACGTTTATTGGCATCGAGGAAGGTTGAAGTGGAAACACGGAATAACATATTGGAAGGCAGTAAAGGCCATGTTACACGAGGCAATTTTTGCTGCAACTTGCAACGCAATTTCAGCCACAGAGCGATGTTAGGTAAAAATATATTCGCAGAGAAATTATAAGCATGAATCTCGTTTTACTTTGCCGATATTTTTCTTGCTAAACATGCCAAGAAGGCGACAAAGAAATGAATGAGAATGATAATTTCGGTGGAGTAAAACGCGGGCCATGTTCACTGTTTTTCTGTGCATGCCGGCATTTATACATACCATGACTCTGTGCAGAAATTGCGTTGCAAGTTGCATGCAGCAAAAATTGCCCCGTGTGACATGGCCTTAAATACTAGACTGGTCAGGGTAGTATTAGTAGCAACACTCAGCACTCAGTCAGAGATAGCGGCGGTTTGAGGTAACCGAATCAGTGTCAAACTACAAAAAGATAATTATAATAATTATGAAATTAAATTAACGCGGCTGATCCAACGAGCTGCCCATTTATACGACTATTATTTGAGAAATATACAATAAACATTGTCAATAGAATATATTTAACAGTGCATTATTTATTATGAATGCCAACAAAATTTGATATTTACCCATAACCTAACACAGCAGTACCATCGTATATATACATGAACTTGTGGTTAGAGCTTGACAGCTGGACTCTGTAGCTCAGTTGGTTAGAGCGCTGCACCGGAATAGCAGGGCCGCAGGTTCGATTCCTGCCAGGGACCTATAGTTGCATTTTTCGCAGCTGTTCCTGGTTAGGTCTAATAAATATATATAATTTACACTCGATAATTGACATTTACAAAAACCCTTCAACCATTCTTTATAATAGTCCGTTTTACGTGCATGCTTACGCCGCAAAATCAAATACGTGGATGTATTCCCCAATATTTCAATGAAAACAACGGACTGAAGTCATTACAGATTTACAGTTCGAGATAACCGGGTAAATTCGGTCAAGGGAAGCAAAATTGATTCGAGATAGCTGGGAGTTCGAGATAACTTTGTTCCAGATAACCGAGCAAAATTGATTGAAATAGTAAAGGCTAATCCACGGCAGGGATTATTCTAAGCTGGATTTCCTACCACTTTTTGAAGTTGTAAAAATATTTTTGGAGTTGTAATCGTAAATTACTGGAGTTGTTGGTTTATATTTTTATTTACAATTTGAACAAAATATCAAAACTGTATCAAATACTATTATTTGTACCACAGTTTTATCCAATCCAACACGATAACAAGAAATTCACAAGGAATAGCACATTATAAACCTTGACATAGCTAAGGATAATTTTTCCGAAACACATATGAAAATGAATAACCAAAATCGGAATTGGAAAATTGTCTGCAGAGGTGACTTGCTTTCCAGTAATATGGAGGGTTGATGTGGAAATTCAGCCACTAGGTTACTTAATTAAATGAAAAGATGTTAACAACTGATTGTAGTACAGCTACTTTCATCGGTCTCACCCAAGGTGTATAGGAAGGAGCGCACGAACACCTATACATGGACCATTTGGTGAGACTCGGTCCTTGATGATAAGGATGGTATATGTGTTGTGTGTTATGTATAATCTCTCATATACTGAACTTGGAAATGGCCGCCGGACCTCTCCAAACTTTAATAGGAGCGCGGGTGAAAATGCTGTAAATATACGATACTATTTCAGTGAGTGTGTACCAAACAACCCTAAAATCGTATGCTATAGAATAATGATTTATTGTTTTGAGATTTCTTAATTTGCTGGAGTTGTAAAATTTTCTTGGAATAATCTCAGGGTTTAAGTTCGAGATAGCGGGGAGTTCGCGATAAGCGAGTTCGACACAGCGGGGTTTTTTCGAAGCACGGGTGGCAGATGCGGTTAGCGCGCTGTCTCTTACCTCTGAGTTAAGCTGGCTTTACAGCAGGTCGAGAGCTTGGATTTACTCAGGTTGGGTAACGTCAGTGCGCTTGATAAACTCATGTAAGTTGAGATTGGTTGGTTCTCTCCTGTGCTTCGAGGGTTTTTCTCCGGGTACTCCGGTTTTCCTCCCTCACTAAAAACTAACCCTTATAGGCACTAACCACTAACTAACCCTCGGAACCTTCGTCAATTGGGTTGCAAAACCTGTTAAGGCTTTCCGTCCACCTCAGGGTGGTAAACATATTAAACTACTGTATAATATCATTCGCCACCCATACGTCCTTCCGTGTTCGTGTTGTAACCTGACTCTTTCAATCTGACTATTTTATAGGTCAACCGAAGGGAGTTATGATAACAAACAGGAATGTCGCGTCAAATATTGCCGGCTTTCGCGTACATTTTGAACGGGTAAGAATGACTTGAATCCATGCGCAACAATGCCACAATTTGTCTGAACTTCCTGGAAAAGATTCAGAACACTTAGAACACTTAAATGAAGTTTGATCAAGTCCTACGACTGGTCCTAGAGCTGGATGAACTTGGGTAGATATTTGTTTGATTTCAAAGATACTAGGAACATAATAGAAATCGAAAATTGGCAAATATATATACAAATTTTAACACACTGTATACTGAATTCGGTGCTGAATTTATTTAAGTCCCCTAAACTATTTAGCTTTGCGTGCCTGAATCTGTGTATTATTGGAAACCATTTCGCCTGTTAAGCGTGTCTCTTGCCCACACTTTCAATATTCACCATTAATAAGCATCTACTTTGCTTTCAGAATGGTCGTCCACTTCTCTCAAGCGATGTTCAAATCTCGTACTTACCTATGCCACACATGTACGAAAGAATCATACAGGTATATACAGCGACGAAATTACAGTTGAGCCTCGGTATCTATAGAAAGACACAAATTATGAAGAATAGGATCATATTCAATTTCAATATTAAATGTGGCACCGTGGCAGATGCGGTTAGCGCGCTTCACCTTACCTCTGAGTTAAGCCTGCTTTACTGCAGGTCGAGGGCACGGATTTACTTAGGTTGGGTAACGGTAGCATCCCTGCGCTTGGTAAGCCCGTGTAAGTTGATATTGTTGGTTCTCTCCTTGGCTTCGAGGGTTTTTCTCCGGGTGCCCCGGTTTTCCTCCCCTCACTAAAAACTAACCCTTAGGACCATTAATCTTAACTAACTATCCCTCGGAACTTTTGTCAATTATTGGGTTGCAAGACCTGTTAAGGCTTTCAGTCCAAACATAATAAAACTAAAACTACACAAAATGAGTTTTTGAAACTGTAAATTTCCGCCTTTATTTACAGTCTCGAAAACTTGTCTTGTTCTAATTCATATATCGAATTTCAAGATGACCTTATTTTTCGAAATTTGTTTCTATATATATATATATATTCATTATCTAGTACTGGGTCATTATGAACTGCCCATCACAATCTTCCCTCCCCCCCCCCCCCCACCATATATTACCTTCAGAACTACTATATTTCCGTCATATAGCGCTTATATACTGGTAGTTTTGGTAGTTGCATGCCTTTAATTACCCTGGGCTAGGAGCAGACGGTATTGCGAACCATGATTCAAATATCCTTGAACGAACCGTGCACTGCAAAAAATTATGTGTAAATTTTACACAAAGAAGTTGAATAAAATTCGCGCCCACAGCAACACATTTAGATGTGTAAATGTTACTAAAAAATATCGGTAAATTTACACAAAGAAAAATTAGAAAATTCATTCACAACAACACAAAATTTTGTGTAAAATGTCACTTTACACATCCGTTGTGTAAACGTTACACAAAAATATCGATGGTAAATTTACACAAATATTTTTTGCAGTGTTTTTAAATAATTTCTCGTCATGTAGATAGTTCTCCGCAGTACTGGTGCAAGTAGTGGATTTTTCGGAGGTGATGTCAAACTGCTGTTGGACGATATACAGTTGTTGAGGTAAATTATTCACTGATTATAGCTTTAACTACATATACAGTTGTCTTAGGCGCACCAGGCGGGGAGGCAGGGGCCGGGGCAACTGCACCCCCAGAAAAATTGAAAGGTCGACAAGTTTGGCAAATTTTCAACACAAGTTGGACTAAAAAGATGGAGGGAAATAAATAGAAAAGCAAGTAGTCAAAGCAATCTAGTCTCTGTATAATTTGGGAATTAAAGTATTATTGAATGAAGTATTATGGCGGGGGGGGGGGGGTAAGGTTGTAATAAAAGTTTAAAAGTCGGACATTTTCAGTGTCAGTTTGGAAAAATGCTCATTCCCCCCCTAACAATTTGGACCCGTACGCCTATGACAGTTGTTGAGGTAAATTATTTATTGATTGAAGCTTTATGGAAGCAAAATGGAAAACATGCATATAGCCATATTTTCCCAACAACTTGCAACGCAATTTCTGAGGCAGACCATGTTATCTAAAAAGTATTAGCAGAAGAGATATAGGCTTGTATTTCTAATTTATTAATCAACAGTATTTGTATGACAAATTATTGGGGGTGGGGGGTGAGGGCTAGAGCCCCCTTGCCACCCCTGCTGCGCGGTCCCTGAGGGAAGACCTTACTATATTTGGTTCTTTTTATAGACCTACGTTCTTTCCTTCTGTTCCTCGCTTGTTGAATCGTCTTTATGATAAGGTTGGTGGATTGTTGGTTTAAATACGGCATGCATGATTTCGGCTTTGAGAGACGTTCTTCAACATCGATATCATGTCTTCAGAGTTGTAGAATTTATTTTATAGTATACATTTAGTTTGGACTAGAAAAATTCACCCATTATCTTATTATTGCTTGTGCAGGTTACTGCAGGTGTAGAAGCAAGTGGAGGCTTAAAGAAATGGTTATTCAACAAGGCTTTTGCTTCAAAAATGGCTGACTTCGAGAAGTAAGCACTAAACTTGAACTTATTTCTGTTACGCACCCGTATACAGAGAGTATGAAAAAAACGGAATCCATCTTAATAATTTTCAAACTATTAATCCTTAGAAAATGATTTTGGTATTGTTTTAAAGCTCATTCATTTCTCTTTCTTACAAGTGGTTATTTGTGTTGTAAGCGAAAGTAGTAACGGCACAAGAGAAAATTTAGTAGAACTCATCAATTTTACTAATGTTATTTAATAGTCGCATTTGGAATTCTTGAATTTTCCTGTTTAAACTTTAATACTGTTGTTGTAACGCGAAACAAAGACAAAGAAGTCTTTAGAAAACATTTTAAAAGATGTTGGGCTGTGTCATAAACTTTATACTCCTAAGCTTAAACTGTTTAAACCAGCAACCGCTGTGCACAGGAAGCCGTGGTTACTTGATTTTGCTCGGCTATCAGCAAAAGGCTTTGATGTATTCGGGGATTTTTACGAAATGAATTCGCCTATTTCAGGGCCGCATTATCATTGCATCTCGAATTTTCCAATTTCAGTTGCTTAAAGTACTATTTTTCGCAAACCAAATTTAAAAAGTAACCCATCGTTGGAAATCTGCATGGCTAATCTTTCAAATGAATGTAAACATATAGGCTTTACTGCTATATTCTTTTCAAAATCCACATTTAAATACACACATACAGTGTGCATAATACAAAAGTGCCGAAGACACTAGTTTTATCATTGAAACTCCGACATGGTAAACCAGCCTTAAGCCAAAAAAATTATTCTGCTTTTGGTCAGCGCGCCCGTCATTTTTAACTGTGCAATATTGGCAAATACGGTCCATCTATATATCCTTGCAAAATGAAGTACTCTTAAACTCTATTAAACCTGCAAATTTGGCGACAGTTTAGTATTAAAAGCATAAAAAATCAATATACACTTTATAAAAAATAGAAAAATACTCACCCAATTCTCCAAAATAGCGCCTCATTAACTCTTAAGAAAAAAAAGAGGAAAAAAAAGCCGCGTCAATTCTGCACAAACCTACTGACAAGAAACATAATATTTTTTTTGGCCTTAATGATTTATATTTTTTTCTTTTAGAGGTCAATTTTATAACAACGGCTTTTGGGACAAACTGGTATTTAGAAAAATTCAGGTATGTTAGATGAAACTAAACCATAACTTAACTTATATTGGTCAGTTCTAAGGACCTGTTTATATGAGAGGTCAGACGGAACGTTTGCCTGGACGGGACGATGATTGGGATCCCGGCATGTTTAATATATCTTTATAATATTTTCCGCGTTCTGTTTATATGGAAGCGGGATCTCGGTTGTTTTTTGCATATAAATGCTCCATCCCGCCTACCGGGACAATATTACGTTGACATTGCATCATTTGATCACTGTCATGTGACATCTTTCAAAATGGCGTCCTGCAACAATAAAACAATATTCCTGGGTATTCCCGCGAGAAAATGTCCCGTTAAGTTGTCTGTTGTGTGCTTCAAGATTTCTTGCTTCAAAACAACTGTCCTGAAAGCTTCCGGGTTTTTCGATAAAATTTAACGACATTAGGATTCTTAGGATTGTCGTCCTCGTTATCTCTGAGCCAATAGTCAACTCAGTCTTCGCCTTCGTTGACTAGTCCCTCATAGTCAACTCGGCCTCGTTGTCTAATTGTTAAACAGTAAGAATTGCTCTTTCATCAACGCCGGCCTTAAAATGTTAAATGCTGTTGTTATATGTAGAAACATTTCTGATTATTTCTAAGTTTTCCCACACCTTTATAGTCTTACCATATATTGCTGTTGAAGTATGGCAAATATTATTATCTTTTAATTTTTATTTTACTACATATAGTAAGTGATGTAAACAGCCTAAATATTTTATTTTTATTGTAATAACACTGTCACGGTGAGTTTTATAATATTCAATCTAATAAATCTATAATCAACTACTTCAACTTGTTATTTATACTCTACGACCACGATATAAATTTGTTAAATTGCTTGAATATTCACTCACCTGCTATAAACTGTCGCGTTTGAATGTGTTTTTTTTGTATTTTGGCTATTTTGGCTAATTGAGTAAAGTGACTATAAAGTCTCAGTGCCCTTTGACCTTGAAAGAAGGCCTGCAATAAAAAATGCCATAAAGCCATTAACAGTTTGACGGTTCGGCGTAAACAAATCTTGATAGAAACTTTTTGATTTCTAGTTGTACTGAACTTCTAGCGACACGCTTCACACAAAAATCAAATAGTTATTGATCAATAACTAAAATGCCAAAAAACATCGCCTTTCCAGTTTAAAAATCGCCGGTAGGTGTCGTGAAAATGCCGGCTGTAGCCGGCAGCCGGCCGCTATTTTGAACCCTGCAGTATTCTTGTTGTGCTGTGTTGTGCTGTGCTGTGCTGTGCTGTGCTGTGCTGTGCTGTGCTGTGCTGTGCTGTGCTGTGCTGTTTTCTTGTTGTAGTTGTTTCAATTTGTTCACATATAGTGTTTGAACGCCCATGCAGGATAGTGTCTTAGACATTAGGAAATATACTTTTGAGTGCTCACCACAGTCCAGTTAAGGTTCGTTTACACACTGCGATTTGTCGGGCCGATTTCAGATGCACGTTAATGATATTTGAAAAATACGTGGCAAACGTCATCTGACAACATCGCGAACTGAAAATATTCGTCATTGACATTCAGCAAAACCTAAAATCGGCCCGACAAATCTTTAGACAACGCATGTATATTTATTTTCAAAGGCAATCTTGGGAGGAAATGTTTCTCTTATCAGCACTGGAGCAGCTCCGATCGAGGCAAAAGTTTTAACATTTTTGAAAGTTGTTTTCGGATGTCGGGTATGTTCCATTATTGTTGGAGTTTTTTTTGTGAAAACGAATTAAAATAGATGTTAAGACACGTGTTAATTGAAATATCATTCAAATTGATTCAAATTTGAATAATAATTCAAATTTCAAATTTAAAAAGTATGGTTTCAAACGAATGTTAACATAAACGTTTTACAGTTTGTTTTTCTTTCGATATTGATGTATTTGAACCGAGGACTCGAGGAACGAGTATTATATAGATTACATAAAAACAAATCCGTATGCGACATTTTCTCTTAAAAAGGTTATCGAGGGCTACGGTCAAACAGAAGCCACCGCATGTGGGACATTGACCAATATGTTGGATATATCCTCAGGTAATATATATAATCTTCTTCAAGTACCATGTTTGCTACTGGCAACCGACCTATTTCCCATTGCTTCCTTGCCGACCGTACATCTTCTATTAAGGCACCATCTCAAAGTAGCCGCCCGTTTTTTGGAGGAAAAATCTATTAAGCCCCCCCCCCCCCCTCTTCCTCCATATCAAAGAAACATGTATTAAATTTATCAATTGTCCTTGTTCATGTTGTCATACTGTACCGTGTAGTTTGAAAACCAAGTTTACCATGTTTGAGTAAAGTTTTCACATATTATACCGTAGAACTTAAGCTGTGTTTCGGCTTAATCTATGAACCTCCCTCTCCCCAATAGGTTCCCCGAAGAAAACCTGTGGGGACAGGTGATACATGTTGTATAGATTACATTAAACTTTTTATCTATTTTTCCAAATACAAAATGCAGGTCACGTTGGACCTCCGGCGGTGTGCAATTATATTAAGCTCGTCGATGTTCCAGAAATGGAATATTACACGTCCAAGAATCAAGGCGAAGTAAATATTTTTTCTTTATCAATTGAATTTACAGTCTAAGAGTGAATAAGGCGTTGATGTTTATGTTACCAACAACCTGGAATTGTATAACATTGACAAAGTATCATAACCGCAGTGTTGGTAATCAAAACGTTGATATACCTCTGTCCGTATTATAGAGGCGTACGTATTAAAGAGGTGTCCGTAATAGAGAGATATCCATATTAGAGAGGTGTCTATATGGGAGGGGTGTCCGTATTAGAGAGGTATCCGTATTAGAGAGACGTCTGTATAAGAGAGGTGTATGTATTAGAGAAGTGCCCATATTAGAGAGGTGTCCGTATTAGAAATGTGTCCGTGTTAGAGATGTGTCTGTATTAGTGAAGTTCCCATATTAGAGAGGTGTCCATATTAGAGATGTGTCTGTATTAGAGAATGCCCATATTAGAGAGGTGTCCATTTTAGAGAGGTGCATGTCCGTAGCAGAGAGGTGTCCGTAGTAGAGAGATGCCCGTATTAGAGAGATGTACATATGAGAGAGGTATCCATACTAGAGGGGTGTTTGTATTAGAGAGTTGTCCGTATTAGAGAAGTGTCCGTATTAGAGAGATGTCCGTATTAGAGAGGTGTCCGTAATAGAGAGGTGTCTGTAATAGAGAGGTGCCTGTAATAGAGAGGTTTGTAATAGTGAAATGCAAGTTTTCTATGTATCCCAAAACACACAAGGTCGACCATGTTCATATGTCAAATTGTTGTGAAACTCCTTAAACTTGATTAAAACTCCTTAATTATCCGATATTTTGTGTTTTAGGTATGTATTTATGGTCCAAATGTGTTCAAAGGATATCTGAAAGAACCTGCGAAAACAGCTGAAGTGATAGATAATGATGGATGGCTTCATACTGGGGATGTTGGAGAGTGGAAGCCGGTATTATTTTTTCTTTAGCGGTTGTGGCTAGGGTTGGGGTTAGGGCAAGGAACCCATAAACAGCGTGACACGGGACATCATCACCTACCTGTTCAAATCATCACCACTTTGATTTAGCACTAAATTAATGTTTTTGCCTTAGAACGGCACATTGAAAATTATTGGACGAAAAAAGTGTATCTTCAAGTTATCGCAGGTACGTAGTAAAATGCTATTGGTTATATAAAGTTAAGCGGTAAAGGATATTTGACATGGCCATAAAGGTATATGGGTGTATCATACAGTTTTGACTTGAATGATCGTAGAGAAGTGAGCAGTGTTTTTCAAATTAGCATGCTTGATTGCAATGCCAAGTATGTTTGGGAATGTTAGACTGTGAAGACCTTTCCGATCATTTCAAGCCAAAATATGATGAAAACCCCTGGTTTGGACCAATTCAAATTATTGTTTAGCCTGAAAAGATGACTGAAAGTTCTATGAACAATATCCCGTATCCTGCACTAGGTGGGAGGATATGTTTTAACTATATCTGCGATATCCGACCCCTTCTAGTTGTACTTAATTACTTTACAGTATTCCATTAGGCGCTGTAGTATCTTTCAAAATACTCACCCCCATTTAGTCAAGCAGTTGTATTTCTCCCGAAAATTGTTTTGAAATTCCAATTGACCTTCTTATATCCATTGTTTGATTTAGGGCGAATATGTTGCTCCTGACAAAATTGAGAATATTTACATCAAAAGTCCTTACGTCGCACAGGCATTTGTTCATGGTCATAGTCTTAAGGTAAGATTTCTCGCAAAAGTTGTTTAAGATTTTTGCCCTATACTCATATTTAGACTATTTGAACTGTATTGTATGACATATTGTATAACTTAGTTTACTTTATAATAATCAAGTAAACGTTGTCCAAGTATAACATATGATGCATGTTTGTGGTTTCTTGACACTAACATTCATGACCGATCGTTTTCGATGCACAGTATAGTCAATATCCCAAGATCGTGAAGTATTTTTCAGTATATCAAGAAGCTCAAGAAATGCATTGTGACATCATTGCATGCGATCGTATTTGCATTTCAAGTATTGTTTCTTAGTGTTTCTCATATATATTGTTTCTTTACTTTATTTGAAACGACCCTGCACCACCCACACTTTCAACCACCCTATACTATTCTTATTTCTGGCTACAGTCTTGTATAGTTGGTATTATTGTACCAGACGAAGAAATTCTGATGAAATGGGCTACAGAAAATGGTTTGTCGAAAACATTTAAAGAATTATGTGAAAACGAGGTACATTTACCATTAAAAATGAAAGTAATTTGTTATTTGTACTAATTTTTTTCTCGCTTGAACATCACATGCATGGTAAAAGCAAGGTGTCAGCCGTTCAGCAGTTGACATACTACCAGTTTCTGCACTTTTAATGTGACACTATCAATAAAAAGATCTATCTACGTTTAGTTGTGAACATAAATAGACATTATGATGTTTTCAATTTCTCGATATCTCAATTGTCTTGTTCTTGAAATATTGACCTTTCTGAAATATGCAAGTTTAATTGATATAACAAATTCGACAATGGGGAGTAATTGCAAGGACGACGTGATATGCAGTAAAGCCCTCGTTGGCGGGCTTGATATGACATAACAAGTTCACAAATAAATCAGTATTTTGAGAGAAATTTGAGTTAAAAGTTGATGAAATTCTATGCTAATTAAGATCACATATCCAGTTGCCGTCACAGTAATTATCTCCTTTGTTTAAAGCTCATTAATTGTTTATGAATTTGAGATAGGCACAGTGTAGATTATAACGATTTCTTTTGGGCCTGACAAATGTCCGATCAACTAGACAATTTCTCGGACATTGGCTAAGAATGGTCGGCCATGCTTTCAATAGCTTCTTATGTGTACAGGTCAGATAACTCATTATTCATGTCCATGTTGTTGCTGATACTTGTGTGATACACTTATATTTATATGAAATGTCCTACAAAGCAATACATAATTGCATTAAAAGTAGAAACATTTGAAAGTTTAACACTCTTTCCTTCAAAGAAACCTTTAGTATTTTTAGTACCATTGTTATACGTTAAAGCATAGTTTATAGAATGAAAGATAGAGGAAAACTGTGTATTTTATTTGATCGGTCAAAATGTCCGTGCAGAATAAAACTGATCGGCCATTTGGTATCTTTGTTCGGCAAATAGCCGAATGCCGACTGTTATAATCCACACTGGATAGGCATGTGAAGTCATTTGTACGGCAGAGAATTAGAAAATGGGACTACATAAAATGGAAAATAATCGGCAGAATTAACCAAGAAGTGTGTGTGATATGTATTCTCTGTTGCTATCATTGTGCAGACGAAATAATGTTTGGTTTAAAGTAAAGTTAGATAAATACTTTTTCATTATATTATGAAGTACTTTAAAGAGTGAGTATCATGCAAGTGATCCTTTGCGCGCTTGTGTTTACATTTTATGTTTACATCCGGTTGTATTCTTTGCTTGCACATGACGTCACTACGTGTCATTAGGCGCCATCTTGGTTGATTTTAAAGTTTTGTCCAGCCGTTTACATCGAAATAGTTGAGTTACTTTAATATTTTTGGTTTGTTTTGAAAACATCTTACTGTATTATGAATAGTATACGATTTCTGGCACAATACGACAAAGAATGAAGAATATAGATTTTGCCACGAAAATCAACCAAGATGGCGTCGATTGCAAACGAGCAATAGAGTGAGAATATAGCGATAAGCAGCATAGGTGTTTTCATGCTGTTTCCCTTCAAAATGTCGGACTCGGAGAATGCTTCGGGAGCGACACTGTAATTTGCCACGTAAAAACCCCCCACAAATTTCACAATATATAATTATTGCTTTATAGAAGTGAAAGTAGAGCCTGGTTTTCATATGTCGCCGATGGTCGGCAATGCACTCATGGACCATTGTTAGAGATTATTTGAAGGAGAAAATGACTTCAGGTAGACAAAGGATTTTAGTCATCAACGATCTAAGAGAATGGCACTACGAAAGCATCGGCGGCATATGAAAACCAGGCTTAAAGTTGTTTTTCAATACGACGCGACTGGGACAAATGAACCGATACAAATCTCAGATATTAGGCAAAAAAAAGTATGTTTCTGGTCAGCGCGTGCGTCATTTTTAACTGTGCACGTGAGCGTTTTTTTTTTGCAAATACGCGATCCATCAATAACCTTCTAAAATGAAGTACACTCTTAAATATAAACTTTATTCTATTAAACCTGCAAATTTGGTGACAGTTTAGCATTAAAAACATAAAAAATCACTATACACTTTATAAAAAATAGAAAAATACTCACCCATTTCTCCAAAAAAGCGCCTCCTTATTAACTCTTAAGAAGAAAAAAGGGCGAAAAAAAAGCCCCGTCACCGCGTCAATTCTGCACAAACCCACTGACCAGAAACAGAATTTTCTTTTGCTTTTACTCATAAAATGTTTCATAAAAAGGCAGTCTTTTTGTGGGACGCAAAGCGCACAAAGGATCACTTACATGGTACTCACACTTGATTGAAAAAGGAGGATCAAAAGGAAGATTATTTCGGATTTGAAATATTCCATCTTTTTCTCTTCATACATTTCATTTATACAGGATGTCAAAAGCATGATTTTCAAAGATATTGTTGCTAGAGGAAAAGAAGGGAAGTTGGCATCATTTGAACAGGTTTGATAAATATTTCTAAGATTTTCAATACATGCTGAACCAGTCAGCTTTGGTAAACTCAAACGTTTGTTCTAAGAATGAATAAAAGAGCCCAGCATCTTCAAGTCGATTTATTTAGCCAATCGCGTATACCAATTACAGAATTACAATGTAACACGATAGATATGAAAATACTATTTAGCAAGGGAGCCCAATAGAAACCATTAGGCTTGTAGGTTTTGGGCTACTTTATCAGAAATTATGAAAGGAATAATTCGTGCACATGAGCTTTATACATTCTGTATTATTATATATCAACCATTAAGAAAACAGTTGGATAGAGCATTAAACAAATTTACATGGTATGTTATGTAGGTTATATGTTATATGTATTGTATGTATATGTTATTGATGTTATATTTACCATGTAAGTTTATTTAAATGCTCTGAAGATAATGTATACTATATATGAACAACGAAACGTTAGCTAACAAATTTATTTTTAATATGTGTGGTTTTAAAAGCCATTTGTTGGGCTCTTTATTCATTTTAGAATAAGATTCCCGCCTAGTCTATCAATATTTAGTATACACCCAACCATTGTCCATTACAAATCCTACATTCTGATTGGCTACTCAACCGTTGACCATTCGTGATGATGGACGTTGTGGAAAAAAAAAAAAAAACAAAAAAAAAAAAATGGCAAACTCGTTTTGTTTTTGTTTCGGAGGAATTTTTTTTTGTTTGTTTGATAGAAAAATCTACCCCTGAGAAAACTAAAAGGCCACAAAATGAATTTTTGGCATGAAGATTTTTAAGGGAAAAAAAATAAAATTAATAAATTATTAATAATGCTTTTTACTTTACCCGCTCACGAGTGGTTAAATAACACATTATTTTAAAATTTATTTTAAATTACACGGTGTATGGATTATTTTCTCTTTCTCGAATATATTATAATAAGGTGTATTAAAAACAATTAGACAACTCGAGTTGTCGTCCGATGAGTCGATCGACTTCGGCTCGCTTCGCTTCTTATTCGCCAACTCGGACTCGTTGACTCGTTGTCTAATTGTTAAATAGCTACTTTGTTGAAACTCAGTGTTGTTTTCTAAAACTGCGCGTTACTCGTTAGAAATAGGTTTTAAACAGCTGTAGTAAGGCACTGTAAGATTTGAATTTACTTTGTTTCTATTGCAGGTCAAAAGCATTCTCTTGCATTCAGAATTATTTAGCATCGAGAACGACTTACTCACACCAACTCTGAAGTCAAAACGATTTACATTGCAGAAGAGATTTGCCGAAGAAATCGACAAATTGTACGAAAAACTCGAACAAATAGCGCAACCCAAACTTTAATTAGGAAAGTACATCATTAGCATTATTTTCTATAACTTTCTGAACTATTATAACCAGAACTAATTTTTTATAACTTTCCTTTAGGCTAGTTTTCCTTTAGTGAAAATTTCACATTCTTAATTTAGTTTATGCCTAGATCGTAAGGAAATATTCAAATTGTTTTTCTTTCGCTTCTGTCACATATGTAATAGAAATTATATTATAATTAGTAGCCATATGATAATAGCTTTTCCCACTTACTATTATTACTTATTATGACACAGTCACGACCGGAATCTGCAGCCAAAATTGACACTTGAGCCAGGTCAACCTGGCTTAACTAAGTATGCGTAGATTGTACATGTCGGATTGATCTCAATATTGATGTGGCGAGATACCAAGTTATTTCAAGATATAGTCGCCAAGTACGGGCTCCACTTGCACGTACGTACGCACAATTGCACGCACGTATGTGTTTATACTTTCGTGAAATTTGATTGGTTAAAAACTTGGAAACCGCACGGAAAAGTGAGAATAAGAAGTTACTGTCATCATACGTAAAACAAAAGTTAGCGGCCGCGACGCGATCATTTAGCGATCATTTTCGAGTCACACGTGATTCCTTACGTGATTCCGTGATCGGACACCGATTGCTGCAATGTGCAGTTGTCTGATTCGAGCATCATCTCAGTGGTATGCGAGAAGAGTGCTTTCTGTTTGGCTCTACCAAACACCGCAGGTTTTCTTCAGTTACTCCTAAAAGAGATGGCTTTAGTGTACTTCGAGCTAGGAAGAACAGTCATGAAATGATAAAACTATCCAATATGCAAGAGTTGATTATCAACAAGCGAAGCTTTTGGCCAAAGTATTTGGATAAAAGCCGAGGTTCGAAGTATTTAACTGACTGACTATTGCATGTTGATAAGACTTACTCAAAAGAGTATTAAAAGAAAACGCTCTCAGTTGGAATGACTTGCTTCTTGGCATTCTTATTGTTTTATATGTATGATTGTCAAACAATGGACATGTATTGTCAAACAATGGACATGTATGATTGGAAAACAATGGACATAAGTGCAGCGTGCACTGGATGATAATAGAATAAGAATTGTACGCACTATTTAAAAGAGCATGCATGATTTGCATGTAATTTCAAAAGAATCGCGATTTGTTATTCAAATGATTTCGTAATTCGTGAAGGAAGGGCGGTTAAGTCATTTGTCAATAAACTTGCTTCACAATAATCTGCTTGATTAATTAAACGCCTGCTTTTCTGTTGGTATTTTTTTACCGACTTAGTTACAGCAAGCTTGAAGGAGTTCGTATATTATGATGGAAATACAAATTGGCAGAATTGCATGGCAGGGTAGAAAATTAAAATTCAACAAACGAAATTCGCCAGAACACATTTCGTTGTCAAAATGTCGCTTCACTGTCATGATTTGATCAGTGCTTCAAATATACTTGGATATTGGTCGTAGTTTTGCCGTTTGTGATAGACGTTCGAAAACAGAGACAGCTAAAGTGCGTATGGTATACAAAAGTATAGAGTAAGTAAAAATTGAGAATTGTGACTTCTGCGGGGTCTAAACTGAGTGTCAACTTGAACCGCTCATGTTGTTCTACAAACAACAGCAAATTCATCCCGCTTGGTGGGGAGGATTTTGTTGTTTTTGACATTGTTTTGAGAGGGTTTATTTGGGGAAATTTTCATCCCGTTAACTGGCCGAGATCTTACATTTCTCAAGTGAGATCTCAGCAGCGGAGTTAGTCCTGTTGTCCATATAAACGCAAAACTGACCCAAATATAAGCCCTAACCTATCTAATCCTGACTCACCTAATCCTTTTCACGTTTGTACAGCGTTGTATGGACATTAGTGAGTTTACGAACTACGACGCGTTCACCTCGACGACGCCACGTCAATTTATGCTTGACATAAGCTAGCCTGCGTGGCCGGCCCTCGTTGGAGGGGAAAATAAGAACAGGGAATGAGGGCCTGCAAGAAAACCCAGGAAGGAAATGTATTCGCTTGTGCATAAACATGTCAATCAAGACGAAGAAATGTAATAATATATTCCTGTGTGCAGCCTCGTACCCAGGCGCTTTTAAGGAAAATAATAAAAATCGCGTTCAGCTAATTTATAGAGATCAGTGGCTAAGCTGAGCGAGCGCGCGGGGATGCTTGCTAATCTCAGCCACTGATCTCTATAAATTAGCTGAACGCGATTTTTTTTCTTTTCCTTAAAAGCGCCTGGGTACGAGGCTGTCCTGTGTGCGTAAACATGTCAATTAATTCTTGGTGTTGACCAATCAAATTCTACGTTCAAATATTGGACGGCGTTTAGTCATGAAAGCTGGGTTTTCTTGCAGGCCCTCATTCCCTGTTCTTCTTTTCCCCTCCAACGAGGGCCGGCCACGCAGGCTAGACATAAGCCACAGGAATTAACTATACTGCTTTAATTGTCTAAAGCATGTTTTAACAACCTTAGAAACGTTTAAATTAGGCTAAAACACTCCGATGTTTAGCTGAAATTTGTCGTTCGGTCAACGTTATAAAACAGCTCTCACGACGCAACCAGCTTTCACATTACTCAGAAGACGTGAAAATTCCTCATTTGACGATGTCATAAGAATGGCAACGCTGCTGAGGAAACCCCTGGGACCACAAATTTTCATCCTTTTTGTCTTGCATGACGTATATCTTTGTTTTGCAGGCACGTCGTCGAGCTGGTCGCGTCGTAGATCGTAAACTCCCTAATGTCTATCTGATCACGTAGCCACGTAATCATGCATGCATGTTTAAATGGCCGAGTATTCTATAATTGTACCCAAAATACTTTCCATTAATTATAAAAAATTTCATCGCGAGTCTCGATTACCGGGGTGTCCTGCTAACCGAAAAAGGTTTGACCTAATATTAGAAATAATATTTATGCGAAAAACGGCTCTATCTGTAGTGAGGAAATCATTGTAGGAAACCGTGAAATATAATTCCTTTTGTTCGATAAAATCCATTTCTTTATTGCCGCGAAAAGTATCGCTTTAGAAAAACTAGATATTTTTCCAACGTTTATATATTTTTGTGATTTGTGTATTTTTCGTGATTTTTCTGAAGTTGTACGTTTCCTCGCAACGGTGTATTACAGCTCCCTGAACACGGGCTAAAAACAGACACGTTGTTCTATTCAATGAACTCACCTAAATCAATGAATCTTTTGGATAGCATGCGCTAGCTACAGACGCTCGCCTTCAAATGTTTGGCTATTTACGGGTGTCCGCGGAGATAATAGCGCCATACCTTGGGTCCTTGTTCTATGATGTATTCCATAGTGATTGAAGAAATTCTATTAATGCAGAAAAGCAATTCCAGACTTCCTGCATGTCATTGTATCTTAAGTGATGAATGATGTGGAGTTTTGATCAACGCTTAGTCTCGCTATAAAGCTGGCTTTAGTCGACCAAAAGTCCAAAATAGAACTACTTGATAAGGGGAAGAAGCTAAGAGTAAGAAAACTTGCCGTTTGCGTTGAGGGCTTTTACTTCGACACAATGTAGTCTAGTCCGCTAGTAATTGTGTCGTATTTTTGGAGTGCTATATGTCAACAGACAAGCATTCGCTTTGCCCAAACAACGCAATTTGATACAGATATATTTTACATCGTTCCAACCAATCAGAATAAAAAACGATATATTCCACCAATCACAAACTATTCCCGGAATCCGTGCAGACGGCGACAGGCTGGGAACAGCAAATTTGCATAATCGAGAAATATAAATAACCGCCTAGTTTCGTAGTTCGTGGGCTGTTTTCTGGAATGTGCTAAGTCATTTTGGATCTTCAATGAATTATACAGTATAAAAGAGTCTCTCTGGTTTGAAATATGTTGATTTAATACCATCCTACGTTTGGTAAGTCTTTGATACGATATTTGTAGTTTCCTTGGCCTGTTTCAACTTTTAATGTACGCTGGTAGCCTACTAAAGGGAAATTCTAAACTCTGAAGGGTATTTATGTATACAAAATATTCAGTAATCACGATGGTGCGCGTAGCTTTATCAGTTTATGCAAGAAACTTGAAATAGAATTTACCTGTTTGAAAATGGTTTACACGTTTACATGAACACACACACTGGCTGACACTTTAATGCTGAAACCACGATGGTTTCGGAATTCGTCAAGTCGTGTTCCTCGAGTGTTTACACTTTACACTTTACACTGCGCTCAAAATTTGGCACGGTATGGATAAAATCAATACCCATATACCAAACTTACTCGTGCGAAAACTACCTATTTAGATAGTCTTCGCACGAATAAAGTTGTACGGCTATCAATTTTATCCGTGATGTGCCAAATTTTGAGCGTAGTCACGTAGTGTAAACACTATAGACATCCACGGATTTATACTGATTTTCAGTTCACGTTATTGTACCTTCATTGACACAGTATTGAGTAAGTGTATTGCAAAATTATATTCATGTTAATATTTAGTTATTTATACTCGTTCATATACAGTAGTAATTAGATTTGTTCCACATTTAGCGTGAATATTATGTACTAAGTTATAATTCAGTATTATAATTGTGTATTATTGGTATGCATGACAACACAATACTGTACACCAATTTTTACATCAGTCCGTTGAAGCACAGGTTGAAGACGTCTTATATTGTATTTCATCTACTACTTCGGATTAGTTCTATGATACACAATCAAGCATGCGCGTTCAATTTAATGCATGCATGGGAGTAAGGTTAATGTGATAGTAAACAGTAAGTTGTGAATCAATATCAGCGATGAATAATAATAATAATAATAATAATAATAAATTTATTTTTTTTAATTATTGTATAATGGAAACTTTTATTAAGAAATACTTTTTGTTACAATCTATTGTTTATTAAAATTATTGCCTTCTATACATGATAAAAATTATACTAGCAGTTCTTAAAAATTGTCTATTGATAATGTTACTTTGATATTTTTATTAAATAATAGCATACGTAAATTATCAGATTTAAAGTCATTGACATAGCTGGCTTTCCGACAAGCCAAGTTCTAAGTCCTTACTTTTCATCTGACGTGTGCATTTTCTTGTACCTCTGATACACGCGATCGCTGATCTTAAAAGGGCGAAGGAGAGACAGCATCTCATCCATGCTAGAGTAGCACCATATTCTGACTTCCATTTAATCGCTAATAATTCAGCGTATAATTCACTCTTATACGCAACTGTTGATTCTTTACTAAGACCACCACTGGTTGAAAAGATTAGGGGGTAAAGGAACCATGCTCAATTTCTCTTACTTCTGTCACCATATTCTCTCTTCTTCATCTGTTCTTGATTTCTGTATAAGGAGGCAATACAGGAGTTGCGATAGCTTGGCGCGTTGGGATTAAATACCCTTATATCAAACTAGTGATCCAAGGATAGTGCAAAGTTTCACTTTCAAAGGGAAAAAATCTATGTCACATTATATCGACTAACTGGAGGACAAGCGTGGTCTGTACATGCGTAATTGCTGTGCATGTATGTCGCGGCGGTTCATAAAACTGTTGAAATGAAATTATATAGCTATTATATAAAGTCAGCAAACACTGCATGGTTGAATGGAAGTATGTCAAGTTGTCAACACTGTAGACAGAATTTGTAATCAGTATTTGACATCTATAGACTATACCATCGTATAAAATGCATGCATGAACGGCGAGTCATATGCGTTCTTGTCTTTAATATAAGTTCTTGTCTTTAATATAAGTTCATTTGATTTTGTATTGTAAAGATTGTGACATATTTTGTCTCGTTGACATTTGTTTTATATTTCCCAAGGTCAACCTCAAAATCGCGACTTACTTCCTTGTTAATATTTAGAAATACTAGATTCTCGTTTGTATTATAGGTTTTGATTTGGCATTGATAAGTATTGATTTGCTTGTAAGATTGCTCGTAAGATTGCTCGTTAGATTGCTTCGATCAAGAGATCACAATTTTGCACCCAACTGATGCTAGACTTGCGATCAAAGTCTGTGTCGATAACGCGTGGGTTATCTCCTCGTCTTTCGCTTTTAAATAAAGCTCCATCACCTCCCTGACGAGTGAAGGGATTGTCGTCAATCTCACAGAAAAAATGTCCAAAAAAGACACAAATATTACACTTGATAAAATATTTGTAAAGTGAAACCAAGAATTGCTTAGCTGCGCATTAATATAAACAATGGCTGATGCAACACTTTAACATAAACCTGGAATCTTACTACCGGAATCTGTGCAGGCTCAGCGACAGCGTGAACAAAACATTTTGTCTGGCCTCATATTGAATTACTGAATATATTTTTGCATCAAATAATTACTACTTATACGAGGTATTATTTTGGTATTATGTTGTTCAAGCTGGTTTGAGATTCCTTGTTCAGCCCTGTTTAATGTTTGTTTGTTTAACATTATAAATATTTACTACCGTCTACGTACTCTACGGAATACATGCAGGCAGTCCGCACGGCAGTTATTTATAGTCAATATTTATATTAAATCGGCAAATGAATACAAGAAAAAATATTGCAATAATGAGTATTCGACCCATTCAGTATTGTCTATTGAATATATAAATGACAAAACGCACTACTAATCCAAAAGGCCAAAATGAAAACGTTTATTTATAAATTTGATCGTATTTCCATCACATTCCCACTCCCAGCTGCCACCATTGTGCGGTAAATATTTCGAAATTTCGTATTTTCGTTCCGTGATATTATTAGATCAGTGGACTTGAACGCACGTGTTCATAGCTACCGGGGGAGTTACCAACCCAATATTATATATAAAACGATTGTTATGATGTAGACGTTTAATACCACAACCCAAATGTTGTTCGTAAATCTAATTAAACACTGCATGAATACAACCGAATTGAGCTATATGATAACTTGAAAGTGCTTAAAAAAGTTTCAACCCCAAAGTTTAACAGATACGGTATTAATAGGGAATCTTCGCAAACACCCCCCGGAAAGTTTACACTATGATGTATGTATCTATGTGTGTATGCATGTATGTATATGTATGTATGTATGATAGCTCGTGTGAATTTTCGCCCCTCATCACAATATTGCAAAGTTAAAAACTTTGCACTAAAAATGCAGTTTGCTGTCGACACGAGAAGCCTTTTGCCTTGATATCTGATCTTGCTTCATCTTTCTTATTTGCCATTGGGGAAATATACTTTCACAAGTAATAGGCTGTAGTTGCGGTTCTTTCTCAGTTTCATTGCACACCTCACTCAAGCAATCGGCAGTAATATCCCGAATCTCATTATGACGAATAATTGTCATACCACCATGTGGACAGATCATGGCATGGTGCGCAGAGAAATTTGCTCCACACACACAATGCTGAGCAAATCGTAGGCATTTAATCGTAGGAATTTATGCCAATCATATCGTAGGCATAAGCGTCGCGAAACTCACTTTTGTTCAAATTAAAACCATGTTATTTCAAGGGGAGTACGGTAAGCCATGATGAAGAGCCTTTCTCATTTAACAAATCCATTGTCCGTTGTTTTGTAGTAGGTAAACTTTCTGTGACGATTTTGGTCTTGTTCGCATGCTAATTTGCTTTCTATTGACGTAGCTTCGCTTTGATTTCACAAAAAATCAGGTTTTCTGTACGAATCAGACTGCTCAATTATCATTTGCTTCAAGGGCTCGGTGATCTTTCTAGATGCATCAAGTTGCAGACTAGCTTCTTCCACTGGATATACGATATTCAGACCTCCATATCGTGTTGGCAATGACAGCAACTTTCTTTCTTCAGTGGAGCAATGATTTCTGCCTGTCAATGCAGGAATAAGTTTCTCAGTTATTATATCTTGAATAGGTTGGAATAACTTTCAAACATCCACTGTCCGCATGATAAATTGCCACTTTCCCTTTATAGAATGAATAAAGGCTGCATACGCTGCATGGGGATATATTTCTGCTATCTTAACCAGAGCTTCTGTTTCCTCTTTCCACATCTCTACTTTAGTTGCATCATAGTCATCAACAAAACTGGGTGTACCAACTGCTGCGCCCAAAATACTATGACCAGCTGTTGTTATACGAATACCAGTATCCTAGAAAAGGGCAGTGGCGTGATGGATATATTCAGCTTTAACTACCAAGGTGGTTTTGCCTGGGTTTGGGTAATAACCATATCCAGGTCCTACTACTGTAAGGTGTTGCCATCACCTTTTTAAAGCACTAAGCTTCCCCGCTGAAGTGGAGTCGTCTGCAAACCATACTTTTTTCGCGTTATTAGGTACTTCTTGACTTAAACTTTTAATTAGGGGTGTTATGGCGAGGGCGTACATAGTCATTGATAGTGGGTCACCTTGTGTTGTTCCCTCCAACGACAAAATTTCATCACCGCCAGCGCCTGTAACAAATAATCTCACTGATTTTGAGTAAGTGTTATTAAGAACGGTAGATATCGCTGGACATATAGCTCCAATATTATGAAGGGCAGCTTTCCGAATTATAGTGTTAAACGCATTTGTCGCATCAACCAACAACACAGTTTCCGTTTGATCCATTGATTCAATTTCCTTCATCGCATGTATAGCAGCTTCGCAGCCTGCTTCGTGGCCGGCACACGTTTGAAATGTTCCAGCAGCTAACTTGACATCATCACCTACTACTTTAAGAATAGCCTTGGCAATAATTCGTCTTGGAACTTTACCGATGCCAATGGGTCAAACTCCTGGTTCCTTGTTCAAAGGAATTAAACGACATGCGACGTAGGCCGATAAACCATCTGGATCAACAGATGTTGTACACAACACAAGCGTCTAGCCACAGCAACAAGAGCATTACATAAGTCAGCTGAAGCACTTTTGAAGGATGAACAGAAGCGACGCCAACCAAATGCATCGACGCCAGATGGACCGGCAGCGCCGTTGGTCCTCATTGCTGCTTGCTTGATACTTTCCCCACTTAATCGTTCAAATATTATAGGGTCCGGAAAACATGTTTGGTCAAACTCAATATCAGGAAGAAGCGTTTCTGGTAACGGTGTTTTTCCTTCGGGATGTTTCTCCAGCAGGATATCTCTCGTAATTTTCCAGACAGCATTGCCACAGTGGCGCCGGCAAGGGGGGGCAAGGGGGGGGCGGCCGCCCCCCAATATTTTACAGAATGGGTTTCTAGATTCGTCCAAATCTGGTGACAAAGGGGGGGGGGGGGTGACGGGGTGTATAGAGAATGAACTGTGCTGCGAAAGTTGCGCGTATCTACTGAACTTTAACTAAAAGGTCTACAATTGAAAAAAAACGAACTCCAGACTCGCTGCCTGCGACATTTGTTTGACACTTAAACTGCTTACTGGGGTGTCATAAGGCGAGAGTGGCGTGACAATATCACGCCGATTCGCCGACTATGTGCTCGTCCATATGTGAGACGTCCATCAACATATTGACCTCCATATTGACATTTTGCCATTTCGTACCAGCACTTTTTCTGACCTTAATTCTGACTTAAGATTCACTCACAATATATTTTAGCGCGAGCATACGTTTGTCATTCCGATGTACGAGATTGTATGAGAAAATACTCGAGACACTAATATTTATATTTGAAAACTTCAAATCAACCATAGAAAATCATTAAAGAATTAAAGAATAGATGCTACTCGAGATAAACTATAATAAGATTTACAAGGTTTCAACTGTGCGTAATGCGTAGGCGAGAAAACTATTAGTGCATTACGAAGACTTGGCGAAAGTTTTATATAAACTGTTCTGTGCTAAACAGGAAAATAAAATATGTTGCCATTACGTTAGATTAAATCTAGGCGAGGCTATAATATTATTAATTTATTATCTATCTAAAAATAAAGTTTCTCACTGTTCCAGATTGCAAATATTCTAAATTCCAACTGCGCCCAAAACGTGCATATTTTTCGCTTAACCAAAATCGCGTGGGTGGCACTACAATCTGTTCAGTTAACATTCAGAATGGCCGAGGCACAATCACAGCCATTCGATCTTAGCACTTATGACTACGATCCTTCGTGCCCGATACCTTCCAATCGAGAGGCGAGAAATTATGTTATATCCAAGGGTCCTTGTCAACCAACAAATTTTACGTTTCCAAAAAAAAACAATGGTAGGAGATTTCTTGTAGCTTGGTATGAAAATTTCAAATGGCTTGAATACTCTAAGAAGACAGACAAAGCTTTTTGCTTCGTATGCCGCACGTTCAATCGTCAGGTAAGATCTTTTAATACTAACGGTGACAACTTATAAAGCACGTCGTCTTTTTGAGTTTTGTTCTTCATATAATGATCCTTTATATAATAATATAATTATATTAATCTCTGCAATTCATCAGTGCACAGTCAAATTCAATTTCTTTGTTGTAGATGTGCAGTAAGTCCGAGAAGGCGTTCATTACCGACGGATTTTCAAATTGGAAAAAACCGCAGAGTTTAACGAAGCACCAGAACAGCGATGGCCATCGACTTGCCGCAGAGGGATATTCAACCTGGTTGAAACAGAAGCCGATCGACCAACAATTAAACGAACATGCTAAAATCCAAGCGAGTGCGAGAGAGATAGAGGTAATGTGATGGCTATTCCAGTTATTCTTTATCCAGACGAACACTTTTTCCAGTCATGAGCGAAATTTTAGCATATTTATAGATGCAAATGCATGCGCAGTTGAGTATAAATATGTGATATGTTGTATGATTATTTAAATCAATGTTCTTTTGTTAATTAAGGTGAAACGTAAACGAAAAGTGATTGGAAGGATATTAGATGTTGTAAGGTTACTTGGAAGACTGAACTTACCATTTAGAGGCCATCGGGAAAATGAAACGTCAGCAAACAAAGGCGTTTTCAAAGAGATAATCGAGCATTTTTCCAAAAATGATGCTATCATGGACTTTCATTTAAAGAACGCTAAGGGTTTGTGATTTCATTAACTACTCAGTGACACTTGTTTAGCCTTTAGGCCAACTAAACATTATTTTTGCAGGGGTTTTTTTGTAGCTGTTTTGTGCATTCCACAGCTCTTTGTGGAACTTGGGAAATAGGAAAATTTTATTTATATTTATACTTCATTTTAAAAACGCTCTCGTTGATTGTTAAAAACTTAAAATGTCATGGTTAAACTGAAAATAGCCCTGCTTAGACAAAGTGTTCCTTGTTAAATTTCTAAACAGAGACATAGTACGTCCGGTAAATTTTCAACTCACTAGGATGATTGGCATAATCTGGATCTTCCAGGAGTTTGGAGTTTAGAATCAATGGCATATTTTATCTGATTTTGAATGTTTTTATCTCAACAGATAATGCAAAATACCTAAGTCATGAAATCCAAAATGAAATGATTGATATAATTGGGACGGCCATATCGGAGGAGATTGTCCGACGACTAAAGGAGGCAGAGTTTTTCGCTGTCATTGCTGACGAAACCCCAGATACAAGCCACAAGGAGCAACTTTCCATAACTGTGCGCTATGTACATGAAGAGGATATCGAAGAAAGGTTGTTGGCTCTCCGGATTGTAGATCAGACGACAAGTGAAATGCTCTTTGAAACACTTTGCACTGTATTGAAAGCCCACGACATAGACGTCACTAATCTGAGAGGTCAATGCTACGATGGAGCAAGTAATGTTTCGGGCATACGGACAGGTCTTCAAGCGAGGATAAAAGAAATCGCCCCATCCGCCTTGTTCGTTCATTGCTATGCGCACGTGTTAAACCTGGTGATTGTCGATACCATGACCAGCAACACCACTGCAAGAGATTTTTTTGGCACCCTTCAGAATTTGTACGTTTTTATTCAAACATGTACCAAACGACACGCTGTTTACACGCAGCAGCAAGCTGAGATCCATGCAAGTAGTGGTTCTACGAAGACTCGAAGAGTTTCCAAGTTCGGACACTGAAGAGCTTGTGCGAAACGCGTTGGGCCTGCCGAGCAAATGCCATCAATACTTTTAATGCAACTGTCGGGGCAATTGTAAAAACGTTGAAGCACATCTACGAAACTGAGGCGAAGGCAAAGATTGCAGCTGAAGCAAAAGGTCTTTTGGCAAATATTGATTTTGAATTTGTTTTATCATTGAAAGTAAGTACTTATACAGTATATTAGTATATAAAGGCAGACTTCATTATCTAGGTATATAGGTATTTATTATACATTGGCACTGGGCGTGGCTATATCGTATGATTCGCATATGGAAAAGTTTGGTTTTAGATTTTGATATGAACACATGTATCCAAATGACATTCTGTTTATTTTGAGTATTATTTATTCCATACTTTTTCAGGTTCTCGACAAAGTTCTTAACCTCAGCAAAGGTGTATCAGACAAACTGCAATCAGAGGATCTCGACGTAGTATCAGGTTGTGACCGAGTTGAAGATCTGCTAGTGGCCGTAAGAGAATTTCGTAGCGAAGCCCAGTTCGAGACGTTCTGGACAGCCACTGTACAAAAATGCGATGAGCTCCGCATTAAAACTCCGGTAGAAAAGCGACCAAAGAAGATACCGAAACGACTGGACGATCATCCTGAAACAGCTGTGCGGCTTGAAGCTAAGGATGCATTTAGAGTTGGTTTCTACTTTTCAGTAAGTATTCGTGTCTTTCAATTTTTCATTTTATCTTTTCCACAATCGCTCGGAACTTTCTATCAGATCAGTCAAAGATACATTTAACTATCTAATTGTTCTCACAGGTTCTTGATCTGATGATAAATTCAATCGAAACAAGGTACGACGCAGAAAACCGATTTACGTGGATATCTTCATCCTAACCGCATTACGACGCCCGATTCTTTCAAGCACGTGAAACACGCCGCTGATTGGTTCGCAGATGACATCAACGCTGATGCTCTTGAACTAGAGATGAAATTCATTCGTTCCTCGAAGATAATCAAAGATATTCTGGCCAAGGGAACAAAAGAAGATCGAAAGCCGTCTTTGATTGATTTCCACCGCGCACTGCTGCAAGAACGCGAATGCTTCCCCAATTTGTCAAAAATTGTTAAGATCGCCCTTACCATCCCTTTAACATCAGCATCTGCGCAGAGATCGTTTTCAAAGCTGAAAATAATAAAAAATCGCCTAAGGTCGACAATGAGGCAAGATCGACTCGACTCCTTAATGCTTATGTCCGTGGAATCTGACATTTGTCAGGACCTCGACGTCGAAGGACTCGTTGAACGATTTAACGACGCAGCTCCCCGAAGATGGAACTTGTACTAATTTGAATATAACATTGAATTATTCGTTCCTTTCTTGATTTTATAAAAAATACACTAGATTCATAGATTGTTTGGAGATCATTTATGTTCCGGATGCTCCTAAAAAGTGATTTATTAAAACCATTATATTTCTCTCCAAGTGCCTCCAAAACGCAGGAAATGCCATTTTAGACGCCCAAAATTCAAAATTTTCCCGGGGGTGCATGCCCCCGGACCCCCTAGAATTTGTTTGCCCCCCCAAAAATAAATCCTGGCGGCGCCACTGCATTGCCATTGCTATCCACACCAGGTATTAAAGCATCAAGTGAAAGAAGGCCACCTTTATCAGCGATAGAAATCAGACGAACGGCTTGATGAACCTTTCCTTGCAACATAAGTCGATTAAAGCCACGCGTAATCTTCTCATACTCAAACGGCTTATTTGTTTGAGAAATTAGATTCTTCGAATACATTTCCTTTCATTAACGAGTGCTTTTATATCACCTTTTAGCCATTGTTTCATCCGTCTATTCACGGTTAATGGAACTAGATGGTTAGGCTAGCCGGCATACTTCAAAAGGAACCGCCAATTATGTCGAGAACCAATTTTATTTTGGTCACGTGCCGAGGAAAGGGGATGGCTTCGCGATGTGTTGATAGAAAACATATGGGCGAATACATAATATGCTAACAAAAGATCATATTTCAAAGTGCTCGGGGGCTTTTGAGATCAAGATGGAGGTTGATACGGAAAGCGAACAAACAAATGAACCTATTTTGAACGTTATGAATCAAGATATTCGGCAAGACGATGTTCAAGAGGAGTTTGATATGACCGTGGTACCTGGCGACGACAGCGAAGACCTTTTATTGACCGCCGAAGATTCGTATAACTTCGCTGTTTCTGTCTCTATAACTGATTTACAATCAGACGAAATAGATGCAGAATTTACCGATGCAATGCAAGAAATTGATGGCACAAAGAATTTTCCTTGTAGTTCTTGCGAGAAAGTATGCAAATCTAAAGGAGGCTTGACAAGACACACAAGATCAAAACATCTTGACGATAAACAAGTCCTTGGTGAAACTCGTCCTGCGCTTAGTAAAGAGACAGTTGCTTCGTTGGTTGAGACAATAAAGGCTAAGCTAACAAAGGAAAATTTATATGGGTCGGAAGTACGTGAAAATTTGGCTACAGTTTCATCTACAGATGCTTTGTTCGATGCATTGTCGCCGCTTTACAAAACGTTTTGTCGATCGCAAAATCAGGACAAACTTTTGGAATGTTTTTATGGTTTAATTCCTAAATCATGTGAGCTCCTGAAATGTAAAGACTTTAGAGCAACTAATTTAGTAATGATCCATATTCCCGAGCATTTGATCGGATTTTACAACACCTCCCAAGTAAATGAAGAAGCCAGCAGTATAAATGCGAAGCCAACACAACTTGATCCAGCTGAACGTGGACCTCTTTCCTATGTGGCAGGCTATGTGATTAGCAAACTGTTTCAATTGAACAGAAGAAAAAAAGAGGGAAACCAGGAACTGCAAGCATTGCTACAGAATATGAAATCGACTGAAACAAATAATTATATTTCCGCTCGAACAAGGGGAGGTCTTGTTACCCCATGCAGTGACTTGGTTGGTATTTTGGAAGCAGCTGAGATTTATTTCAGAAAGAATGTGGATGAAAGCAAAGTTTCATTGAGAAGTATTCCGGTAGAAATAATATGTGAGTCTACATTAACTTCTCCTACTGTAAAGTCATTGTGGGAGAATATTGTATTTTCATGCGAAGTTCAACCTTCCAAATCCACACAGAAACTGTGCTTGGAAAATGTAGTTAAACTTTATTTACGAGTCCGAGCATTTTCGTATGCCAGAGACTTTATCACTAAGTACCGTATTAAGGAAAAGCAGTCAAAGAAAAAAGCATTGAGAAAGGAAATGAAACAAAGTGATAGGAAATAAACTAATATATATTGTTGTAGACTGTCAGACTTCGTATATGGTACATTTATCTGTTATATGGTACACCATGTTATTTATATTTAAGCACATATTCAATAAAAATCATTTTATTTTGCAATTCGTTACTTTCATGTGACATCTACTCTTGGTCTATGTTTCCATGGTGAAATCCACCAATACCAATAATCCACATTGGATGGGTTTCACACATTGACAAAATTTTACTCTGTTGACACCAGATGAATTCTTACTTAGGTTAATACACAATAGATCACTTTCAAAATTGCCAGTTTATAATCAAATTGATCACCCAATCTTGGTATGGAAATCCAATTACCACAAATCACAATAAAATATTTACAATATTTACATCAATCTACCATTTTAGGAATCTTAAGAAATAAGATCATAAGAAAATATTAAAAAAGTTTCTTATAGACCATTTTCATTTTTCAAATTGCTTTTTTGAATACACCCTTTCGATAATTACGTCACAAATCTTTTTTTTGGCCTGGGAGCCTCGCTCTGATGAATTATGAGGCAATTAGCCTACATATTGATACATCAAAATGAGGCTCCAAGGCCAAAAAAATTATCTGATGTAATTCTCGAAAGGGTGTTTTATTTATAATCACACAAGCCTAAAAGAACAAAACACTTTGTCAAAGGCCCGTCATCATGGGGAATTATGAAGGTCATTTGGATGCATAATTCTGTACAGAATACAATTGCCAAGAGGCCTACCATATATAATGGTACTGCAAGTGCAGGATAAGGTTCACTATACTGTAAGTAACTTTTAGATTGGTAAATTACCCTGCATAATGACTGACTGAAAACCTCAGTTACTTATAATATACTTCACTTATATAACAGCTATATTAGTCAAATTACACTAATGTGATTGTGGCATAATCTTAAAAACTGGATTATATAGTTCAGTAGCAATATAATTCTCTACTAAAAGTGCTGTTACAGTAGTGCATTACACTGGCAATAACGTTTGCCTATTAGTCACATGGTTCAGTTGATTGTTCTCCACTGTTCTTTTTTGTCTTTTTCCGCTTCATGACTGGTTCGTCACTAACTTGGTACCATTTTTTCTTTTCGTACCTTCCGCCAACGTTCCCTCGGAGTACAGGTGCAATGTCTCTTTGTGATGCAATGTCTCTTTGTCATTATAGCCAAACTGCTGGGCTGTCGGGTTATCAGATCTTCCTCCTTTGCTTCGCTGGTGGCCAAAGTAATCTACAGTACATCTTGCATGAATCGGTAGGCACGCTACCAGTAACCAAAACTTTTCGTTTCGTGTCTAAGGTAAAAGACATAAAGGTCGTGGATAAATACATATCATATGACATGCCAAATAGCCATATGTAAACTATGCAATTATGGAATTACGGAAAATACACCTTTCATTTTTAAGCTATTTATACATCTATTTAAACATTTATTTGAGCATGGTTTATAGATCTAAAGTCTCTAACTAAATGCATAACATTTACGCTCTAAATTTCTATCTACAAAACTTTATAAACATCAACTGATAAAGACAATGCCCTCTTTGTAATCTAATATTTATTCAAACAAAGCGCATGCATATTTTAAAATGCAAATACTTACAAGTCAAAATACATTCTGGCTTGAAATGAAGCGCACAAATAAAGACTGAGTTTCTCTCAATTTGTTTAGCAAGCTCTGGCGTCTTTTCTCTAGTCCTCAAAATTAGTCGAAGCCATTCTTCCCGAGCATTTCTCTTCATCGATGCGGTTTCCTCGCCGTCAGATGCGCCAACAACAGGGATTTTGAAAAGCGAATATTCGTGTTTTCTACTGCTCGAACAGCCATAAAAGGCACAATTAGAGCCAACCATACTAATTAGCAATAGTTTAAAGCTTTAACCGTAGCCTGACATGGTAAAAAACTGCAAAAAACCCAACTTTCCGAACGTAGTCTATAAACAATAACTCTATAGTAAATTGCTTTCTCGACTCTGACCATCCCCTTTCCTCGGCACGTGACCAAAATAAAAATGAACAATAACATATTTGTCACGTGGTCCAGCTAGCCTAACCATCTAGTTCCATTAACCGTGGTCTATTTAAATAGTTATATGATCTTTTGTCTATAAAGATTGCATGACTGAGCACGCCTTCAAGGCAATACATTCGAGTGGGCTAGCGTCGGCATAGGATTGATAAAGTCTTGCCAATTCTTGTATAAACGACTTTCCAACTCTGCCTGATAGAACTAGAAAGACATTGCGTTTCCAATGAACAATTTCTTCGTACGCACCATTTATCATATAGCAGAAGTCGGCACCATTTATTTCGTTCCACTTAAAACTATGCTCATCATCATGCATATAATTAGTTCCATCGTTATGTGCCGTTTCATTATTTTCATTGATGTGTATGGCTTCATTGATTTCTATAGTGTTATTTGATCTATTGGGGTTTCCGCCTGATCTACTTGGCTTCTTTCAATGCAAATTTCTGCTGTGTTACATACTTCGTCAACAACAACAACGGGGTGTATACACTATACTCCCGTCATTTTCTTGCTCAACATCAATTTGTTGTTGGTTAAACTCATCATTCACACCACGACTTTAAATTCTGAGCCGTTAGACCAAGCGCAGAGTATCCTTTCTCATCCCATAATTGTTTCATAATCTTCATATACTCCATTATGCCTGCTAAAGCTCTTTTACGACACTCAAAAAGATAATTTATCATCGACTCCGTCCATTTTATTCTGCCACAGGGCTTTGTCTTTCTCTTCGGAGGCATTTTTATCTTGCTACATATACGTAAAAAATCGCTCATCTAACGATGGTCTTACCCGTACGACAGCCATGTGTTTGTTTTATAATAATGGAAACAAGATTTATTGCTAACAACTATATATACAAGATAGCGAGATTACTAACTAAAACTATGCTAGAACCAATATGTACTATAGTAATAAAATAACTCAAGTGTTTATCTCCTGCGTAAACGCAGGGCAGTCCACTGAGACAAACAGGCAATTAAAAGTTCATACTTGTGTACATTAGTAAGATTTAAGTAAATTGGGGTTCGTCCATTCTTTGTTCCGCCGTATATAAATATAGAAGGAAGCCCTCATGGCTACTTCCATGCACTTGGAGATATGCATGGAAGTAATATGTCTGCATGTTTGACATTTCTTGCTCAATTCCTAATAACTTCTCCCTGTTAAGCTCTATTTCCTGAACATCTTTTTGTGTGAACTCTAGACTATATAGCTTTTAGATCAGACACGGTAGTAACTAAGCTATTTATTCGCTTATTAACTGTGGTCATCGTCGCTTCAAATAATGCTTTGAACATATTTTCCTGGACTTTCAGCAATTCTATAACAGTAGCCATTGTAACAGCTTCTCCAGCTTTTTGATTAGCATCAGAATCTGTAGATATTGATGGTTTTGAACGAAGTTTTGGCGGCATGATCTGGCAATTAATGTTAAAGCGGACTACAAGAAAATCGTACGTCCTACACCACTCACGTCATATATAGCGTAGATATATATATAATTGCTTCTTTCAAGCCAAAACAGAATAAAGATAGATATGATAGACTTTTTGTAAGTTTGGATAATGAGAACCATACTGGTGTTATGAGGGCTGTGACAACAGTCCCTAGTATAGCTGTGAAACTAAAATTGTAGTATGAAATATGATCTTGTGGTGGCTGTAATATATGTAAATTAGCACAACAAGTATTAGCATAATTGTCGTTGTATCTATTTCAATCCACTTAATATATAATAATATAATAATATAATATAATGAATTTGTCACTTTGTACATGATACAAACTAATTAAAGACAAATAAAGACAGATTAGACAAATCGTGACAGGGGAAAGGAACAGGACTCTCGTCCCAATTGACACCTAACCCCTATAAAGACGTTAAATATAAATACAGATAAAGAACAGGTAATAACACATTAGTTATAACAACTTATACTAAGATTTGAATCGTGACTATAAAGGTACTGAACGTTTACACACTGCGACTTACCCACTACGCAGATTACAATTATTCAAAATCAATTTGGAAATCACGAGTCAATTTATATAACATATTTGTAAATATGATGAAAATGGCCGGATGATGGTTCAACAAATCGCAATGTGTAGACGCTGATCACGTAGTACCCGGAGGTACGTAATGCGATAACTTGGTAGAATACAACTTATGAAGATGAGACTTGAAAATACTTAAAGAATTGGAGGATTTGACATGAGACGGTAGAGTGTTCCATAGTTCAACCGTTCTAATGAAAAAAGAATTTCTAAAATAGTCCTGCTTGTGTTTAATTATAAGATTATAGTTGTTTTTATCATAATTTCTTGATTGGTATCCAGGTTCAAAAGTACAAATATATTTGTTCACATCCGTAGTAATTGCTCCAGTTCTAGATTTAAAAAGTAGGCATAAGTCTGAGATATCTCTTCTGAACTCAAGAGGGAGAATCTTGATCTTCATGAGTCTGTCGGCATACGTTAGGTCCTGTGCATAGTCGAGAATAAACTTTGTTGCCCTCCGCTGGACATTTTCGACTAGTCTCTTATGCTTGATGGTATAAGGTGACCATAAGTTGCTGGCATATTCTAGAATGGGCCTCACGAGAGCGCATAATAGTAATTTTCTCACTCTTTGGTCGTGGGTATCCTTGCAAGTCCGCTTGACAAGTCCGAGTGTTCTGTTGGCTTTGGCCACCGTTTCTTCTATGTGTCTTGACCAGGACATGTCACTGCACACAGTCACACCGAGATCTTTGACGTATGGAACACATTCCAGAGGTTGACCGTCCAGGTTGTACTGAGATACAATCTTCGTCTTTTTTCTCGAGACCCGCAGTGCCTGACATTTGGATTTATTAAACTTCATCGCCCAGTCGAGAGTCCATTTATGAAGGTTATCCAGGTCGTTTTGGAGGTGAAGGGTTGAGTCAGGAAGGTCGATGGATTTATAAAGTTTGGAGTCATCGGCGAACAGGGCAATGGTGGATTGGGAATTGATGAAGCTGGGGAGATCGTTGACGTAGACAAGGAACAGGAGAGGACCAAGTATGGAACCTTGGGGGACACCGGATGTTATTGGAAGCCAGTCAGAATAAACACCATCAAGAACAACTCTTTGATATCTGTCCGTGAGATAGCTGCTAAACCACGAGAGAAGAGATCCAGAGATGCCATAACTGATCAGTTTTAGAAGTAGTAAACTGTGTGGGACCTTGTCGAATGCTTTAGATAGATCTAGACCCGACGCAACGGTTTCTATGATGTTGTGATAAACCTCCAGAAGTTGCGTTACCGTTGATCGTCCGCGCAAGAACCCGTGTTGAAGGTGGTATAACAGGGGTGAGAGGTGATAGTAGCAGCGGTTAAAAACACAACGTTCCAATACTTTGGACAGTACACAGAGAAGAGAGATAGGACGGTAATTAGATTCTATCGACGGATCCTCTTTCTTGAAGACAGGGGACATGTTGGCGAATTTCCACTCTGTCGGCACTACACCCAGGGAAAGGGAAAGATTGAACAATCTGCACAAGGAGGGAGCGATCTCGTGCGCGACTTCTTTCAACAATCTACACGGAATACCGTCTGGTCCACTAGCCTTGTTTGGATCTTAGTTCCTCAATACTGCAGCAACTTCTTCTTCAATCAGTTCGATTTCCGATAACTGATTATCAAGGGTTTCAGAAGGAGTTGGAAAGGAAGCAGGAAGTTCAATATCGCTGGGGTTAAAAACTGAGTGGAAAAAAAGCGTTCAGGAGGTTGGCTTTCTCACGACTATCTGTGGTATATGATTGTCCATTTCTCAGAAAATTCGGGCTTTGGCTTGATCTTGTTGAAGATTTCACGTATGACCAAAAACGTTTAGGGTTTTCGAAAACACTCTTTTTCATCTTGTTTGGATGATCGATCTTCTTTTTAGCGATAAGAATCTTGGATTCACGACTTACGCGATTTCTTTCGCTGAATGTTTTTCTTTTTGAGTAGAGCCAAAAGTTAAAGGTCAATCCAGGGGGGGTCATACACGCAGCGGGATATACGTTTGGGTATGTGATCATTCACGGCAGAGATGAAGGACTCGCGCCAACTAGAGAGTAATGTGTTAATATCATCAGAAACAAAACCAAGTTCCCATTGAATATGTGCTAGTACTTGTTTTAAACCCGACCAATTCGCGTTTTCGAACGCTTGACTTTCGTTTTTTTACAAATCTTGAAATCGACATCGAAGCTTATGAGTGTGTGATCTGTAGCAATAATGTCCTCGAATCCATGCACGTTCATAACTTTATCTGGAATATTGGTAAGAAGCAGGTCCAGAGTGTTGTTAATTCGGGTTGGAAAGTCAACTAGCTGCCATAAGTAGTTATCTTTGACTGTTTTAGTGAAGAAATTGTGAATTGAGTCATTGTTCGTAGCTACTCCGGTAGACCAATCGATATGTGGAAGGTTGAAGTCACCACACACAATTAAAGAATCAAACTTTGCTTTAGAGACAAGTGTTAAGGCTTTCTTAAGTTGCTTGATATAGTCCAGATTTGTGTTGGGCGGTCTGTAAAACACAAGAACCAACAGTTTTTTTCTGGATTTCGGGCGAATTTCACAGGCGAGCATTTCCGCGCTGTCGCTTTCGAGATCTTTTCTACGTAGGTTAAAGATATTGTTCTGCACTGCTAACAGAACCCCACCTCCAATTCTATCAACTCGATCCTTTCGATGGATTGTAAAATTTTGACGGGGTAGGAGTTCACAATTCGCTACTTCAGCATTAAGCCACGTCTCAGTTATTGCAACAATATCAAAGTCAGTTACTAGTGCTTGAAATTCAGTTGTTTTGTTTACTAAACTTCTGGCATTGAAATAAAGACATCGCATGTTGTGATCTAATTGTTGTGGTGGAACGCGTTCAGGTTTACTTTCTGGACCAGGATTCATCTCTACGTCGTTTGCCAAGAGGATTAACAAAAACGGCAAAACCGACCTTTGTAATAATTTCAGGCCATTTGAGAATCGAAGAACTGATGGAGAGTTTATGTGTTTCCTCCATTGACCTATACTAAATGGACTGAGTGCTCGCGGTCAGAAAGTGTCCTCGCCGCTGCTGACGTCATATAGGTCCTCGCATCGATGAAAACTACCGCATACCGATATTTTCCTAATGTTATTTGTGGTCGCGGGCGAATTGTGTTTTTGAAATTTAACGAATTTTTAATTTTTTTTCAATTCTGTGTTGTTTTTTTGCAAACTTTGCTGTTTTTGGTAAATATTTACTACCTTCGAGTTGAGAACAACCTTTTCCAAAATAGGAGTATATTTTCCTACAAACATTTTAATTTTAAATAAAATGATGTCTTCGGTATGTTTTTATACACGACCAAGAGCTTCGGGTCATCGATGATTGCTGGTATTTATGCTATCGTTTTTCCATAAAATTTGTCGTGTTATGTAAGTATTAACCTTCTGTTGACATGAAAATTTTTTGCCGACAATCTTTCCTGGTATTATACTGAGTAAAGACTGTTTTTGTGGAGTTTTCTACGGCTATTTGAGATTTTTTTCTAAACTTGTATTCGGCTTTAATTGAGAGTTGAAAACATACTTGACAGCCCGCCAATTTCATAAAGATCACATTTGGAAAAAGCTGACTTACTTTCTACAATGATTTCGCAGCAATTTCTCGCCTCAAAAACACAAAATTAACAATTTTTTTGAGTTTGAAACAATTAAACTATAGAACCGAGCCGTCTATCAACGCATTTACAAGTCAGCGAATTTACGCATGAGAGCAAAGACCTATATGACGTGCAGTGGTGAGGACACCTAGGTCCTGATAAAATAGATTGCGCGCTCAGTCCATTTAGTATAGGTCAGTGGTTTCCTCACGCGACGAGCTTGAGCAAAACACGGTGGTGAAAGAGCTTTCGTTGATGCATAAAACAAGTTTATCTTGCTTTCTTCAGTGACTTAAAAACCACGTAAAATTAACCACCAAAAGAATAGAAAGTAGCTCAATTTAGCTGCAATCATGTTCAATAATCAATAAAAAATCTATTCCTATCAATTCTAGTTTGCGTACCAGATCCAATTTTCTTCAATTAAACTTGCGAGATTGCGTGTTCGTTTGCACTCGCCAGTATCAACCGTCCCTTGTTGCGCGTGCAGGAAAGGACAACGGAAGAGTTCAATTCAGCGTTAAATCCAACAAATTATTCAGCCAATAATAAGGATAATTTCAAAAAAACCTTATATCTTTAATCCAGGAGACTTTAGCCAATGTTTTGTAAGTTTTTTACTCAGGACTCCAATCACAAAGTGCAAAATCCTTAGGATTTTACGGAGCTCCGCGGCGCACGCCCGCCGCGCACGAGCACGATCACTTATATAAAGTTAGTTGGACGTCTAGGCGTAAAATTAAAATATTACATGGTGTCAGGTGTGTAGTTTCAACATGGAGTTTAGTTTCTCGGGAAAAGATCCCGGAGAAATGAATTTCGCCGCAACAAACGTTGCGGAGACGTGGCGAAAGTGGAGACAAAACATGCAGTTTTATATAAACGCGTCTATGGCAAAGGAAACCGAGAAGGAAAAGTATTTATTTTTCTTGTTCTCGATCGGCGAGACAGGACGAGAAATATTTAACACTTGGGTCTGGCCGAAAGTCGTAGATGACAAGGGTGAACCTACAGACGAAGACGAAATAACTGTGGCCGCTTTATTCAAGAAATTTGAAGACTATTGCAAACCCAAACGAAATCTGATTGTAGAGCGACATAAGTTCAATACAAGACGGCAAAACCCGGAGAATCAGTCGACCATTACATTTCAGAATTAAAAACTTTAGCAGCCTCATGTGAATATGGCAATCTTACAAACGAATTAATAACAAGCCAATTGGTAGCCAGTCGGATAAAGTAAGAGATAGACTCTTAAGAGAAGGATCAGAGCTAACGCTAGAAAAAACTTTAGACATTTGCCGTTCTCAGGAAGTTACTCAACAATTACCGAATTAGAAGTAGGTGCTTTACACAAAAGACAATCAGAACAAAACAAAAGAATCAGACAGCGTTATATAGGAAACGATAGAAACTCGAGAACTAATTCAAGCAAACAAGTTCGAGAAGGAAAAACAGATAAACCAAATCATGTCATGGCATGTCGAAATTGGGGTAGAAACCATGAAGTACGAAAATGTCCCGCGCACGGCAAAGAATGCTACAAATGTCAGAAGAGAAATCACTTCGCGAAAATGTGTCGGACAGAGTCAAAGCAAAATCGCATACCAAACAAAGAAGTCAAAGAGATTCGAGAAGATTCAAACGATGACTTTGTAATCGAGACAGTGAATATTTTGGAAACCCAAGCGGTAAATGAGACCGAAGCTCTTGCAATTATCAGCATATTAGATGAAAAAGTTCGCGTGAAGTTAGACACCGGCGCAGAGGTGAATGTAATGCCTAAGCGAGTGTATCAACAGACAAGAATATACCAAAAGACGTGGAGATCAAAGCAACCAATACTAAACTGACGGGGTATGGGGGAGCAGAAATACCAGTCAAAGAAACATGCTGTTCGTATAAAGAGCAATAAATAGAGACGGAGTTCTACATTGTCGAAACTGATAATAAGACAGTCGTCAGTTTGAAAACATGCAAGAAATTGAATCTTACTAAATTATGCACAGTCTGAAGTCCAACGATGAAGTCAGTGGTTGTTCAACAGAACAGATTGAAGAAAATTACAAAGGAGTTTTTCAGGGACTTGGAAAACTTACCGAGTGTTATCATATGGAAATGGATCTACAAGCAGTTCCTGTTGCACAAGCCCCAAGAAAGATTCCAGCCATGTTACGAAGTAAACTAAAATAAGAACTCGATCGTATAGAGAAAGAAGAAGTTATTGTTAAAGTTGAAGAGCATACAGATTGGGTGCATAATCCTGTTATCGTTGAGAAGCCCAATGGGAAATTCAGAGTGTGTTTAGATACTAGAGAGCTGAACAAGTATCTGAAGAGAGAACAGTACCAACTACCGACATGGGAAGAAATAGCAAGTCGATTACATGGCGCAAAATATTTTAGCATTTTAGATGCTAATCAGGGGTACTGGCAGATACTTCTAGTTGACGAAAGCTCAAGATTGACGACTTTCAACACTCCATTTGGGCGCTACCGATTCCTACGAATGCCCTTTGGTATACTCAGCACAAGAAATATTCCACAAGAGAGTCAACCACCTATTCGAAGATCTGGAAGGAGTAGAAACGGATATAGCCGACATATTGGTGTGGGGAAAAACCATCGAAGACCTCGATCAGAGATTGCAAGCAACCCTCGACCGAACTAAGAAGATCGGAATGACCCTCAATCCAGACAAATGCAAGTTTCGGGTTCATCCCGGGAATGTCAGAGATCACAGCACCTTTGAGAGAACTTTTAAAGAAAAATGTTCCCTGGCATTGGACTGAGAAACATCAAACTGCATTTGAGAAAATAAAAGAAATCCTTTCCACGAATCGTGTTCTGATATATTATGACGTCACGAAACCAGTTATATTGCAAACGGATGCCTCAAGTAAATGACTTGGAGCAGTATTATTATTATTAGAGGGATTTCCTGTTGCCTACGCATCCAGAACAATGACGACAACTCAAGTAAGATGTGCACAGATTGAGAAAGAACTTTTGGCTGTAGTATTTGCATGTGAGCGATTCCATCAGTACATTTACGGTAAAACAGTCGAAGTTCACTCAGATCATAAACCACTTGAAAGTATCCTAAGGAAAACTTTAGCTACTGCCGCTGCAAGATTACAAAGAATGCTTTTACGCCTGCAGAAGTACGACATTAACCTAATCTACAAGCAAGGAAAGCTTCTCAAAGTCGCAGACACTTTATCAAGAGCACAATTAGCTGAAACCGCGAAAGAAATCAGCGATGAAGAAATGGGAGCACAAGTTCATCTTATATATTCAAGCCTTCCATGTTCCAATAAAATTCTAGAAGAAGTGCGCCAAGAAACAAGTCGAGACCATGTTTCACAGAAGATCATCCAAGTACTACAAAAAGGATGGCCGCTGTCAAAGAAAGCTTTGCCCGATGATCTGAAAGAATACTGGAAACACAAATCGGAACTTAGTATGGAACTTAGTATGCATCAATCGGAACTTAGTATCCACAATATGCATCCAAAGAATTCCAACAATTTGCTATGACATTGAAATTTAAGCACACAACGTCTAGTCCTAGATATCCTAGAAGCAATGGCTTAGCTAAAAGGACGGTGCAGTCGGTAAAGAATTGTCGAAGGCTTTAAGCAGTCAACAAGATCCATATCTAGCAATACTGGAAAACACCCCAGTTGATGGATTCGCAAGTCCCACACAACCCCTAATGAGTCGTAGTCTAAGATTCACGATTCCTACATTGCCTAGTTTTTTTAAACCAAAAGTTATTAATGCACAAGCTTTTCAAGAAAATCGCAAGAGAATAAAACAACAACAGAAATTTTACCATAATAAACAGGCACACAGTCTTCCTACACTCGAGAAAGGAGAACATGTAAGAATAAGAGATGGGAATAAGTGAAAACCTGCAACTGTTACGAAGCATTCTGGTGAACCACGTAGTTATGTCGTACAAACTCCAGAAGGAAAAATATATCGAAGAAATCCAAGCCATTTGCTGAAATTGAAAGAACAGGAATGATGAAGAAGAAATTGATGAAACAAAAGAAAGACCAGATGAAACAGACAGTTTGTATCAGAGAGGAACAGTTGAACAATTTGAGAACAGGGGTAAGCATTATATCACTAGAAGCGGTCGAGTATCAAAACCGCCTCAAAGATTAAGTTACTTATATATATATTAAGATTTGAACTTATATAGACATTAATAATCGAACTTGAACATTTTTAAGAAAGTTATGAAAACTTGAAAAAAATTAGTTAGGAGTAAAATAATTCATTTGAAAGGAGAGTTAATTGTAATATATGTAACAAGTTGTAATTAGCACAACAAGTATTAGCATAATTGTTTGTATCTATTTCAATCCACTTATAATAAAGTTAGTTGTTAGCTGGACGTCTAGGCGTAAACATTAAAATATTACAGTGGCCACATTGTATTACACTAGTAGCTCGGATAATATAGAACCATGACATGTGAAAGCATATAAAACCAGACCTAAAAGTTTATTTCAAAATGTTTATTAAAGTGTAATATGTGTGTTAATATCATTATTAACAATTTTCCTCGTTTCTGATTGGCTAAGAACATCAAAATTTTCTCTTAATTCTTTTTACTATGGGTATTTGGGAGAAAATACCACATGTGGTATTTTCTCCCAAATACCCCTAGTAAAAATTGAGCAACGTCAATTGAGTAAAATTGAGGAAAAATTCAGAATGAATGAATGAATGAATGAATGAATGAATGAAAACTTTATTAAAGTGTCAATGTGTTTAGCTACAATAGCTAATTGGGGACACTATTTACCTATCACTAACTTTCAATATAAAATTGTAGTCTACATAATTATATTACAAGATTTAAAATTAAAATAAATATTAAGTAGAAATATCACTAAGTAATATATGTTTGCCCTATTTTAGTTAGAGCATAGTCCGCAGTTTTTGCATCCACCCTCCAACATGCTCTCCAGATCTTTCTTTCTTATGTTGCTAATAAATGATTTCAAGTTGATATTTTCCCGCTCATGCGTTTCTAACCTGGACCACAAATAAGGTCCGTAGTATCTGATTAGAATGTTTTCCATGTCTTACACTTTTAAACCTAGGTAGATCGAAGTCCGCATTACGCAATTCGTAACGCTGTTCTTTTTGTTTAAATAGTTCTGTTATATGCGGCGGAGCTAGATTGTTCTTTACCTTGTACATTAGAACAGCGATGTCCTGGAGTCTTCTGTTATATAATATCGGAAGTTTAGCTCGACAAAGTAACTCATTATAAGTAAGATTGTTGGTGTTAAATACTGCTTTCAAGGCTTTTTCCTGTACTCTTTCTAATTTTTTTCTGTCCGACACTTTACAAAAGTTCCAGACAAGATGACAATAAAAAATTATGTTAAATGAGGGAGGATCGCTGATTTGTACAGTTTTAATTTGGCAGTCATCGGAATGAGCTTGCGTAGTCTCATTATCACTCCCACTTTCTGACTACATTTAGTACAGATATCACTAATGTGTTTACTGAAATCAATGGTGTTATCAAAGTTGACTCCTAGTATTTTGAGGTAATCTGAGCATGCAATATTATGATCATCAATTCTTAAGGCGAAGTCATCATGACTGCTAGCATTGGATTTCGATTGATTAGGACTTAATTTCATTGTCTGGTATTTTTTATAGTTGGGTTTAAGAAAATTTTCTTTATACCAGTCAGACGCAATATCGGTCTCCATGGCCAACTCGTTTTCAATGCTCTTAATTTGGTTACCAACTTTATATAACTGATGGTCGTCGGCATACATATGTAAGTTTGACTTTCTTACCGTCATGGCCATGTCATTTTGGAATATGTTCCAAAGTAACGGTCCAAAAGACGATCCTTGTGGGCATCCCCTCACTACATCTTTCCATTCGTAACTGAAAAACAGGAATATTATAAATTCATTCGTGTATAATTCAGATATACTCGTAGACAACAGACGATTGCTCAACGAAGTCCTCATGATTTGTTGACTCTTCCGCCTTTGTCTGTGATTCAAAGCTTTCACTATCTGACATTTTTTCAAAGTTTTTAAGGCGAAATATAAAAGCTCGCGATTTGTGATATTTTGTTGTTTTCATTTGGCGGTTGAGTTGCGTAAAACTACCTGAAAAATACAAGAACTTCGACGTTTCGACCGAAGGCCCTTCGTCTGGAAGTTACAGTAGTAGAGTGGGTCGGGGAAAAAGATGTGCTTTTATAGTGAATACAAAAGCGATCACGTGATAAAAAATAAGCCAATCATATGGATTTAATCAAAACAAACTCAAAATATGGAAATCACATTATAAAATATATTAGCATGTAAGGAGAAGCGAACAAAACAAGAAAGTGAGAAATTATGGAACTATGTATGAGATGAGGTGAGATCTGCTGATGGCAGGCATAAACAGATAGGAGTTAAATGTAAGAGAAGCGCTCATCAATGCCGTGAGGATGAATGGTGCCAAGTTGGGAAATGAGACGCATTTCTTGCTTTTTACGGCTATCATTGCTGCCAGAAATGGGACATAGAGCTCGAATTTTCACATCTGAAACACTGTGATTGTCAGTGTTAAGATGTCTGCCAACAGGTTGTTTAGCATCATTGTTTACGACAGCACGACGATGCTCACCAAACCTTATCCTTAAATATCTACCAGTTTCACCAATATAGAGTATGCCACATTTACTGCATGAAATACAGTAGATGAGATGAGAGGAGGTGCACGTGAAACGGTGCTTAATATTGTACTTAGATTTTGGTGCCGAAATTGTAGTGGAAGAATCTATATACTCACAGGTTTTACACAGCTTCACATCACAAGGAAACGTGCCATTAGGTAACAACGAGTCCTGTGATAGAGAGCTCTGGACTAGGGTTTCACGGGAAACGAGACAAAGGGGTTATCGGTGAAAATGGAAGATGTTTCAGGGTCGTTTTTCAAGATATGAAAATTCTTCCTAATGACATCCCTTACTTTAAAATTGAAGGAATGGTAACAAAGAACTAGGGGTATTTTGCTGTTGGGAACATTAGACACGGGTCTCTAAGGCCTTCGAAAGGGCAGTATAAGAGAGGAGTTGGATAGCCGCGTTGGACAAAAAAGTTTCTCATTTCCTGACTTTTGGTATGTAAGTCCTCATCTTCACTGCAGAGGAGGAATCGTGGTCTTCCCGCAATGCATTGCGTCTCATTAATATTCACAATCGCGATTTCCGAGGAACGTTTGGTAAAAATTGTTGAAATATATTGCGATTTTTGGCTCTGAAGATCACGCTTTTTCGAAGGTATGTTTTTATGATTGTTTTGTTTAGTTATCTAACTAATGTATTTTTATCTTGTTTCGTATCTTTATAGCATTTTAGTTATGCTAATCACGCATTGTATTTATACATGTTTCGGGTCAGTGGCACGCCACAAAAGTGCATGGCTTTGAAATATGCAGGAGCAAATTATACTTTTTAATGAGGAAACTAAAAAAATCACATCAGCAAATTCAGGAATGTTTACTCTTTCTATTGATACTTTAAAACATGAATTTGCTCCTTAAAACCGACTAGTAATCGCGGTTTGAAGATGGGGAATTTTTGCGATTTATTCTAACCCGATGGCTGGAATAGACCGTGTGGGAATAATTATAACGCGACGAAAACTACGGTATGAATAACTATTATGATAAATTTTGAAACATACGCATATATGTTGCTGCTTGTTTTGAGTTCAATGTTACCTTTAAGTTAGGTATGGTTATATTTGACTGTATTTTTCCATTTTATTATAGAGTTAAAGTATTTTGGGGTAAAATGGAATCTAATAATGGCGATGTTGTCATTGTTGATGAAGAAAATGATACTGCTAAGCGGGTATACACTTCTAAGGGTGATACGCAAGGGAAACTAGATAGAAAGACACGAAGACTTTCTCGTAGGGAAAACTCAACCTCCAGTCGAGCTTTGTTTAAGAGTCCTGGAACATCAAATGCAAAGGTACATGAAAATTATACAATCAGCAAACAATATTTGCACCAGTCAATGTATTAAAACCGCTGGCCCTCCAACCCCGGAGATATGTGGGGATATTAGGCAGTTTACTTTATATGCCCCTTTCAGCAGGACATTAACTTTATATGCTCCTTTCAGCAGGACATTAGTTTTGTTTTGAATGTCATGAGAAATTATAGGCGAAGTTGGGTGGGGGATTTGATATAAAAACAAATCCAATTTATCTGATGACATCATAACAGGCATTTAAATACTTAGATTGAAAAAGCTGATAAAGGTGAGGTTTTATCCATTGACAAGGGTTTACATTAATAGTAATATAGGTACCGTTCGACCCCCTTTTTTAGGGAGGAGCAGGGGGGAGCACATCATTAAAAATTCATTAATTATGTATTGACGTCATAATGATATGCAAGGCGAGTTTGGGCAAAACAGTCATTATGTTGAGTTCAGCATATTTTGTGTGCAAAGAATATGGGTTTGTTGTCGCGAGATTTATAAACTCCTTCAATCTCGTATCTAGTGAAGTATTTCTTTCTGAGTCGACCAATACTAATAAGTTTACAAATTTTCAAGCGTTTATTTAGTAAAGCCTATATACATGCGAGATTTACAAGTATAGTTTTCATTGTCGTTTTGGCGTTAGAAACATAAATATTTTGATGCATTTGTTGCTAATGTAAACTATAGACACAATAGCTTAACTCATTAAGGGATTAAGTCAAAAGGCTTGTTTGGGCGAAGCAATCATTAAGCTGAACCATCACAATAGCTAAACGTCCCTATATATTTTGCCAAGCCGGTTGTGTTCCAAACACAGTTCTGGTTTCGACAACGAGTAAATATATTCTCGTATCTAATATCACCTTAAACGAAACGGCTTAGACAACTAATATAGCGACGCTTAACCTAGTAAAATATTATTGCCTTATGCGAAGTAATAACAAGCAGAAATATAGCTTTCTAAAACGAGAAGATCTTAAAGTTTAATCGGCATAGCTAAGGTCTTCAGATAGAGAAATACAAATATATGTTTGCCAAGCGAATGTATAAACATAGTTTTTAAAGGGATTTAAACCTTACAAGTTTCAAGCGTTTTAGATGTAGCAGAGGATGAAAAGCAGTGATTTTTAAGCGAGATTTACGAGCATATACAAACATTGTATGTAAACACAATTCTATGCGTAGGTTTGTAAGTCATTTGTAAATCGTTAACGGCGATTTGAATAAATTGAGAATATTTAATTATAGGACGGGAAAATATTGTACAATGTACATACAGCACACACATCGTTAACATCGTTTAACATCGTTAGTAAGGTCTGCTCCCAAGAGCATATCGTTTAGGAGTCTTTTATTTCTTTAAAGAGTTCTCATATTTTTTGTCTGTCTTCGGGTGATAATCTTGCAATATCTTCAGCTTTCATAGGAATATATTTTGGTCTCTCATGAAATAGTCTTTGTTTGTAACCTTCTCGTTGCTCTGGCGTCATCATTGCTAAATCTTTAGGTCTTCAATCTGAAAAGTCTACCCAATTAAATCTATTTTTAACCAAGTAAATAAAGTCTGCTCTGGGCATAGAACACAACCGGCTTGGCAAAATATATAGGGACGTTTAGCTATTGTGATGGTTCAGCTTAATGATTGCTTCGCCCAAACAAGCCTTTTGACTTAATCCCTTAATGAGTTAAGCTATTGTGTGTTCAGTTTACATTAGCAACAAATGCATCAAAATATTTATGTTTCTAACGCCAAAACGACAATGAAAACTATACTTGTAAATCTCGCATGTATATAGGCTTTACTAAATAAACGCTTGAAAATTTGTAAATTTATTAGTATTGGTCGACTCAGAAAGAAATACTTCACTAGATACGAGATTGAAGGAGTTTATAAATCTCGCGACAACAAACCCATATTCTTTGCACACAAAATATGCTGAACTCAACATAATGACTGTTTTGCCCAAACTCGCCTTGCATATCATTATGACGTCAATACATAATTAATGAATGTTAATGATGTTGCACACTCTCATATGCTAATGTCATGCTCCCCCTATATTATGTTAATGTACCATATGCTAATGATGTTTTAATTTTTAATGATGTGCTCCCCCCTTGCTCCCCCCTGCTCTCCCCTAAAATAGGGGGTCGAACGGTACCTATATTACTACTTACATTGGCTGGTGCATACTAATACAACTATGTGTAAAATACAGTAGGAGTACTAAAACATATTTAAATGAAACATGTATTATAACGATTATGTCTAGTAAATTATAGAGTAAATATAGAGCAGTACTAATCCTTACTGCTTGTTTTATAGTTTCCCAGCAGAAAGATTAGGCTGACTCCTACAAAGAAGTCCCCAGTAAAACATCATAAATGGACCTTTGAGGCAGATAAAGCGTTTATTGAATTCATATCAATTGCCAAAACAGATCCAAAATATGGACAAAGTTCTGCTGAAGAATGCCCACCATTTAATAATAACAACAGATTCTGGGATGATGCTGGCGAGCATATTCAATGCAGCACGTCTTCTAACATCATCCTGTCAAGTACGTTTATATATACAGTAGTAAATTTGTGAGATTTCTTCATAGTTATGGATGTAACTACCTGAAAAGTTAAGTATAGAAAAAGTTCCTGCTAATAATGCCATTTAGTTATTATAGACATCACTTGTGACTTGTGAATCAATTTTCTTTTTGTTTTGGCTTATGCATACCATTGCTTTATTCTGTTATTTCATGTCTTCTATATAGATTGCTGTCTGCGAGGACGAGTAACTGTTCTATACAGGAAAAAGTTTGTGACATTGTAAAATGCTGAAATCCACTATGGTTTGACATTATCTGACAGTTTAGCAGAACTTGTGATTGATAGAAATTCTGGTAAATCAAAACCTGTCATGGAATCTGAGACAAGTAGTCAGGTAATAGCACGACAACCACCACCAACAACACCACTGCCACCAACAACACCACCGCCACCAACAACACCACCACCACCAACAATAACACCACCGCCACCAACAACCCCACCGCCACCAACAACCCCACCAGCAACAACAAGAATGCTCAACCAACAGTGGAATGTGTGTTCAAGCTTGCCAGTCTTCTGGAAAATGATGATTAGAGAGGTTGTTGAACATACTGTTCCTGCACCTGGCTTTGGCACATAATGTAACATCTAATCCTGGCAATTTTTGTTCACTATCTATTAAAGCAATAGAACTGTTACAAAAGAACAACAAGAACAATCTTTTGTATAAATTTGCCTTGGCATTGTGTAATACTAATCCTGTTACTGGTGAACCTGTATTTCCCATGGGTTGAGTAAGTATGAAAGATTTTTATTTGTAATGGGTTATAATGTACAGTAATTCTGCTTTGCAGCATGCTTCAATAAATGCACCATGATATTTTATCTTTCATGATAATATAAAGCAATTACAAGGCTAAACATAGATGCATCTCATAGTGCAGACTGTACAGTAAAGTAATTATAATGCATGTTTTGAACTTTATCAATATTTCATCAGTTTCATATTAACTTTTTTCAAATTGCACCATAAATATAGATTATGAACTATCATCTTAGTTTATACCATTGACATTAACGGGGAAAATTTAGGGTTTAAGTTTATTGTACGTACTCATAAGTTAATTAGTTAACATGTAAATATTTAAAATTCTAGAGGTATAAATAATTTTATGACTCTAGACAATATTTTATACAGTAAGGTTAGGTAGGGGTAAGCACATTAAAAGCACCGTTTCCTGTTTTTCTAACCATATACTTTCCATGTATTTTGGTTAAATGAATTTCAGGTGATTTTTTTGAAAAATAAAAAATTATTTTCAATATCAATTTGACTGTGTCTGTATTTGCTTATAACCAATAACTTATGTTATGCCAGAAGTGCACCAGAACTGTATCTGGCTGGACTGAGTTATATATTTAACCATTTATGGTTATGTCTCAGTTAATTTGCCTGATGTCGTGTCAGACAGGCATACACTTTCAATCACGGGGGACAGACCTTAGAAGTTTATTCTGTTAGATGCCTACTGTATGAACTCCAAAAATTCCAGTGCGCCCTCATCAGTCATCATATGCCATTAGATCACTATATATCGTTCTACAGTATTTGTGAAGTGACGAAAATAGCACATGGGTAGAATTACCCAAGCTCAGACAGTAAAATCATCTGGCATATCTAGTCGTATAACTCTGACATTCCTATCAACCAACGATAGTGTTTTTAGCTACTCTTTAGTATAGCAGTGTTAGTACTTTAGGCAGTGTTTTAGTTGTAAGTTTCTTTGGCTCGCATTTATAACTTCCAGATGAAGGTGTCTCTCAGAGTTCTGGTTGTATTTGTTAGGTACAGTAGTTTGATCCTATAATCCCTCAAGTATATTGTTTATCGCTGCATACACTGGAGCCACACATTACATAATTTTCATCCAATTGAGTTGTAGGACCAACTTTCTGAAAATATTGACCAAGCTTTTATTAGCAATATGTCACTGTTATAATTATTGCTTGGATCATCTCTGTCCCATGGCAAAGTGAGTTTTTTATAGTGCATACAAAATTAATTTCTATAAAGTCAAAACTTGTTTTGATTATCCAGCTTAATCAGGATTTGAAGTCGTAAATATTAACACATCTTTTACAGATGCATTGTCAGAAGTCAATACAACACCAATCTAGATTTAGTAATTTTATATGACTCGCTATCATAGCAAATTTGCCATCTTTTAAATAATATAGACTTTATATAATAGATTATACAGTTCATGTTTCTACAAAGTCCTCTCGAATATCCATAATTTCAATATAACCTAGTAAAAACTCACCTTAAAAACACAACTAGAATGCATTTCTATCAATGCTGGGCTTTTGCATTCGGCAAACATCTCGTGCTTCCAAAACTGAAGCTTTATTGCCACGAATAAAGCGAAAATGCGCCATAATATGTATCATGTGTCCAAAACTGCAATTGTGGTATACTGACGATACCCCCTGTGTCTTCACTGCAAATGCGGCGAAGGTGAAGGAACTGAGAGAAGGGATTAGACCTTTTAGTGTGGTTGTGGTGGGAAGAGGTAAAGAAAAGATAGCTACGGGAGTCAGTTGGCTTGTAGAACACAGAAGTAACAAGTCTATTGCCATTGATAGATACAAGTAGTAAGAACCAGAGGAGGAATGGTGAGTATACCACAATGCATTGCGTTCATTATTATTCAATATATTTCACGCTGACAATCTCGTATTTTTATAATTATTTTACCTATGAATGTAATTTAACGATTTGTGCCATGTTTGGTTAATTTATGACGGTTTAGATATTGTAATCGCGCATTCTAGGGTGTCAGAAAAGTGGCCTTGTTATCTGCCGGAGGTAATTTTACATATGAAGAAGAAAACGAATAAAAATAACAGTATCGAATTCAGGAAGAGTTGCTCTTTCTATTGGTAGTTTAAAACATAAATTACCTCCTCAAATTTTAAGATTTCAATTGCAACATTTTTATACTTTGATTTCTAGCATAATTGATAATTAACTAAATAATAGCCTGTAATTATTTTAGATAGTATAATTAGATGGTATAGGTGCGTATATTAAATGAGACAGTGCAGCATGTGGTGGCTAACTCAGATACATTGACCATGTCCATGTGTTTGGTAGCAAGTGAATATGTAATGGGAATGTAAGACATTTCCTTGCTCTCATAAGTGTGAACATATTTGAAGTTAACCACGGTCACATGGAGCACAACATAGTGTACTTTATATAAAACCCACCTAATTATATTATTGTATATTTAAAGTTAATGTTGTATAAATAGTTAAACTCTATTTTGGCTTGGGGTGAGTTTGTCAAGTTTAGTAACCAAAGATGTCCATTCATCTGCATAACCGTAATGACTGTAAACGAATTTCAGCTGTGTAGTACACTGTACGTATATAATGAATATAAACAGTTAATATATTCTTCTACATGTGTTATTTACTGTCATTTAACCAGGCCCAACAGAAAATATCCTTTATCTGACGATTGTAAAGCAATTATAAATGACTGCAACAGAGTATAAATAGAATATGCATGCACCAACATTCACACAACATTGACAACAACAGTCAGATGGGGAACCTTGTTTATCAACAGTATCATGTTAAATTTCTATGACTATATATCAAATAATTTTCAATAGTTGGTATTCAAAATAAAATCCGTTATTACTAGTAAAACTTTAACTACCTTACCTTGAGAATATTAAATACTGAAAATGTATTCGATATCGTTTTATATTGTGGACGTTTATATTAATATATCGCCGAATGAATCACAACTCTTCGACAGTTAAAGCTTGCAGCATAAATTCTACGCAAGATGGCTGAAAATTAACACCAAACGTTGTTTCAAAGTGGATTTGAACAACAGAGAAATTAATATGTGGTAAAATCAAAGTTTTCTTGCGACCAAATTTCGAAATTTCATCATAATTGGGAATCTGTTCACTTCTTTGCTGACATTGTCACTGCGACAGCCAACCAAAGAATGAACGACTCGCTCTGGCGAATTGATAATATGTTTTTATATGTGCGAAACCGCAATGCACCACGGTATATTGACCCAACCTCCTCTGTCTAAGAACGATACATTGATCTCACTGATTTCCCACGTGAATTGGAGTGCTGGGTGGAAGTTATTAACAAGGTTAATAAATACAAGTATATATATTAAGAACGATATACTGGTCTCACTGATCTCCCACGTGAACTGGAGTGCTGGGTAGAAGTTATTAACAAGGTTAATAAACTTCTCCAACTCTCCACGGGAACATGATGCTGTGCCGAGACAGTCACTAATGTACCTACCAAGGTAATCAGGTATGGGATCAGTGTATTGCTCGAAGATCTGCATCTCCACAAAACCAACGAACAAATTTGGCATAGTTGGGACCCATTTTAGTTCCCATGGCTACACCACTTACTTGTTGGTAATGCTCACCGTAGGAAGAATTTTCATATCTTGAAAAACTACCCTGCAACATCTTCCATTTTCACCGATAACCCCTTAGTCTCGTTTCGGCTAGTAAACATATCCGTGAAACCCTAGTCCACAGCTCTCTATCACAGGAATCGTCGTCACCTAATGGCACGTTTCCTTGTGGTGTGTGTTAAACGTTTAGTTAAATAGGGACATAGCTCTTATGTAAGTCAGAATATAACTCCTTTAATTATACAAAATCTACACTTATATACACAAACTATAGTGAGCCTGCATTACATAATATATCTATGATACTTCGTGTTACATCCTTTTTTCTTTCAGAAGAATAAATGTCTATAAATTATTAACTCAAATAAGAATTAATGGTGTTTTTTTGGGGTTTTTTTTTTTTCTTTTTTCTAAAAATCATTATTAAGTCTAACTACTATTAAGTAATAATGTATCTTTAGTAAACATATGAAATATAGTCCTTTAAATATTGAGGTTTATTAACTAATCGTCCTGAACGAGTTCTGATAGTTTGTTCTTCAACTAAAGGTTTAGCATTGTTCTGTTCCGTTTCATCACTCGATCGATTTTCTGACTGTTGACTTGTCGTACTTTTAGATACTTGACTTTCGACTTGTGGCTCCATAACCTCATGTGTTTGTCATCTGGCAGTAAGACATATTCTTGTTCTTTCTCATTCGTTTTCCTGAGGTGACTTTTCCTGAGTATTTTTCCATTTTCTGTCTCGACTTCGTACGATCTAATACCAAATTTAGTCTTTACTTTCGCTTTAACTGACGAACCTTTGTTAAAACTCTGGCTGTTATCTTGAATTCTCACGATATCTCCTTTCTTTAAACAAGGTAGGTCTTTAGCTCCTTTATTATAGTATTTCGCTTGTCTTGCTTGATTTTTCTCGATTTGCTCATGATGATCTTCGACGACTTTTGGTTCCAACAAATTTGCTGAGGTTGGAAGCAATGTTTTTGTCCTTCGCGACATAAGTCTCTGTGCTGGGGTACTGTCCGTTCCTTGAGTTGGAGTATTACGGTAATCCAATACTGCTAAATAGACATCTGAATTGTCTTTTTTCGCCTTCTTCATTAGACGTTTAGCTGCTTGTACCGCGTTTTCTACACGACCATTACTCTTTGGATATCTCGGTGACGATGTAATACTCTTGAATTTCCAATTCTTGCAAAATTTCTGATACTCGTCAGCAACAAATTGAGGACCATTATCTGATACACAAATATCCTACCACCATAGCTGCCAAACTGTGTCTTCATTTTACGAAATAACTGTCTTTGTATTTTCAAGTGGATCTATTTCCAAAACCCTGAAAAATAGTCAACTGTTATCATTGAACGTAAAAAGATCAACTTCAACCTTCGCCCAAGGTCTGTTTGGCACTTCATGCGACTGAAGCGTCTCTTTAGGTTGATTATTGTCGTATGCTCTGCACACTTCGCACTGTGCTGTGTGATCTTTGATCTCTCTGGTCATTCCTGGCCAATAAAGACATTCTCTCGCACGACGTAGACATTCTTCAGCACCAATATGACTTGAATGAATACGTTGTACCATTTCCTTTCTTCGAGATTTAGGAACTACAACACTTTCGCAACGTAAGATCACTTCATCTTGCACGGTCAGCTCATCACGTACACAGAAATATTGGCTAATGTTCCATGGTGTATCACTTCTCTTCTCTGGCCAGCCATTCGATATAACTTTCTTCAACTCAGTCATGGTTTCATCATCTACCATCTTCTCACGAATATCATCAAGTCTGGCAGCGGCCATAGGCAGACTATCCATTACGTTGATTGTTTCCACTTCAACCTCGAATGAGGTTGCCTTTTCTTCTTGTAGATATGCTCTACTCAATGTGTCAGACAGTTCCATATTTTTCCCATAACGATATACTAAGTTGATATCATATCCTTGCAATCTCAGTAACATTCGTTGCAATCTTCTTGGGGCTAAATACAAAGGTTTTTTCATTAAGATTTCCAACGGCTTATGATCTGACTGAACATGTACTGGGCGTCCATACGTGTACTGACGAAATTTCTCCATTCCAAACAGTACGTACGGCTAGAAGTTCTTTTTCTATCTGCGCGTATTTGACTTCTGCTTGAGATAAAGCTCTGCTTGCAAAAGCAATCGGTTTTCCATTTTGTGAAATAACTGCTCCCAAGCCTTTTCCAGATGCATCACATTGCAAAGTTAGTTCTTCACTAGGCTGATAATACTGAAGTATTGTTATTTCACTTACGAGCTGTTTCATAGTATCAAATGCTCGTTGTTGCGCTTCCATCCATTGTCAAGGTACATCTTTATGGGTTAGCTTTAAGGGCTCGCACACTCCACTCAGGTGGGGAATTATAAGAAACTTATGTAGATAGTTGACAAACCCGATCAATCTACGAACTGCATGTAATGAGAAGGCATCCATTACATCTTTCAAACTTCGCTCTTCAGGGTCTTTGTCTGACGGCAATGTCTCATATATTTCTCGACCCTGACTTCCGATCATGTATAACAGAAGCTTGACCTTCGTTTCTTCGTTCTTTCCGACCATGGCTAAGTCCATGTATAGGTCTACTTGCTCTTTCCATCGCTTCCAGGACTGCGATAGATTTGTAACATCAAAATCGAACTCAGCAGGTAGTCTCAACTGAGATATCGGACGACTTATCTCGCTTGTAGCTGAGCTTTCTGCCTTTGACTTTGACATACTTCTACTTTTGTCTTAGAAATCCCACTTCTGACACCTTGTTAAACGTTTAGTTAAATAGGGACATAGCTCTTATGTAAGTCAGAATATAACTCCTTTAATTATACAAAATCTACACTTATATACACAAACTATAGTTAGCCTGCATTACATAATATATCTATGATACTTCGTGTTACAGTGTGAAGCTGGTTAAAACCTGTGAGTATATAGATTCTTCCACTACAATTTCGGCACCGAAGTCTAAGTACAATATTAAGCACCATTTCACGTGCACCTCCTCTCATCTCATCTACTGTATTTCATGCAGTAAATGTGGCATGCTTTACATCGGTGAAACTGGAAGATATTTAAGGATAAGATTTGGTGAGCATCGTCGTGCTGTCGTAAACAATAATGCTAAACAACCTGCTGGCAGACATTTTAACACTGGAAATCACAGTGTTTGATATATGAAAATTCGAGCTCTATGTCCCATTTCCGGCAGCAATGGTAGCCGTAAAAGGCAAGAATTGGGTCTCATTTCCCAACTTGGCACCATTCATTCTCACGGCATTAATGAGCGCTTCTCTTACATTTAACTCCTATCTGTTTATGCCTGCCATTAGCAGATACTCTACATCTCACCTCATCTTATATATAGTTCCATAATTTCTCACTTTCTTGTTTTGTTCGCTTCTCCTTACATGCTAATATATTTTGTAATGTGATTTCCATAGTTAGTTTTGATTAAATCCATATGATTGGCTTATTTTTTATCACGTGATCGCTTTTGTATTCACTATAAAAGCACATGTTTTTCCCCGACCCACTCTAATAACTTCCAGACGAAGGGTCTTCGCTCGAAACGTCGAAGTTCTTGTTGTATTTTTCAGGTAGTTTTACACAACTCAACCGCCGAATCTTCGTTATACTTTACCCACACTGGCACCGCACTATGAACACTTGTCAAAAACCACATAGATTGTAGTGATATATAATGTATAAATTTATACAAGACCATTAATTATAAACACAATCAGGCATGCGCGTTCAAGGGAATGACCTGAAAAGTAATGGGAGTAAGGTTAATGTTATAGTAAGCAAGTAAGTCGGACAATATTCTGAATCAATTTGATTTTTAGGTATTATTTCTTTCACTATTTCTCGATATCTAAACCACACACAGAGACAGAGTGACACGGACCTTGCATGTGTAATAAAGATGAAGGGCGCCGCACGAAACAGCTAGGGAAGCCTCGCATATCGATTTCGCGCACGAGAAACGTTATTAATGAGAAACGCCCACGTTGGACGTCGGGGGCTGGGGGGGGGGGTGGTTAGGGGCTGTGACGTTTCTCTGTGTAACGTTGTGGGAAAACATCGATAGCTTTTTTCAAAGTCTTGACATTTCGGGATCATATCATGTTTGTATATATTTTCAAAATCTTTTAAAATTCCCTTAAATTCTTGGCGGTTTACCAGCTTTTAGATTAATATTGCCAATTAGACTATGAATGTCTCATCCTTGTACACCGTTATTCCACATCATGACATGATGGTTTGAGGGTCCTCAAAATCCCTCTTCGATAATCTTTGTTTACAAAGAAGAGCTAAATAAAACAATTTTCAAACTGAAAGAATCAGAAGTATGGTTGAAATATATTCAACTTAGCCTTCTACTCCCTATAGACGATGTTGTAGCATAATTCCAGCCTAAATTGTATGTCAGCCACGAAAAAAATGAAATATAAACAAGGAAAAGTAGTCATGGTCAAGCTATCTTTAAGCTTTGAAATTTTTCGAAATGTATATATTGAGTATTTCATTTTCAAAAGTCAAAATAGAATATAGGTTTAAAAAGGTTGACAAGAAAACAAGATAAATAGCTCTATGCTTTGTTTTTGTAATATGGAAAAAATTGTACTCTGATGTTTTTTAGGTTTAAGCAATTTTAAGACAAACCTGGGTTTTCACATTTAAGTTGATGTTGTAGTTATTACCAAATGCAATGAAATACCTATGTTTATGTTATATACTAGATAGAAAAGAGATACAAATGGATGGTGATGTAGTGGAGCAGGACAAAAGGGATTATGCTAGTGATGAAACTGATGATGGCAGAGCAGCTTTTCAACGTGCTTTAGGATCTGGCTCAATAGAAACTGTGCAATACCTGCAGGAGAGTGGAGGAAAGGGAAAAGGTAAATAGAATAGAGAAACGACTGTTCTTTGCAGTCGCGTAGCCGGGATGTTGCATTTGGTGTGTACAATGCACCATGCTTACATCGCCAAAACGAAGCCATATTTCTGCTTGTTATTAACGTATTGTGTCGTAACCACAAAATATGCTGATTACTCAGCAAAATTATTGTTTGTTCGCCCGAACACGCCCCAGCCATAGCATGCCTTGCACAGATTGTATACATAACGAAGTGTCGTCATTGCATACATAATGAGTGCTACACCTCATCTCATGCTAATGAGTGAGCCGCCCTGCCGCGCCTCTTACCCTTCTGGGTCGAACAGTGCCCACAAGGAGAATCGAACAAAGCAAGAAAGACAGAAATTCAGGAACTATATATGAGGAGGTGAGATGTAGAGTATCTGCTGATAACAGGCATAAACAGATAGGAGTTAAATGTAAGAGAAGCGCTCATTAATGCCGAGAGGATGAATGGTACCAAGTTGGGAAATGAGACGCATTTCATGGCACGTTTCCTTGTAGTGTGAACCTGTGTAAAACCTGTAAGTATATAGATTCTTCCACTACAATTTCTGCACCAAAATCTAAGTACACTATTAAGCACCATTTCACGTGCACCTCCTCTCATCTCATCCACTGTATTTCATGCAGTAAATGTGGCATGCTCTATATTGGAGAAACTGGTAGATATTTAAGGATAAAGTTTGGTGAGCATCGTCGTGCTGTCGAAAACAATGATGCTAGACAACCTGTTGCCAGACATTTCAACGCTGGCAATCACAGCATTTCAGATATGAAAATTCGAGCTCTGTGTCCCATTTCTGGTAGTAATGATAGCCGCCAAAGGGACGAAATGCGTCTCATTTCCCAACTTGGCACCATTCATCCTCTCGGCATTAATGAGCGCTTCTCTTACATTTAACTCCTATCTGTTTATGCCTGCCATCGGCAGGTACTCTACATCTCACCTCATCTCATATATAGTTCCTGAATTTCTGTCTTTCTTGCTTTGTTCGCTTGTGATGTGATTTCCTTGCTTGTGATGTGATTTCCATATTTTGTTTATAGTTTGTTTTGATTAAATCCATCTGATTGGATTATTTTTTATCACGTGGTCGCTTTTGTATTCACTATAAAAACACATGTTTTTCCCCGACCCATTCCAGACGAAGGGCCTTCGCTCGAAACGTCGAAGTTCTTATTGTATTTTTCAGGTAGTTTTACACAACAGTCAATCGCCCTATATTTGCTACACTCTACCCACACTGGCACAGCACGTTCGAGATATGTATAAAAAAAGTTGATGGTGTTTGTGGATGGAATATTCGAACAAAAATTTATATACATTTTTAGACCTAGCCAGGAGCAGTTGCGAAAAATGCAACCTTAGGCCCTCCGGCAGGAATCGAACTGCGGCCCCGCGATTCTGTTACAGCGCTCCAACCAACCGAGCTGCAGAGTACAGTTGCTGAGCACCAACTGCAAGTTCGTGCGCACATATTGTAGGAACGCCAGTACATAGTATATGGGCAAATACTAAAATTTTTCTCGGCATCTCGTTCGATGGAATATTCGATCGCAATCCTCGATTCAAATGTGGATTTTAGAAAGAATATAGCAGAATATATCTAAATCCTATACTTTTACATTCATTTGAAAGCTTAGCCATTCAGCTTTCTAACAATAGTTTACTTTTTAAATTTGATCGATTGGTTTGCGAAAAATATCACTTTAAACAACTGAGATTGGAAAGATGAAAAATCGAGATGCAATAATAAAGCGGCCCTGAAATAGACGAACTCATTTCGTAAAAATCCCCGAAACTATCAAAGCTTTTTGCTGATAGCAGATCAAAATCAAGTATGCACATTCCTATGCACCATTTTTAACTTGTTACTAACTTTCCATACACAACGGTGCTGGTTTAACAGTTTAAGCTTGTGGCCACCAACTTGCTAACGTAAACAGACGTTACAATTAACATACGGCGCTGTCCGACGGGCAATACCCGGCGATTGTTTTTATTACTTTTTGGGATCGATTTATGAGTATAAAGTAAATTACACAGCTCCACATCTTTTAAAACGTCTTTTAAAGACTTCTTAGTACTTTGTTTCTCAAACAACAGTATTAAAGTTTAAACAAGAAGATTTAAGAATTCCAAATGCGACTATTAAATAACATTTAATAAAATTGCATAATTGTAACGTATAGCATATATCAGTTTTCGCGCAATTTATGCAAATATTCTTTACTCATGCTTATGTGGTTACTGCGCCCACATCACGCCTTAATCTAGAAGTTCCTCAACACTGCACATTGTGCTCCGTGTTGATTCTTGTCTACATTAAATTTTGCATCGTTTTGTGTCAATGCTTACCCCTGCGGACTACACATAAGTGCTTTAGTGACAACTCTTTAAGGTTTCTTTTCCTCATGCACGACTAGGCTTCTCTCTCTCCCGCAGAGGCTTTTGCTATATATTTCTTCATGTTTACGAGCAATAAACGCCCTATAATTTGATCGCTTACCGAGTTATAGAAACTAGAAAGCGCTAGAGCGTAATAGAGCAAACTATACAATACAGAGTTGGTAGGCTTCAGCGCATGCTCGGAGCCAAATACCATTCAAAAAGTAGCTAAAATCTACCAAAAGAGGCCAAACCACTTTCTGTTGAAAAGAAGGCAAAAACAAGCCAAATTCGGACCTCTGCGAACTGTTATGGTTTATCAACCTTACAATTGGCCGAATTTTATTAATACCGATTGGCTAGAATTACAATCTGGTTCTTTCTGACAATAACATTACTTGAAAATGCAATTGATTTTCATACAATCAATGTTTTATACTTAAGAATCGATAAAATCTTCGCAAAATTCTTGTAAACTGTGAAGAGGTCAAAAAGAAGCCAAAAGGGCAAACTTTTTTTCGCGGCCAAAAGAAAAATAAAGAAGCCAAATTCGAGTTATTTTTTTCCTCCAAGAGGGTAATCTACCAACCCTGATACAATACGTTCTATTACGCTCTAGCGCTTCCCACAATCATTATAAATCAATGTTATAAATAGATAGAAAAAAGCCTCTGCGGGGGAGAGAGACAAGGTTCTATTCCAATTTTCTTCGTTCATTCAATTTCTATTTCGCTTATAATGACCGTGTTGTATTCACTTGCTTGGTCTTTATTGCTTCCTCCATATTCACCATTATCCCCTTCTTTAACATAACCTCCTTAGTGTTTTAGTATACCAACCAAAATTATTATTTTATCCTCTAAAGTAGGTTTCACAACTGATTAATTATTTTACTTTTTTCTCCCATGTCGCAAGAACAAGGTATTAATTTCTATGTCTATTTTTTAGATATTGATAAAAGCGAAGAAGCAAGTGGAAGCATAAATGTTTGGCAAGAAGAAAGGAAACTACGTTTTTGGGCTGAGATAAGACAGCAAGTTGAAAAAGGTGAAAACAAAGAAGATCTTTGGAAAAGGACAATTCTTTGGCGTGCTTTTCAATTTAGTCCAGTAGATCCAGAAGTTGTCAAATATTTAGTAGAACATGGAGCTGACATTTATTCCGAGAACAAGAGTGGTGAAACAGTTTTATGGATTGCTGCGAGATATGGTTTATTAGATATTGTGAAGTATTTCGTTGAACATGGTCCTGAACACAATTTTAAAGATGATAGAATAGCTCTTCACAGTGCTATACAAGCGCATTCATTAGAAATTGTGAGATATTTAGTTGAAGTCTGTGGTGCTGATATAAATTGTGAAGATGAGTCAGGCAGGGCAGCTCTAAAGGTTGCTGTACGGTGTGATTCATTAGAAATTGTAAAGTATTTAGTTGGTGCTGATATAAATGGTAGACATTGGTCAGGCCTGAAAGCTCTAGTACATTTTGCTGTCGAGTCTGATTCATTAGATATTGTCAAGTATTTGGTTAAACATGGTGTTGATGTCAATTGGGAAGATTATTTACCTGTTGCTGTGGAGTCTCATTCATTAGATATTGTGAAATATTTAGTTGAAGAATGTGGTGCTGATATAAATTATAGAATTTGGCACGGCATGACTGCTGTACAGCTTGCTGTAGAGTCTCATTCATTAGATATCGTCAAGTATTTGGTTGAATATGGTGCTGATATAGATGATCATGACGAATATCATAACACAGCTCTATATTTTGCTGTAAAGTCTCATTCATTAGATATTATCAAGTATTTGGTTGAACATGGTGCTGGTATAAATTATGAACATCCGTTTGGCAGTAGAGCTCTACATAATGCTGTAAAGTCTCATTCATTAGATATTGTGAAATGTTTAATTGAAGACTGTCGTGTTGATATAAATCATGATGATGAACATCATAAGGCAGCTTTGCTTGTTGCTGTAGAGTCTCATTCATTAGAAATTGTCAAGTACTTGGTTGAACATGGTGCTGATATAAATTATGAACATACGTTCGGCAGGACAGCTCTACATGATGCGGTAAAGTCCGATTCATTAGTTATTGTCAAGTATATGGTTGAACATGGTGCTGATATAAATTATGAACATAAGTTCGGCAAGACAGCTCTACTTGTTGCTGTAGAGTCTCATTCATTAGATATTGTCAAGTATTTGGTTGGACATGGTGCTGATATAAATCATCATGATGAATATCATAAGACAGCTCTACATGTTGCTGTAGAGTCTCATTCATTAGATATTATCAAGTATTTGGTTGAACATGATGCTGATATGAATTACCATGATGAATATTCAGATAAGGCAGCTCTACATGTTGCTGTAGAGTCTCATTCATTAGACATTGTCAAGTATTTGGTTGAACATGGTGCTGACATAAATGATCATTGTGTGTATCATGGGACAGCTCTACATGTTGCTGTGGAGTCTCATTCATTAGATATTGTTAAGTATTTGGTTGAACATGGTGCTGATATAAATCATCATGATGAATATCATAAGACAGCTCTACATGTTGCTACAGAGTCTCATTCACTAGATATTATCAAGTATTTGGTTGAACATGGTGCTGATATAAATCATAATGACGAATATAATAAGACAGCTTTACATGTTGCTGTAGAGTCTCGTTCATTAGGTATTGTCAAGTATTTGGTTGAACATGGTGCTGATATAAATTATAAACATAAGTTCGGCAGGACAGCTCTACATGTTGCTGCGGAGTCTCGTTCACTAGATATTGTCAATTATTTGGTTGAACATGGTACTGATATAAATCATCATGATGAATATTATAAGACAGCTCTACATGTTGCTGTAGAGTTTCGTTCATTAGGTATTGTAAAGTATTTGGTTGAACATGGTGCTGATATAAATTATAAACATAAGTTCGGTCGGACAGCTCTACTTGTTGCTGTAGAGTCTCATTCATTAGATATTGTCAAGTATTTGGTTGAACATGGTGCTGATATAAATCATCATGGTGAATATCATAAGACAGCCTTATATGTTGCAGTACAGTCTGATTCACTAGAAATTGTCACGTATTTGGTTGAACATGGTGCTGATATAAATTGTAAACATAAGTTCGGTAGGACAGCTCTACTTGCTGCTGTAGGGTCTCATTCATTAGATATTATCAAGTGTTTGGTTGAACATGGTGCTGATATAAATCATCATGATGAATATCATAAGACAGCTCTACATGTTGCTGTAGAGTCTCATTCATCAGATATTGTCAAATATTTGGTTGAACATGGTGGTGATATAAATTATGAAAATGAGTTCGGCAGGTCAGCTCTACATGTTGCTGTAAAGTCTCATTCATTAGAAATTGTTAAATGTTTGGTTGAACATGGTGTTGATATAAATTTTCTTGATGATAATCATGAGACAGCCCTATATGTTGCGATAGATTCTCATTCATTAGATATTGTCCAGTATTTGGTTGAACATGGTGCTGATGTCAATTCGGAAGATAGGTTCGGCGCCACAATTTTTGAACGTGCAGTGAAATCTCTTTCACTAGACATTATCAAATATTTAGTTGAACGTTGTGGTGCTGATGTAAATGACAAGGATAGTTTCGGGCAGAGAGTTCTGCACATGGCTGTTGCTACTGGTGTACTAGACATTGTCAAGTATTTAGTTGAACATTGCGGTGGTGATGTACATGGCAAGGATATTTACGAGCGGACAGTTCTGCACATTGCTGTTGCTACTGGTGTACTAGACATTGTCAAGTATTTCGTTGAACATTGTCGTGCTGATGTAAATGGCAAGGATAGGCACGGCCAGACAGTTCTGCACAATGCTGTTGTTACAGGTGCACTAGACATTGTCAAGTATTTAGTTGAACAGGGCGCTGACCTAACTTGTAAAAGTAGAATCGACGACAATGATCTTGGCATTGACATCCTGAAGATGGCTGTAATGAAGAATTCAGTTGATTTGGTCAATCTTTTGCTAAAAAAGAACGTTGATGTAATGAAAGCTGGAAAATTCCTTGTTGAAAGAAAGCAAATGAGTCTTATTGAATGGAGTATTTGCCTTGGCCATGATGAGATTACAAACATTCTCAAACTGTCATTACCGCCGAAGTCTGTCAAACATCGTGAGAATATTGAGATGTTGAAAAAAAGGAATTGCAACCAATTGAAGAAGGTAATAATTAACAAGCATTTTCTGTGATGTGGGGGACTTTTAGCATGTCTATATTATAAATAGTAACCATACTTAATAATCGGGTTAAAATATCAAACTGAAATCCTCAAATAGACCATTTCTCTATTTTTTATCCTTTTTTGCATTTCTTTCCTTTATCCATTGCTCTTTCTTTCCGTTATCGATTGTTCCTTCTTTCTTTGTTCCTTCTTACTTTTTTGGTACACTTTCTTTCTTTGCCTGATTTCATTGCTTCCTTGTTTTCTTCTTTAATTTCCCTAAATATTTTACATTAAGTAGATGCCTTTTCTAGATAGTAATCGTTAATACTACAATATAAATCGTTACCCTCGACTATTTATCGACATTCAAGAATCGATATGGCTTCGTTATCGCATAATCTATGCCTTGCTTGGACAAGGGATTATGATTCCTTAAAGAAATTCCTGAGAGAAGATGTAATGCTAGACGGAAATTGGGAGCAACAGGTGGTGACAAGAAAGTGTTTAAGATGATTGATAATACTTCAATATCGTGGCGTAAGAGCACGAATTTATTGCACCTTGAAGGTGCTGAGGTTTGCAAAATTACTCAGTTACTTTGTTCTAAGATTTGTAAAAACCTTGACCCTGTAAGCGAAATTACTGATATAAACATCTCGGAGAGTTCGTGTCTGACAGAGGCGCCTATATCGCAATCCTGTTCTTGTAAATGCAAGGACGTTCTTAAATCTGGCCAAAGCATCAATAGAGAACCCATTCAATCACTATCAGATTCGGTCGCTCATATTGCCGAAAGTTTTGCACAACTTCAAGTGGATATGGATAAAAGTACAAAAAACACCGTCCAAGTTGAGGGAAAATCTAATTTTATACAATAATCAATTCATGAACATAATACAGTTGAAATTAATGAAGCGAGTAATCCTAACAGCTCCAACGCGAGTGAGACTTATTTTCAAAACAATACTCATTTAAGGTGGCTCCTACAGTGCTGTAAAACTATGTGTACTTTTCAGTAACTTTCGCTTTCAACCAAATTTATATTAGATACACTTATGACAGGGCAAAATGAACATTTCCACGAATGTAAAGAGGTCTTGGGCTGTCCATTTATGGACAAACAGGAATAGTGTTAGTGTTTCTATGGCAACCATAGTGTCTTATCTTTTGCGCTTATATTGTCTAATTTTACTATTTATTAACTTCGCCATATTTTTACAAACTATTAACATGCATATGTACTTACTTAATATAACTTTACAGTTTTGGCAGGGACACCGCAACAGCTGTAGTTGCCAATTACTGCGGGCCCAATTAATGATTAATATTAATACATAAATTACAGTGGACAAATTGACAAACAACTGACTTATTTGTAAACTAATAAAACTACAACTACTAAGTACTAACAATTCAGATGAACTTCAGTTCAGTCACTATAGTTTAGTTCAACTTCTACTGGCAGCAAGATATCGGCAATGATAGACAACGTACAGAATTGCACTTCAGGCATATACTTCTAAATGTTCTCGGATTCTCTGGGTTATAATTAACTTCTAACGATTTATAATAGTATTTCTGCAAGACAGATTTAAAAAGACTAATGCTGTCCGTGTCTAAATTTAGTTCATCCACAAGAATGTTCCAGATTCGACAAGTTCCGACGAAATATGATTGCTGATAGGTAGAGGTTTTACATTTAGGGATAATATACTTGGTGGAATTGCTGGATGATGATCGCGTCGTTCTTGTGCAGCATGAATGATAGGAAGAGCCGACGTTTCTACCATGCCATGTGTGACCTTGAAAAAGAAAACCATGTCTAGGTATTCATGCCAGTAGGATAAGGGAAGAAGGTGTAAGGATTGCAATCTTGTATTATAGGCCACGTCTGTTGAAAAGGGCAGGTTTAAAATATATTTAGTTGCGTTCTTTCTAAACTTTCAATGAGTTCAATCGACTGCGGTGCCCAAATCTGTGAACCATAACCAAAGTGAGAACGAACCAAAGCAAGATATAATGTTCGTCGTGGTGTTATACTTGATACAAACGAGGTGTTTCTTCTGATGTACCCAAGAAGTTTGTTAGCTTTGCCAGTCTGCTGATGTACTTGTGCTTTCCAAGTTAGGTTTGATGATACGCATATCCCGAGATCTCTTTCAATGTCTGTTGTTTGTAACGGTTGATCATTCAGCTGGTACGATGATGTTATTGGTTTAAATTTTCTTGTTATCTGTTGCTGCTTGCACTTGGTTTCGTTAAATGTCAGACCAGAGCTGGATGACCAGTGTTCTAAGTTTCGAAGGTCAGTTTGAAGTAACGTAGCGTCGTCTTGACATTTGATGCTGGAAAATAACTTCGTATCGTCAGCAAACATTGCTACCTGACTGGTCTTTACTGAACTAGGAAGGTCGTTGACATATAGTAAGAACAGAGCAGGACCAAGGATTGAGCCTTGCGGAACACCTGATGATATGGGTAGAGGGTCTGATGTGACGCCAAGAACTGTAACACGCTGGCGACGACCTGTCAAATACGACCGGAACCACTTTAGTAAAGAACCGCCAAACCCGTAATTCTCCAATTTGGTAATTAATTTTTGATGACTTATCCGATCAAAAGCTTTGGACATATCCAGATAGATTGTATCAACTTGTCCGCCATTGTCTAGGGACCTGCCAATGTAGTCAAATACTTCCAAAAGGTTCGTTACACATGATTTACCTTGAAGGAAACCGTGTTGGCACTTGTTGATCAGTTGGGATAGGTGATGTCTAATCCCCATGAACACGCGACGTTCCAAGACTTTCGATATAACCGACAACAGTGAGATGGGTCTGTAGTTTTCGGAATGTTCTTTATTTCCTTTCTTAAACACTGGTACAACGTTTGCTATCTTCCATTTTTCTGGAACGATTCCTAAACGTAATAAGGATTTATTGAATAGCTTACAAAGAGATGGAACAATTACGGAGGAAGTTTCTTTGATGAGTAGTCTGGCTGGGATTTCATCAGGTCCGGTTGCTTTATTGATGTCGAGGGTTTTTATCGTATATTCAACTTCAAGTTCACTAAGGATCAGTTCAGTTAAGATTGGATCGGTTTTTGTTTGTTCAGATCGATCAGAAAGGTTGTCGGAAGTAAATACTGATGCAAAGTAAGCATTGAACATGTCGGCTATATCAGCAGGGTTCGTGGCAGTACGTCTTGATGGTTCAGCTTGGTCTGTGGAGCTGGATGATACAGGCATAGAGATGGAATCTGGGATGCTGGAAGTTTTTGATTTCTGTTTCATCACAGACCAAAAGCGTTTGGGATTGTGTGTAAAGCTGTCGTTAATCAAGGAGAAAAAATTCTCACGGCTTTCGCGCAGTAATCGTTTGACTTCAGAACGCATCTCCCTACCTTTGTTGCAGATGTACGGTCGGAGTAACTTTCAATTTACGGCGAATGGAATCCTTTATCTGGTGGAGAATATTGCTATTGATCCATGGTAACGGGTTGCGACCTATAATTTTCTTTTTCGGGATGTGTTCCGAAACTATTGACAGAAAAGTGTCCTTCCAACGCTTCCAGTCGATATTGATGTCATCGGATGACTCTGATATCGTTGATGACAAGTCAGACTTTCCATGTCACCTCTCGATGACAAGTATGACATAGTCATATGATTTTGGCAGACTTTCTTGGCTTTTTGAGGAAAGCCGAGAAATCGAATGAGATTGCGTGATGGTCGGTGAACACGGATGTTTCTTCCGGAGACAATATCTGCGTCAAACTAACATGGTCAGGAACGTTTGTTATAACAAGATCTAGAATGTTATTTCCTCGTGTGGGAATGTTGTTAAGTTGAGATAAGTAATGATCATTCAATAGCTGCACGAAAGAAAGTTCATTGACACCAGATGTATTTTCTATCGTTTCCCAATGAATGTTTGGAAGGTTGAAGTCACCTGCAATAACAATATTTTCATAATGGTCGCAGATGGTGTGCAAGTAGGTCTTAAACTTCTCCATCCAACACAGGTCAGCATCAGGAGGACGATAACAACAGCAGTACAGAATCTTCTTGTTGGTTACTGTTCTCAACTTTATTGCAATCTCCCTGACAGATTTAAAAGAATCCGTTTTTACCGCGATAAGGACCCCACCGCCGCATCGGTCTTTACGATCTTTTCTGAAAATGGAAAATTCTGGATGCAAAATTTCTTGATTAGATATAGTACTATTTAGCCATGTCTCGTTCACGCAAATTACATCAGAGTTCTCATTATAAACAAGATCTTGGAAGCGCTGAAGATTGCAGACTGTTAGATTAGACTCTTCGTCTCTATGAATACTCTTTAGACTTCTTGCATTGAGGACTAAACACTTAACTTGGCTGTTGTGAGCTGGAGTTTGCTGTAAGCCACAAGCTGAAGATGAAAAAGGGCCAGGATTGGTTACCACGTCACCAGCCAGTAAGATTAGTATAATCACGTGAAATGGTTTACGATTGATTAGTAGATCTATTCCGTATCGATGATTGATCGGGTAGTTATATTTTCTTTGCTTTGAATCCCGAGTAGCGGTCCAAATGTAGCAGAGTTTTTCTGGTAAAACTGCAAGTTCAGAATTAATAACGACGCCGTTTAAAGTAACTTTGGAAGGAATATAATCCGGTTTTAATTTTGAACACAGCCAAAGAATTGTTAAGAATTCTATTTGATCATCGTATAAAAGCGATACAAAGGTAAACTACAATATAAACTAAGAGATAACAATTCAGTTCGAAGAAGACCTCGTGTGTAAAAGTCACATGACATAACTGTCCAATCAGCGTCCTTCGCCTGTATATGCATAATTAGCATAATTTCTTAACAACATCAACATAATTATTATTCTAACACTCCCACTTAATGATTATGTTCTAATGTAAATAAAGTTCTCAATATGGATAAACATTTAACATATTTCTAAGCTTCCTAAACCGTTCTTTCGCTAGTCCCTTTGTCATTATGTCTGCCAACACATCACCTGATGGACAGTACATAACTCGTTTGAGGCGATTCTTTCCCTAATAAAATGAAATGTAATATCGATATGTTTTGTCCTGTTGTGGAATTTTGGATTCTTCGATATTTCTATCGCTCCTTTATTATCTTCGTACATTATAGTAGGTTTGTCGATTTTTGAACCAATATCACACAATAACTTTCGCATCCAAATCGCTTCTTGGGTGGCTTGACTTAAAGCAACATACTCTGCTTCGGTAGTGGACTTCGCTACTGTTGCTTGCTTCTTACTACACCAACTAATTGTGGAGTTCTCTACTTTGAAAACATATCCGGAGGTAGAACGACGAGTGTCTACATCCCCTGCCCAATTCGCATCTGAATAACCATATAACTCGTCTTTCATCTGCTGTGAACTTTAAGCCATAATTCATAGTTCCTTTAATGTATCTTAGCAGTCGCTTAACTCCCATCCAGTGTTCTTTGCTTGGATCTGACATAAATGTGGATAAAATACTTACAGCTGCAGCGATGTCTGGTCTTGTTGCTGTTGATGCATAGGTTAAACAGCCTATAGCTTGTTGATATACATGTTTATTGAACGATTCTTCGTTTTCTGTTCGCTTGTGGAATGTCATTCCTACCTCAAGTGGAGTTGAGACTGACTTGCAATCTTGCATTCCAAATCGATTTAGCATACCTTCTAAATATTTCTCTTGGTTAATGAATAATACCTTTGTTGCTCTATCTCTCTTGATTGACATACCGAGAATGAAGTGGATTTCTCCTTGATCTACCATTTCAAATTCACTACACAACGACTCTTTCTCTGCGTTGAGCATATCAACATTATTGGAAATCGGAATGATGTCATCAGCATATATTGCCAATATTACAAAACTGATGAAGCCATTAGCCTTTCTTTCAGACTTTACATAAATGCAGTTATCAGCGCCATTCTTACGATAACCATTTGCCATTAGAAAACTATTGAGGGTCTGATTCCAGCATCGAGCGGATTGCTTTAGTCCGTAGATGATTTTCTTTAGCTTACATACATACTCAGGATGATCTGGATCAACAAATCCTTCAGGTTGAGACATGTAAATGTCGTGTTCAATTGATCCATTTAAGAATGCAGTTTTTACATCCATTTGATGTATTTCTAGATTCTGAGCATTTGCTAGAGCTAGCAAAGTTCTGATACTTGAGTATCTAACAACTGGAGAAAATACTTCCTCGTAATCTACACCTTGGGTTTGTGAGTATCCCTGGGCTACAAGTCTAGCCTTATGTCTATCAATGTTCTCTTTTGCATCACGTTTAACTTTCAATACCCATTTCGACCCAACGATATTTGAATCTTCGGGAGGTGGTACCAATTCCCATGTTTCATTGCTCATCAATGAATTGTATTCAGCTTCTAAAGCTTGTTTCCATTTATTTGAGTGCTTACCTCTTAACGCTTCTTCAACAGATTGAGGTTCTTCATTCTCTGCAGTAAGTGACTCTGCAACATAACATTCATCTGGACGAAATCTTTCAGGTGCTTTCCTTTGTCTAGTTGGACCGATATTTTCGACTTGTCGCATAAAATTTTCCTCAAATGAAGCTCCCACTACTGGAACATCCTCTGCATGCTCTGGTGCAGCTGGATTAATTGTGGGTACAACTTGAATAACAGACTGTTCGTCCTCGTCATGTTGTTCATTGACTTCACCGTCTTCTTTCAAGACTGTTTCCTTGTTAACTAATTTAAAACTGTGAAATTTGTTCTCATGAAATAATACATTTCTACTTCTCACGAAACGTTTGGACTCCAAATCATACACTTTGTAACCTTTCGTATCAAGTGGGTAACCGACAAGTATTGCCTTTCGAGACTTACGATCAAGTTTCTGTCGCAAACTGTCCGGAGTATGAACGAAGCAAATACATCCAAAAACTTTCAAATTTGACACGTTTGGTTTCTTCCCAAACCAACATTCATGCGGTGTTTTATCTCTCAACGAGCTTGTCGGACTTCTATTATGCAAGTATACCGCTGTATTCACTGCTTCAGCCCAAAAATGTAATGGCATATTGGCATGGAAAATCATAGATTTTGCTGATTCAATGAGTGTTCTGTTAAGTCTCTCTGATATGCCATTTTGTTCTGGTGTATATGGGTTGGTAAACTGATGAAAGATTCCTTTACTCGTACAAAATTTAGTAAAATCATGAGATACATATTCTCCACCATTGTCAGTTCTAAGATTCTGGACTTTCAGACCAGTCGCAGTTTGTACCATATTGACATACTCTTCAAACTTTTGTAAAACTTCCGATTTAGATTTAAGAAAGTAGACTGTCACATACCTTGTATAATCGTCTGTAAATGTCAATACATACTTGCTTCCCCCAATCGAATCAACATTCATAGGACCACACAGGTCGCTATGTATTAATTCTAGCGGTCGACTTGTTTTCTTTGTACTTTGCTTTGGGAAAGGTATTCTGTGCATTTTCGCTTGGGCACACGCTTCGCATTCTTGATTAACTTTTCCATTAGAATAATTCATTCCTTCAACTAGCTTCCCCTGTGCTAATTTATTTACATAACCAAAGTTTAAATGACCAAATCTACAATGCCATTGTTCCAAAGATGGTTTCGCTGTCGCAATATGAGCATACTCTTCTGTATTTACCATGTAAAGTTTATTATCAACAATGTGTCCAATACTGATTGTTTTTCCGTCCTTCGTTACACAACACTTTCCATCGTCGAATAAAACTTCTGCCCCCATTTGTGTCATAGCGGGAACTGACAACAAATTCTTTGAAATTTCAGGTACATACAATACTTTATTTAACATCAATGTAACTACATCCGATTCATCATGACACTCTAATCTCACTCTGCCTTCTCCATACGCTTTAATCACTCTATTATCACCGAGGTATATCTTTGATGGGTGCTCGTATTTAATATAATCAACAATTAGTTCCTTCTGGAATGTCATATGCTTTGTAGCACCACTATCGATGAACCATTGATTGTTTTGCTTAGTGTTACTCAATGTAGAGTTCAAAGCTATATCACCGTCCTGTTGTTTTGATCCAGTACTTTCTTCTGCAACATTTGACTGATTGTTCTTTTGATTAAGTGGACAATTTTTAACTATGTGACCAACTTGTTGACATTTGTAACATCTTGGACCTTGTCCATGATCTGTTCCTTGACCTTGACCTTGGTGGGTGCTCTGCCGATAATTGTTTCCTCGATATCGACCACCACGCTGATAATATCTTCCTCTGCCCGAGAAATTTCCTCTTCTTGAAAATAATGCTTCGTTCCGATTGGTATCTTGGCTTTGTTCCGATTGGTATCTTGGCTTTGTTTCTCCCCTTTTTCTTTGCGTTTCATGTATTCTTCAATTAATAATCCTTTTATGTTGTCTCATTGCAGCTCTTCCATTTTTCTCGCATTTAAACTCGATATAAAGTTATCATACGACTCTGGTAGGCTTCCGAGTATAACTGTAGCAAACTTTTGATCTGAGATTTCTTCTTTTAACTCCCTTAATTGTTCAGCCAATGACGTCATGTACGTTAAATGATCCATAATATCCGTCCCCTCTTTCATCGTGGCTGCGTAAAATTTTCGATTTAATCGAACGATCTGCGTGATAGAAACAAATTCGAATTGCTTTTGCAATGTTTCCCAGGCAACCCGAGGATCCGTTGTTGTAATGATGTGCACTTGCAGACTTTTGTCAACACTGAGCGCGATTAAAGAATATGCTTTGTCCGATCGAAGTCGGTATGTATTCTTTACTGCAACGGTCGCTGTTTCTTCTGGAGCGGTCTCGGTTCCTGCAATAAATCCCCACAATCCACGTTCCATCAATACCAACTTTATATTGTATTTCCACGATAGATAGTTCTTCCCGTTTAATTTTTCGATTTTCGCAATTTCCGCCATGTGTAAATATTTGTCTTTAAACAATAGCTTACTTCGGAACATGCACGTTTACGCTTCGGTAAACACAAAATATTACACGTCTTTACGACAACACGTATCAAACATTTATACCGCGGCACCTGGGTCCATAACCTGTTAAGAATTCTATTTGATCATCGTATAAAAGCGATACAAAGGTAAACTACAATATAAACTAAGAGATAACAATTCAGTTCGAAGAAGACCTCGTGTGTAAAAGTCACATGACATAACTGTCCAATCAGCGTCCTTTGCCTGTATATGCATAATTAGCATAATTTCTTAACAACATCAACATAATTATTATTCTAACAAGAATTGTCACAAAAAGCATAAAAGATTTGACACCGTCCCTTATCCAAGCGAAAACACTCGTGTATCTTTGATATTTCCAAACGAACTTCGTAGTACGCTTTCTTTGATTGACAATCATTGTTTCAAAGTTATTCTAATTAGTTTGAAAATTGGCTGATAATTTCCTAATTGATAACCGTTATTGCGCGAGCACTAACGTGATGACCGTTTGCTTGCGTGAGATAAACTTGAAATTGCAACCGATCCAATTGAGAATATAAACCAGGATACTTGATGATTTTTCTTCGTGTAAAAGTACAATAATCGTACCCCAACTACGGAAGACCCAAGACGATATCCTTATCCACCACTTTTCAATTAAGTTGTGTTTTTATCTTTAGTTTTAATGTAAAAATAAGAACAATTTTACAGAGCGCCAAGTGTGCGTGTGCACGCGCACACGCGATCACGAATAATTTCAGATTGAATCGAAAATATCTTTTTTTTCCTTCGGTCAATTTTTCTGAAATTGTTTTGGAAGATTTATGGTCCATAAAGGAATAACATCTCAAAATTTGAAGGGTTGTTTACAAATAAGTTTTCGAGATATTTTGGAATTTCGATTACAGAGAAACCTATTTGTAGAATTTTTTGAAATTTGGATAAGTTTTTCGTCTTGCCTTGTTTAACAATTGTGCAAAGTTTTAAAAATTTTCACCGAAGAAAACACGAGAACAACAGCTCGAAATTCCAGTTGAAGTTGCTGACGTCAAAAAAAATCGACTCGACATGATCGAAATTTGGGCATGCGTCTGAATTATAATGCGTGAACAACACGAATGGAAGCAAAATCAAACGTGTGTATAGTTTTGTGCTTGTGCCAAATATTCTTTACTTGTTTGAGATGAAAATACATGATTAATTACCATGGAAATAGAAATACTATTAATCCAACGTCTCTTCCATTTGTTTTGGTTGTTAAAATCGATATCGGTGTGACAACTTTTCAAAGACAACTCGTATTATTAAACTGTCTGTATTGTAGTTTTTAATATGTCAAACACTACAGGAATAACATAAGTTTCAAACTTTCAATTGCTTTGAAGACTATTATATTACTTTGAAAGTCCTAGACTGCCTTGAAGAGAATATAATTAAATATAATTTCAGATTTTTTAAGTCAATGCAAGATTTTTTAAGTCGAAGATTTTGAACATTATAAAGGATAATACTCATCATCATCATCATAAACTTTATTTGAATACGGAAAATCATCAGTAACAATATATTACAAAATATTAAAAATTTTAAAAAGAATAATGCATGCAACATATAACTGTTCCACCTGATTGCCGTATGGGAGCCGAGGTTATTAGAGCAAAATGCTTTTAAGCCTGTTTTAAAAGCAGTAAGATTAGACATTGATCTGAGAGATCCCGGTAAACCATTCCACAACAACGCACCACTGTAGCTAAAAGAGCGTTTTAGGTAATCGGTGCGCAGTCTTGGAACAATTAATTTATTCTCAGAATCTCTAAGACTATAGACATGCTCATTAAAAGTGAACATCTCTTGTAAGTAGAGCGGTGTACGTTTATTGATAGTCTTATGCATGAGAATTGCTTTTTGTTTCCTTCGGTTTATGGATAGTTTATTCCAATTAAGCTCTTCCAGGAGAGAGGTCGATGAGATACCATATGATGAACAGGCGATGACTCGGGCAGCCCTAGTCTGTAGCTTTTGTAATTTCTCGCATTAATTCGCTACCCATGCCATCCCAAACGGAGGCACAATACTGAACATATATAGGTAAAAAACACACTAAAAGAAAGCTTAGAAACTGGTTAAAAACATACGTACTGTTTAAATTTCAAATATTTACGATTATAATGAAAAACTTGTGGTTTCTTCGCTATAAAGTCTCCGAAAATAACTTCCCGCGGCTTGTTTGAAAATTTCTGCCGGGTCACGAAGATTCCACGCGTGGGACGCGAGGATGACGTCTGATCTATATAGATCGTGTTTCAAACTGTACTATAACTGTAGGGAGCCACCTTAATTGAATTAATAATTTGAATACACAATTAAATAACCCATCAAATAACAATGCCTCAACTCCCAAACATTGGTACCTTGTCCCTTTTTGCGTTGGAAAGGTTTTTGCTTTAAGGGCTCAAATTGTGATTTCTCTCAAAATATCGGCCCGGCCTGTTCGTCGAGTTCCTTCCCTTCGACAACCCTTGCAATTTTATCAACAACATAATGTTCCACCATTTTTTAACCAACAAATGCCATACCAAAGTTTTCCACCTGTGATGGGATATACAATTTTCCAATCTTATATGAATTACCCAGGACTATACCCTCGGCCCCTAATGGAGATCCCCGCAAGACCACCCGGACGATAACAGGCGATAATAATGTCTATCTACCAAGTGTACTCATTGGTAATGTTCGATCTTTGAGTGGGAAAAGAGACGAGTCATACGCTATTACTAGTATTAATAATATTGACATTATGTGTATCATCGAAACCTGGTGGAACCAATCTATCCCTGACTATATATATATACCTGCCGAATTTTACCCTTTTTAGAAATGATCGAACATCCACAGTTGGAGGCGATGTCTGTGTATTTGTTAATTCAATTATAAAAGTTAGAAGAATTTATGAATTTGAACACCCCTTTACTGAATCTATATGGATTTCAATTAGACCTAAGCGTTTGCCTAGATCTATTTCAGTTATTTTACTTGCTGTCATTTGTCACAGTTCTTCTTGTGCCGCTGCTGAAAATTTGGAGTTATGTAAACATATTCAATGCAATGTGGACCTTTTCCTTTCCAACCATCCTGATGCCCTAGTTATAATAACTGGCTACTTCAATCCTGTGAGTCCTGGTTTTAATGCTAACAGAGTTAAAAAGTTGACTGGTTTACGCCAAATAATCAACGTTGCGACAAGAGAAAATTCAATTTTGGATTGGTGCCGTGCCAATATGAAAGATCTTAATTTTCAGACAACTCAATTGCCACCGGTTGCACAAGTGACCATAATTCAGTTCTAGTTAAGGGTCATCTTTATCGTGCACATAATCCCTCTAATGATCGAGTTTGGAAAAGAGAATTGCGTGACAGTAGTGTTAGATCTTTTGGACAGTGGATAGAAATACCATGCTGCGAATCGAAGTATGAAAAATGTAGTAACATTATGAGAGATATGATTGAATATAGTTTTCCAATTAAGCCGACAAGAGTAAGAAAATCAGACAAGCGTTGGGTGATTCCGTTTTTGAAATTGTTGATGAAGAGACGTCAGCGAGCCCTTCATCTGTATGGTAAAATTTCGCCGATTTATAAGAATTGCCACAATAAATCGCCAGAACTCATTTTTCGTTTTTCATGGAGAAAATGACGTCACAACGTTTGTGCTTCTATGACGTCATAATAGAGCTGAAAATTCCAAGGAATTGCCTGCTCTGTACCGTTGTCTTTCTAATCCTATCAGCTTTGAGCTTTAAAACGCTCCCTATTATGTTTATTGCAAAAATGGCTACGAAAAATGTCATAAATGGGCATATCACGACGTCATACGATGACGTCATAAGCGATTGAAAATTCTACATTTTCATTTAAAAAGAACTCAAAGAATTCAGGAATCCCACACTCATACATTGAACATAATTATTATATTAGGGACAGTGTTTCCTCATCTAGCGACGTAATGGAACTCCAACTGAGACATACTTCTGCAAAGTATGTCTCAGTTGGAGTTCCACAAGGGAGTGTCCTTGGACCACTCCTATTTATCCTTTACGTGAACGACTTACCGTCTTGTATTAAGAAGTGTAAAGTGACTATGTATGCAGATGACACGGTTCTCTACTTCTCTTCCTCTACGTTGTCGGGACTTGAGGAAAATTTGAATGCTGACCTTGAAATCCTTTGCAGATATTTAAATGACAATCTTTTAACTCTGAACGCTGAGAAAAGCAAATTTGTAATCTTCGGCAGCACGCGTAAACTCAATTCATTCCGTGAGTTTTCATTAGAGATCAACGCACATAACTTGGAACGTAGAGATACCTTCAAATACCTTGGCATTAAACTTAATCAAAATATGTCTTGGTCGGACCAGATTGATGCCCTTAGCAAAAAAGTCAGCCAACGACTTGGAGTTCTGCGTCGTGTTAAGTATTTGCTGCCTCTACATGGTCGTTTGGCGATATATAACAGTCTCATTTTACCATTATTTGATTATGCAGATATTGTGTGGGGGGACAAGAACAATAAAGTCCTAATGCATAATCTCCAGGTTTTGCAAAATAACGCAGCAAGAATTATACTGGATTATCCCAAATATTTTTCCGGTACCGAAGCCCTCGCACAGCTAAACTGGATGCCTCTATCAGAACGTCGACGCCAACATCGTTGTATTGGTATTTATAAATGTATAAATAAGTATATAAAATATCAATTCAACCTAGTTCAAAACGTTGAAATTCACTCCCACAACACACGCCGCCGTCAGGATTTACATCTTCCACGCTCGCGTACTAACTGGGGAAAACAACGCTATATATATCAAGCAGTCGTTGATTGGAATAACCTTAATTTAGACCAAAGACAATCGAACAATTTGACTTCTTTTAAGAACTCTATATAAGAACTCTACATTAATTTAGACCAAAGACAATCGAACAATTTGACTTCTTTTAAGAACTCTATATACGATCTTAGTTGATATAATTTTAAACATACTTTTTATATATGCTATTATAATGTAGTTTTATTTGTATTTTAATTGATATCGTAGGACCTGCCTGAAAATCACCTTGTTGTGAGTGTAGCTTCCTACTGAAATATTGTAATAATAATAATAATAATTAAGGAGGTAAGTTGGAAGAGCTGACACTTGGCTTTGGTTGTATATACATGACGTCGTAGTGTCCAGTTAGCGCATGAAAAGGAATCGAAGGAGCGCGGACACTGACCCTGCTGGAAGATTGTCACTGGTGGCCCTGATTTCTTAGTATCTGCTCCGCCCTGCTGTTCCGCCATCACCCATATATTTTCTCAACGAATATCAGATGCATGTGCCATGAGAATCAGAAGTCCATCCGTATCATTTGCTGACACAACTACAGTAACGCAAGTCTTCACAATGCAGTGTAGCGTTAGACTAGTGTCATTCCCTCATACTCTGCACAAAACGCCAACGAAGACCGCCCTTCTGTCCCATTTATAGATCCGCCAGCGGTATCGATGACCTTCTCTTAAGGTGCACTAGAAATTAAATGCTCTGAATTGAAAAGACCCTTGCTAAGTTAAAAGAGAGCCTTATTTTCTGGTCACCTTAGAAAGTTTATCCAGCTGTAAGGAAGTGGAATGTCTCGGTTCTCGATGGCTTGTATTTGATAATAACGCAATCTGTTTCATAGAGCTGCGGAGCGGAAGTTATCAGCTAAATTCCGGAAAGATTGAGCTTCGGTAGATTTCCTAATTTCTGCAACGAGTGCCGTTTCATTGATCAACAAGTAGCATTCCCCGTCTTTATTGATAGCATTCGGACATTCCAGCCCCATAGTAATCCATCAGTCAACAAAGCCTCCTGCCCGGTTCTTAGTCTCCCATTTGTCTCCGCATCATTTCATGTGAGAGGACATTGAGCAAATCTACTCGACGACCAGCCTTACAAGCAAGGACGAGACACTGAAGAACACTGGAAAAACATTTTCCTCTTCTGCCAATCCAAACATCTCCGACTTCAATTTAACAACAAAGCTACTCCATTGGTGAAGGAGCAGCCCACAGCAGCTGCTCCATCTCTGCGATTAATATCGATCACCATTTTGCGTAGTTCAAATTCGAACTTGCAGAACTACGGAAGCATGCAGAAAAAACTGTACAAATACAACTCCCATTTCTTTTTTCTCTTGTGCCCATGAAGTTGATATTCTCCTCGGACTTCCGCGCTATAAAATCTGATCAACCACCGTTTGAAATCCCGGCTACTTCGAAGATGCAATCAGTTCTTTTACTCCCTGCGATGATGACTGATGTAAGGATTCGAGATCTGCTTTCTATATGATCCTCTGGTTTTGAGAGAGTACATTGATATTGAAGACCGCCAAGTCATATGACAAGCTTCTCTTGTTATTCAAATACAGCCAATAGACTTCTGAACGGTATTAAGAGTGTCCATTTTACGCAAGTGCTTCTTGCGAATGTTCACCCTCCTTGGTCACTTATAGTTCTTCATCTCGCGATAACGACTGGTTAAACGCCGTCCGCCCGCATTTGATTACGCTATTACACCGCAACATTGTAAGGGGGCATGAACGCTTGTAGTGCAGACGTCCGAGAAGAATGTCAGCTTCACGTTTTCGTGAGGCTATATGGAGTTTGTGGGTAAAAACGCCATTTTGAATGATAGATAATTAACAATTCAAATGTGCAATCAGTATGTTACATATAATTTTAAAGCTTAGTGGTCATCCATAATTATCAAAATTTTCACAAGCGTACAGAGATACTCTTTGCATCGACCCCCTCCCCTCCCCACCACAACCACTACCCCTTTAGAAAGCGTATAATGGTCACTAACATCCCCCCAGCCGAACGGTTGTACGCTTGTGAAAATGTTGATAATCATGGATCACCCATTACAAGATGTTGAAAGCGAATATCATAACTAAATGTTACAAATAGTATGGTTTCTGAAACTTTCAAATGTCATGCTTAAACTTAAAACTTTAATACATTTAAAAAATATTTTCAAACGGGATTATCGAAGTAAAAATTTATCGACCGGTCCTAATGTTTTTAGGGCTATGTCGCCCTAAACTTGGCAGGTTCATATCTTCGGTTCAGTGCATGCTATGTAGATGACAATACCACCGTTCGATTCAGCGTTTTACAATCTCTTTAGAGAAGTAAATTGTGTTTGTTTACAACGCTATGCGGGCCATGCGGCCGATTTAGCCGCTTTTAAACACTCTGAATTTTGTTTTGTTTACAAATTAACAAAAATATAGACAAATTAAATACTCATTTCGACGGGTTTTTGCAATCTCTTTAAAACGATGCCATTTTTATTACATTACGACATAATCTAGCCCTTTTATGGCAATTCTCGTGAAAATGCTTCTTTGTTGCAGAGCCGGTATTGTCGGCGCACGCTCGGACAACGTCGGAAGCTAAATGTCCGGGATCTTTGCACCCTATCGGCTTGAAAGTACCGGCAATCGATTCCTCGTGATGTCATTGCCTAGATGGCGAATTTTCATTGGTTTATAGCAAGCAACACTGACCTTATATGGCATTTTCGTAATTTATATCGCGTGCGGGAATTAATTTCAACGATTTCGGTCATTTGTATGCGAATTTCAAAAAAAAAAAAATAGTTCTACTTCTTCAAAGTCAATGAAACTTTCCAACAATATTCCTTTTTTCATGAGCTACAACTTTTGTGTAACACTTGCCGGGAAATTCTAAATCTTGTTCTGGCAATTCAGATTTATATCAACAATAATTGTAAAATTTTTAGATAATTTATGAACATGTACGCAAATTAATTTGGATATGTAATATGACCCGGAACAAACCAAATATAATTTTAAAGAGGAAGTCATAAGCTATCGAATGACGCGTGTCCTGTTGCCAGAGAGTAAACACGTCTGGAGATATTTACATTTGAAACAACTGATCGTAAATACAAGCGCGTTCCCGTCGGACGATAAAGAGTACAACTTTCCAAACATTTTAACTGGTCTTATTAAGGTTATTAACCTGAAAGAAGAACAAAGATTTTTTTGCACTTCACTAGGTTGAACTAGAATACTGGGTTTGGTGGATAATCCAAGTGAGTAGATATATACACAATTTAAGACCTAACCAGGAACGGTTGCGAAAAATGCAACACTAGGTCCTCTGGCAGGAATTGAACCCACGGCCCTGCGATTCCTGTGCAGCGCTCTAACCAACTGAGCTACAGAGGCCAGTTGCTGAGCTGTAACCGTAAGTTCTGTATATATAGGTTATCGGGTGTGCGGGTTGTGATAAGGTAAACTTCAAAGATTTTTTTGCACTTCACTTGGTTGAACTAGAATACTGGGTTTGGTGGATAATCCAAGTGAGTAGATATATAGACAATTTAAGACCTAACCAGGAACGGTTGCGAAAAATGCAGCACTAGGTCCTCTGGCAGGAATTGAACCCACGACCCTGCGACTCCGGTGCAGCGCTCCAACCAACTGAGCTACAGAGGCCAGTTGCTGAGCTGTAACCGTAAGTTCTGTATATATAGGTTATCGGGTGTGCGGGTTGTGATAAGGTAAACTTCAAATATTTTTTTGCACTTGTGTATATATATTTGCAATTGTGTATATATCTACTCACTTGGATTATCCACCAAACCCAGTATGAAAGAAGAACAGTTAAACTGTTTGAAACGTTGTACTCATTATCGTCGGGCCGAAACGCGCTGTATTTACGATCAGTTATTTCAGACCAAATGTAGGAAAGCGAAATGAATATTTAATTACAAGATGTTTTTTTTCTGCATCTCACTCGATTGAAATTGATATACTTCGAGTGAAATATTATATACAATATTTTAGACCTGAACGGGAACGGCTGCGAAAAATGCAACTCTAAAGGCTCTTTTCCACTCATCGCAAAACCAACTCGCAAACTCGCTGCGAGTTCTTGCATGTAATTAAAATGAACTGTCGAGCATTGTGATTGGATGAAAGTACTCGCAGCGAGCTTGCGAGTTGGTTTTGCGATGAGTGGAAAAGAGCCTTAAGTCCTCCGACAGGAATTGAACCTGCGGCCCTACACCCGAATATTTAATTAGTTTATATTTTTGTTAATTTGTAAACAAAACAAAATTCAGAGCGTTTAAACGGGGTTAAATCGGCCGCATAGCGTTGTAAACAAACACAATTTACTTCTCTAAAGAGATCGTAAAACGCTGAATCGAACGGTGGTATTGTTATCTACATAGCATTTTTTAGACATCTTAACCTCCATTTAGATGTTACAAGTAGGTGTATACAGTAATAACAAAATTAAGAAAATAGATATATATTCTCTGGTGAATGATCAGTAAATGGTATCTAGTGTGAACCTAACAATCCTAGGCATGTAAACTTAAATTGCTTTTGTAAAATGTATGTCTTCTTGATGGATGTTTCCCCTATCTTCAAAACTAAACATTTTATATAAATTTTATAACGGAGCCAAATAACACGAAGCGCCGTTCCGGATTATTCCGAAATATCAAATTGTTTTTGACTCTACAATTCAAAATTTGCTTAGTTACTGTTCCCTTTTAGATTATATTCTATGTTTTGCCATTTTAACTTTATTTGAATAAATATGATGCATCGTGTCTAGATTCAATTTACATTTCGGGAATGTCTGTCGAAAGAGTTTTTTCTTATAAACTATTAGGTGTTATAATATCACAAGACCTCACTTGGAATTGTCATGTGGATCATATACTTAAGAAAGCCAACTCTCGTCTCTACGCCTTGAGACAGTTAAAAAAAGCTGGTTTAAACCATCAAGATCTGCTCGAAATTTATCGCTCGTTTGTGAGATCCTGTGTTGAGTATGAATCACCCGTATGGTCTGACTTATCTGAAAATTTGGCTAAGTTAATCGAGTCAGTTCAAAAACGAGCTTTACGGATTACTCATCCCACGCTTTCTATGAAGATGCGTTGAGACGTACAAGTTTGGAAACACTAGCAAGCCGTCATCATCATGCTTGTCTAAAATTCGTTGCAAAAATGAGGTCACAAGACAAAGTCGATAATAATCCTCTATCCCATATTCTAAGACAGAACCATTACCTAGCTCTCTGAACATAACTACGATTTAAGTTCGGAACGATTAAGTAGAGTTAACACAAATACTGAACGATTTAGTAAATTCATTACTATTAAGTATTATTGATGTTTTACTAGTTAGGTCTAATATTTATTTATTTATTTTTTTATTATGTATAGAACATTAGAACTATCTTTTTTTTGCATATTTATATACCAGTATATGTTGTAATCTAGCGTACTAGTTCTTTCCTTCGTGTAATTCAGTTTGTAACTGCCACACGGTTCACTAAACTAATTATTATTATTATTACCATAGACGGAAATACCAATGCAGGTTTTCGTCGCAAACAACGAATCAAAAATTGGCCAAGGTTCTAATGGTACGTGTGTCTATATTGGTGTCATGGAGGATGGAAGTGAAGTTGCTGTAAAAAAGACGTTTGTACAAAGTGGTAAAGATACAGCTGAGAACGAGAAGAAAATCTTGGGTCTTATTGGCACAACCAACTCACCATTTATAGTGAGCTATCGACATTTTCACCACGACGACACCTTCATGTATCTTATTGTTGATCTCTGTGAAGAAAGTTTGAAGGAACGTGTTCATTTTGACAGTATTGAACATCTACAAGAGCATGGTCCAAGAATGATTAAAGAAATTTTATCTGGACTTGCATTTCTTCATGGGAAAGGAATTTTGCATAGAGATCTCAAACCATCAAATATCCTGGTTGATATCGAAGGTCACATGAAATTGGCGGACTTTGGAATAAGTCGCGTTCTGAATGAAGACGAAACCACAGTTGAAACAGATGTTAAAGGTACTTCCGGATGGATGCCTGCAGAAGTTATTAAAGCATTAAATACTGGAGAAAAGGGTCGTTTCAAAAAGAAATCTGATGTCCAGGTTGCAGGCATGATTGCTTTCTTCATTTTAACTAAAGGTGAACACCCTTTTGGTTCTTCACTTGATCGAATGAGAAATATTTTGGAAGGAAACCAAGTCTACTTGAATAAACTTGATGATCGTATAGCTCGAGAGTTTGTTTCCTGGCTGATTAATCATAACATTGGTGATAGACCTTATGCTCACGAAGCATTGACGCATGCTTTCGTCAATAGAGACTGATTCAATTCAGAATATAGAGAATTGGTTTAGGATGATGATAAAAAGACATTGAGATAAACGATCGCACTACTTTACACATTGTTTGTGCTGCCTTATTGAGTAAAAGAATTACGGAACAAAGAATTTTGCTGATTTTGTGTAATAAGCATTGTTTTGTGTGGTGTACATTTTTACTATTTTCAATCAGAAACGTTGCTTCGCTTCATGTTTTCGAATAAACGATCGACTTTTATAATTCTTCTTCTCATGTCACATAAGCTAAAGTTTGAAAAATAATAAGTCAACCATCCAAATCAGAGAAAATCTAAGAGCGATAATGGACACTTAGTTCATGATTTAGTGGGTTTTCTTTGATCTGCTGTGATGTTTTGAAGATAGGTTTTACTCGAAGATAAAGCTGGTAAGAATATCGACTGTTTATGTAAAACCTATCATACAATTTTAATTTCCTAATTTTTGAGAATATACGTAATTTGGCCGGTGAACTGAAGCGTTAACTCAGGTTTGTTTTCCACCCTCGAATAAGCGCTGCATCAAAAGCACTAAAAATTCTGCCGCGGCGCTCAAACGAGTAAATGCGGTATATTTCAAAATGTGATCCACGCCTGCTTCTCGTGATGCCTCTCCATCTACCAATGATTATCCATCTGCCTTACTACGACAACCTATCTCTTCACTACGTACTGCCCCAATACTTCTTACTTTCCCAATACTCACTTCCACATCCCAATTCATTACTCTTTCCACTCCCCCCCAAATACCTTAAGCGAAAAATTGGTTCACGGAATATTGAATAAGTATATAGCAACTAAGTTTCAACTATTTAACGAGAAACCATTGTTCCATTCCCAGTACTCGCCATTTACTATCATGAATACGCAATCTAAGCATGACCTATAAGCATTGCAATGGTCCATAAATAATTTGCAGGTACTATCTTATTGTTTTGGTATATATATTTGACTACTTCCCGATGCAAATGATAATGTAATAAATGTGAAATACCACAATCTTAGGTAAAATTATGAGGAGTTGTGATAAGTTCACCTTAGACAAACAAGTCCACGCTCATAATATATTTTTTATGCTATGACGCTTCGCGCTCCCAATCCAATGTTATATTCTATAAAACAACAGTTTCGTTAAAGTCATATGAGATATAGATTCATGTCTCGCTGTTTATGCGTTAAGGTCAGCGGTTAGGGTAGGGTTCGGATTAGCAATCGATAACAGCGAGACATGAATCTATAACCGTCTTATTTGTCTACTTATCAATATGGGGGAAGGAAGCTCAAATGTTCGATTTTGGCAATGAAGAGAAGGTTATATTAGATACAGAGAATAATTTTTGCCCGGATTCCAGCTTCCCAACTGAACTCCAAATAGGAACAGTCAACTTTTTCCCAAAAATGTGGCCAACTGTCGACTTATCATTAAGAAATATCCCCCGAGACGCAAACAGACGCAAAGAAGAACAGCAGACAATTATTTAAACTGCGACTGAGTATATCGCGCACTTACAAACTTAATACTAGTTTTATAACAATCGTGTGGTGCATGTGTAGGTAGCGTCTATATAACAAACTTCGAGTCTTTAGGATCAAACCACCTGAAAAATACAATAAGAACTTCGACTTTGTTAGTTTGCAGCCCTCGAACAGGGCTTCTTGGCCACCAGGAAGTGCTGAAGAAAAAAGATACATGTAGTTAATAGAACATACGATTCCGAAATCAACTCGCGAGTCGCCAAAATGGGGATGCAATATAATAGACGGCCAGCCAGCTTCGAAAAAAGTGACTGTCGATGGCATTTGTTTGTTAGAAGCAGGAAACCACACTAAATGTCATCGGAGTATGTTCACTTTGAAGGTGAAATTGGTTGCCTTCCGTAATTTTTCTATTTAAGTACCGAAATTGGGAGGTTTTTATAACGACATTTCGATAGATGGTAATCCATTTAAAAGCAATTTTCGATATCAAGAATTTATTGTAATTGGTTCACTACCTAATTAGCATGTGCAAATTCCTCCTTTTCTTAATTGTCATAACTCAAAGTGACATGCTAATGAGAAAATGGTATTACTATTACACTTGTTAAAATACCTGTATGGAGGCGAGTTTCAAAATAGGGATGGATTTATTAGGACGAGTGGTTACCCAAAGGCTTAAATTCGTAAAATATTGCGTTTAATTTCAATAATTTACCGATTTTGAAGGTCTATGTGTTGTAGTAAAACTACGTGTTTGCGCCAACATGGTGTTTTTAACCATTTACATGCCAAAACTCGACTGGCTCAACAGAAATATATTGTGTTACACGGGTGGCAACCGGGCGTGTAATACTGATTCGTATGTAATCTAAACATATGTGATTGTTGCCTGTCTGTAACACAACAAAAACATATTGTTGTGGCTTCTTTTTGAAAGGTCGTGTTTTGATGTATTTGCGCCATGATTCTTATTAGCATATCATTTTGAATGATAAGTAAAAGATTACCCGAGCTTTACAAATGTTAATTAGATCGTCAGCCAATTAAAATAAAACACTAATATAAAATACAGCATTCGACAAAAATCCCATCCTTCGAAATGTTTTAGAAAAAACCTTCAAATTTTAGCACATAAATAAAAAATTACGGTTGGCAACCACTCTCAGTCTCAAAGTAAACACTATCCTAAGACATTTTGCGTAGTTTCATGCTTCTAACAAAAAAATGCCATCGACAGTGTTTTCTAGACACTTTTTTCAAGCTTGGCCGGCCGTCTATAATTCAAGCAATATTCATGGCGAAACGAGCAAGGCCAGCAGAGATTCTCGCGTTTGAAGAGCTGTTAATTTACATTGGATTTGGCAAAGACACAACGTCTGGACACAGATATTATCAATATGTCAACTGAAACGCTGTGTTTTTGCCTCACAAATCCATTCAAAAGTTTTGCAAAGAGAACAGCCGGGGAATGGTATTTTTTAGAACACTTTTCAGTATAGTCCGTTGTATACAACGGCATTTGAACATGAAAAATGGCAGTTCAGCAGTTGCTCTACTGGCTAAGTAAGAAACAAGGTATGTGTTGTTACCTTTTACAATCTCCCCCCCCCATTGGGGAAATATTTGCGTTTCGTAGGGGGAAAATCTATGTTTTTCGGGGAAGCACGCCCCCAACCCCCCTCCCCTTAGGTTGATCAACAAAACAAAAATTTGACTGCCTCTAAGAACATAGCCCTTTCGTCGATGACCATAGTCGCCTCCTAGGGAATTACTGGCGCCACCCCTGCTGTCGGTCCGGGTAAGGGTCATTTTCAATTCTGTTCAAATTTTTCTCCCCTTTCAGACTGATGTTTCTTCGTCAAGACCTTTATGCCGAAAAGAGAAATGATTTCAATTTTGACTCAGACTGATGTGATAAGTAAAATATTAACATTTTGTTTTGTGTTAAGTATATTGCAGTATAAAAGTTGACTAAGTAGAATGACATTCTATACAAAGTTCACGTTTATTATAGGATTCCTTAAATATAATTTTGTCCTAATTAGTATTCATATACTGGGCCGGTTTTATCATGTATAAGAGATCTGCATGTGATCAAATACGCGCATATGATTGACAAATGAAAATTTTTTAGTGAAGAATGATTATATAGAAGCCAATTATTTATGCCAAGTGTTAATGTTGTACAACATACTTGAGGACGCTTGTCCTGGAAATGTTAACTTGGCTAAATTATTTACACAAAATTAAGTGTTTAATATTCCAGGGGCCGGTTGTTCAAAAGCTGGTTAACGCTAATCCTGGGTTAAATTTGAATCTGCTGTTCTGGTTTGTATACTTCTGCGTGTTTGTTTATTTCAAAACTTTATGAACAAAAACTTCTATCGCCCAGTACAAGGTTGATAGAGAAAAGTATTCATGTTAATATAACCGATGTCGGGAAACTTGTATGAAAGTTACCACTAACCCACGGTTGAGTTAACCAGGTTTTGAACAACTGGCCCCAGGAAAATATAATGAAAGAATTATACTAATGAAATAGTTATCATGCATTTACAAGGCCAGACCAAGAGAAATTTAAGCAATCGTACACCAGGTAGTAAATACAAAATGGTCAATATTCTATACAGTGTCCGATAACCTGGCTCGAGTAGATTTAGAAACAAGACCCTGCTGCTTGCAGGATCAATTTAACTCGTGCCCCTGGGAGAATACCGGAAAGCAAGGAAATTGTTGAAACACAATGTTTGACAATGTTTCATGTTTTATATGCCGAGTAATCGATGCTATATTCTGATACGGAACTGCGCCTGCTACCCTCGAAACACTATAGTATCCCGAATTATTTCTCTCCTTTGATGTAAACTGTTAACTTACAACATTCATTTATTTATGTTTCGTTCTTTAACGCTATTCTTACTGTGGATTATTAATGTTTGAAATCAACTTTGGTGTGCGATTTAATGGTAAGCATTCACAATTCATAGTATATATATTCTGCTTGTCTGCTTGAAATTGCATGGCGGCTTCGATCGGGTCCATTGTGTTCACTGAAAGTTGTATATTCAGCCAGTCAGCACCCTGACACTGCCCCGATGACAGCTTAAATTTTTGTAGCCAATAACGTATTCTCGGTCAACAAGTGGATTGGCAATGATATAGTATACGGAAGCTTGGCAGACGTTGTTCACGAACGCCCGCCAGCACGCAAACTGCACTCCTGCCCTCCCCCCGTGTTTTGAAAGAACAATACCTCGGAAATGGCCAGCAATTTCTATGCAGCGCTCAGAATATAACCGGCTATATAGAATTAGGCTGTTTGAAAATTATTTAGACTGTTACGAACTTTGACACACACACTGTAATGTTGTAGTTAAGCTTGAAACTACGATGGTCGGTGGTTTCGAGTCGTGTTTTTGGGTGCTGGTAAATAGACATCGACAGATTTATGCTTATTAATGAAAATGTTATTGTGCCTTTGCAAAGTGTGTCACACAGTCACGGTAGTCAATGTATTGCAATCTTAATTCGTGTAATGTTTTGTTCTTTTGAATTCATTTAAGCGTCTATTGAAACAAAAATCAACATTTTAATGCTAGTTTGAGTTTCTATTAACGCTATTTGTTCACCTTTTCAATATAAAAAGCATTGCGTGTGCGATTTTCAGCCCGGTTTCCCGGGATGAAGCGATTACATGGAGCCGAGAAAGTGCAATTTTCAACTCGGCTAAACGAATTGGCCCGGCATGTAACAACCGCTGTCCAGGCTCGGTGAGTTGGCCCGGCTCCCATGTAATTGCAATATTGTTTTTACCTGTATCTATTATAGTAGCCGCGCTATCGTAAAATTGTCCCACCTCGGCAAACCGGGACAACTCGACCCATGTAATCGGCCCCTTAAAGTTGTTTTTCAATACGATGCGACTGGGATAAATGAACCGATACAAATTAAATCTCAGAGATTACTCATCAATGTTTTAAAAGGCAGTCATTTGTGGGACGCCAAGCGCGCAATGGATCACTTGCATGATACTCACACTTGCGTGATTGAAAAAGGAGGATCATTTGAAATATTCCATCTTTAACTCAGTCTTCATACTTCTCATTTAGATATGATGTCAAAAACATGATTCTCAAAGATATTGTTGCAAGAGGTAAAGAAGGAAAGTTGACATCATTTGAACAGGTTTGACAAATATTTCTACTTTTCACACTTACTATTTAACAATTATTGGATGAGGCGGAGCAGGATATCGATAATTATTTATACCAAGGTCAACGTTATCTGCCGAAGCGAAGCTGAGGACCAAGGTCATTTTGTACCATGCATTGACGAATATCGCAGGTTTTCTTCAGTTACTCCTAAAAGAGATGGCTTTAGTGGACTTCGAGCTGGGAAGAACAGTCATGAAATGATAGAACTATCCAATATGCAAGAGTTGATTATCAACAAGCGAAGCTTTTAGCCAAAGTATTTGGATAAAAGCCGAGGTTCGAGGTATTTAACTGACTGTTACATGATTGATAAGAGTATTAAAAGACAAACGCTCTCAGTTGGAATGACTTGCTTCTTGGCATTCTTATTGTTTATATGTATGATTGTAAAAAGTGGAAAACAATGGACATAAGTGTAGCGTGCACTGGACAATAATGAATAAGAATTATGCATTATTTAAAAGAGCATGCATGATTTGCATGTCATTTCAAAAGAATCACGATTTGTTATTCAAATGATTTCGTAATTCATCAAGGAAGGGCGGTCAAGTCATTTGTCAATAAACTTGCTCCATAATAATCTGCTTGATTAATTAACCTGCTTTTATGTTGGTATTTTTTTACCGACTTAGCTACAGCAAGTTTGAAGGAGTTCGTGTCATGATGGAAATACAATTGGCAGAATTGAATTGCATGGCACGGTGGAAGAGTTCAACAAACGAAATTGGCCAGAACACATTTTGTCGTCAAAATGTCGCTTCACTGTCATGATTTGATCAGTGCTTCAAAGACACTTGGATATTGGTTGTAGTTTTGCCGTTTGCGATAGACGTTCGAAAACAGAGACAGCTAAAGTGCGTATGGTTATAGAGTAAGTAAAAATTGAGAATCGTGTCAACTTGTACCGCTCATCTTGTTCTACAAACAACAGCAAATTCATCCCGCTTGGTGGGAGGATTTTGTTGTTTTGACATTGTTTTGAGAGGGTTTATTTGGGGAAGTTTTCATCCCAGTAAGCGAGATCTTACATTTCTCAATTGAGATCCCAGCAGCCGAGTTAGTCCTGTTGTCCATATAAACGCAAAATACTTTCTACCAGATAAAAATTCAAGGCGAGGCGTACCTCGATTACCGGCTGTCCTGCTAACAGAAAAATATTGGGCCTAATAAACTAATATTTATGCGCAAAACAGCTTTATGTGTGGCGAGGAAAACATTGAAGGAAACCGTGAAATATAATAATTATTCTTTTTGTCGATAAAATCCCATTTCTTAATTGCTGCGAAAAACATTGCTTTAGATAAGACTAGATATTCTCCAATGTGGTGTTTCTGTAAGGAAGCAATTGCTTGTAATTTTTTTATATTTTTGTGATTTGCCTATTTCCGGTGCAGCGCTCTAACCAACCGAGCTACAAAGTCCAGTTGCTGAGCATTAACCGCAAGTTCGTGCATATATATGGCTTGCAGGGATGCCAGTATATGGTATATGGTAAACACTAAAATTTTTCTCGGCATCTCGTTCGATGGGAATAATAGCTGATGGTGTTTGTGCCATGGAATATTCGAACGAATATTCAGGCCGCAGGTTCAATTCCTGCCAGAGGGCCCAAGGTTGCATTTTTGGCAAGTCGCAACTGCTCCTGGCTAGGTCTAAAAAATGTATATAAATTTTCGTTCGAATATTCCATCCACTAACACCATCAACTATTATTCCCATTGAACGAGATGCCAAGAAAAAAATCTTAGTAAATACTACAAGGCATAATTATCACTACTGCCAAGTGAATAGTACAGAATATAGTAATTTTCATTTGCATATACGATATCATTATACAATGCAGTCAACATTATGGAAACAAACGTTGTCATTTTAGTTTGTTTAAGACCTTTCGAAATTGGTGCTCTTGGAAGACATTCTTGTCTATTCGACTCTTTCTACACACTCAGTTTGAATGTTTTTAATAATTAAATCATGTAAAATACAAAAATTGGTATATAGAAACAAAAATAGGCGGTAAAAATATCGATTTCGCTCTGACACAGCCTCTTCACAATCCGCCATTTTGTTTTAATTATAGTACACGCGTAAAAATCAACAAGTTGATGCAACATTGTCATCAGTTTGTTCAACATTGTTCCCATCAACGTTGAACAATGTTGTGCTGCACCCCCCGGACAAGTTGTCAACAATGTTGTTCATGATATCATCGATGTTTTTTATTGTTTTAACAGTGCGAAAACAGCCTTGTTGACATGTTTGTTCAATGCTGTTGGAACAGTATCCAGCAAGATGAACAATGTTGTTGGAACAACACAAATCAACATGATATCATTCATGTTTTTTATTGTCAACAACTGTGAAAATCATTGTTTTAACAATGCCAAAACAGCCATGATGACAAGTATATTCAGCTTGTTAAAACAACTCGGTTCGGGTCTGATTTCAGGGCCATCAGGGGGGGAGGAGATTACAGGTAAACTACGTCAAGCGTTCCTCTTTTCAGTTGCTAATTCATTTGCAATTGAAAATTGTAAAGGTAATTAGGAAAATTGCAAATGAATTAGGAACTGAAAAGAGGGACGCTTGACATAGTTTACCTGTGATTGTAGCTTTCCAACGTGCTGAAAAGCCAGAAAAATAGGCTGCAAGTTGCCAACATAGTTTAACTATTAAATATAAACTATGCTGCGAGCATTACCGGCCTGAAAGAATCCAAATCAAATAGAGGTAAAAGCACAGTTCACGATCATTTCATTTTTGCAATATAAATAATTAATGTTTGACATGTTATAAACTCTGTATCAGTCACACGTACAACATGATCGATTATTTGATATATATTAACAAAAACTAAGTACTCTATTGTTTAATTATTAAATGGCTGAAAACACATACTTAACGTATTTAACATATTTATTTAATTCCAAGGGTACATTCTATATTATATGTTCTTTAATAAAGAATTAACAATCATTGCACAATTATGAGCTTGGAGGAGGAAATATATTCCACATTATCATGCCCCAGTCAATGTAAATTCCATTTCTTCCCCCCAAGTCCCTGTCTGTGTACGGCTTGGGGTAGACAGGGCGTACAGTACGTACAACAATTACACGGTGCAATTTAAACCAATTACTGGTTTTCTATAAGTTGCTGCAATTATCTTTCTATTACTTCAGTAGTTCAATGAGATAATCGTGCAACTACAACCTGAAATCAGCTTGTTTCATGATAACAAAACGTTTATCCAGCATTTTAAAACTATTTTTGATAATAATAGTTACTGTAGTCTATTCTATGTCAAATTCAAGCTTATTTTTCAGGTAAATAATTATTTGAATTGAAATACTGCATGACCTAACCAGACCCTTGGAATTCCAGTCAATTCAAATGATTATTCAACCTGAAATGAAGGGGTGAAACTTATACACAGTAAACAACACCAACAGCAAATATCTCACTAAATGGTGTTATTGGCTGAAGTAGAATAAATTAAAATTAACTGGCCGGCCCTGTATTTCAATCACTTATGAGTATCAATCTTCTGTCTGCATCCTTTTGAAAGTTCAATATTTTTAACATCACATTTAATTAAAGTTAACATTTTCTTTCCCATTTTGAGAACATCCAGTTTCAATCCACCTGAAGAATCACTAAGTTTCTTTGTTTGATAATGATTAATGATATTTCTGTAAATCTGCCAATATTTCACTCCAGATAGGACTCCTATAAATTAGGATTATATACAGTAGTCATTCATTCACAAAATGGTCTTTTACAATGTTTATGGTGGCCATGCCTTTAGCAGTGGTTTGTAGGCCATACAAGGGAAATACATGTTGAAATTCATAGACTATACGGGACATCTCATAATCTAGGATCAAATTTGTTTTTCATTCATTTTAAGCAGTGGCAAAGGTAGACATTATTGATAGTGACAGCCGGGCCATGCTATTCAAATCTATACATGTAATGATGTAATTGTTTAAACTGCTCAAACCTTTATGATCTATTGTTTTCAGTTTGCCCATATGATATTTTGCCTTCTCAACCACCTTGATCTTGAACTTCGGGTTTCTAATCTCTTGTTGATACCTCTTTTGTAACTGCGACCCTAGGGTGGCTGAAACGAAAATTACTGAATCATTCCCACCTTTTTTCTCTTCTCTACTCTCTTCTTCACTCTTTCTTCCTGCCTCCATCCTTTCGGCCAATGTATTGATCGTTCTCCTCTATTCTCAGCTTCCTTTCTTACTATAATAATACACCTTATAGTAGTTTTGTATTTTACATGATTTAATATACATTCAAAGTGAGTGTGTAGAAAGAGTCGAATAGACAAGAATATGTCTTCCAAGAGCACCAATTTATCAAACTCTCTCCTTGCTTCGACCAAAAGAATTTCACAAGTATTAAGACCTTTGTTTTGGTCAAAACAACTGAAAATACAAAACATCGACATTGTTTATAAATATTTGTGGAACTTGTGGAGCTCTATTTACTAAAGCTATATACTTGCTAATGTTCATTGAAAATCCATTAAAATATTCTAATATGTCATAGTTCTTCAAATATATTATTTACATATTTATCATTTACAAAACAGTTTATTAATAACACTACCTACTATCATTATACAAAAACACTATACTGTAGGGCAACCTCTATCATAAGGCCGTAATTTATACGAGAGAAAATAAGTCGCGACTTGCATAAGACGCGTCTTATACAGACACGTAGCCAGGGGGGGGGGCAGGGGCCAGGCCCCCCCTGGCGAAGGTGTCGGCCCCCCCTAGGAAACATTCAGACTAATACAAATCTCTATGTTGGCCCCCCTAGTACTTTTTCGGGCCCCCCTTGACTGAAAATCCTGGCTACGTCACTGGTCTTATATAAGACGCGAACACACTCGCATAAATGGTCAAATTCTAATAGGTCGCGACTTATAAGAACAGGGGTTCAGACTGTTCCACAATTAGTCGCGACTTATTAGAATTTGACCATTTATACGAGTGTATTCGCGTTTTATGTAAGTCGCGACTTATTTTCTCCCGTATAAATAGCCCTATTATGTCACTTTAAGAAGTGGATTTTTGAGTTCATGCTTTTATTCCCAGGCAATGTTAATCATAAGCGACCCCAGCGACTTAACGCTCCATAGAGCGTCTTGTTATAAACATCAAACATGATATAAACCGAGATACAAACGTAGAAAAGTCATTTCGACCGAGTCAGATATTTAGCAAGCGTCATGTATTTCCTGCGCCTACACGTGCGAAATACATGCATGACCCGACACGCTTGGTCAGATTTAGCAGAAAGTCATAAATTTCGCTTGACACCGGCGACACGTTGGGAACAATACACAGCGAATCTGCATAATCGAGAAATATGAATATGAATGGTCATCCGTTTGGATCTTCTATGAATTATACAATGTGAAAGAGTCTCTCTGGTTTGAAATATGTTGATTTAATACCATCTTACATTTGGTAAGTCTTTGATACGATATTTGTAGTTTTCCTGCCATGTTTCAACTCTTAATGTATGCTGGTACTAAAGGGAAATTTTAAACTCTGAAGGGTACTTAAGCAATACAAAATATTCAGTAATCACCATGGTGTAGCTTTAACATGCAAGAAACCTGAAATAGAATTTGCCTGTTTGAAAATGGTTTACACGTTTACTTTAACACACACACTGACACTCAATTTAATGCTGTAATCCACCATGAAACCACGATGGTTTCGGTATTTGTCGAGTCGTGTTCCTTCAATGCTGGTATATTGGCCCGTTTACACTTCACACTGCGCTGAGATTTGGCACGGCACGGATAAAATTAGTACTGGTATACCAAATTCTCCCCTGCCAAACTACTTATTTATAGATAGTCTTCGCACGAATAAAGATGGTACGGGTACCAATTTTATCCATGCCGTGCCAAATTTTCGGCGTACTGTAAACACTATAGACATCCACAGATTTGTACTGATTAACTATTCATATTATTGTACCTTCATTGACACAGTATTGAGTAAGTGTATTGCAAATTTATATTCGTGTCAATATTGAGTTATTTATACTCGTTCATAGACGGTAGTAATTAGATTTGTGCTGCATTTAGCGTGAATTTTATGTGCCAAGAATATTATTGTGTATTATTGGTACTTGACAACACAATACTGCACCTCAATTTTACGTCATTCCGTTGAACACGCCTTATATTGTATTTCATATACAATCGAACATGCGCGTTCAATGGAATGACCTGAAAATTGATGGGAGTAAAGTTAATGTTATAGTAAACGATTAAGTTCGACAATATTGTGAATCAAGTTGATTTTTAGGTATTATTTCTTTCACTATTTTTCGATATCTAAACCGCACACGGAGTGACACAGAGCTTGAGTACTGAAAGAGCGCTGTGTTGATATCAACTTCCCCCCTGAAGTGTGCCCACTGAAAAGAAAATCTCGACATCCTAATCAACATCCCTTTCATCAAGTTTCATGTAACAATGATATTTTCAAATTTTCATTTTACCCAAGAACTATTGTAACTTGGAACAATATCGCTATTAATAACGAACTGCCTACAAACATCAACGCTTTTAAAAGTGCTGCATTAGCTGCACTAAAATCATCGGTATAAATTTGACATGATACTTTTATTGTACATTTTTCTTACTTTTTAAAGTTTTTCGTATATATAGTTCATAGTTATTGTATATACATATATAAGCATCTCCTAGTATAGTGTAAACTGATTTAGGAGTGTCTGATTAAAGATTAAAGCGCCGCTCGAAACGATTAAATTTTCGGCAGTTTACCGGCTTTTATAGTAATATATTTAACTTCTACATTGATATTTATTTTTTATTAAATTCCATTTGTTGTGATTGCCATAGTTCGGTCGGTGTTTTTCAGTGGCAGTCAAGCGAAAGACAATGGTCAATGTCAAATTGCTTTAATTAGTTAATCTATCACGCAAATTTAGCGCCTTTAAAATCATGAAACTGCCGTATAAATCTGGCAAGTAATTCATTCATCTCGACACCTTGGCAGATATTTAAGCAAAGCAAAGGTAAAATATGTTCTCGGAAATTGAGAAAGATGCTAGTCTATTAGATACATTATCAACAGCGAGAAATTCCAAAGGTCTTCGTACATTGTATAGGATTGCGCCCCCCTCCCCTCCCCCCGTCAAGAAAACCCAACCCAAGTCGGGTAAAAACTGGGGCGGGGATAAATGGAAAATCAAATCAAAGCAATTGAGCGACAAGCAGCTGGTGTCGTGGAAGGGGGGGCGGAGGGGATTGAGTAAGGTTGAATTAAAAGTCGGACACTTTCTGTATCGTTGGAGGAAATGTTCTCTGCCCCACTAAAAATTTGGACCCGTACACCTATGAGGTAAAGGATGATGGAAGATCCAACTACAGTCGCAATGTGGCTTCTTATATACATGCATGGAGCAACCGCTCGCATTTCCTCAAATATATTTAGAATGAAACACTTCCCGAAATTAAAGGCATGCAACTTAAAATTGTTGTAACCTTAAAACAGATGGCAGATTGTCTTAAGACTTAAGTACAAACCTAAATTGCGCAAACACATTCCGTTGACGCGCATGCTTGCAGATTGTCTATCATAGAACTAGTTCCGAAAAGTGTTTATGCAAGGCAAAATAAAAAGTTTACAATCGCCGTATTACAAAACAAATGGCCTCCCTTGACTTGATATAGTTTCCTGATATAGTTTCCCAACCCTCGCCTCGACGTAACTCGAGATAATTATACATTTCTCTAAAAAAACCCAATAGCAGATAAATACAGCTATTTTGAAACTTATCTTGTCGAAAGACTGGTACCGAGAGAACAGATTCACTTCCGGGCATGTGACGTATGCAGTGTGACATCTTACAGCAAAATATTATAAATCGCAATGCAGGAGCTTTTATATTCGCCATCACAACTTTGAGAAAATGTCAGAAGCGAAATCTTTGAATCGCAGACAGAGACGGAAGAGTCAACAAATCATGAGGACATCGTTGAGTAATCGTCTGTTGTCTACGAGGATAATATATCTAAATTATACCCGAATGAATTTATAATATTCCTTCTCTTTCCTTAATACATGCCTCTATACAACCTTTTTAGTTTAGCGTGGCCAGTTCTGGTATCGTTTTTATACACTAACATAAATACACACAGCTACACACACACATATTTACACACATATTACACTTTAATAAACATTTTGAAATAAACTTTTAAGTCTGGTTTATATGCTTTCACATGTCATGGTTTTATATTATCCGAGCTACTATAGTGTAATACAATGTGGCCACTACAAGATCATATTTCATACTACAATTTTACAGTTTCACAGCTATACTAGGCCTAGCAGCATAAAATTAAAAATCTGATATCATAAACAAATTTTTTTTATTACTCGTTTTATGAATTATTATCTATAACAGTATTTTTTGTCGGATATAAAGGGAAATTGCCTTTTTTTAACTTCTCACTCTCCGTTTACGTAAGCGCTAATACACGGTGCCAAATAAAGACTTTTTTATTTCTTTAACCTATTCGGGAAGTAACAAATATTGGCCCTCGCTCTTGCGGACGAATGGTTTTATAAAACACATACAAAAGCCATTGACACAGTTGAAACGCGCCGCACTGTGCCTAATTTAAACAGTGTCTTGGAACGAAGACTACTCGCGTATGCTTTAAAAATCTAGCTTCCTTATGTTCGCTACGCTTATTTGCACTATTCGACGGCAAACGCATTTAGAAAAGACACTTCCAAAACAGCCCTTATATTCGAGCTTATCTTGATAACCGGTTCAAATTAGCCAAGCTTTCGCCGGCTTTCGCTCCTCACAAAAGCAGGAAGTCTTTCGATTCAATGTAGCCGACGACTTAATATAATATATTAATCTTTGCCTGCGAGTAGAAAGAATGACTATAATATATACGACAGAAACCCCATCTTTGAAGTTTATTGTATGTGCCTTGAGCCGTTTGCATGCAGTGGCTTGATCATGAATGTCAATATCATGGATTTGCCTGCCAAAACGGACTATGTTGATTAGTTCTATCGAGCGGGTTGCTAAAAATCCAGAATGCTTTGTCATTACCAGAAATATGGGACAAGATGGCGACGGACATGGGCACATTGCCATAATATGGCGACCAAATTTTACTCTAAACTATACAGGAGTTGATAATAATATCAAATTTTCACATACTTTGCTGAAATATTTCATGGTTGAGGAGCTCGATAATAGTAACGGCATGAATAAGCAATGTTTGTAACGCAAAATCGCTAGCATTTTAAATATCCATGTCTAGGAACGTCCCGCGATCGATGTATTTTCGATGTATTCACGCCTCACGGCCAATTCGACGTATTATACAGTGCAATCTATAGTGATAACGTCGCAATACATGAGGCAAAACATCGTCGAATAAGCCAACATCTTTCGGGCGATGCAAACTGCGGGGCTCGCGATGAACTCAGTGATGTTTCAACTGCTAATACAGCTCAAGATATCGGTGATTATTCCACGTCAAACTACTTCCAAAATCGTTTGAAAATCACCCTTTTCGTAGTTCTTAGAGTTGTCGATATGTCTATAAACTATGATTGATGCAGTTTGAATTGTCGTTTATCTTGGTATATTGTATATAGTTTCGATAGTTGATATTATAGAGTCGTTCAAACTATAATAAAATATGTAAAACAAAACTAACTATAAGCATAACATGCAAATTAGTACTAATATACCTGATACTAAATAAACCTGGGAACAAGTGACGACCCCTAATAACCTTGCGTTGTATAAAACTGCTAATAACCGATTTAGCGGTGCTTTGAGATCGAAGGGATACTGATTAGCTTAACGCAGAATATATAAGTGCGCAACTGAAAAAAATGAAATGCTTAAAATAACGAAAAATATATTCTAAAGTTTTCTTTATGTGAAACATTTGGCGAGAACAGTATGATCATTGCGAAACAAACAAATTATTATATATAAAAACGTAGATATATATAGCTGCTTCTTTCAAGCCAAAACAAAATAAAAATAGATATTATAGACTAAACTAAGTACGCTAAACTAAAAAGCTTGTATAATTAGAGGCATGTATTAAGAAGGAAAGAGAAGGAATATTATAAATTCATTTGTGTATAATTCAGATATACTCGTAAACAACAGACGATTGCTCAACGATATCCTCATGATTTTTTCACTCCGTTCCGTCTATGTCTGTGATTCAAAGCTTTCGCTATCTGACATTTTAAGGCGAAATATAAAAGCTCCTGCCTTGCGATTTGTGGAAAAAATCGATAGTTTTTTTCAAAGTCTTGACATTTCGGGATCATACCATGTTTGTACATATTTTTGTTACATTCCCTCAAATTCTCGGCAGTTTACCAGCTTTTAGATTAATATGTTTAACTTTTCGTTTAACTTTGTGATATTTTGTGATATTTTGTGATATTTTGTTGTTAGATGTAACAGTGCATATGTCACATGACCGGAAGTGAATCTGTTTTCTCGGTACCAGTCTTTCGACAAGATAAGATTCAAAATTGCTGTATTCATCTAGCTAATCCGCAGGCAACTCTTGGGTTTTTCTATAGAAATTTACAATTATCTCGAGTTACGTCGAGGCGAGGGTTGGAGAACTATATAAGAGATTGGGGAACTTAATTAGGGTTTCTTCCAATGGCCCCCTGAGGTCCCCCATTATCCCTCCCAGGTCTCCCATTATCCCTCGACGTAACTCGATATTACTCTAAATTCGCTATAAAAACAACTGATAATATCAGTCTAAATTCCCTGTAAAAAAGCACTGATAAAAAGCCCCAAGAGTTACCTGCGGAGGAGGCTAGTATTTATCGTAGTTTATAGGCTGTTTTAAATAATTTTACAGCGCTTTTACTGACAAAAGTATTTTTAGCAAGGCCATTTCTTTTGAAATACGGCGATTGTAAACTTATTTATTTTCCCTTGCATAAACACTTGTCGGAATAGTCCTATGATACACAATCAAGCATGCGCGTTCAACGTATTAGGTATTATTTCTTTCACTATTTCTCGATATCTAAACACACACAGAGACAGAGTGACAATGAGCTTGCATGTGTAATAAAGATTAAGGAGCGCCGCTCGAAATGGTTAGGGAAGCCTCACAAATCGAATTCACCCACGACAAACGTTAGTAACGAGAAACGCCCACGTTGGGCAGTTTACCAGCAGTTTACCAGCTTTTAGATTAATATGTTTAACTTTTCGTTTAATTTTTTTATTATATTCGATTTAATTTTTGTGATTGCTCTAATTAGGTCGGTATTTTCCATTTGCAAAGTGTAGTGTGTAATCGTTTTCACTATAAACGCCAATTAGACTATGACCGTCTCATCCTTGTACACAATAATTCGATATCATGATGGTTTGAGGGACCTCAAAATCCTTCAGTCTTCGATACTCTTTGTTAACAAAGAAGAGTTCACAAAGGTTGATTAACCTAGCCTGTACTCCCTATAGACGATGCTGTAGCATAATTCCAGCTTAAATTGTATGTCAGCCACGAAAATATGAAATATAACCAAGGAAAAGTAGTCATGGTCAAGCTACCTTTGGCTTCGAATTTTTTTCGAAATGAATAGTGCGTAGTCAAAATATAATATAAGTTTAAAAAGGTTAACATAAAGAAAGAAGTTCCATGCAAGAAAACAACATAAAAAGCAGCGTATTAAATATCGAATGATTTGATTGCTCTATGCTTCCTTTTTACAAAATGGAACGTTTTGTTCCTGTGACGAAATATAATCGTCGAAAATAATGCAATTTTATGTAGCAATAGCTTTATTATTGTACCATAAACGCTTGTGTAAAATTGCAAACGAACGTGATTAACAAATGCAGAATTATGAGCATTTGAAATGTCCGAAATCGCTGTTCGCCATTAAAATCCGCCATCTTGATTATATTCTGTCGCGAAGCGCTTCTGACGTCATAGTCTTAACATACCATACGAACACAAGTTGAATAGTATACAAATACAGAGCAGCGTAGGGATGAAAATATTAGTTTCATCACAAGCTATAATTTCTTCTGTTATCTCATCTGTGTATTCGACTGCGAATTTAAGCGAATTTGATATTGAAATATCGTCATTTGACAAATATAGTATACGCTTGATAGCTTCACCCGAGGAAATAGCCGAATACGAAAAGGCCGCGCCAGAAGATTATGCTGCAAAATCGTTTTGATCGTTGTGCTGATCCTACTTCTCGGAAAGTTTGTTTTCTTACGGCCCAGAATTAAGAATTCATCATGTCCTGCTTTGTTTACTGTTAAGGTGTGATGTTGCGATTGTATGCTGGAATTAGCCAGTATAAAACTTAGTACAACAATGCCGTTGTTGCAATAAACCTGCAGTTACGAGATAAGATGTATCAGTACGAAGATAGGGAGAGAAAGTACATTTTCGACCCTGGTTTTAAGGAAGTCTAAATGAAATTGTTCAGAAGCAGCTTCGATAGGTTAGAAGACCAAAGGTTATCGAAATTATGTTTTGCTCTTTCGGGAAGGTCAACAGACAAAAGCCGACTGCGGAGTATTAAAGACATTGTCCGTTGTTGTAAATATTTAAATATGCCTTAAATATGGACTTATTAACATATTCCGCGCATAGTTCTAAAATTATGTTTCAATGTTTGATTGCAGGAGCAGTGTCTTACATGTAACTTGTGCGTTTGCTGTGGGAGACTTGACGGGCTGTTCAAACCTCCCGATACCGTGTTGCTTTTACAACAAAATAAATGAATGTATCATCCCCGTTGATATATAGACTCGTATATGAATGAATCATCCGCGTAGATCTTGTTAAAAACCTACTTTCGATCGAATGAAAATAATAAATATTGCGTGAGTTTATAATTGGACCTGTGTCACCAGTCACATTATGTATTAAAATATGGCAAATATCTATTCATATAATCTCTACATTATACGCCGGACTCTTTTTGTTGGACAGGTGACTTATTTCGAATAGGTACAGCGCCAGGTTGAGTCGTCGTGTCGAACTATTAAAATGAACAATCTATCGAGAAATAGTCCGAGCAAATTATACCGGCAAGGTACATTCCGCGAACCCGGGTAGAAATTGGCGCGATTTGCGCAAATTTCACCCATGCATATTCTCTCAAAGATTCGTCATTCGGGCTCTTAGCAATTATATATATATACACGTACTTTTATCATAATTATTAATGAAATCTTATACAACAAAATGCGATGAAGGCATGGTCGAATAAATGTTACTAAATACTATATAATTATGTATATCCTATACACGCGATACTATAGTTAAGACTATGACGTCACAGTCTCCTAAACACATGGCGTATTTTAATGGCGGCTGTGAAAATTCGAATTTTATCTTCGTATAACTGCGTCAGGATTTCAGATATCACATTAAAATTTTGCGGGACTAAACTTCTTTATACGTATTCTATACAGAAAAAAAACACAGAAATGAAAATTTCATCACAGTACCAATTTATGCAATTTTAGAGGAAACATGGGTTTTCACATTCAAATCAATGTTGTAATTATTATCTTATGCCACATCTATATATGTTCATGTTTTTCAGATCATAAAAAGGAGGTAAGAATGGATGACGATGTAGAGGAGCAGGACAAAAAGAATAATGCACTTTGGCGTGTCATTCAACATAAACCATTAGATCTAAAACTGGTGAAGACTTTTGTACAAAATGGAGCTGAAGTTAATAGTGTAAATCTAGGTGGTCAAACTGTTCTTTCGTTTGCTGTACGATCTGGTTCTGTAGAAGCCACGAAATATTTGGTTGAACATGGTGCTGATGTCAATTGCAAAGATTCAATTGGTCGGACAGTTCTTCACATTGCCCTTGAAACTGGTTCAGTGGACATGATCAAGTATTTAATCAACAATGGGGCTAAAATGAATTGGGAAAAAACTGGTGATGGCAGGACAGCTCTTCACTACGCTTTAGGATCTGGCTCAATAGAAGCTTTGCAATGGCTGCTGGAAAGTGAAAGAGAGGGAAAAGGTAAATGGTATAGAGAAATGACTGTTTTTTTGCAGTGACGTAGCCAGGGTGTTGAATTTGATGGTAGAGAGATATTCATAGATTCCGATCTCCACGCAGCACCAACATCGCAAGAATTCTAGGGTGTCCAGGGTATATTCCCGTTAGGAAAATTTTAATTTATAGGGTGTCTAGAAAAGTGAAGGTTTTGACTGATGTGGGATCTTTGATTGATGGAATGGCGAATGATTTGGATAATATTGTAGATTCGTTAGAAGAAAGATTTGAAATGAAAATCATCTGACTATAAACCTAAAAGAAGGATAATATAACAATATAGTTGATTGTCGCGGGCATAAATATCAGACTCAGACTCACCTTTGCTCGAGCTTAGCGAGGGTTAAAATTAGTTCTGAGGAGGGCCAGTGTCAGGATTAGTGTCAGCGTCATGCATTGCGGGCTTTTGTTATTGTGTGCATCTTACCCAAATGCAACAAATAACGATAAAAATACCTTGTTTGGTACATTTCCGATAAAAATCTTATAAAAGGAGCCTGCGATTTCCTGGTGTGACACTAATCCTTTAAGAAATATTTAAATATTAAGCAAAAAAATCTTTTAACCGTTTTCAAAAGACAAAAAATATATACTTTGGCACAATTGGCTGAACAAAGCTAGTTTCATTCCACGATGAAAACAAACTTACATTCACTTTGCCATTGTGTAGAGTTATATTTAAAAGCTTCTGCTGCTACAGACATTGTTTTCTCGTGTTTTTGGGATAGATTCTTGCTCATTTAGCCTCGAAGATCGATTGCTTTTTCTTCGTTTAGTTTTACAACAATGCATTTACTAATGCACGGACTTCTGGCTATTCTTTTTGCTATACATCACTTTTTGAGTATAGTTTTATATTTATTTTCATTATTTTTCTAGTTATGTACCCATATAACATGTAGCGTTTCAGGCCACAGAACATTTATTGCAAGTACAAGACACTAATTTCTATGTCTATTTTATAGATATTGGTAAAAGCGAAGAAGAAAATGGAAGCATAAATATTTGGCAAGAAGAAAGAAAACTACGTTTTCGGGCTGAGGTCAGACAACAAGTTGAAAGCGGTGAAAACAAAGAAGATTTTTGGAAGAGGACAATTCTTTGGCGTGCTTTTCAATTTAGTCCAGTAGATCCAGAAGTTGTCAAATATTTGGTAGAACATGGAGCCGACATTTATTCCGAGAACTGTATAGATGAAACAGTTTTCTCTGTTGCTGTGAGATATGGTTTACTAGATATTGTAAAGTACTTCGTTGAACATGGTCCTGAACACAATTTCAAAGATGATAGAATATCTCTTCACAGTGCTGTACAGTCTCATTCATTAGAAATTGTGAAATATTTAGTTGAAGATTGTGGTGCTGTTATAAATGATGAACATAAGTTTGGCAAGACAGTTCTACATAATGCTGTAGAGTCTCATTCATTGGATATTGTCAAGTATTTGGTTGAACATGGTGCTAATGTAAATTGGGAGGATTCAAATTGCACCACAGTTTTTGAATGGGCAGTGGGATCTCATTCATTGGACATTGTCAAATATTTTGTTGAACATTGTGGTGCTGGTGTATATGGCGAGAAATGGTACGGGAAGGCAATTCTGAAAATTGCTGTTACCACTGGTGTACTAGACATTATCAAATATTTAGTTGAACATTGTGATGCTGATGTAAATAGAAAATATATTCACGGGCAAACAGTCCTGTACATTGCTGTTTGTAGTGGTGCACTAGACATTATCAAATATTTGGTTGAACATTGTGGTGTTGATGTAAATAGAAGGGATACTAACTGGCAAACTGTTCTGCACATTGCTGTTTCTACTGGTGAACTAGATATCGTCAAATATTTAGTTGAACATGGTGCTGATATTGATCTTCATGATGAACATCGAAAGACAGCTCTGCATCTTGCTGTAGCGTCTCACTCATTAGATATTATCAAGTGTTTGGTTGAACATGGTGCTTATATAAATCATCATGATGAATATGATAAGACAGCTCTACATATGGCTGTAGAGTCTCGTTCATTAGAAATTGTACCATGGCGCTGATTTAAATAATTCTTCATTAGAAATTGGGAAATATTTTGTGAAATATTTAGTCTGTGGTGATGATGTAAATTATATTGATGAACATCATACGACAATTCTACATGTTGCTGTAGAGTCTGAATCATTAGAATTTGTCAAGTATTTGGTTGAACATGGTGCTGATGTAAATCGTCATGATGAAGATCATAAGACAGCTTTACATGTTGCTGTAGAGTCTCATTCATTAGAAATTGTCAAGTATTTGGTTGAACATGGTGCTGATATAAATCATCATGATGAACATCATGACACAGTTCTTCAAGTTGCTGTAAAGTCACATTCATTAGAAATTGTCAAATATTTGGTTGACCATGGTGCTGATATAAATTATCATGATAAATATCATGACACAGTTCTTCAAGTTGCCATAGAGGCTCATTCTTTGGATATTGTCAAGTATTTTGTTGAACATTGTGGTGCTAATGTAAATGACAAGAACTTGCAAGGAAAGACAATTCTGAAAATTGCTATTACTACTAGTGTACTAGACATTGTCAAATATTTAGTTGAACATTGTGGTGCTGATGTTAATGACAAGGATATTGACGAGCGGACAGTCCTGCACATTGCTGTTGCCAATGGTAAACTAGACATAGTCAAATATTTAGTTGAAGATTGTGGTGTTGATGTAAAGGGAAAGGATATTGATGGTTGGACAGTTCTTCACATCGCTATTACTACTGGTAGACTAGACATTGTCAATTACTTTCTTGAACATCGTGGTGCTGATGTAAATGGAAAGAACATTTACGAGGGGACAGTTCTGCACATTGCTGTTGCTACTGGTGCACTAGGCATTGTCAAATATTTAGTTGAAGATTGTAGCTTTGATGTAAATGGCAAGGATATTAAGCGGCGGACAGTTCTGCACATTGCTGTTGTCAATGGTGAACTAGATATCGTCAAATATTTAGTTGAACATGGTGCTGATATTGATCATCATGATGAACATCGAAAGACAGCTCTGCATCTTGCTGTAGCGTCTCACTCATTAGATATTATCAAGTGTTTGGTTGAACATGGTGCTTATATAAATCATCATGATGAATATCATAAGACAGCTCTACATATGGCTGTAGAGTCTCATTTATTAGAAATTGTCAAGTATTTGGTTGAACATGGTGCTGATATAAATCATGATGATGAACATCATGACACAGTTCGTCAACTTGCTGTGGAGTCACATTCATTAGAAATTGTCAAATATTTGGTTGAACATGGTGCTGATGTAAATTATCATGATGAACATCATGACACAGTTCTTCAAGTTGCTGTGGAGTCACATTCATTAGAAATTGTCAAATATTTGGTTGAACATGGTGCTGATGCAAATCATCATGATGAACATCATGACACAGTTCTTCATGTTGCTGTGGAGTCACATTCATTAGAAATTGTCAAATATTTGGTTGACACAGTTCTTCAAGTTGCTGTGGAGTCACATTCATTTGAAATTGTCAAATATTTGGTTGAACATGGTGCTGATATAAATTATTATGATACATATCATGACCCAGTTCTTCAAGTTGCTGTAAAGGCTCATTCTTTGGATATTGTGAAATATTTAGTTGAAGAATGTGGTGCTGGTATAAATTATAGAAATTCACATGGGAGGACAGCCCTATATGTTGCCGTGGAGTCTAATTCATTGGATATTGTCCGGTATTTGGTTGAACAAGGTGCTGAAATAAATCATCATTGTGAATATCAAGAGACAGCTCTACATGTTGCTGTAGAGTCCCATTCATTAGACATTGTCAAGTATTTGATTGAACATGGTGCTGACATAAATTATGAGCGTGAGTTTGGCATGACAGCTCTAGATGTTGCGGTAGAGTCTAATTCGTTAGATATTGTCAAGTATTTGGTTGAACATGGTGCTGATATAAACCATCATGATGAATATCACAAGACAGCTCTACATGTTGCAGTACAGTCTTATTCATTAGAAATTGTCAAACATTTAGTTGAACATGGTTGTAATATTGATGATCATGATGAAAGTCATAAGACAGCTCTACATATTGCTGTAGAGTCTCGTTCATTGGATATTGTCAAGTATTTGGTTGAACATGGTGCTGATATAAATCATCAAGATAAACATCATAAGACAACTCTACATGTTGCTACAGAGTCTCATTCATTAGATATTGCCTTGTATTTGGTTGAACATGGTGCTGAAATAAATCATCATGATGAACATCACAAGACAGCTCTACATGTTGCTGTCGAGTCTCGTTCATTAGAAATTACTAAGTATTTGGTTGAAAATGATGCTGATATAAATGATCATGATGAATATCATAAGACAGCCCTACATGTTGCTGTAGAGTCTCATTCATTAGATATTGTTAAGTATTTGGTTGAACATGGCGCTGATATAAATCATGATGATGAACATCATAAGACAGCTCTGCATGTTGCTGTAGAGTCCCAATCATTAGAAATTGTGAAATATTTAGTTGAAGACTTTGGCGCTGATATAAATCATGGTGATGAACATCATAAGACAGCTCTGCATGTTGCTGTAGAGTCCCAATCATTAGAAATTGTGAAATATTTAGTTGAAGACTGTGGTGCTGATGTAAATTATCATGATGAACATCATAAGACAGCTCTACATGTTGCTGTAGAGTCTCATTCATTAGAAATTGTCAAGTATTTATTTTTACATGGTGCTGATATAAATTATTACGATAAATATCATGACACAGCTCTACAAGTTGCGATAGAGTCACATTCAGTAGATATGGTCAAGTATTTGGTTGGACGTAGTACTGATGTCAATTCGGAGAATGAATACGGTGCCACAATTTTTGAACTAGCAGTGAAATCTCAGTCATTAGACATTGTCAAATATTTAGTTGAACATCGTGGTGCTGATGTAAATGGCAAGGCTAGTAGCGGGCAGACAGTTCTGCACATTGCTGTTGCTACTGGTGCACTCGATATTGTCAAGTATTTAGTTGAACAGGGCGCTGGCATAACTCGTAAAAATAGAATCGACGTGGATGGTCTAGACATTGACATCCTGAAGATGGCTGTAGTCGGGAATTCAGTTGATTTGGTCAATCTTCTATTACGAGATAATATTGATGTAAGGAAAGCTGAAGAATACCTTGTTGAAGAAAGGCAAGTGAGTCTTGTTGAAAGGAGTACTCGTCTTGGTCATGATGAGATTACAAACATTCTCAAACTCGAGCTAAAGAAGTCGGTCAATCATCGTGAGAAAATTCAGATGTTGAAAACAATGAATTGCAACCAGTTGAAGGAGGTAATAACTAACAAGTTTTTTCTGTGTATATTATAAATAGTAACTACTTAATAATTCGTCTTGGTAAAATATCAAACTGAGATATTTAATTCCCTATTTTTCTATTATTTTTTATTTTTTCTCGCATTTTTTTCTTTTATACTTTTATTATTTGTTCCTTCCTTTATTTGTTCCTTTTTACCTCTTTTTAAGTGGACTTTCTATTCTATACCTCATTTCATTGCTTCATTGCTTCCTTGTTTTCTTCTTTAGTCCCATAGAAATTTTACATTACGTACATTTTTCTACCATAGACGGAAATACCAATCCAGGCTTTTGCCGCAAAGAACGAATTGAAGCTTGGCCAAGGTTCTAATGGTACGTGTGTCTATGTTGGTGTTATGGAGGATGGAAGTGAAGTTGCTGTAAAGAGGACGTTTGTACAAAGTGGTAAAGATACAGCTGAGAACGAGAAAGAAATCATGAGTCTTATTGATACAACCAACTCACCTTTTATAGTGAGCTATCGACATTTTCACCACGACGACACCTTCATGTATCTTATTGTTGATCTCTGTGAAGAAACTTTGCAGGAATTTGTTCATGTTGACAATATTGAACATCTACAAGAGCATGGTCCAAGAATGATTAAAGAAATTTTATCTGGACTTGAGTTTCTTCATGGGAAAGGAATTTTGCATAGAGATCTCAAACCATCAAATATCCTAGTTGATATCGAAGGTCACATGAAACTGGCGGACTTTGGAATAAGTCGCGTTCTACATGAAGACGAAACCACAGTTGAAACGGATGTTAAAGGAACTGAGGGATGGATGCCTACAGAAGTAGTTAAAGCAATACAGCTTGGAGAAAAGGGTCGTTTCAAAAAGAAATCTGATGTGCAGGCTGCAGGTATGATTGCTTTCTTCATTTTAACTAAAGGTGAACATCCCTTTGGTTTTAAACTTGTTCGAATGAAAAATATTTTTGATGGAAATCCAGTCCACTTGAAGAAACTTGGTGATCGTAAAGCTCGAAAGTTTGTTTCCTGGCTGATTAAGCATAAGATTGATGATAGACCTTATGCTCACGAAGCATTGACGAATTCTTTCGTCAATAGAGACTGATGTAATTCAGAATATAGAGAATTGGTTTAGGACGGTGATAAAAAGACATTGACATAAATGATCGCACTACTTTACACATTGTGTAAGAGCTGCGTGCTTGAGCAAACAGATTATGGAACAAATAATTTTGCTGACTTGTGCATTTTGTATTCCTCGCATAACAAACGGTATAAATTCTTTCGTTCTTTTAGAGGAAATAGAAGTGGTCGTGTTTACTTGTGTAGTAAGCGTTGTTTTGTGTTCTGTACATTTTTACTATTTTCAATCAGTTCCTGTCAACAGTGCACAAACGTTGATTCGCTGCATGTTTTCGAGTAAACGATCGACTTTTATATTTCTTCTTCTCATGTCACATAAGTTAAAGTTTGAAAAACACTAAGATAACCGTCCAAATCAGAGAAAATCTAAGAGTGATAATGGACACTTAGTTCATGACTTAGTGGGTTTTCTTTGATCTGCCGTAGTGATTAAAATAATGAATATATAATATACATATATTAATATCGTTTAGCTGTGATGTTTTGAATATAGGTTTTACTCGAAGATAAAGCTGGTAAGAATATCGACTGTTTATGTAAAACCTATCATACAATTTTAATATCCTAATATTGATCGAATAAGTATATAGCAACTAAGTTTCAACTATCGAGAAACCATTGTTCCATTCCCAGTACTCGCCATTTACTATCATGAATACGCAATCTAAGCATGACCTATAAGCATTGCAATGGTCCATAAATAATTTGCAGGTACTATCTTATTGTTTTGGTATATATATTTGACTACTTCCCGATGCAAATGATGTAATAAATGTGAAATACCACAATCTTAGGAAAAATTATGAGGAGTTATGATAAGTTCACCTTAGACAAACAAGTCCACGCTCATAATATATTTTTATGCTATGACGCTTCGCGCTCCCAATCCAATGTTGTATTTTATAAAACAACAGTTTCGTTAAAGTCATATGAGATATAGATTCATGTCTCGCTGTTTATGCGTTAAGGTCAGCGGTTAGGGTAGGGTTTGGATTAGCAATCGATAACAGCGTGACGTGAATCTATAACTGTATTATTTGTTTACTTATCAACATGGAAGAAGGGGGCTCAAATGTTCGATTTTATCAGTGAATGTTATAAGAGAGAATAATTTTTCCCCGGTTGCAACTCCAAAAAGGAACAACCCCAACCGACTTATCATTGAGAAATGTCCCTCGAGACGCAAACAGACACACAGAAGAACAGCAGACAATTATTTAAACTGTGACTGAGTATCATTGACTGAATGACAGAAGACAAGAACTGACAGAAAAACTGTTCAAAGATATTGTTACCAACAATGATCATAAATTACACAGCCTACTTCCTTCATACAATTATAATGATATTAACTTGAGGAACAATCGCAAATTTAATGTGTCTTTTAACACACAGCGTTACAAGAACAGTTTTATCAACTTTAACGCATTGAAAATGTAGTATTGTTAGAATATTTTATAATTTTATAATAAATCATATAGTGTATCATATTAATCTATTGATTATTAGTAGACATTAGTTATCGTTTGTAAAGTATTTTAGTACATGCTAGAGCTAGAATTGTAATATTTAACTTAATTCAGCCTTTGGGCTGCAATGTTTTATACAATAAACCATCTATCCATCTATCTATCTATCTATATCGCGCGCTTACAAACTAGTTTTATAACAATCGTGTGGTGCATGTGTAGGTAGCTTGTATACAACAAACGTCGGGTCTTTAGGATCAAACTACCTGAAAAATACAACAAGAACTTCGACTTTGTTAGTTTGCTGTATTTTTCAGGTAAATTGATCCTAAAGACCCGAAGTTAGTTTTATAACACCCGCCGGGCTTCGTTTGTTCTGTAGTGAGTGCCATAACCTCCCCCGCGGAACGAGGTCACTCCGGGCATTAACCAATTGAGGGATCGTGAACGATAACATAGCCAAAAACGTCGAGACCGCGTCCTAAACCACGCTTAAACACATCAAGAGTCTCCTCAATTGGAATTTCATTTCTAAATTTTCCGTCCATTGCTTTACAAATTATCACATGCATGATTATAAAACTCCCGTGCACAAAAAGAATTTGGATCACGAAAAGATTCTCCCAGTTGAATTCGAGGGATAACTGTATAGTCAGATTTAAATTCGGTGTCACTTCCTTCGCCAAAATGGAATTAATTTGGGTCGTCGAATTGCGGAGTCGAATATCTTAAGCTCGCTAACACCTTGCGAGAAAGCGACGACGGTTCACGCACTGTATGATGACGGTGAATAAAAAAGTAGAATGACATCTTGCAGAGATCCGATTTTATTAAGTACAGTATTAGGCAGTACTCTATATTACGCAAGGCTTCTTGTTGTTCATGCATATAATTGTACTCATCTATTCTTGACTTGCAACCAATTCCTTGAAAATTAAAAGACAATCAAGTGACGGCCATGTAGGTGCCAAATTCAATGAAAGATAATGAGATTATTTTGGTGAAATACCAACAACATGGCCGACGTGCAAGTAGTTGCAAGTCAAAAATATTACGTTCTGATATCTGTAATTGCAAGCCTACTTTTAATGCACGTATAGATATATTCATTGAAATCTTTTTGTCTGCTTCATTTCACCGAGAAGAAAACCCATTAAAAATAATCGGTTGAAGGGTATTTTTTGTAGATGGAAATTTCGAGCGAAAATTATGTACATATTTTACACTTAACCAGATCAGAACTACAGGGTGAGTCAGAAAAAAGTGATGCCTTTGTTATTCAAATTTGCCGCGAGTTACTTGTTGTTGAAATTTGACAATTCCCATGGGTACAGCCAAAAGAACGCAGTTTGTTACAACAAATACTCTTTGGTCTGTAGTCAGCTGTACCATTTTGTATTTTCAACGAATGATCAAGGACAAGGTCGTGGATGACTGATTAATGAAAGGTGTATGCAAATTTCTATAGTGTTATCAATTCGCGCACGATAGCTAGTATGCACTTTAAACCCCACAGGGAATTACATTTCTGTTTTTACATATGAAAGGCATCACTTTTTTCTGACTCACCCTGTACATGCATATGCTTTAAATAGCTTCAAATACGACATTAATAGATTTGAATTATTAAGGATTGAACCCGTATAAAATTATTTTTACCATTGTTGATAGAACAAGGTTCAGTTCGCTGTAGAACAAAAGAAGGTATGATTAATATGCACATAATGAGAAAATTATTAATTATGGGCATAATTTGTATCTCTCGGCACAAAGATATTCACCCTTCGCATTCATTTCGCAAGAAACTGTGGTTTGCTTCTCAAAATGAAGCCCTCGAACATGTAGTTAATGGACATACGATTCCGAAATCGACTTGCGAGTCGCTAAAATGGGAATGTAATATAACTGATTCAAGCAATATTAATTGCAAACGAGCACGACAAACAAAGATTCTCGCGTTTGAAGAGCTCTTAATTTACATTGGATTTGGCAAAGACACAACGTCTGGACACAGATATCATCAAGATGTCAACTGTAACGCTGTGTTTGTGCCCCACAAAATCCATTCAAAAGGTTTGCAAAGAGAATTACGGACGGGGGAATGATATTCCTTCAGAACACTTTTCAGTATATTCTGTTGTTATACAACGGCATTTGAACATAAAAAATGGCAGTTCAGCGGTTGCTGTACCGGCTAAGTACGAAACAAGGTATGTGTTTATGTGTTGTTACTTTTTATTACCCCCTCCCCAACATCGAAGAGAAATTCGCGTGTCGTCGGGGGAAAATCTATGCTTTGTAACGAATGTGACAATTACCCTCAAAATGCAGGAAATACTGTTTCAAAGAATCAAAATTCAGAACTTTTTCCTGTCAGCATGCCCCCGAACCCCCCTAGGTTGATCAACAGAACAAAAGTTTGACTCCTTTAAGAACTTAGCCACGTCGTCGATGACCTTAGCCCCTTCGTCGGGGAATTACCAATTCTATTCAAATTTTGCGTCCCTTTCAGATGGACGTTTCTTCGTCAAGACCTTTATGCAGAAAAGAGTAAGGCTATTAATTTTGGAAAGTTAAGCTCTAGCTGACCCGGAGTGATGTGATAAGGTAAAGTATTAATATTTTGTTTTGTGTTCAAGTAATATTGCAGCATAAAAGTTGACTTGTTCTGTGAATAACTAAGCAGGAGGACAATTCTATATAAAGTTCACATTTATTAGGATTCCTTACATAGAATTTCATCCTAATTAGTATTCATTTACTGGTTTTATCACGTATAAAAGTCTGCATGTGATCAAATACGCGCATATGATTGGCTATTATTTATGCCAAGTTTTAGTGTTGTGTACAACATACTTGAGGAGTACTTGTCCTGGAAATGTTAACTCGGCTAAATTATTTACACAAATTAAGTGTGTAATATTCCAGGAAAGTATAAATGAAAGAATTATTACCTCTATTAATGAAATAGTTATCATTTATAAGGCCAGACCAAGAGAAATTTAAGTAGATCCAGTATGATCAATATTTTATACAGTGTCCGATAACCTGATTCGAGAAGATTTAAAAACAAGACCCTGCTGCTTGCAGGATCAATTTAACTCGTGTCGCTTGAAAACCCCAGGAAAACAAGGCAATGGTTTGAAGCACAATGTTTTCATGTTTTATATGCCGACTGAGTAATATGCTATAGTATCATATCCCGAGCGGAACCTCGGCCTCTGCCATCGAAACACCATAAACTGTATGTAAACTTCTTCACCTCACCACATTCATTTCTTTACGTTTCGTTTGCGATTCTTACTGAGAATTATAAATGCTTGAAATTAACTTTGCTGTGTGAATTAATAGTAAACGTACACCATTCATAGTATATTCCACTTGTCGGCTTCGGAGCCGATTGTGTTCGCTGACGAACAGTTGTTTACTTCGGCTAATCAGCGCCCTGTCACTACACCAAAGCTTAATTATTCTTAGTCAATAACGTATTCTCAGTCAACCAGTGCAAAAGTGTATATGGAAGCCTGGATTTTTCACCCGCCCGCTCTCCTGCCCGCAAATCCTTTCCCAAAAAACCGTCTTATACGCAGGGTAGATAAGAACACGAACGCTGCAATGTTTTGAAAGAACGCTGGCGCGGAAATTGCCTGCAATACCTGTGCAGCGCATGCGCTCCGAATAGAAACCGGTTATAGCCAGTTAGAACAAGTTTTATTCATCAAAACATTGCATTATCGGTACGTCAAAGAGAGTCGAGAAAAAGTTTGCAGAGGCTTCCTCTTCTCAGAAACCGGAGCGATCGGAAATCTCTGCATGCAGAGTAGACAAAAGTTAGATATATCCATTAAAACGAAAGAACTTGCTTTTTAAATAAACAATTTCATGGTAAGAAATATATTAATTACAATATAATATATACATGAACGATTTTTGCTATTTCAATTACGTTTGTGCTATCGTGCTGTTTATATGGTTTTATTCAAGGAATTTATTTGCATGCAAAGTGAGATAAACCAATCTTCTAGAATGTTTTATAATCTATCAATTTTAGAGTAGCAAGAAGTGTTTCTCTGGTTAGAAATGTGTTGATTTAAAACCATCTTTCATTTGGTAAGTCTTTTAAACGTTATTAGCTTTCCTGGCATGTTTCAATGCTTAATGTAATTTCTCAATACAAAATATTCAGTAATTGCGATTGCGTCATGTAGCTTTAAGCAACGAATTTCACCTAAAATTGCTTTACACTTTTACGAACTTTAACACAATTTACACAAACGCACTTCATTCTGTAATCCAGCCTGAAATTACGACGGTCGATGGTTTCAGAATTCGTCGAGTCGTGTACTTTTGAGGGCTGGTAAATAGACATCCACAGATTTATGCTGATTAATGAAATATTGTACTTACATTGACTCAAAGTGTGGAACACTATTGAGTGTATTGCAAATCTATATTCGTGTAATATTGGTTCTTTTGAATTCTTATTCATTCATATAGATTATAGTAATTAGATTTGTTCTACATATATATCGTGAATACTGACATACTGAGACTAAGTTATAATATTCTTGTGATTTTGGTATGCATGACATCACAATAATCAATACTATAATTCAGAGCCTTTTTTAAGAAATCGTTAGTAGGGGGGCCATCATCGAAAGGGGACGTAACAAGTAGGTGCTGTATTACAGGTGTGGGAAGCTGGAGGGGGTCTGGGGGTCCTCCCAGAAAATTTTTGTATTCTTGAGTCTCTGTGGCTTGATTTCCTGCATTTTCAGAGACAATTTTTGATATATCCCATCTAAACGGAGCCAGGTTTTGTTGTGAGAATACCATAACTTTCCTCTAAACTTTTTTTCCCCTTTTTGGCTTATATTTTGGACAAAAGGGACGTTCACTGGGGGGGGGGCAAAATAGCTTACTGGAGGGGCCAACATGGGGGCTGGGGGGGGCTTTGGCCCCTCCAGTACATTAGTTAAAAAAGGTCCCTGCTATAATTAGTATGTCCTACACAAAGTATAAGTAAGATGAAACTACATTTCGTAATGTTTACAGCAATCTCTTGATAAAGTCACTACACGACTTGAAATGCACCCTAGCTGTAGATCAAGAAGCTTCTTTCATTGCGTTGGTTTTTTCTTCTTTCCGGAAGAAGGGAAATTGAACACTATAAGTTAACTGATAGCCGAGTAAGAGCCTGTTCACACGATCGGATTTGTCAGATGCGATTCTCTTCCTGACATATGTGATTTAACGCAATACAGCAACAATTACACTTCAAATATGAGCGCTGGGTAGGGGCCAATGGCCTTACTCTTGTTAGCAAATGTAGTAGCTAAATCATAGCCGGTCAAGAGGAGAATTGGATCCGACAAATCGGATCGTGTGAGCCAGCCTTCTGGTTCTTCTAAGTTTTCTTACATTCTGCATCTCACTCGATTGAGAAAAAAAACATCTTGTAGTTTACCTTATCACAACCCGCAGTACCCGCATCTATATATATATATGCATGAACTTGCGGTTAAAGCTTGGCCACTGGACTCTGTCACTCAGTGGTCAGAGCGCTGCACCGGAATCGCAGATCGCAGGGCCGCAGGTTCGATTCCTCTCGGAGGACTTAGCTTAGAGTTGCATTTTTCGCAGCCGTTCCCGTTCAGGTCTAAAATATTGTATATATTATTTCACTCGAAATATCCACCACCTAAACCTTCTACCTTAATTTCAATCGAGTGAGCTGCTTGTATTTATTAAACTATTTTAACCTTTTTTATATTTGTACATTCTACATTTGTATATAAGTTTTGAAATTTTGTAATTCCCATAATTCAATTATTCTGCCAAGGGCATTTTATTAAAAATTAAACATAGTGCTGAAATTGAATATAACCATATTTTACATGCATGCAATTACAAATCTATGATAAGGATTACATTTAACGTTTAACGTAGGCACATGGTGTCCAACATCTTAACAGCTTCCTTTCTCAACAATGTCTTGGTCCAAAAGAATATCACCGAGTTAACACTGGAATTGCACAGACCAAGCGTTAAAAGCCAGATTGAAATTGCTAGCTTATCAAATTTATGTAGGCTTGCAGACATGGGAAGAGTAGTCGCTGCTGGCAAGAAATACAGGACAAAAAAACAAATGACAACAATAAAACAAGATTTTGCTCGCTTAATCTCTCGAAGAAACAACTTCATTCTTGTCAAGTTCCCTTCTGAAGCAGCATCGTGTGGGTTTTTTTGCGAACGAGCCAACTTCTTAACGACCAAGTATATTTTTGTGTAAGCAAATGCGGTAAAGAAGAAAACGAGAGTTACTTTTATTGTTGCGTATATTTCAATCAGTCTGTGAATTGCAAAAGAGAGAATGATCACAGAAATTACCACCGCAGAGCCGAAACTTACAAATATTAACAGCCTCTTTCTTGTCACCTGAGTACTGTAAGCGTAGGGATGTAAGATGGCAACGTATCTTTCCATTGTCATAGCAGATAATGTGGTAGTAGATACTCCCATTGGTATAGTTGTTGATCGCAACGCCAAACTTGCTACAAAGCAATTTGACAGTCCTCCTATTCCGCTTATCAGAAAGATGAGAAATACAGGTATGGCCAAAACAGCAACCACCAAGTCAACCACGGACTGAACCAGGCCCGTAGCTGGGGGGTCGCCAGGGGGGGCAAGGCCCCCCCAAGCGGAAAATTGTGCCCCCCCTGTGCCCCCCTAGCACAAATAACAGAAACGTAAATTTTCATTTGAAAAAGTAAATTTGTTATATATTTAATTTGAAAAAGTGAATTTGTTATATATATAAAGTTTAAAGTATTAAGTAATACATTACTAACGCAATAGTATGTGATTTCCTGAAAAAATATTTTAACCCCCCCCCCGTCGACAAGAAAAGAAAGAATTTCTGTCGGAAAAGGTAAAATATTTTGACGAACGCGGACAGAAATCGAAACGTGCCCCCCCCCAAAAAGGGGGCCAGCTACGGGCCTGGACTGAACAAGAATGATAAAATAACAAGGCTTGCTGTTCAGTTGGGACGATTTTAAAATCGTTATTATTGCAACCGCGTTGATTAATATCGTAAGAATAATCAAAATGCTGTTAAAAGCAATAGCGAAAATGTGATTGATTAACAATTTTTCAGACGGGAGTTTTGTTATAATGGAATGTGTAGTTCCAAGAATGTGACATGACATTCCAAAGACTTCTTGTTCCACTGACAGATTCATATTGCTTTGTTCGCACTTGAAGAAAATACGGAAGATAGCAAAGCGAAATGAAAAAGAGCATCAGCTATTAAATTAATCAAAGTCGACGTCGTTTATTTATATTGGTCGAAGATCGCATTCATAAACTTGACTAGAACATTACCTTCAGTGAACAATTAACCAAATGTTATGTTAATGTATCGGATAATTTTTATAATCGCACTTGCTGTTACTCCGGCTTTTATTATCATTAGCAAGATATTGTTATGCTAACTCGGTGATCTGAAAAGCAGAACTGTGAATTTATGATTGATTAACTCGCAAAAATAATTCTAAAATCTATACACAAAATTTAGTGTTAAACATCGTGATGTAAAAGTTTAGGCAGAAGAATTATAACGTCTGAAAATAAATTATTTATCATTTATGCACCATGCATTACTGCTAAGACTGACTTTAAACTCTAACTATAAATGTTAAATGCAGACTGTTATGTCCTACATTCACCGAAATTCAGTTTATTGCAAAGAGTTTCTTGAAGTTACCAGTATATTGTTAATTTAGCTACGAAATTTCTTTCTAAATCTACAAATTTTTTTCTCCAAATTGAAATTACAAAAAAAAATATTGATTTTTGGTCTAGATACTATGCGAAAATAGAGTTGGATCTATAATTGTTCCAACTTGTGCATTTCAAGAATGAAAACGAAAGATGTTCAGAGAAGGGAATCGTGCATGATAATGATCTTATATTAATCCATGCAAAGCAGATTTCGTTGCATCTGATAGTCAAGACTATGGTATATTCGTAGTCAAATATATTCGTCCAAATAATTTCCGACCAATTAAATATAGACGAATAAGATCTATAGAATGAGTAAGAAATAGAATATGAAACGAAGACCGAAATATTAAAACACTTTAACATGAAAACATTTTGAAAGCCAAGATATGGAATTGATATACAAGCCGTATATTATATTTCACTAATAGGGTAGGAAGCGTCTCGTGTTGTGGTGGGATTTTGTGACATAGCGAACTGGCCTATTGCAACAGCATTTATAGTAATAATAGCGAAAGCGATGATAAAATAATTGGTGGGTCTTTAGATTTTTAAAGAACGGTTGGGGCAGGTTGTAAAAACACATGCTAACTTTGTTTTATATATTTAACAACGATGAGTTTTCTGCGTGTAAAGTCCCTAGAAGGTACAATTCTTTCCCCATTTGACATTTAACATGCCTTGTCGTTAATTTTATATAGTCTTCAATATTTTAAATCCTTTTCAATAACAGCAACACCTGATATAAATCAATAATGACATGACACTTATTGTTCTTACGTTTACTTTTCTGGTTTCAGATCAGATTGACAGATTCATATATATTGAAAGAGAGCAAAGCCAGATGCAAAAGGGGATCAGCTTCTAAATTAATCAAAGTCGGCATCGTTTATTTATATTGATCGAACAATGCATGAATAGACTCGACTTCAATTTCGGCTTCAGTGAACATTTCATGTTAATGTATCGGATAGTTTTTATGATCACAAACAGCAACACCTGGCATGAATAAATAATGATAGGACGTAATATATCATACACGAGAAGGAGTTTATTTTAGTGATTTGAAACACCGAAAAGTGTGTTGAAAAACAAGGCGCTAGCCGAGTTTTTTAACATACTTTGAGGTGTTTTTAAATCACTATAATAAACGACTTCGAGTGTATGATATAGCTTCTCAAACAAACCAGTATTTAAAGAGAAATTCAACGCGAAAGTTGAGTTAATTTATGGGTGTTTATTACCGTGGTATCAAGACAACGATACGGTGGTGATTTCCTTTGTGTTTTGCTCATGAATTATTAATGAGTTTGAGAATCTTATTTATAATATTCTTAAGTTTCCTGTTCTGGTTTCAGGGCAGTTAGTTAGCATAATATTAATAATATCTTACGAATGACTATGAAAGGTGATTTAATACTAAGAGAAAGTGCAATCGTAAATTATATTACTTTACACATTATTCATTAACACGAAACTTTGTTAAGGTTACAGAGCACCTTTGAATTGTTAAAATTCACCGAAAATTTTATTTTTAACGGATTTTTCTCAAATTTTCACAGCATAAAGCTGAAAATCTCCGCTTACAAAAGAGCTTGTTTACATTTTGAATATTTAATGAGTTACGGGCAATTCTTTCCAAAATATCTAAACTATATTATAACCCTGAAAGAAAAAGCTATATCAAACGAACGGTGAAATAAATAGAAAAATCCGAACACCCTTTTTTAAAACTGCATAAAAATGACATTTCAGAAATATATGCTCAGGGCCATTAGGCCGCGGCGTGAAGGTACCGCGATTTTAAATCTTCCAAACTAATTCGCAAAATATGTTATTTTATAGTTATCAACATTTGGTTAAATAGAGAATAATGCATGGGTGCGCGGAAATACCAGATTTATTTCGAGTGTGATATCTCACGAGTGAGCGCAATAAAATACCATTTTCATAAACTTCAAAAGCGATAATTTTCACATGTGAGATTATCAGTTTTATCAGTGCTCGAAATCTCTATAAAGCACTATACTTTATATAATAAAATTTGGTAAAACTCGGACTAATATTAAGCGCGCAGAAACAATTCTCCGCAGAGAACCTCGAAATGTGTCCTGCATGTATAACCTTAAATATTTCTAATTTAGCTCAAAGTTCTCTGAAGTTAATATTCAATTAAGTCGAGTCTATTCATGTAATGTTGGACCAATATAAAGAAATGACGTCGAATTCGATCAATATAAAAGCTTGTGTTCTTTTCTTTTGCCTTTATCTTTCTGCAAGAGAGAACCGAACGTTATGAATCTGTCATTGCAACAAGAAGTCTTTCAAATGTCATGTCACATCTTTGGAAGAACGCATTTCGTTATAATAAAACTCCCATTTGAAAAATTGTCAATCAATCACATTTTCGCTATTGTTTTTAATAGCATTTTGATAATTCCTACGATATTACTCAACGCTGTTGCAATACTAACGATTTTAAAATCGTCCCAACTGTACAACAAGCCTTGTTATTTTATCATTCTTGTTCAGTCCGTGATTGACTTGGCAGTTGGTGTTTTGGCCATACCTCTATTTCTCATCTTTCTGGCAAGCGGAATAGGAGGCATTTCAAACTGCTTTGCAGCAGCTTTGGCGTTAAGATCACCATTTTTACCAATTGGAGTATCTACGATCACATTATCTGCTATGACAATGGAAAGATACATTGCCATATTACATCCGTATGCTTACAGTACTCAGGTGACAAGAAACAGGCTTTTGATATATGTATGTTCCAGTGCTGCGGTTATATTTTCTGTCATCACTCTCTCTTTTGCTTTTCAAAGACTGAATTTAATAGTTGCTACAGTAGTGGTAACGCTTGTCTTCTTCTTTACTGCATTTGTTTACACAAGAATATACTTGGTCGTTAAAAAGTTGGCTCGTTCGAAAAACAAACTACATGACGCTGCTGCAGAAGGGAACTTGACAAGAATGAAGTTGTTTCTTCGCGAAATTAAACAAGCAAAATCGTGTTTTCTTGTTGTCATTTGTTTTTGCGTTCTCTCTTTCTTGCCAACCGCTATTGTAGTTCCCTTTTTGGCAAGTATCAATCGATTTGAGAAGCTAGCAATCTCAATCTGGGTTATAACGCTTATCCTGTTAAATTCCAGTGTGAACTCGGTGATATTCTTTTGGACTAAAACAATGTTGAGAAAAGAATCTGTTAAGATGTTGAACACCATGTGTCTACATTAAGTATTACATATATCGTTGTTGCATGCTACGACATTTCGTCTTTGTGAATAATTTACAACTCTAAGAAAATGATATTATAAAGAGATGTTGTCCTGCTTAATATAGAGTCACGCCCATTTTCACGAGTCGCGCCCTTTTCCACAAGTCGCGCCTCTTTTCACGAGTCACGCCATTTTTTACAAGTTGCGCCTCCTTTCACGAATCGCACCCTTTTCCACGAGTCGCGCCTCTTTTCACGAGTCACGCCATTTTTTACGAGCCGCGCCCTTTTTCACGAGTCGCCCCATTTTTCTCAAGTCGCGCCCTTTTTCATGAGTCGCGCTTCTTTTCGTGAGTTACTCCCTTTTTACAAGTCATGCCTTTTTTCACGAGTCTCCCCATCTTTACTCGAGTCGCGCCCTTTTTCACGAGTCGCGCCCTTTTTCACGAGTCGCGCTCTTTTTCACGAGTCACGAGCAAGTCACGCCTCTTTTCACGGGTCACGCCTTTTTCACGAGTCGCCCCATTTTTCACAAGTCACACCCTTTTTCATGAGTCGCGCTTTTTTCACGAACCGCGCCTCTTTTCACGAGTCACGCCATTTTTTACGAGCCGCGCCCTTTTTCACGAGTCTCCCCATTTTTCTCGAGTCAGCCCATTTTTACTCGAATTGCGCCCTTTTTCACGAGTCACCCCATTTTTCACAAGTCCCCCCCTTTTTCACGATTTTCGCCTTTTTTCTCGAATCTCACCCTTTTTCGCAAATCATACCTCTTTTCACGGGTACGCCTTTTTCACGAGTCTCCCAATTTTTCTCAAGTTTCCCCCTTTTTCACGAGTCGCGCCTTTTTCACAAGTCGCCCCATTTTTTACAAGTCACGCCCTTTTTCATGAGTCGCCCTTTTTTTCACGAGTCGCGGCTCTTTTCACGGGTCACTCACCCCATTTTTCACAAGTCACGCCCTTTTTCACGAGTCGTGCTCCAAAGTTTATGAAAAATCTGAATTATTTCATATGAATCGCCTGTAATAAGTCTTGCAGCTAGGTTTTGAAGTCTCTGCAGCTTTCTTTTTAAAGATTCGCCACAATTACCGCAAACCATTGAGCAGTAATCAAAATGTGGCTGAACTAAAGCTTGATAAAGATACTTAAGAGTTTCAGTTAAAACATATGGTTTAACACGACGTAACATGCCAATGCCTTACGATGCTTTTTTACTGATGTTATCGATTTGCTTATCCCAGCATAAATGTTCATCAATCAAGACGCCTAAGGTCTTTTTTGATTCGACCTCTTTTAATATTTTACCATCGATAGACACATTGTCTTGCGAACGTTTACTCAACCTTTGACGGGTTCCAAACTTCCAATGACCATGTATTCTGTTTTTTCCACATTTAATGTTAATTTGTTTGAAACGAAGGTGAAAATTTTAAAGGAAAATTTAAGATTATAAATTATACACATTTTGTATAGCTATATTTATATATTTGATGAAATATTGCCCTAGCTTGGGACAAGATATGATATCCCTGGGCCATCGCCTCATGCTCAGGTGCTATATCTATATCAATCTATAAATGATAAATATCGCAGCTGAAGCAACAAATTATGTACACGTTCATGTAATTCACTGGAAAAAGTATTTGACTTACATACTGTGTGGCAATAATGTAACTTTACTGCAAGTGTACTCTAAACCGAATTTCCAACAAAAATGTACATTGACATGGTATGCAAATTTAGGGATTGTATGTAGAATTTGTGTATATTCCCTGTAAATATCTACCCTTTTTTCGAAAAGGCTGTAAAAACCCTGGGGAAACCATGTAAAAACATTGTGTAAATTCACTATGTAAAAACCCTGTAAGGTTAAGTATATAACCATGTGAAAAAGCATGTAAATTTAATTCTAAACAGCCTGGAAATCTATTGTAAAAATGATGGAAATCTTCTCTGACAAAATCGTGTTAAGACAATGTAAAAAGGCTGCAAAAGAAGATAAATAGGAAATCATGCAAAATTCGTGATTATTTGAAAACCCTGTAAATTTGAATTCAATTACTCTTGTCGATACCGTGTAAAAACCATGTAACTTAAATTGCAAGGATCGTGCAAAAATCATGAAAATCACATTGCAATGAACCCTGTAAATATACAAGTAAACATGTTTAATATACAATATAGTAAAAATAAAAAGTAAAAATACAAGTAATTATTCAAACTTTTGATTAAAACCACGTTATATTACCGCAACGCGGATGTAAATGTAAAACATTAAAACGCATGAAACATTTAAGGCGCTGTCTAGTCCGCACTTCGCAAGACCGCCTGGTTTGTTTAAGTCGACAGTGAAAATGGCTCTTTGGCATGAAATTATGTACTGCATGTACATTAAAATGTGCAGTAAAGGTTGCAGCTGAAACATGCGTAGAATGGACTGAACGTTACCTTAATGCGAATATCTCTGCTCCACCTACAAAAGTGGATAGTTTATTTATGGATCACTTTTAAGTCTCAAGTTATTGTATTTAATCACGTCGTTTTTATTAATTCTTTCAACTTCATCTTCAAAAAGTTTTCTTCCCAATTCCACACAAAGGGATTCTTTTGCGTCTCCTTTAGAAAACTTAATTTTTTTAAGCTTGCAAATATGTTTTACACGTTCAGCTTTCAAGTCTGAAAGTTTTCTCGTCTTTGTACAGAACAGTGTCACCAATAAAGCAGATTCTTTTGGAATCTAAAGTAGGAAGGCCATACATGAATATGATATTCATTTACATGTAATCGAATATGTACCAAGAGGAAGTTACGGTGCTCAATTTTAACGTAATCTTCTACGAGTCATATGTGATTACATTAATCATGGATAACAGTTACAAAAGTTGACCTGTCAACATCCACTTTTAGAGGATTCAGTTCCTTTAAACAATTTTTTGCCTCCCAAGTGACATCTTCTCGTAGTATTCAATGCAGTTACATTTCTGTCCGCAAGCAGTTATGGAAATTACAGTCTTGGGCACATACAAATCATGTACGTAGTGTAATAGTCTGCCATTATAAAAGAACAATGAAGCATTGTCCATCCCTCCCCTGGGCCACCCCCAGGCATTTGCACTTATCTTTTCTCTAAGTGTACAATTCCCCGTGCTGGGCAGAAAACGGACAACAATGCCCCACCCCGGGGCAAAGAAATGATGACAAATGACCGGCCCCGGGGCACACCAACACATAGATTTCGTCCGAATATCATGAGATAAAAGTTTTACATTCTTAATTAAATGACGTTTTAAGCCTTGTAAAGATGAGCAAGTTTTGCTTCACAAGTTCTATTTGTTTATGTGTATGACACAAATACTTGATCCATATTCATTTCCGGATAAAGAGACAAATGCCCCGCCGGTGAACAAATGCCCGGCCCCGGGGAAATTTTGCAATTACTACTGCCCGGCCCGGGCCAAAGGAAGTTTGCAAATGCCCGAGCGTAGCCCGGGGGGGATGAATGCTAGAATTGACTGATGCATTATAGCTGTGCGTAATGAAATGATAGCTGAGTACCCAGAAGTGTTCGAAGCTTAGCTGTTCAACTCCAAAACCGTAAAAAAGCATCTGAGGAAAAGTACGAAGGATGACAGTGATCGATATTTTGAACGTGCGACTGTAGTTCAGTACACTATATTCTAAATTCTATAGTCTATACTATAGCTTATACAGTATAATTTATTCGATCACTAGCCAGAAGTGGATGAACCTCGAGCCATGACATCGCATCTTCAATCGCCTGTGATGTTAACTTGCCAAAACTGAACAAACGAAAGCGCAAATCTAAAGCAAGCAAGCAAGCAACCTCAGCCAAAAGACTGTACTTGGAGAATAACAGATGACTCGAATTTCACCCACTTCTGGCTCGTGATGGAATAGATTATATAGTATACGGTCAGGACCGTAACTAAGGGGGGTATCAACACGCCGGAAAAAGCATAAAGCTATATTGATGTTTAAAACGATTAACGAATTGACTCCGCATTATCTTCATGAATTGTTTGAATCCCGCAGCACAGGATACAATTTGAGAAACTCTGAAAACACTTTATTGGTGCCAAAACCGCGAACGAACTACGGTAAACGAAGTTTTAGTTATAACGGGGCGGTGCTGTGGAATGAGTTACCTCATAATGTACGAGCAATATGCTCTCTTAGTCAATTCAAAAGAGAAATTGACAACCTATTTTCCATATGATACGGACTCCCGCACGGCAATCTTGTAAATCAGTAAACATGTTGTAGTTTTTAATATGTGTAAAAGTCTAAGTGTAAATTGTCTCTGTATCAGTAAATTGTTATTGTAAAATGTTACGTTATTTTTATACCATACTGTAGATTTTACCGTGTTTAAATAAAGTTTTTTGATTGATTGATTGACCCCCCTCCCCAAGATTTCAGAATATCTCATATTCGGAAAATCGAGACATCTATTCGGAAATAGGAACGTCTCAGAGAAAACGAAAAAATCACGGCGTTTGTATGTAGTACCCGCAAACTATGAGAATCCTATTCAGAAGTACGAAGTTTCAATCCAAAGTTACAAAAGCAAATTGTTTGTTTATATCGAGATCATAACAATGGAATGTGTCACAAATAATATTCAGAATTAAAATTACAAAATTCGGAAAACCTGACATTGATTTATTTATTTATTCGGATATACGGAAATTGCGGTCCAAGGCAATTACAGCGATATAGACTGAAAATTGAAAACGGTTTGCAGAAAGATAAATCCCTTAATTACTGTTCTGCAGCCATATATCTAGTTGAAGAACTGGATGAGCTAGAATTGATAGAATTTATAGAATTCTTTCTAACGCCGCTATTCGATCATTCTAATTTTGATGCAAAGTTTGAAACTTTTGTCAAAGATGACAAACGAATGTGATGCGACTTAATAGATGCTGAAATATTTTATATAGACTATATAGTGCTGAATTGTACAGTCGAAATTGTGCGTTTTACGATGTTTAGAACTTTCTCAATGCTATATATATATAAAACGTTTCTCAGAATGCAGGAAATATCATTTCAGGGACCGGAAATGCAAATCATTTATGTTAGGAGTTTGCTGCGTATCGCCTTATCGTGAAACTGACATTTTTTACATAAGTCATTTGTTAGGAGAGGGTTCAGTAATCACCTGTAAGGGTCCTGTAAACTAATGATTTTTATTCGGATATGTTATTCGGAAATTCGGAGGTCCATTCGGAAATTTTTCATCTGCATCCCGCCAACCATTAGGGGTTAGGTACGGCCCTGTATACGGTACTTTATAGCGCGCTGAAGTACAGTCGCACAACTAAAAATATCGATCGCGTCTGCCCAAGTACCATCCTTCGTACCTTTCTTAAGATACTCTGTTGGGTTTTGTACCTTTGCCATCGCTCTATCTCGATTACGAAGCACAACATACAACTTCAGAGTTTTACAAAACAATATATTTTATCAAGAATTCACACATATATATATATATACAAGATTATATCTAAGTTAAAGTATTTTACAGATCACATTCCTTCACCATAAATGGTTACAATTTGGTACATGCAGAACTATTAGTTATTGGTATCTACGGTATTCAGTTATAATGTTCTTATCTTTCTTTGAGGACTACATCGTTATATTTTTAGCTAAGTCAATTACAACATACATAACTTTTAATTATAGATGTCAACATAGTATTTATTAAGATATATCAACAGATATAAGTCGTCTTAACAATCTCCATCCCCGCGGCGCTTAATTTCATTGTCTATCAGTCGGAGTACAAACCATTTTCATAATATTTATGAAATTTTAAAGTAAATTTCGCTGCAAAACGTTGAATATATGAATATTTATATATTTCGCAGTATTCGAGAATGTTTGTTTGCCCCCTAGCGATCCCAAAATGCATTGCGAAACCGCGCGCGGAAACTGGAAAACGGCAACATATACATTAGCCTACGTCATAGACAATACTCGATATTGGATTAAAAATTTTAACAAATAGCTTTCCCAATTTCAAGTGGCATTAAAATATGTCATTTGTAACCTCGTAAAATGAGAAAACTTTGTCTGTTGCGCAAAATACGCTGACTGCCTGAACACAAGTACAACAAAATTTAGTTGGTTTAATGAAGAAACGTCATACCAGTGAAGTTGTCAGAGAAAATAGCGCTAGCAGTTGTTGTAGAAGTGGTGTTCTTTTAAATGACTAAATATACTTTACATTCTCAAGAATACCTAGCCCAAACAAATATGTACGTGTCTGGGTGAATCCATATTAAGAAAGTATAACGCCGTTTCTCCACATAAAAGTATTACAAAATACATGCACATTTTAACAAATGCATGTCTGTGGGGAGCATGCAATGTTGAAATAGTTTAGATACTCATCTGTCAATCACACTGCATAAGCAAACAACAGGTTTTCCAGTTTGACTACGACGTGCTTGGTTTTACATTACAGCCTATGTATGTCTCATTTTCCATTAACTACGATCATACAAAGATGTCTAAATCCTAGCGCGATCAACCGCTTCTAGTTCTGCTTTAAACATATATAACACTAAGCCTGGGAAAACGACAAAGTTAAAGAAAAGTAATAATAATGAAAAAAACAGGTCAATTTCTCTTTCTTGTTCAATCATAGCCAGGGTCGTAGAGCTAGAAGCATGTGGAGTTGGGGAAGGCCGGAAGGTTCGAAGGATTTTACCTGAAATTTGAACTTTAATGTTAAAATTTACCTGAAGTATAATGATTGTAATAGACCTTTTTCTGATTGATTATCATTGTAATACTGAGCTGCTTAAAACGTAGGGAGGTCCTGGGGTCATCTAGCCTCGCCTCCCTAATTTTTCGCTCCCCACGCCGCAAGCCCCAACCGTTTAAAACCGCCAGCTACGCAGTCTAGGGGTCCTCCCCCCTGACATCCCAGAAGATTTCAATATTTTTTAAGCTCCAGGACTGCACTTTCGAAGCGAATTCGCAAACGAGTTGTGTCGGAATTGCCGTGAGGTTTTTAAAAAGATCGGGTTATTTCAAGTAATATAATATTATATTTTAGTTAATCCTTCACAAAATATAACGACTTTATCACCCAAATATTACCTGAAAATGTCAAAAATATACCTTGAATTTTACCTGGAGTTGGGGGAGGGGTTACAACACTCGCACACCCCGCTCGCTACGTCCCTGACCATTGCTAGCCGAGCAGATACCGCCGTCCATATAGTAAGTTGCTAAATATATATTTATCAACAAAATGCTTGCACAACAATACTTATTTGGAAAAAGAATACAGAACTAATCATGTATGTTGCTTTACTTTTATGCCAAAATATGACCTCTTTAACTAAATTTCATCGAGTTTCTTAACCTTAATTCTATATTCTATAGACTATGTCTCGATTATGACGATAAAATACTGTTTCCAATAATATATATATAACGATAATGAAAAAATTATAGGCAATATTGATATTAATCTAAAGTGCATTTAATATGTTTACACCCAGTGCAAAAACAGTGTCATTCGCCTCTGAACATTAGAGAGGATAGTTTCTACATTTAATTCTGTGATATATACTCCTAAATCCTGAACAAACCCAGTTTTGATATATGGGGGAAATCAATATTTTCTCACTATATGCAAATGAGGCCTGGGCACCATTCCACCTTAAGATTTAATAGATACATAAGACTATTAATACCAATATTTTGCCATTAGTTCTCTTGAACTTTACAAGTCGGAATTTTCTTAAGCTGCTCCTCCAAAATATCTGTCACGACATCTCCGTTTTCAAGCAGGTAGAGTAATTTCATGCATGGATTAGAAATCCAACCAGCGTCCTCTGATCTCACACCCAAATAAGCTCTTTTGTGAACTGGACTGCTGACATCATGAAGGTCAACTGTGCCATGTGTTTGAACAACTCCACATTTGAGGCCAAGAACTTCCGCGTTCTCTAACTTAGGGATAAACGCTGTGGAACCACGATGAATACCCTCACTGAGTAAACGAAATTCATTTTCAGTAGGTCCTTCAGTTAGTAATCTGGACATCTTGTTGCTGATTGAAACTTCACTAGACATGCTTATGTTAGTAACTGGAGCATAAGTTAGGAGTGCTGTGCCATCACCAACATTTGAGAACGTACAGAATGGTCCGATGCAGAAAAACATGGAATGAGAATCGAGCATGGAATTTGGAAGGCGTACGTGTAGAAGTGCTTTCAAGCGATTGGTACGAGATATTGAATGTTGAGGAAAGCCTGCTAAATCATTGAGCTTTTCTATTTCATACCATGTCGAATTCACCACATAATCACTATACACCGTTCTCTTTTTCTTTCCAGATATGAAATTAAGCATGAACTGATGTTCTGTATCACTGTGCAGACGTTTCACATCAACAAGTTCAGTATACTCATGTACCGATATGTTTTCATGGCTTCTGACACAGTGTGCGATATGCTGTTCAAATTTCTTCCAGTTAAACAAATGCTCCGCAGTTTCTATACCCAAGATAACTTTACTCATATCGACGTCATTTTCATACTCTTCCCGTTCAAGTATACGGTAGAAATCTTCTGGACGGCCAAACACCATATTAGACGCGTCCTCTTTCACAATATCTGCGTACACTTGCTTCAGAGACTCGTACACAAGCAAGATTTCGGCCGGTGGCGCAACGGAATTTTTAGTTATGAAATAACGACCGTGGCGCAAGGGGTGAGACCATGGCAAGTTTTCACCAACTCGAAACCCAGGAAACGTTTTAACGAATCGTACTGTAGCTCGAAGCAGCATTTCAGAAGTCTGTAAGTCCATGTAGTGAAAACCAAGACCTAGACGTCCGGGTGTCTTGCTACTAGTGCCTGAGAATAATGTATTCTTCTCGAATAGAGTGACCTTCCAACCGTTTTTAGCTAATGCAAGAGCAGAACCGCAACCGGCCGCCCCTCCACCGACAACTACCACTTCACGACGAGTTGTAATCATCGTGTTTACTTCAACAACTGAAGGCTCGGGAATAAAACTTTGGCAAACAGTGTGCGTTACCATGGCACTGCTGTTCTGTTGACAGACGCAATAGCTATTGTTCGGCGTGTGATTATATCTTCGTGAAAGGTTCGGTCGCCTCAGCTGGTTCGCTGATAATATGAGAGTCATATCAATAATATGAGAGTCACTATATAACAAACCATTGTATACAGTGATTTTAATATGAACAATTGGGAAAAGAATAAAATATAAGAACACCTCCCGCTCTGATTTCAAAACTTTAAGGAATATTTTTAATATTTTTCTATATAAAATAAAAACCGCTCGCCGCCTTGACGTTTTCAAATTTAGCCTCGCGAAGTCCGTTTAACGGGCACTTCGATTACGGGTACACTTCGATTTAAAAAAGCCTATGGAATGCATTGGAATCGGTAAATATTTATCAAAAAACAGTAAATACCTGTATGCAATTGAAAATCCACTTTTATTTGCGTGCAGTCTGACTGGATGCAAAATATACAAACATTTCCCGAAGAAGGTGATGAACTGTTTAGTGTTCATACTAGAGGAAAGCAATGTGCTTTTATGAGTTTATCGGCGTTGCTTTCAGCACGAAATATTCCATTGTCCGCGTGGTCTAAAACACCATTTAATTTTAGGGTTTTATTATTAAGTCTTACTAGCTTCGCCATTCATAAATAATTTACACGAATGAAAGACGATCACATACGTTGGAAAAGATGGCAGGGATGTCGTCTTAATAGCTCAATAGGTAGAGTGTCAGCGCGGTGCGTGATTTACTTTTACAGGTTTAGTTCGTACAAATTTTATACATACATACATAGAATTTTATTAGTTATCCCAATATACGGGCTTTTCATAACTAATTTACAAAAACTGTTATAAGAAAATTACTAATAATTTTAGAATTACAAGAAAGTTATATTTAAAAATTGAATAGTAAACTAGTCATAAAACGTGTTCAAAAGTCACATTGTGTTTAAGAAAGTTTCCAATAATTGTTTCTTTAGGCGATTTTTAAAAACTCTGTGCGACTCAACCTGTTCAAGTGAAGGGCAGAGTGAATTCCATATAACCGATGCTCTGTAAGCAAAAGACTTTTGTCCGGTGGCAGTTCTACATCTAGGAATTTGAATATCATTTGATTGTCTTGTGATTCTTCCACTTATTGATAATCTACTACAAAAATGCTGCGTTAGATAGGTAGGGGCAGTTCCTTTTAATATGCACTTGAAAGTCATAACCGCATCGCGTAAATAAAGTTCTTTCGATACCGGAAGCCAATTTAGTTCCTTCAGACATGGGGTGACGTGATCATACTTGTGTATTCCAGTAACGATTCGTGGCTTTCGTGCAGCAAAGTTTTGTACGCACTGCGTCAAGCCAAGGGCTATAGGAATAGCAACAGAGCAAAACATATATAATAGTACTGTAGTTTGTTAGCGCGTGTATCAGCTTTCATGTAATGATGTAAAGGTCAAAGTGGTCGACCTTTGAGTAATAATAAATAGTAAAGACTGGATATTTGAAATCTTGAAATTTTGGGCAAATGTATAAATCTTGAAATCAAAACATTTAAACTCGGCATTGGAATCGATGCGTAACAAGCGATCAGCGATGGTTTTATTCGTTGTTATGAATATAATGCATTATCGTTGGAGCAGTTCTGTCTATAATCACTTTATATTTGAAGTTAATGCGCAATCATTAAACACAAGCCTCTTAAGACGTCAAACAGCTAAAGTCCAGCGCTATCATAGAGTTTATCTAAAAGTCGAGGGTCGAGAGTCGAGAGTAAAAAGTCGAGAGTCGAGAGTAAAAAGTCTAGAGTCGAGAGTAAAAAGTCGAGAGTCGAGAGAAAAAATTCGAGAGTTGAGAGTAACAGTTAGCCTCCTCCGCAGGCAACTGTGTGTTCAACTATACAATTACTTTATGGTTTCCATGTTTGGATGGCCTGATCCAAACACGCGGGAATGTTGCGAGAGTTAAGAAAAGCGCGCGAAATCTCGAGCCGAAGGCGAGTGATTTTGCGAGCTTTTCTTAACTCGAGGATGAGACAAGCTAAATATATCACGAAAGGATGAAACATCTATTTCAAAATATCAATATTTTCCATGTATTGTTCTTCCACATGGAATCCCCACATGAAACCCATGTTCACTGCGATGAGTAATTTGACACTGCCTCGCAGAGATTTGCATATTTTTGTAGTGTATAAAAGCGTTGAAAATATACATGTGCATTTGAAAAGCTATAAAACGAAAGCGTTGTTCCATCATTCTGTTCTTACTTTGCTGGATATGCGCGGAGTCACCTACATGTAAAGTACAACTCATTTCAACTCATTGCCATTCAAATATTTGTCTTAGTGCGCGCAGAACTAAGACCCAGAACTGAGACCCTGTATTAAGTCCATTGTAAAATAGGAATAAAAACATATTTATATCCTTACAGTAGCCTATTTAATAGGTCAAACCTTGCACAAATGACAAATCAGAATGATTCAGTCAGGCAATTTAGACGATCAATTGCATATCTGTGACTTTGTGTCAAGTTCACACGAGTGACAAGCGTCAAGCGGCATAGATGAAACATCACTTGATGCAAAATATGGAAATCAGCAAGAGAAAGCAAACGCGAATGGATAGAAAAACCTTTTAGACATCTCAATGTAAGACTTCCATGCTTTACAGCACTATCAGCTCAAGCAAAGTCGATAGCACATTAGCAGAATATATAGTTTATATATAAACAGACACTGAATCTAGCTGACATTCAATTTATTCAGAATTTATTCCCGTTAAGTCACAACCAATAACAACCAAGTATTTTGCCTAAGCATGCAAATTCAGAAGCGGCAACCAGTAGGAATCAGCGATTTTGCTTATGTTTACGTCTCGATAATGATATTAATGAGGCTATCAGTCCGCTTTCGTCCTTAGATGATCATAAGATGGATGCAGGTCAACTAATTGAACATACCACATTTTTGTGTAAACATAGAAGATTAGTTCTTTGTTGTATTTCCATACTGCTTCCTATGGCTTTTGTAATATTTAAAGCGCGAGTAGGAGCAACGCGAATTAGGAATGCTTTGAATAGCTTCAAACTCGACTACAAAAGATTGACTTCTATGAGATTATTTTCTATTGTCTGCAGACCACGGTTGAGTTAGCTATCAAACAATAGTAATTAGACTTCAGATGCACATCCACTTCGTTTTGTTCAACATGTAAATTTACTGCGTCGTGCATGGCATGCTTGATGTAACCAGACACTTTAGAGTGATGATGCAAGCTTTGGGGTAAAAGTTTCCGAATATTTGGAAGAAAAATTTCAACGGAGAACGAATTCAGAAGGAGCTTTTATCATCAAGCACCAATATGAGTGGAATTTAAGAGCATAGGACTTCAATGTAATAGGTACGTGAGTAGAATATGTTTGACCTTTTAAGCTAGTCTAACATCTCAACATAGAGTTGAACCTTTATGGCATTCTGTAGTAAAGACTGTGAAATATACTGTATGGTGTTCAACAGTTCTTTTTACTGAGAATTCAGCTAGTATAACTGTAATGTATGGTACATTGTCTTTGATGATCAACCATAGTTAACACGCCATCAGTTAAATTCACACAAGCTGCATGAAAATCTTGGTTTTTAAACTCATAATGTTTACGGCATGCATTTGGTATTGATTTTGTTCGACTATATTATTCAGTTTGACCTCGTATCTATTTTAGCTTTGGCCTAAAGTTTGGATAAAACGTTTTGGAATTACTGAATTCTTGTCTTGCAACTACTTGCACGTCGGCCATGTTGGTGGTATTTCATTATCTTTCATTCAATCATTGGCACCAACATGGCCGCCATTTGATTGTCTTTTAATTCGCAAGAGATTGGTTGCAAGTCAAGAATAGCGTAATATTATACAGTGTGTCTCAAAAAAAACTGAACCCTTTCAAATTCAAATTAACCGTATAACGTATTGTTGTAATTTGACAGCTCTAATTGCTTTGAATTAATGGTTGGGTAAGAACACAAGGTCTTGTATACTCATGGGACAAAACTGAAAGAAATAAAAATTAGAAAATTTAAAAGAAATATGTTTAAATTCAGACCTGCAGAAAGGATAAAATGGGTCAGTTGGCACTGCAGAGCAGCGCATATTTATGGTGTTACATTACAACCGTACCCAAAGTTTAGTAGCAGTGACTTTTTTCGCAAATATTTTTCGAGTGAGCAAGTGTCAAATTATTTTATCGTTGACAGGAGTCTTTTCAAATAAGTTGTAAATTTATCTGAGCATAAATTAAATGAAGAGCAAATTATTGTAAATACGTTTGCAACACCTTGTACATATGAGCGTCAAATTATTATTAATTTCCTATGGCAATGTGTGGAAGAACTTGTGAGTTGTGTTTTAATTTACGCATATTAATTTGACGAGGGATTAGAGCTGTCAAATTACTACAATACGTTAGCTAATTTGAATTTGAAAGGGTTCAGGTTTTTTTATACACACTGTATAATGGTACGTTCATTAGTATTACTTACATTGAATTTCACGTTAAATAACATTTTAACTGCAGTCTGCAGTATTACAAAATCGCCATATTTCTCCTGGGATGGCTTTTAACCAGGGCGAATTTCGCCAGGTATAAAATCCCTGCACATGATCAAATAGGCACACATTATTGGACACTTTGCTTAATAAATATTCATGGTGTTTGAAATTCTATTCAATTGACTATGATAAGGTTGACATTATTTTAGTTAAAGCATTCTAATGCAAGATATAGTTGTGTAATCTTTAAAGCGTTTTGTTCTTAAATTTATACTTTAAAACTAGTTTGTATAAAGACGACACTATTTGATCGGCTACTTATAGCTGAACAAACAAGCAAGCACATGTTTTTTCATGATTATTACTGTTTTTTGTGTAGTCTGCGGGCAGTCCCATGCATGACAGCCCGCAGGCTAGGTTTGTGCTTCTGCCCGTAATATTTTCAACAAATACGTTGCACTATGTATATTGTGAGTATTTTTTTGGAGAGAGGAATTTACCTAGATTAGGTTGGGGAGTTCTTAGTGTTAACGAATAACGTGCATACAAATTTTGAGGGACACCTGAGACACCGGTGCCGGTGGGAAGGCGTTAATTTGCCAATGACCGGACTACAAGTAACTGGAACCTTACCTCTATTTAGAACATTCTAGTTCAATGCAATGAATTGAAAGGGGAATACATCTTATAACACTATCAGTATCAGTACAAAAGCAGGTGAAAAATTGAAATCATTGCTATATGATATATATTTGCACTTGCATGTAGTAGATCTGGGCATAAATATAGAATGCTTTACTAAATATATAGATATTAATGGTATTTTTCTCAAACACAATATAAAATAGTTATATATACTTGATCGCTATTCAACTCAACGGCTACAAAGAAAGAATACTACCATCAATAAGAGTAATGAAATTAAACCGGGAAATACTTCCTGGATTTTTAGAAAAGGTTCAAATAAACACAACCAGAAACTGTTCCAAAAGCAATCACGGAGTCTTCGGGATGAAGTGAAATGCAATATACATCGCCTAACACAGTGCAAAACAAATATCGTATTAGTGTATTTTAGATATAACGCAAACAAAAATCAACGTCAAACTTGAGATTTTCAAGTTCATGAACCATCTCCGACAAAGACACTCTTTTCTATTTCTTGAATAATGTATAGATCATCAAACGATCTCTAACTTTCTGAAACATAGAAAACTAGTCTCACCCTAGACTCAATAATCTAAACACATGTTAGATAATATCTTACCAAAGGTTTGGTCAAGAACAGTTTTTTCATCCGTTGCTATATTCCACAACAAAATCTGTCCATGCTGAAAGCTGCTTGTGACATAGGCACCAGTCTTTGAGCAATGTAGGAGTCTATTACTACACAATTGAAATCAAACAAAATTCATGATCGAAACAAATACTTTTCAGGAGGATAATTTGATTACAAACATTATCAATCACAAAGACATGAGCTAAGTTAGAAAATCACTCATAAGCATCATGGCGGTCAACGTACCCAGGGCGATTGGCACTTTCAAAGTTGACGAGGAAATTGAGAAGGAGTGTTAAAATGTGAATTAAGAAATGAGCTCAGCCACTGGAAAGAGCATCTCAAAATTAGTACAACAGTTAGTCAAACTTTGATGACATTTGAATAAATAAGCTATGAGCAGTGAGCTTTCAAAGTTGTGAAATCTATGTTTCGGACGGCACACGTCCTACAGAAATAGTACAATACTTCTTGTTGAATTTTCCAGGTAGATTCATCCTAAAGACCCAAACCTTATTGTATAGTCTATAGACGCTACGTACACTGGCACCATACGTCCAAGATATAAAAACTTGTAAAACATACTGTATTATTCATACTTGTTCCACTTTTTATACCTACTTGGGCACGATTTCTGCAGTTGTCTAATTAGAATTTCGCTTTAGTGATAGGATTGCTTCGTGATTTACATCAATTCCAAAGCGTCTGAGGTTCTTTTACTAACCTCTTGTCTTCTATCGCATGGACCATATCTAATGCTTTCAGATGCGCTTCGCGAGATGTTTGAGGATTAATTGCGACCAAATCCACTCTATTTTCCTCCTAAAAATTAGGGAATATTTCACCCAGATCTGTTAGAATTACAATTAGTGGGGGCGGTTATTGGAGAGCGGCCTGAATATAGAGGGGGGCTTATTGATTTAGCCGAAATGCGGTACGAAATGCCGTAAACTAACGTGAACTTCGGGACAAAGTAATAAATCAGTACACACGTTTTTCTTCTTTGTGGAGGGGAGGGAGGCGGGCTTAACAGGGAGGCAGGCTTAATAAACTTCTACCCCTAAAAGGGGGAGCTTATTAGAGAAGGGGGTCATTTCGGAGGACGGGGGCTTAATAGGGAATCTACGGCAAGAAACAAGTTAGATATCTTTGGAGAACTGACCTTGTATAAAAGCGAGAGAAATATCAATCCCTAAAACCAATAGAAAAATAGTGAAAAAAGAATTCTGTACTTGGGAAGGGTTTACAGTACCTTTTTATACTGGGAGAAGACAATGTACATTAGGGTAGCATGTCAGTAAAAAGTGTGCTTGCAAATGTATAGGATCGTTATACTGTATCAACACAATCCTGTATATGCTGTGTGTTCTTATTATTGAGCAATATTAGTCCGACCTACTAGAGACAGAGTATCTGTCAAGAAGACCTTGGTAAAGAAAAGATACCCGTAGTTTATCTGAAATATTATAATTCGTCTGCGGATATAATCTGGGAAAACGGGCAGATTTTTCGTCAAGACGAACTATCCGCGTAGTTAGTCCACACAAGTCAATCAATCAATCAATCAATCAATAAATCAATCAAATATTTATTTAAACACGGTGGTTTCAACGTACGTTCGTAGTTTGCCATGACGGATGATCTCGCTGTTTGCCATATTTCTACACAGACGAATTATTATCAAACTATATACAATTTCTTTGCCCTATTTCGTTGATGAAGATCATCAGCCTTCGGTAAATATCGCTTACCACGTCGGTTTCAGCACTCAGACATACAGGTTTGGTAAGCAAACTGAGCTGTAGAGTCATCCGACACAGTAGTTCACAGCTATTGTAATTCCTATAAATAATGCAAATACTGTATACGTAAGTTACATGCGAATAAAATACAGTACAGTGATTATACATGCGAACATAATGCTTGAACCTGATCATAAGATATACAGATATCGAAGGAACTAGACCAAGTTCCGAAATATTGCCAAATTCCGAAATCACTTAGTTCTAAGTTCCGAAATCAATTTGTTCCGAAAATTGCAAACCAAAGATCGCGGATTCGATTTCCACCGCGGTCAAATAGCGTTATCTAATAGAATTCTACCTGAATTCTTTTCCCCTGCAACCATAATACAATGCCATGCATGTGCTCTCTGTTCAGAAACCTGAATGAAATACTTTTAACCAACCTTGTTCGAAAAATAATATAAAGGTATGATCATGACAATATTAGTTAGACCTTTAAAGCAATTACAAAATATCCTGGCACGAAATGTATTGTTGCCGAAAATCACTTGAATGTGACATAGTAAATAGTGTGTCCATTTGAAAACGTTTCATTTTTGTTGTTGATTACTTCTTTTAATTGGATTGTCAATTTTCGTGAAATATTTATTAGAGTTAGTAAATATTTAACAGATTTCAAATCTCACCAAAGATAAACATCAGAGTCCACGAAGCCAAGAAGCAGACACTTGCTTCCTTGAACAAGACAAAGAGAAGACATCTCATTGCCAATAACGTCTGGTAAATCTTTGCAATCCTCCAGACAGCTATATGAACAAAAGTACATTCTTGCCCCGTCAGATAACCATGCCATAGACTGTATTATACAGTGATACAGTTTATACAGTTTATACATTGGAATTCCTTTTACAAAATTTTGGAAAAATATCCTAGTACGAAAACGGTAATTACGAAAATGGCAATTAGTATGGAAATTATACTTATAAATTCTATGTACTAATTGCCATTTTTACTATGGATATACTATATATGGAAATATAATTTCCAATGTTATATATACACGAGAAACCGTTATCTATATAATTCTCTGATTTCCAAACAAACACTAGGAATATTTTATTAAGAATTGAGTTTTTAGGAAGAATTCCCATCTAAATAGGAGGTTGTTACCACTTTTCCCTATGCTATATCACGCTAATTTCTTATTTACGAGATGAACCACACTAATTTCCCTTATATGTTTCGCGTTTAAGATTTAAGAACTCGAATGATTCGAGAGTTTCCATGTACTTTGAGTTCGGTGCCAACAAAACTTGTATGAATGATTACATGATGATTGGATTTCATATCTGAATTTATTGTATTTATTATTAAAAATGTGGATATGACAAAATTGAATAATTGAACTACACATACAAGCATATCAGATCTATTGTCCATTTTGTCAAGACAATTTTTTCTTCGAACGCACTGGCCAAGATGATGCTAACGTTTTCAGTTGACTCTTTGTTCGGAAGTAAACACATTTCCTTGTAAGTATATACAGTCTCCCTAGAAGAATTCAAATTCAGAACAACAAAAGGTTGATGTACGGTGAGATACGATATTCGCTTCTTTTCTGGCTTCATTTGTAAGTATATTGATGTAAATAATGTTTTAATATAAATAAGCCAGTCACTCTGTAATGAAATTATAAAGTGCATTTATTTACTACCTTGTTACATTACCATATATAACGTGCATTGAATAACTGTATTTCGAAACTTGTATATATAGTGCTGAAGTAACTAATCATTCTTTATTATTTGTTTTAGTTTGTGGGAAACAAACAAGTGTATTTATTGTTGGATATGAAACTTTTACTGAAAATGAAGATTTTGGATTGCATTAGCTAATTAGAGTCACTAATACATTAACCTACCCTAAGTCTGAGAACGATACTTCTTCATATATGTCAAATTTACAATCACCCTTATCATGAACAACATAGACTCTAAACATACAAGAAAAGAGACCAAGTACTGTAGTAAAGAAACGAATGAATGGTCACATTACATAGTGAGCTTATGTGACCCATGTATGATATTCTAGTTCACCATGGTATATAGTTCGCCATGCCCTTTCCTTTGTAAACAAAACGTGCGATAAACAACGATAAACTGTCCAACAGGCACCTGTCCAACATCGTAAAATATCGGAAAAGCGTGTGACCCTATTAAGGACTCGTGTATGATTGCTTAATTGTGTGTTAGGGTATAATAAGGGTACATGTTGTTCCAAACGATTCTTGCACATTATATTGATGTCCCAAAATCCTGATAACCTAGCAAATTACTTTATAATTTTATCGCAATCAAATACTGCACCTTCCTAACGCTCTATGAAAATTCCCCCCGGTTATTAGAACAATGCATGATCCTACTGAAGCCACCTCCAGATCAATAATTTCTTCATCCTAAACAATGAAAAAAATTTTGGTAGCAACATCTCAGCACGGTTTATAATTTTCTTAGAATACTGTTACTAGGCAAAATGTACTCGGCACAGCACTTATGAATCCATTGCTTGCTGATAGCTTTAGAAATATAAGACGAAGCAAGCTCTCAACAATATCGACATCTTGGGACTTAATATTTGTGTACAAACAAGACAAAATCTTGAAATAGATATTGTATTTGCTTGCTTTCTCTCGAGTAGTTTGTACAATAAGCTGCCGTGAGTTGTGTCTGAACTAGTGGTCTGAACAGCCAATGGTGAAATCATCATATCAAATCAATTGTGATATCATATCGCACGATTTCACGTCATAGCGTGCGATATGAACAAAATTATCGCACGCTATGACGTCATGCCAATCCTCATCTTGATCAACTTTTTCACTGTCAGAGTTACCGGATATGATGTCATTAGGTGAATTCATCTAATGACATCATATCCGGTAACTTTGAGAGTGAAAAAGTTGATCAAGATGAGGATTTTTACTATATAGAGAATATTACATGGTTGCGCGGAAATATGGAATTTATTTCGAGTGTTGAAGAGAATATTGCTCACGAGTGAGCGTAGCGAACGAGTGAGCAATATTCTCTTCAACACGAGAAATAAATTCCATATTTCCAAGCAACCATGTAATATTCTGTTTATTTTATAAACAAATTATAAACAAACGACAATTCATATAGAAACTCAAAACAAATATGTAAATAGTACACAAATAGTAATAGGTTTTTGATTGGCTTGCAAAAATGATATTTTCACACGTAAAAATATCGTATTTTTTACGTGTGTTTAAATACGATTTTTCTCAGTGGCATAAAACTCTATATAACACTTATGTTTATATAATAAAAAGATATATTACATTTCTTCTTAGAATGACCCAAATATTACACATATACAAAAATTTTTTTTGGGAAAATAACATTTTAAGAAAGTCCCTTATACTTCTTGCACAGTGCAATTTGTTTTAATATTATAAACTGGGCCAAAATGTATTATAAAATTTGATAAGAGCTGCTCTTTTTACCTCTCCAAGTAACCATTTATGCATGACAACCCATTCGCACTTATCCACAGCTTTCCACAACACCAACAGCCGTGATAAACATACGGCAATCATATCCAACCTAGTTTCACCAACTTGGTGTGTTAGAAATTTGATTGCTCGAACTTCATTACAACTTCCAGGTGAACTTAATGAATGCTAGAACACAATAGGAAAGAAAGAATGAATTACTTACCATTCATACACTGATTCAAATGTGGTTGTAAGTAATATATATCGCATGAGCGGCTGTATTGTATAAGATATACAACACGAGACGAAGGCAAGTGTTTGTATATCTTATGCAACACGGACGCGAATGCTATATATAGCTTGTGATTCTTCGATAACCTTAAACACGTGAATGCTATTTGGCGAGAAAATGAACTTTAAAATGTTGCAAATCAGCAGGATATGGTATCAGATATAGTCACAAGCTCCTTCACGGTCATGATTTCGTTTATGTTTTCTTCATGAATTATTAACGCCAATTACAAGTATTATTTTCTCTATAAGTTAATTTCTTGTATTGTAATAGTTGCCATCTTATAGAATACTTCAATTTAGCCTATAACATTTTTACCTGCTTGCGCTTCGAGAAATCAAATTTTAGAAACATTAGATTTAGAAAATGTAAAACGCCTGCCTAATTTAAGTGCTATTGCACAATTCAAAGGACAATCATTTTGCTCGCATGGATTGTTAACAATTTAGAACTATAATATATTATATTAATACAGTATATAATACATAATACATATAACACTGGCACCACACGTTCGAGATAAAAATATATTCTATTGCATCAAAAAGAACTCGTGAAAATATGTACAAGAATTTCTTATTGATTTACTTTTATCTGTTTTAATTTAAGAAAAGTTCCAACCTAAACACGACAAAGTAAAGTAGCACCACTCTAGCCCTATCTAATTATCTGGAAAGGATTTTGTAACTGTATCAATATTATGACTCCTTACCTGTAAACAAATCCAAGGTAGTATTGGCGTAACTCGCTGGCTAGAATGTCCTTCAGAAGGTTCATTTTGTGGAAGAGGTGAAGAAGGCTGCGATAACAGTAGCTCATCCAAAACAGATTTGGTCTTATCTTGAATAGATTGAAGGTTCTTTAATTCCTGAGATATAGTATTCTTTTGTTTTTTTGCTTCACTTTCTGCATTCTTTGTCTCAGATTCTGTCTTAAACTTTGAATTGGTATCAACTACTCTTAGTTCATTGGCGAAAATGTCAACGATTTGGGGAAAATCCTTTAATATATCTTCAATACGTTCAGACTGAAGTTCTTCAGTTTGCTCTTTGAGTAAAGTATCTTCATGCTCCGAAATCTTATCGTAATCAGTCGCAATGTTATCATTTATGAATTTTATGGACTGAGAAGATGTGTTTTCTTGCCTTTCCAATTGTCTATCGGTGTCTTCGAGTAGATAACGCGATTCAAAACCATCCAAGAGGCTCGCTTGATTATTGCCAGTTTCTTTTCTATCATTCTTTGGCAGGAGCATTTTTCTTGATGATGGCACCGAAGACCTGCCAGTTTCCCCTTGCTGAAAAGGCGCATCTTCTCTTACACTGGTCGATAAATTGTCACCCTGTGCTTCTTCTTCTACCATAAGCATATTTGAAAAACTGTTGGTTATTTCAGTCCTCTCTCTAACCTTTGCAAGGCATTGATTTTTTTTATGTATCTGATGATGTGGTAGTGTTACACTCTATACGATTATCTGCTCCCGTTTCTACATGTGGCAAAGTGTTCAAATTTGTTTCAGCACTCCACTATTTCTTTCTTATGTTACTGCATGAATCTTCTTCCCTTTTGTGATATTTTACATACCAATTCTGTTTTGTGCTACATTTCTTTGTTATTGCATACCAGCCTTTATTGATGCTATCTGTTCCATGGTTTTCCTTCCTGTTTGTTAAGGGTTCACAACAATACGACAAATCATTCGAGCCCGATTCATTCACCGATTCCTCTTTTTGCTCTATACCCTTGGCACTTTGGTCCTCAATGTTATCGTCGAATAAACTTTGACTAAAAATGCTTTGAGAGAAATCATCAAACTGTTGATTATGCGAGGAAACAGTTGAGCTGGTTGAAAGCAATTTCTCCTTTCTATCTTTTTCTAAAGACTTGAAATCTGGCTTGGAATGTTTTTGTTCTCCAAATTCAACTTTAATATCGTTGGTTCGAGGTCGTGACGTGTTCTTTGACGTACTTCTAAGGCCAGAATCCTGACGGCTGCATTCTGCATGTTTCGTGTTCGTATTGTTGTCGCTATCTTCAGCCTCGCCGGAGATTCCACGAGGTCCAGAAATTTTTCCCAACGCAGTTCCTGCAATGGTTTCCGCTTTCCTTATCTTTTTCAAAGATGCTTGTTTCTCAGAAATGGAAACCGCCTTCGGGCTCTTTGATTTTCGCCAACTGGAACCTGCGACCGGAGATTTTAGGGAGCTGCGTACTTTTCTGGAAAGCTTAAGAGATTTAGTTAATCTTCCTGAATTCCTCTGTTCTACAACACGCGCAGGCATATTCTCTGCTTTCGTGTCAGCAAATAAGCTGGTTTTTGGTGTCAGATCTAGTGATGTCGTAGGTTTGGAAACTACATGTATTCCATGAGCATTGAAGCTGATATCCTTAGATAAACCTATACTTCTTGTAGCCAATACCTCCTTTTGCTTAACTAGTTCTGTCTTGTGCGGCTCCAAGTTTTCAACTTCTGTTTTCTTGACCTGAGCTGAATCTTGTATTGAAGAAGACTTGTCCTCGTTTGTACTTGATAAGGAAACTTTTTCACTTTCCGTTTCCGGTACACTCTTTAGATTCGGTGTAAATTTTGCCTTGATCCTAGCCCCATCAATCCTTCTGCAACTTTTTGAAGACGTACCCATGACATCATTATGGTCCTGTGCTGGAGTTGTAACATTGTTATCAGTAGTCGTGTTGTTCTTGTCGCCCCCACTCTTCGTAAAACAGGGATAACCGTGGGCTGTGCGACGCCGCTGTTTCTTCTTTGCTTTCTCTACTTTCTAAAAAGTTAAAGTTACAGTGTCTACAGTTGATTTGTTTGTGTGAAGACACATTTATGTTAGAGATAATTTTTGTATAATCACATTTTCAGTGCAGAGCTCTTGACGCTGTTAAACATCTCCCACTCCCTCTTTCCATAGTTAATTGGACCTTGGGCAAACCGGGAAACATTGTTCCAGAAACACCAAATATCTTGATATTTCACCCAAATGTTTCCGTGTTGCCCTTCTAAGAAACGCCTTCTAAGTTTTCGACCTATATTTCCGGACCCACCACAGCATGTGATTGTTGTAACTGAGCAATGCATTTACTCAGAAGTAGTTTGAAAGTTTGCAAATGATTCCACAACAATGTCTTCTTTTAGTTTACCGTGGGCGGTTTTTGTCGCCCAGTGGACTCTATCTTTTTACTAACAAATCTATTTACTGAAGAACAGAGACCAAATTCTTGCTCAAATACATAGGCTAGTATACATACATGGAGAGTAGTATATCAACACTTTATGACACTTAACGTTTTCAATACTCCAGGGGTTTGGAGGTCTTCCTCAAATAATTGAAAGTTTCTTTCGTTCCAGCGGCAGAAAAATTGACATATGATCAATATATGCTTTAAAAAACGCAGATCATTTTTCGGCCGAAACTTTCTTCAGGTTCAAGCTAGATTCAGGTCTGACCATGTTTTAATTGCATTTTATGACTTACTTTTAGTTCTTTCAGCGCCTTAAGCTGTTCCACACGTAGTTTTTCCAATCTTTGTAAAATTTCCTAGCAAATAGAAACATATCAAGCTAGCTATACTTGCATATTTACAAAATATATTCTCGCAAAGCCAGTAAGGATCCTGTTCCAATCACACAGAAAACGCATCCTGTACACGCGTTTTAGTGAATCAGATTTTCCGCTACTGACATATCATATTCAGATTCTTCAATTCTGCTTTATTGCATTTCTTCTACGTCTGAATATGACCTGGAATATGACTACAATAACCGAAATTTGGTTGCAAACGTCACGTGGTTGCAAACCACCTTTTGGCGATTAACTGACTATTCATTATTAGTATAAACTTAGTAATAGACTATCACTTTTCCTGCGTTCTGATTGGCTACGCTACTCGTAGACTATTAGTGATAGTCTACTAGTAGCAAAATTCAAAACAATGGCGTGAAAATTCACGTTTAAAATTAATATTAATACTTTTGTTTACTTTTGTATTGTGTTCCCTAGTTCTCAATAAATGCTATAGTTTATACTAAAACAATTAGACAACTCGGCCTCGTTGGCTATGAGCGAATAGTCAACTCGGCTTCGCCTCGTTGACTATTCGCTCATAGCCAACTCGGCCTCGTTGTCTAATTGTTAATTGACAAGATTTTCTCAAAAGACTAATAAAAGACAATCCCCTCAGTTGAATGACTTCATCTTTGGTATGAATGCGATTGTTTTATACGGCATGATTGCCAATGCATGATAAAGTGGAAAACATAAATATACAGGGTGTCCCCAAAAAAGTCCCCCTATAGAAATCACTCTTTTGTTGTTAAACGTGCGTTATTATACCTTTGGGAATTTAAAATAGCTTCTAAAACGAACAGCAACACAAAAATGTCAAATTACAAATTCGTCTTACCGTCAGTTCGAGTAAGAATGGTTCAACTGACTACAGAGCAACGAGTATTTGTCGTAACAACTTATACGTCGCGTTAAATTATACGTCGCGTTAAATTATTTGGACGAAGGGAAGTTGTAAATACTTTCGGCGTTCATGTACAATTCAATTAAATTCCCAAAGGTATAATAACGCACAAGAGTGAATTCTAAAGGGAGACTTTGGGACACCCTGGGGCCGGTTGTTCAAAAGCCGGTTAACGCTAACCCCGGGTTAAATTTTAATCTGCTGTTCTGGTTTGTATACTTCTACATGTTTGTTTATTTCAAAACTTTATAAACAAAAACTTCTATCGCCCAGTACAAGGTTGATAGAAAAAAGTATTCATATTAATATAACCGATGTCGGGAAACTTGTATGAAAGTTACCACTAACCCAGGGTTAAGTTAACCGGCTTTTGAACAACCGACCCCTGCAGACCAGTGTACTTTGCACTGGATGGCAATAGAATAAGAAATTATGCACTGTTTTTACTAGTAAAGGCGTGCCATTTCAAAAGAATACACTATTGTTATTCAAATGATTTCGTAATTCTTCAAGGAAGGCTGGTTATGTTATTTTTCACTAGACTTGCTCAAAGAAACCGCGTGGCTAAACGGTTGTCAGTTTTCAAAGTAGTTTCAGCAAGCTTGAAGGAGATCTTATCGTGATAGAATTAAAAATTAGCAGAATTGCATGCCAGGGTAAGAAGAGTGTAACAAACCATAACAGGCGATGACACATATATAGTCGTCAAAACGTTGCTTTACCGTCGTGGTTCAGTGATTCAAAGACGCTGGAATGTCGGTTTTAGTCTCGCAGTTTGTGATACAGAGCAGACGTTCGAATAAAGAGACCGCAAGAGTGCGGAGATACGTAACAGTAAGTACAAATTAAGAAATTTGACTTCAGTTCTGTGATTTAAACTGAGTGGCAACTTGTACCGCTTATATATGTTGTACTACAAACTACTTGCACAATACATCCATGTTTATACTAATGCGTTTAATTTAAAGTGGTATTCCGACTTTTTTTTATAGTGATGTGTAATGTAAACTGGTGTTTGTATTCTAGAGCATTTAAATAAGTCATCCCCCTAGCAGTGTTGTATCTAGATTCTTGACTTGCAACTACTTGCACGTCGGCCATGTTGGTGGTATTTCAACAAAATAATCTCAATGTCTTTCATTAAATTTGGCACCAACATGGCCACCATTTGATTGTCTTTTAATTCTCAAGGGATTGATTGCAAGTCAAGAATACAGCCTTTCTAGGTACAACCCTGGAATATTAAATTCAATTCAATTCAGCAGCTCCCCCCCCCCCACTCTTTAAAATCACTAGAAAAAAATTTGAAATCCATCCTATGGAAATAAATGGAAATGTATTCCCATTTCATATCCATAGTGTTTTTATAGTATGAAAATGGCAATTAGTGCTGAATTAGTGTAATTTCCATACTGTAAAATCAACACTGCATCCATAGTATGGATTTAGAAAAAAATTCCAGGGTTTCCCTGCTGCATATATCAATTTCTTCCCTGTACTTAAAGGTTGGGCTGAAGGCTCTTTTCCACTCATCGCAAAAACCAACTTGCAAGCTCGCTGCGAGTACTTTTATCCAATCAAAATGCTCGATAGTTAATTTTAATTAGATGCAAGCACTCGCAGCGGGCTTGCGAGTTGGTTTTGTGATGAGTGGAAAAGAGCTTTAAGTTGGCCTCAGTAATCCTCAGGAAGGCCTAGTTGGCCTTCTTTCATATTTGCTGCTTTTCAGTAAAATCAATAACCTCCCCCACCCCACCTGCTTTTATTAAGCCTCTCCCCCCACTCAAACGTGCTTGAAATAAATAGGCCCCTCAGGGGCTAACAAAAGATTAATGGCAAACAGATAAACCCGGAAGTATTGGATGGGGCTTCGATGGCGCAGTCGTCAGAGCAAGCGCCTTTCACCTCTGTGTCTTGAGTTCGATTCTCGTTGAAGACACTCATCACACTCATGTGAAAAGAGTAAGTCAACGCTCTGTCGAAAGTCGTGGGTTTTCTCCAGGCACTCCGGTTTCCTCCCACAGCGAAAGTTGACTGGGTGGGTTAGGATATACCGATTAGGAAAGTAATATCACAATTGTAAAAATAAATAATGTGGACCAAGTACATAATATAAGGGGAGTGAGCTGAATAATGTATCTGTATGTATGTATGTATGTACACTGATCAATGGCAATGTTATGTTTTTCCAACTTTTGTCTCAGAGAGCTTTGTAATAGGGGTACAAGTGCACTCACGAAACCACATTTGTTCTGCAATAGGGAGCAAGGGGTACAGGTACATACATACATGTACATACACCCTATTTATTATCGATTTACAGTGTAGCTCCAATTGAGCTAATATGTTCAAGCAATATAGATATTATCTAATTAGCAGTCATCCATAATTATCAGCATTTGCACAAACATACATGTACCCCCCCCCCCCCCTCACCCAACCTCCCGAAGCATATGCTAAAAATGTTAAATGATTATGGATCTATCATCGACATTTTAATAAGCATATACGTTGGTCATGAACGTCTCCCCCCTAGTGCACAGTGTGTACGCTTGTGAAGATGTTGGTGATTACCGATGACCCCTTGAAACAAATTCAGAACAAGTCTACACTAGGAGGAAAGCTACACTCTCCCTCACCCCTACTCAATATTGTCTATAAAGTCTATCAAAGTTAGCTTATTCCCTGTAAGTGACTAGGTTTTAACAGATCTTTTTCAATCATGTAAGCCTGGTATCCTCTTCATTAAGCAAAAGAAAGCATTAAATTCACAGCAGAAAAATGATTGGAAATGTTGACAACTTAGTTACACCCACAATATCTTGCAGTAACTCTGCCTGACTGATCAGGAGATTATGAAAGATTATTTTCGCATTGCAAGGTTAAACAATTCAACGTTTCATGCACTGTGGTGACTTATAATTCTCCTACTGAAGACCTTTGCTCAAAGCATCTGATACCTATTCCATAGTTGGTTTATAAGGCACATTTTAAATTAGCATAGCTCCTCATAAGGTAATAATATGGAGCTTTACGCAGCATTCGAATACCATGTCATGGCCCAGAAGGCGGTACAGCCATGCAAGGGTTTATAGTGACTAGTGTACACATTGAACTGTTTCTGCCCTTGGCTTGTCTGTTTTACATTTTGCTGGCAGTCAAATTAATACATAATTCATGTTCTCTAAATGTGATTTCACAATACAAATCAAATTTAATTTCCAGTATTCAAAACAATACACCCTTTCTATAATTCCGTCACGAATGCTTCCTTGGCCCGGGAGCCTCGTTCTCGTGAATCAAGACGAAAGGCATTCGCTCACGATTCATGAGAACGAGGCTCCCAGGTCAACAAGTGATCAGTGACGTAATTATCGAAAAGGTGTATTCTGTATAATCACGGCTTATGAATTCTATGTTAAATTCCCACAAGCTTTAATCCAGCTAACATTCATTTCTATAGTTGCTAGTAATTTGTTATTCAACGAAAAACAAGCCAAGTGCTATATATCATTACAATTAGTATTTCTACCAGCAGCACAAATGTCAAATGATAGTCTTTAAATAGATGGGTAAACTTTGTTTACAAGTGATGTGTCAATTTGCCTGCCAGTATGTGTAATTTTGTATAGTTTTATGACGTTAAAGCGCAATTCAAGCGTATTAAAGCATCCAAAATATCATGTTCTCTCATTACTGGCAGGCAAACTTTTATAAAATTTGTAAACAAAGTTTACCCGGCGTCTATATTGACAACTACAGTGTATCAACGGTGAGAACGCATAATTTACATAAATTCTCAATATATAAGCGAACAAATTATTGTGTTAAGAGTCACTTTACCTGTTCTTTATCCATATCAATGAAATATGTTAAATATCAAAAATTTTAGACGAAAATAACATGATAATAACATCAAGTCGGCGAAATCCTTTTCATCTTGATTTTCCCGCCATTCGCGAAACCAATTTGAACCGTGTAATACTTCATGTAAGCAAATATTTTATGATCTTTATTTCATATTTAAATCAATAAAAAAGTATAATTATAGAGAATCCTAATTTTAAACTTTTAAAATTCATTTAAAGTAAACTTTTTCTATTAATTTGAGCATGGTCTTACTTCAGAGCATGGGGTCAAGTTCTGCAGAAAAAACAAATCTTATTTCATTTACGAGCTAACCAGACTTTGAATCAGGGTTGGCAAATCTTATATTATTTCTTCTTATATCTTCTTATATTAATATAAGAAGATTTATATTTTGGGCAAAAATCTTATATCTTCTTATATTATTATCGTTAATTATTCCACTTACCATACTTACACTTACCATAAGTAAGATTTGAGGTCAATGGTGGGGTGGTGCACCCCCAGAGATCATGATCCAGTCGATCTCAAAATGTGCAGTCGGTCTCCAGATATTCATTGTTAAATTGGACGCATTATGCCAGGTAATTATATGCGAGACTGGCTAAATAGTTTCAGAGACCGACTTCAATCGTTGCATTAATTAAAATATAAAGTTTGCCGAATATCCTGTTTCAATCTTTGTTGTAAAGCGTTCTTCTGGAATGTCATATCACTCATACTGTATGTGGCGTGCGTATGTTGCACACTCAAGTGTGCGACACCTGGCCAGTTAGATAAAGTTAGATAAATTTGTGAACTTAATAATTTGTTGTAGATGTAATGATAGTAATATTTAGAAAGTACATCAATATGTAATGATAATAATGATTAGAAAGTACATCAATAGAAAGCCAACTTTTCTTAAGCCCTCTGGATCATTTTGTGCAAACAACACAGGTCAGTTCTTTACCGTCGGCGTATGGTGGACAAGGAAGAGAACCACATTGACTTTCAGCAAAATACAGCAGTGCACCATTCTGATCACTTTGAGATCCAGTTGTACCTTCAGCGTTCCCGTCAACACAAATAAACTGGGTTCTTCCATTGTGACTATGATGTGCTGACATGAGATAACCTTTATACTCCAAGGTCCAACCTGAGGGACAGACATTACGAGCTGGAATCATCAGGTGACTACCACGTGACTCGGTGTGACAGACTGCGCAAGGTGCATCATGGTCATGGAGGCTTTTGGGGAATATGTTTGGGTGACTATTTACTTCGTACTCAGTACCGTATATATAACTGTGTCCTTGAGAACCAGAAGTGATTTTGTCAAATATTGGATTCAATGGTAGACAGAGATAGTTTGAAGCACCACCATGATGTGTATAATGCGATCCACCCATCACACCTAAACAAGCATGGTATAGTAATTCGTGTATTTCGGTTTGAAATACTCGTCTACAGATACATTTAAATGATAAAAATGAGCACGAACGAGGTTTTTGAGTGTTTTGCGGACATTCCTAAGTGCTATATATTTTTTCTGACTTATTTTTTGTTCCTGCATGAGGACTGTTTACATGAGCAAGGGAGGGTTGGGGAACATGGCTAGCTCACCATGCCCTGTCAATTTAGGATTATATTTCCGCCAATTTCGTACATGATTAATTAAGCCGCGTTTACACTAGAGACCTACACTTGATCTGAGAACGACCAAGGTCAATTTTCATTTTGCATGCATATCATAATATGCCTTGCAACACGATTTCCAGCCCCGCTTGTCCGGCTCCCATGTGAAAGAAAATATATGAAACGTTATATGGCGCGGGATGCCAGCTCTGTTCATGTAAACATGCAGCCCCTCAGGCTCAGTCATCATGAAGCTAGAACTATGTATTTATCACAATTAAGACAATATACTATACTAAATTAATGCTACTCGCGGAGCAGTGTGTATCTGCCATACTTAAGAACAAATTACCTGAATACAACATGATTGTTTTGGCAGATTTCGGACAGTCGCTTCTTCCCCAGCGTGTGTACACCACACCACCTGTTACACCACCTGAGTCGCCTTTTACCCCTTGTGCCCCTTGTGGTCCAGGTTCACCTCGCTTTCCTGGCGAACCTGACAAGAAAAAGTATATTCTTAGTGAAGAGAATCACTACAGTTGCTTTTTAAAAGTGTTTGAAATATCACTCAATTGACATCAGTACCCATAAGCATCGCATCACGGCCATCTCTTCCTAAAGGAAGAAGAATAACACAAATTATCAATGAGAATCAAGGTTAGGCACAACAAGGGCGTCGTAAAGCATCTGCAGTTGGGCGACTTGTCAAAGGATTTCGCCTTAACTTGAAGTTTGTGCTTAAAATTTACCTGAAGTATAAAAGTGAAACCCCCTTTTTAAGTAGGTAATAAATCTATAAAGGTTCTCCATGGTAACGATATAGCTGACCCCTTTCTCGCCAGGCATCCTGAATCATTGTCCTGAATCAGTGTAAATGCTGAAATAATACGTTACCGTCTCGTCCAGGTAGTCCCGGAAGTCCCTGACATAATCCACTTGTTCCCTGACTTGACAAAGCTCGCCTATTACGGAAATAATGTTTACTTCACATCTCGAATGTCACGATCATGAAGACATTTGCTCAAATTTACACTACCAGAAATATTTGTGTTCAGTGGTTTTCACTTGGTTTAATTTGCAAAATTACACTATTCTCAGTCGCATCATATTTCCTAAGTTTTAATCTAAGTACTACATGCAACTGTACGAACGCGTTTCATGTTAACATGCATGTCATGCACAGAACAACGCTTGTAGAAGCCTATGCTTAGAATATAAATCACTTTCTGCCTACCTTTTCCTTGCTAGATCAACAGTTTCGGCTGTAACAGTGAGACACAACAATTGAGTAACGAATAAAGTGTAGCGGAACATCGTATTCTTCTTTGAGTGAAAGAAGAGTTTCCTAGAATTTTATCTGAGTGCATTGACTTCCAGTCTATACTGAGCATCCAGCCGACCAACATACTGTTAATATATATCCCGTTTGCGACATACAATACCTTAATGATGTGTAGCATTTGACAGTAACTGTTATCCTAACTACATTTCTCCTTATATGGTGCCTTGGATAGAGATTTGGCAAGGCTTTGGTAGTAGTTGGTACAACCAACGACCTATGATTACCAAATTTGGTATCCTTGTTCATTCAGCCAATTGACTGGTTGATCTGTTTTTGCACAAGATACCTTGCTGGAATTCCCGGCAGGAAAGCAAAAATATATCAAAATGATAGGTGACTGGGAAGCATATGTACATAGAACAATGCGATTTCCTAAGCAATGGAAAGACATTGAAAATACCCCCTTGGTCTTCACTGGAAACACACATAACTATACGCCCTATGTTGCTTACAAATACAAACAAGAACAACAAAACAAATCCGCTTAACGTTGAATTAGCTATAGGGCCTGTTTATATGGGGGAGAGTTACCCGGCAAGGCGAGTTACTCGAGACAAAGAAGCGATCTGTCTCAGTATGGAACCGAGTTACCATGTATTTGACCGCTGAATACTGGCATTGAATTTATGCCTCTTTCATATACACTTTTGAGAGCTAGATTGGGCTATGTTATTTAACAAAGTAGGAAAACAAAGGAAACCTGTATGCTCTGTTGGCGAGTGTGTTTATGATGGGAATATATTTATCTCGCCTGGGCGAGATCCCGCCATGACGAGAGTACCCGATTGTGTCGCGTAAACAGTCACCCGGGAAGTTTTCGTAACGGCCGGGATCTCGCCTTTGCCGAGTAACTCGCCGCCGTATAAACAGGCCCTTGGTCGATATATTAGCGGATAAATTTACACATGAAGTAGTAGTTGATATCAAGCGGATTATTTTTCCCAAACAATTTCAAACATCCATTCACACGACATCGATGACATAGTATGTAATCCTGTTAATGATAGTTGCATCCAGTATCTTTGCCTTTTTAGGACAGTTTTTGTTACATTTAGATAAACATTCTTGTGTTAGGGTGCATGAAGGCGAGTATAAAAATATCCCATGTGAAAATAATGATTGACTGAGACGCATCGGCATAGAACAATCCGATTTCCCAAGCAATGGAAACTATGACAAATTCACTGAAAATACACGTAATTATATGCACTAAACACCCTACACATACAAACCGAAACAACAAGAAAAATTCGCTTAATGCTGAATCAGTCGATTTATAAGCGGATAAATTTACATCGGATATAGTGGTACTTAACATAAGCGGATTATTTTACCCCAACGGCTTAAATTTCCTCTTATCTGTCAACGATCACGACACGCAACCCAAATTAAAACATCCTGATCGCGAATGTTTAACTGTTGCCATTTTAGGAAATGCTGAATGATACTTAAATAGATATCGTCAGCTAAGGTTCATGAAGGTCGGGTATAAAGACTTCAAGCACTATATATGAAGGTGTTAAAAGTATGCATTACAATGGACAAGAAAGAGTCATATTGAAAGTGCGCAAGTGCATGCGCTGTGTGTTGGGTGCTGGATGCCTGTAGACAAATATGAATATAAATATTGAGAATGTCTAAAGGACAAAATGGTCATGAGCATAATATATAAATTCAAAATGTTCGGAGTTATCGATGTTTTGTATTGCATAAGATATGAACACTTTCGACAATTTTTGTTGAGACATCAACATCCAACTGAAGGCGGGTGTGAATCAAACCATGGTGGCGAGGTTAATATTAGATAAGGCCTGCGCTGGGACGGTAACTCGCCTTAACTCGCCGCGAGATAATGTGAGTTAAGGCGAGTTAAGGCGATTTGAGGAAAAATTGGGACTATTACGCGAAGCGATTTAAGACGAGATGAGGTAACTCGCCGCGAGATAATGCGAGTTAAGGCGATTTAAGGACAAATTGTCATTTTAAGCGATGCGATTTAAGGCGAATTAAGGCGAGTTGAGGTCCCAGAGCAGGCCTTAGATAGATTTCTTAACATACTAAGACTGGAAGGACTTTCGACGTTCGACCTCGAGTGAGGGAAATGTTGCGCGACACATGTAACTGGAATAAAAATAAAAAATAGCATAAATCGGTGTACTCCCTGAATCCTAACCCTCGATCAGTCCATGATTCCTTCTACAGTTCTAGGCTCGCTTTTCTTCAGAAAATTTTCCTTTAAATTAAGGTTGATGAAAGCTACCACTCCTGTTGTTGTATTAAATCCATTGTTGTCTTAATCAAATAGATACTGGGTGATTTGCGTAAGATGCGAAATATATGTGCAGATCTCAAAATCGTGTTCTTTATCAAAAGCAACAAAACTTTATTTAAAAAGTTTGCTCGGTTATGTTCGGTTATAAGAATTAACAGCATTACATAACATATTAAACCAAGGTAAAAAAGTGTATTAAAACCAACGTTCTTAAGGCAATTGCATCATTTTGTGCAAACAACGCAGGTCAGTTCTTTACCATTGCCGTATGGTGGACAAGGAAGAGAACCACATCGACTTTCAACAATATACAGTAGATCACCATTCTGATTTGGCTGAGATCCAGTTGTAGCTTCAGCGTTCCCGTCAACACAAATGAACTCGGTTCTTCCTTTGTGAGTAATACGCTCTGACATGAGATAACCTTTGTACTCCAGCGTCCAACGTGAGGGACAGACATTACGAGCTGGAATCATCAGGTGCTTACCTCGTGACTCGGTGTCACAGACTGCGCAAGGTGCATCGTAGTCTTCAAGGTTGTTGGGAAATATTTTGGTATCATGATCATGTGTCTCGTACTCAGTACCGTACATATAGCTGTATCCTTGAACACCGGGAGTGATTTTGTCGAATATTGGATTCAATGGTAGACAGAGATAGTTTGAAGCACCACCAGAATGTTTATAATACGATCCACCCATCACACCTAAACATCATTAATAGAATGTAATATAAAAATCTTATCTATATCTTTCTTCTTATATTATCAGTCAAAGTAAAATTTTTAATGGAAAAAGTTTCAGATACAGGAGTATTCTTACACTTTAAAAGTTAAATCCATGTGCAACAATCAGTTCTACTATACAGTTAATATCATACAAACGTTGTCTCTGTAATTAGTAACTAGAAATACATGCTTGCAGTAACCCCTCGCCCCAGCTGAACATTGCCAGACATTACATTCCAAAACATTCTATTGCTAATCTTTTTTATCAAAAAATCTGCCATGCAAAGGTTGTAGGCGAGTTGGATAACTGCGTTCAAAACAAATTTTTGGCTTAGAAAACAGAATTGAATCCTTGGCTCACACCCCTCTTCACGACGCAATCAAAGGCTATCGCCAAATGAAATGTTTTACTTGACGTAATCACTGTGGCCTCCTTCATTTTAAATGTGCCATTAAAATTTTGATCATTACTCTAATAGTTTGGAAAGAAGAGTGGAAGGAAACAATAATATTTTGGGAAATTTATTTTGAAAGAATAAAAAATGGAAATTTTGTTTCAAGAAGAGGAAGCACAGTAACCATGGCAACACGATAAAATAAACTTTTCTGGAGTACAAAATTGGCAAAATTTCCAAACATCACTCGTACTATTAATTCCTAATTGTACTCGCCATCGCATGATAACCTATACTAATTCAGACTTACTGATATGACTTACTCATGTTTTTTTATAATTCGGTCATTCCACTCCTAACAAAGATTTATATTGAGATGACCACCCATCACACCCATGAAACCACAGAGTAGATAATATACCCAGAGACGTCACTCTCTCACAAAATTATGTCCGAGATTTTTTATACGCATGCGCAAGCCGCCATGTTGCCAGTAAGTGTAATCCACGCCATTTCCACGCCATAATTGAGCCACTGACTGACAAAAGTGACAGGATGTATGTTAAGACAAGAAACAATATTTTTATGTTTTTGAGCAAAAAAGGGCAGTTAAAAGAATGCCTATAACGCATGAAACGTTATCGAAATGAAGAATATTTATGCTATTTTGTTTTCTTAACCTTTACTGGACAGCTAACTTGTATTCTTACAAACAATTTTGTTAAAATTTTAGCGAAAAGACAGGGCCACAGAGTGTGTGTGTTTGATGCGGGGAAAAGTTCGAACTTTTAAAGGCCAAAAAACAACAATCCTACGTAATATTTCTTCTTTATAACATTCAGGTTGGTATATAGTCTTATCCAGATATACTTTCAAGTTAAATATCACCTTCGTATTGCCTAAGAAAGGACAGGCAGCCAAAAATTTTCCATGAACCATGTTTGGTCATGCCTATTTTCAATATTTCAGTAACATTATTTGCTGTTTATATTCAACCTACCTATAAAGGAAACATATATACCAACCTCCATTTCTCAAAGTTTGAATTTTACGTTGAAACATTGATTTTTCTTTACTAATATCATTATTAACAATTTTCCTCGTTACTGATTGGCTAAGAACATCAAATTTTTCTCTTAATTCTTTTTACTATGGGTATTTGGGAGAAAATACCACATGTGGTAATAATATTAATACGAAATAGCACTTGTTCTCGAAGTATTAATGAAAAATTGCACTTGTTTTTGGCGAAATATTCGTAATACCGTAATACCGAAATATTCGGTATTAAGAATATTTCGCCAAACACGCGTGCAATTTTTCATTAATACTTCTCGAACCGTGCTATTTCCTATACTAATATTTTATCACAGTTTTGCTCGCCGAAACTTCGAGACCTCGTTTTGGGCAAAATTTTCACTAAAAGCAAATTAACGGTCCAAAACGTTGAGCGAAAAGAATACTTTAACAATTATTTTTCATTTCGAAAACTTTATGTACATTTTTGCACATTTTTTGGGCCAAACTTGCGATTTTCAATTCACAAATTATGGCCATTCATGGCCACATCGTTTTCAGTCAGCGAACAAAAAAACAAAGAAAGAGCGTGTATCCTAGCAAAAGGATGGCGTGGTATTGCGTCAGCAATCGCCGCCATTTTGCCAGTAAGTGTCACACACGTCATCTAGCGTGTGCAATTCGTGATCGTTCGTGATCCGCGAGGCGAAAATCGTGGACACGAAAATGTTAGGGAAAGATCCCTAGTGATACATCTGGTATATTATTAATCTGCGATGAAACATAGCCATGCGCCCGCAAAACTTGATGAACTTTGGATTCCCCATTGCTTTCCTTTTTTCCAGGGTGTAAATATCCGAGCGGAATTAGTACCCTCGCACAGCGCTTCGCGCCGGCTCGGGGACAAGTAAACAATATGTTGCGCCTTTTTTATATATATTTAAAACCCAATCTTTGTTATGTTTCACTTGTAACACAATATTTCACAAAACTTGTTATAGATTCATGCCAACCCAATTTTTAGTGAAATATCTTTTTACATATGAACCTATATTTTCACATGTAAAAGTATATGTGAAACTCGAATTTCGCATGTGAAAATTCTGAATTTCACATGTGAAATGTGCATTTTTTCACATGTGAAATGTTCTAATTTCGCATAGAATTTCACATATGAAAATGATGTGTGAAATTTTCGTAAGGGTACTACAACACAACCTTATATCGTGTAGTTAAATAGTCGTTAGACTTATTCCTAAATATAGGTAAAACAATCGTTACCAGAATACAATTCAGTAGTTCCAGAAGTATGAGGACAATGTTTTCTTCCCCAACGCGTGTACACCACTCCTGTTGATCCCCCGTCTTCTCCCTTTGGTTTTCCGCGATGTCCTGGGAACAAAAGTAATCGAAAGATTACCCACTGACAAATAGGTAGATTTGCTTTAGCAGTTTAAAAATGAAATACCGTACATAGTGTGTAATGCGTCATCTTGTGAATTGTTTCACTTCTTAAAAGGATAGCTATTACATCGTCTTCATTGATTGACTCTTAACTCTGATTTACACATAATCATCACTATCATGGCGGTACTATAATCTTTTTTTTCCGATTTATACGGAGTTAGGGGGAGTTGATAATCCCAATATTATCTTTATCACTTTTTGAAGTGACTAAAGAACATTCCCAATATGCATTACAAACAAACATACAAACATTATTCAGCTCACTCCCCGAGTCCCCGTTGGGGCTTTTCAGTGACCGATTACATCAGGTACTGATCTGGCTTACCTATATTATGTACTTAGCCTACATTATCTATTTTACAACAATTGTGATATTACTTTCCTAATCTGTATATTCTAACCCACCCAGTCAACTTTTCCTGTGCGAGGAAACTGGAATGCCCGGAGAAAACCCACGACTTTCGGCAGAGCGTTGACTTGCTCTTTTCGCATGATGAGTAAATTCCTCAGCGAGAATCGAACTCAAGACTCAGAGGCGAAAGGCGCTTGATCTTACGACTACGCCACCGAAGCCCCACAGTACTTAAATACTAAGAAGGACCGACGAAGGACCTTCGCTCGAAACGTACGTCGAAGTGCATGTTGAATTTTTGAGGTAGTTTATCCTAAAAAACCGAAGCTTATTGTATAGACGCTACCTACACTAAATTTTCCAGTGTATACTTACCCTGTAATCCATCCCGTCCATCATGTCCTGTAGAAAGAAACATTACATACGAGTCACAAAAGGAAATATGTTAAAGTTCTTGAAGAAAAAAGGGAATATATACCATATCTTCCGGGACGTCTTGGAAAACCACGATAGGATGGTCGATATCTACGATATCCTCGCTGTGCTATCAGACTACTATCAGAAAAAATATAGAAATAAGCTTTATAGGTAAATTTCAGGTAAATTACATGTTGATGTAAGTGTGAGGTGCCTAGATGTAGTGCTCTGGTTCTTTTTCTTTGTCCAAAGCTTAAGCAATGCAGCTAACCTGACTTAATACATGAATAATCAGATTCAGTGATTAGGCAAGAGTACTAATTCCATCCTAGCATGTATACACCCAAGCATGCATGGAGACTGGTATCTATCAAGCTTATACAAGCCGAGATTGGCCTGGTATTTGCAAACTCATGATTGTCTAAGACGACGAATTCGTCCCCATTTAGAAACTTCGCCGTTCATTTAAGAATTTCGCATAGATATTATCAACAACTTGCAACAGCAAATGACTTTAGTCAATTTGAAATAAGTTATCAATTGTGACTAATACAAATTAACATGCGAAGGACTAATGACGCTTTTGTGTTTTGATGCATTTTTTGTTAATCCAAATTTATTGTTAAAAATTAATCACCGCGGCGGTTATTGTTAACATTGCTATTGTCAAAAATTGTTTTTCACTGACAATATGGTTTCATGCGATCTTTGTGGGAAATGGTATCATTTAAAATGTGTACGATATGACTCAAACCTAAGTGAGTGACTCTGCCATCTGTGCACACCACCAGTTGCTATAAGAAGCCTAAAACCTCTTTGTAACGTTGTCGCCCCATAGTCTATGTGTATATATGTAAAAGAATCGATATAATTAACACTCTTTTCAACTTGCAATTGTTTAGTTTTTAGATCAACATATGTAGAAAGGGAGGGGGCTTTTCCTAAAGGTGGGCGAATTTCCTAGGAAATTTTCTTTCCGGGGAGACGATATTCCTAGGGATGGCCCCTTTCGAAGGAAGGGGACGAATTTCCTGGGGCACGAAATTCTTGTGACACCGGTCATAAGTTTATTCTCAAAAAGATCTTTTTCTTTTAGAAATATGTTCATCAATATTAAACAACGATATTTCAAACAAAGAAAACGGCGAATAAAAACCTGGAAAATACCAAAGTGAGAAACGAAAACTGTCGCGCATCAAGACTTAATTGGCTTTACGCCAAGGACAAGGCAAGTTTGTTTGAGTTTGTTTGTACTATATTTTGCTTTAGACAATTGTTGCTCATATCTATCGTTTATCATTGCAACTGATTTCATTCGTAAGAGTGTTTATCGACCTATCTATTTATTTATTATTATTCAACTCTTTTATAATATATATCTAATATAAGAACTTTTTGATTCGCTGAAAAGCGTGCTTAACTCGATTGAGCACGCTAAAAAAGCGCGAGAATTTAACAGCAGAAATTAAACTTGTTTTCACGCTATTTTTGTGTTGTTTATATATTATAAAATAATTTTTTCATGGTTTAGCGTGCTCAATCGAGTTATTGAGCACTAGGGAAGTTGGGAGAGCACTCAAGCAAGCACCACAGTTGGGCTCGGCTAGCGCCTCGACCAACTCTTATGCTTTTCGTGCTCTCCCGACTTCCCGCGTGTTCAATAGAGAGTTTAAGCTTCGCGTTCATACGTCAAACGACAAACGGCAGGCGAAGAAAAATTTACGCTATAAGGCAATAAAGGGAAAATGAACTTGCTATTTTAAAACTGTAATGTATGATGATTCTTTTGAGATAAGAAAGAAAATATGGAGCGAAGAAGTTAAACGAAAATTCTGGCAAGAAAATTCGACTTTGCCGTTTGCCGTTGCCCTCAAACGTGAAGCTTAAACTCACTATTAACTCTATTAACTCGATTGAGACGCTAAAACCATGGAAAAATTCTTAAAATTTAAGAACGGTAACTTTTCAACACACTTAGGTAGTTGATATCTGAGTGGCCGTTTACAAAATATTTACAAAATATTAAATCTACAAAATAGTGGAATCCAACAAATTCGACTAAGCAACTACAGCAAATATTAGCAGATATAAAGATATATTTACACAAAGTTGACAGTACTGCAGTATAAATACGGTCCAACAACAAAGTACTGCAGTCTCTAATCAATACGCCTATTATCTCGAGTTTACAGTTCAGAACGTCGTCACACTTTGTGTAACTTGATATGAAGTAAGTTTGTTATCTCATAGTATAGCCTGCGTAGCTGGCTATACTATAGTTGAGGCGAAGGCAGTTTAGGCAAAGGGAGTTGAGGCGCGGGCAGAGCAAAATTAGGGAGACGAGGGACCGCCAGCTACGAGGGCCACAAGTTTATTAGTTGTAAAACTATTATGTGTTAGCCTCGTTAAATAAAGTTTAAATGAAAAAAAAAGAAAAAAAAAAGGCTAGATTGATCTATATCCCCATGGTCTTGTTGCCTGCACCATTAATATATTATTACTGAATGTAAATGAAATGCGTTTGCTGACTGATGTAGGAAACTGTTTCAAAATTGCTTAGGGATAGATAGAAGGTGCAACGGGAAATCAAAATGTGGACGGAAAAAATACTTTCTTTCAAACCATGAAAGTGTTTCAATTTTGGAATTCAAACCGCCTTTGAACAGCCAAGCAACAAAGCTTGTTCCTCAATTTATGAATAATATAATTCCCGCCCCCACTTTGAAATCATTTTCTTGTATAATAAGTCCATTTTCATTGGGAAAATTCCGTGTTCAAACCTTTTGTGTTATTCACCACGCAATTTCCAAATAACACTTTCACAGTCGCGTTTTCGGGGTGATGACGTGGAATTTTGGAGTGGGTAATTATTTTACTTTTCGGGGGGGGGGAGGTATGGTATTGTTTAGTATTAAACAATTTGTGCAATGATAAATGAGATTTTTGCAAATCTTTTTAGGCAATTTTGTGCAATAATAAATGTATTTTTAGAAATCAAATATGTAGTGGTGATCGGGGAAAGGATCACGGATCACACATCAGAAATTACGTTCAAAATCACAATAACTGTATATATTACTTAGTTTATTATTAGCATGACAAAATTACTGGACGCTGATTGGTTGAGAGGAGTACAATTATTTCATTAATTGTACTGCAGTACAATTAATGATTTTCCCAAAACAAACAAAATGGCGGAAATTTTGTCATGCTAATAATAAACAAGTAATCATGCGATGTTGCTCGTACAATTAGGGATTAATAGTACTCGTGATGTTTGGAAATTTTGCCAAACTCGTACAATTTTACTCGTACTATTAATCCCTAATTGTACTCGCCATCGCATGATAACCTATACTTATCAGTGATTGTCCCTATACTATCAAGTTTTACCCTCGTAAACTATATAGTCGCAAAAAGGGAGCAAACATATCTAGTTATACCTATCATTTAGCTTAATATATATCTAGCGAAACACACAAGTATATATGATAAAAGGACTGTTTATAAGTTATTAAGAGGACTCTTAAGATAAAATGATTTTTAAGATGGAAGGACACAGACTTCTAAAAAGATTATTAGTCAAAAAGATTCTTATATACAGACAAGAAAATTCTTGGTTGAAACAGCTCTTATAGTTATAAAATAACTCTTATAGTTAAAACGACTCTTATTTAATGTGACTTTTAGCTAAAACGATTCTTAGTTAAAACAACTCTTAGTTAAAACGACTCTTAGTTAAAACGGCTCTTATAGTTAAAACGGCTCTTAGTTAAAACGGCTCCTAGATAAAACGACTCCTAGATAAAACGACTCTTAGTTAAAATGACTCTTAGTTAAAACGACTCTTACTTAAAACGACTTTTAGTTAAAATGATTCTTAGTTGAAAACTATACTCTTAGTTAAAACGACTTTTAGATAAAACGACTCCTAGAGAATAGGACTATAAGTTAAAATGATTCCTAGCTAAAACGATTATAAGTTAAAATGACTCTTAGTTAAGACGACTCTTATATATATATATATATAGTTAAAACGACTCTTAGAGTCAAAATGGCTCTTAGTTCGCCTCCGAGTGGGAAAGAAACTTTCAATATATCTGGCTTTGGACAAGCAAATGTTTCAATTTAAAGCATTATCCTAGACTTTCATTTTCATATGGTCTTACCTTGATTCGTCTGGCTCGATTGTATTGCCACAAATCATATCGATCATCAGGAAAAAGGACCAAATGATCAACACGTTCTGATCAAGAATCTTCATTACTGCGTTACTGCGTGACTGCGTAGGTTTCCAAAATTTGCTTTCTCAAAAATTGTGTTTTTCCTTCGTTGAGGGTTATAGCAAGAATTAACCACCGTCCAAATGCGTAGTGCTTTTATAGGAGCGTACGATTTCATCAAATCACGTAGAATTTCTTGTAGAATGTTCCAAAGCAGCGGGTTGCTTAATAATTATCTAAAAATGCATCAGTGCAACACCGCTCGCACACAGATCAACCGAACAATTAATTTTGCTATAAAATGGCAAAAACTATAGACTACCGTTGTAAACAAAGACGGAGATGAAATAGAATCAAATTCAAACCGTTTTCGAAAAAATAACGACTGTCTATGTCGTACCGCCCCCGTACATTGTACCGTCCCCAGTGTTTTCATTAAGAGGCGGTTACCGGCGGTTTACCGCCGCCTATTCCGCGTCTGACAGCCGGTTATTTTTCTGTCAGTACCGAAAATAATGCAAAAGAGTAGAGTAAATTTTGTACATTTATTGCTACATACATGTGCTGTACTACCTAACTAACTGAATCTTCTAACGACAATTTGACCCATTGTCAAGATACGACATTTGGCTTTCATTTGAAATTTTTGGACACAGACGCCTATTTTTGAATTGCAGCCTGCTATGATGAATCTTAATGAAAACACTGCGTCCCCGTACCAGATTAGGTGTTGCTTAAGTCCCCTGTTATATACTGTATACACGAACCGCGCCCTGTGATGATCTTCTATATTCATCCCCCTTCTCCTAAGATTAGTGTTGCCTTTCATTTTCCCGTCACACTTCTCTTTTCCTCTCTATTTTCATTTCATCTAATCATGCACGTACAATTCCTTGTAGCTTGTTTCCGAAAACAACAGGTTGCTTAATAATTATCTAAAAGCACATAATTGCAAGACTGCTCGCCCACAGATATCAACCGGACAATTAATTTTGTGTTTTCTTTATGGCCTAAACATTTTCAGAATTTGTTCCTAAATTCGACATAAACTCTTGCAAACAATGTATTTTTCTAACAGCTAGATGTACAAAATCACAATAACTGTTCATATTGCCTACCATATTTGGAAGGCATACTTTGAGTACGAGATTGACTATTTAGAAAATATAGCCAAAATATACACAAATAAGAGGATTAAAGGACACTTAATTTAAAATGACTCTTATTAAAAGGACTTTTAGTTAAAAGGAGGGGTGTCGGGGACGATAGGGAACCGCAAAACCACACAAAAAATCAGCCAAAGCCACAAAATAGCAATAGATTTCGATAAAACCGAATACACACTGCAACCATACATTATTTAGGTTTGTCACACATTCCTCTTAAATAACGTCTTATCACTCAGTTAGGTCGCATAATTGAGGTCAATACAATACAAGTATCTCCATTATATTTGTACGTGCGTGAAATATCAGATAGACATTCAAAGTTCAACATTCCAGAGGTTCATTCCAAAGCAGGTTCAAAATACAGATTGAGTTAAATCAGGACGATACAAATTTGTCAGAAGAAATTTTAAGTATAATACTTTAATAGAAAGGTCTATTCCAAACTCTGATACAAGTTAAGCGAAACAAAGTAACAGTAAGCAAAACAATTTGAGAGCAACTGAGCAAGAGTAAATAGGAAATTATGCAAAACTGAGGAACAGTTCAATTTTAGTCATGATCCTGTCCGTGACGGAGAGTTGTTAATCCTATACTCAATCTCAGACTCCGAGAGTAAGTGAAATAGCATGCAAGCGAAATTACTTCTATTCTAGAAATACAAATTTCAATAACCCAACAGCAAGTTTCAGTGCAATATACTGTGATTACATCCATTTGTGCAGTAATTAAGTTATTATTACTGACCACATCTCAATTATGAGTGATTGCATTAAGGTTGAACACGATAAGGGAGCAGATATCCTGCATATCCATAACAACACAAAGTGTTTTCAAGGATGCATTGTTCATACCCAACGCCGGGAAACCCAGTTGTGCACCCCCAGATACCAGACAGAGTGGCGGACCCTCTTATGAAACTAGTGATTCCAAGATGATAAGAATTTCTAGAGATTTCATACATAAATCTCCTACTATACTATTAATCAGCACACAAATGTTCGCTTACAGGCGATGCTATTACCACAAATTAGCTTTATCGGAATGTAATTGTGGGGCTGCTGCAAGAGAAGCAATTTCAAATATTGCGCTCTTTAGGTGTGCCAAATATAAAATTTTCGGCACCGAAGCCCCATAAACGTCGTAAACGCAATATTGTGCAGTAATAAATTATTCTTTTAGTAATTAGATTTAACGGTGATTAGTGAAAGGATCACTGAGCACTCGTCAGAAATTATGTACAAAATCACAATAACTGTTCATATTGCCTACCATATTTGGAAGGCATACTTTTTGAGTACGAGATTGACTATTTAGAAAATATAGCCAAAATATACACAAATAAGAGGATTAAAGGACACTGAATTTAAAATGACTCTTATTAAAAGGACTTTTAGTTAACAGGAGGGGTGTTGGGGCCCGTAGGAAACCGCAAAACCACACAAAAAATCAGCCAAAGCCACAAAATAGCAATAGATTTCGATAAAACCGAATACACACTGCAACCATACATTATTTAGGTTTGTCACACATTCCTCTTAAATAACGTCTTATCACTCAGTTAGGTCGCATAATTGAGGTCAATACAATACAAGTACATTCAAATCGTCTCCTGATTCATGTGAATAAAAAGTCTTTATCTCCATTATATTTGTACGTGCGTGAAATATCAGATAGACATTATTATGCATTTGCCAAAGTTCAACATTCCAGAGGTTCATTCCAAAGCAGGTTCAAAATATACTAGATCGAGTTAAATCAGGACGATACAAATTTGTCAGAAGAAATTTTAAGTATAATACTTTAATAGAAAGGTCTATTCCAAACTCTGATACAAGTTAAACGAAACAAAGTAAAAGTAAGGAAAACAATTTGAGAGCAACTGAGCAAGAGTATAAATAGGAAATTATGCAAAACTGAGGAACAGTTCAATTTTAATCATGATCCTGTCCGTGACGGAGAGTTGTTAATCCTAAACTCAATCTCAGACTCCGAGAGTAAGTGAAATAGCATGCAAACGAAATGACTTCTATCTTAGAAATACAAATTTCAATAAACCAACAGCAAGTTTTAATAAATATATCCAAAGTTGGGTTTCAGTAGCAGTGACAGTGCAATATACTGTGATTACATCCATTTGTGCAGCAAGTTATTATTACTCACCAAATCTCATTTCACGAATGGAATTATGAGTGATTGCATTAGGGTTGAACACGATAAGGGAGCAGAGATCCTGCATATCCATAACAACACAAAGTGTTTTCAAGGATGCATTGTTCATACCCAACGCTGGGAAACCCAGTTGTGCACCCCGAGATACCAGACAGAGTGGCGGACCCTCTTATGAAACTAGTGATTCCAAGATGATAAGAATTTCTAGAGATTTCATACATAAATCTCCTACTATACTATTAATCAGCACACAAATGTTCGCTTACAGGCGATGCTATTACCGCAATTTAGCTTTACCGGAATGTAACTGTGGGGCTGCTGCATGAAGAGAAGCACTTTCAAATGTTGCGCTCTTTATTTTGAGGCCAATATAAAATTTGCTAATAATTGGCTGAAAATATTTTCTCTGTCTTCGACAATTATATACTTTGAGATTTAATTGTGCCAGTTAAAAATATATTGTGTAGAAGATATTGCAAGCTGTCATCTTCAAAAGCAGAGCATAATTTACAGATAGTTGAAATACTTTTTAAAAGGAAGTATACATTAAGTACGCCACTTAACGTAGATTTACTCAATTACATGCAGTGTTTAAAACATCTGACATCTCGTCAAGTGGAAAAGTAAGGAATTTGCGGAAGTCAATTTGTGTGTAAAAGGAAAATGAAAACGTTTAAGTTATATTGAGCATATGTTGGAGAAAGGCTTGAAGAATCCCCAGCAAATAACACTCGAAGAATTATATATGTTTTAACTTTATTTATCCACTAAAAACCCATACAGAAAGTCCTAAAGTCTCCTCACGATTGTTTGTTTTACAGTATTTCACTACGAATGTGTTTTTTACAGCCCCTCCCTTATTGTCTCGTCCGAGTCTTCTTCCGGTCTCCACGCTACATAAAACTATCTTCATAATATAATGTAAAACTTTACTACACTCTTCCCCTATTGGACTTTCATTAAAGTCAAATGTTAATTGTTAACTATGAAACTATAAAAGGTTCACTGTACGATCTGGTTCGATCTAACCAAACCACCTATAAACGTTCAATGTTGTCCCCAATGTTCCTCTCTTTCTTCTTCAGCAATGATTCTGATGTTTTCATTAGCAATGGCTGCTGCGTGTCTTCTTGGTCTGAACTCGCGAGCTGTAGGATCAAAATTCTTCTCCGGTTTCTTCCTATCACAAGATAGCTCCATCGGGTACAGGTGTTGGATGGTCCTCTCTGAGTAAGAACATCTCTTGATCACTCGTTTCGTCAAACTTCGCAGCCGTGGAATCCAATAACTTTCTCTCACCGATGTCATTGTGAGTCCAACTCCCCCATGGAGAGTCTGTGCGTGGGCATTCATCACAATCTTTTCGGCTAGCGTAGACTTGTCAGGCAGGAATGTTGGGTAATGTACCTGGATACGTCCACGACACTCGTACACACCTCTTCCGTTCTTCTGAAGGTTGAGTCTCAACTGGTCTTCTTGGAATTCGACGGTTCCTTCATATCTCGCCTGCGTTCTCTTGATCCAGAAATTAACTTGCTCTTCGGTTTCCTCTGTTGATATTGGTCCTTTCTTCCTGCTAAACGCTTCGCTCGGCAGTTGTTGATAAATCTCACTACCCATGTTGTTATTCGTACTACTTTCCAGAACTCGTACTTCTCCATCACTTGATCAAGTTCATCTCTCGATTCGACTGCCACCGCTAACACTTCGCGCACCGTTTTGGCTTCGGACTCTGATTCTGGACTAGGACTCGTCACGATGTTCTGCGGCCACTCGTCTTTGTTCTATTACCACTCCGGGCCTTTCCACCAAAGCTCAGATAACTGATCTGCTGATCCACCTCGACTTCCGATATCTGCCGGGTTATCAGTTGTCGGAACAAGTCTCCAGTGGATGTACTGCTTCGCCTGGATCTTTCTCGCCCTGCTTCGGACAAACTGCTTGTAATTAATCTCCGTTGCCTTGTATCCAATGCAGTGCCATCGTGCTGTCCAGCCAACAATACATGTCTCCGACTGGAAGAGGTTGTAATGCTTCCTTGATGTTGTGTAAAAGGTTTGCCGACATGTGTCCTGACACCAACTCTAGCGTGGATATTGATAAATCTTTCTTTGTCAAGCGTGATTTCGACGTTATCAGTCCTTGGTTGACGCACGACCCTTGGTAGACCACGGTGTATGCAGCTGTAGAAACTTCTTTCTTGCTCGCATCGCCAAAAGTATGAGGATCAATCGCCTTGATCTCTTCCCGGTCAGCTTTTAGACTTCTCGGGACTTGGACCTTTTGAGGCAGGCTTTGCTCCCAATAGCTCCACTTAGCATGCAGGTTGTCAGGTAGTGGTTTATCCCAGCCAATACTCAGGTCACAAGCTTCTCTGTACAACTTTTTTCCAGCCAATGTTACCGGTGAAACAAGACCCAGGGGGTCATAGATCTTCGTGATCACTCCTAGGATGCTTCGTTTTGTTAGTGCGGCAGGTTGAACATCAGGAGATGTTACTCCGAGCAATTTTGTCTCACCTTTTTTTATTTTCTTCTTGTAATTCTTGCACGCTTTGCTCGAATTTCGCCACATCGCCTTCAATCTCTGCGCTCCATTTTCGTATCTCGTTTGGGTCTTCGTTCTTTTCTATTTTCGCTTCTTGTGCTTGAACTTCAAGTTCATGGACTTCCTGTAGTTTGTTGTTTAGAGTTTTTAGTTTTCTTTCCATCGTAGGTACGTGTTTCTTGTCTAGTACGCTCGGAATATCTTCGCTTGTGAACTCCAGCATTCGTATTTTGTTTTCGATCGACTTTAATAACCCTTCGAGCGTCGCCATCTCAGTCGCTGTAAAGTATATTTACTTTCGCTTTGATATGTTTACTTTCGCTTTGATATATTATACGGAAATCTCGTCGGTAGGTGCCACTTTTGTCGGAGAAAGGCTTGAAGAATCCCCAGCAAATAACACTCGAAGAATTATATATGTTTATTTATCCACTAAAACCCCATACAGAATGTTCTAAAGTCTCCTGACGATTGTTTGTTTTACAGTATTTCACCACAAATGTGTTTTTTACAGCCCCTCCCTTATTGTCTCGTCTGAGTCCTCTTCCGGTCTCCTCGCTATATAAAACTATCTTCATAATATAACGTAAAACTTTACTACACAAAGTATGAATTCATTGTCACGGCACCATGCACTGAAACAGCTTCCAGGTTGCTGATCTTCTGTTTGACATCCCATCGAAACTTTTTCTGGTCATTGAGGTAATTTGCAAACTGAGTTTGCTTTGCTACGTATTAAGCGGACTGGTATATTTCCCTTGTGACATCTATATAAAATCGGTCTTCAGACGCGGCTTAAAAAATCTGCGCCTACAGCAGTTGTTCCTCTTCCCAAAACAAACCATCCTTGACAAAGCATTGGAGTTGCCTGTTTGACTTGTTTCGATGCAGTTAAGTCTTTGGATCATGTAATTTGGTAGCGCCTGCCCTTGTAGTTGTGTTCACATGTGATCCCCTTTAATATACGGTACTTCATCTTCTTCCATCGACTTCAGTAATTTAACTCCAAGTCACAGAGGTATTATCCTTGAAATTCTCAGCATATTCTGCAAGATTACTAGACCGTTACCATTCATTAAACAGCGGATTGTTTCATTGCACGCTTTCTATGGCATCCATATTTAATTATGTTTGGCTTTGCTGGGGGCAAGCTCTTGATGTTATGACTTAAGTCTATAATACTTCATATAAGCTTGTCCCAATCCAAAGTTCTTCAGAGAAGAAGAGAAAAGGAAAAGAACAAGGAGAAGAACAAGAGAGGGAAATTTTGAAATATGAAGACTATGATTAGCTTCACCTGGTTGTTACCGGAAAAATAGTCAAGTTGTATTAAGATAAATATTTAGTAAAACATCAACTAAGTAGCAGGTGTAAGAAATGTGATAAATTTAAAGCTGTTACGGTACTCGATGCTAAAGTGACTATTGAAACAAGGACAGAAAGTTTACAGTGACAACCAGGAGCTACAGTACATTCTGGCAGTGACAGTGACTCTGTGCCGTAGAAAATGATTGTAGTGATAATAAACTGAATGATGTATAGTATTTGAAGATCTGGGGGCGGTTGTATCAAGGCCGGATAGCACTATCCACCGGATAGCGAATTTTTCGACTGTTGTAAAAATGCTCCAAAAGCTATAAAACGACGAATGTAGACCCCCACAATTAATAGAAAGAAACTTTAACTTATAAATGCTCAGGTTTAATCTAGATTATACAAATCAACGGACAATTTTAGGAAGGTTGGAAGATTCGCTATCCGGTGGATAGTGCTATCCGGCGTTGATACAACCCACCCCTGGATGATAGTGGTTATGGTGAGGAACTGAAAGAGGAGGCACTACTGATTATAATAACAAGATATGCAGAAGTGCAGGAACATGGAGGCTTAGGAGGCTCATTTTCTAAGTCATATAAGATAGTTTAGTATGTATGTTCGAATATGGGTTGGGTAAAACAAAATGGCTGACAAAGTAAAACCGGGATGGGCAGAAAAAAAATTGATTATCGAAAGGGTTGGGTAGATCATTTTTTCCCCTTAAGATTGGTTTCTCTTCGCCGTACCAACCCCAGGTATAAATAATGAACGCCCTAATACTTTCGTCAGTATACATCTTGATTCTTGAGACATTACCGCTGTTGAACTTTAAACCATGCATGCATAAGTTATTGAAAGCAACCGAAGAGTATGACCAGTCCTCACATCTGTGCCAAAGGTTTACTTATCGTGGCCAAAGTCTAACTTTGTGATTCGATACTGGTGACGAACAATGATTGCTAATTTTGGTAAAAACAACGTTGCGCTTTAACGTTCCACGGACGTTTACAGAAGGTTGTACTAAAGTCTTACTGTGACGTTCGGTAAAACATGCCTGCAATGTTTTGCACACATAACACTTTAACTAATCACAAAATGTATTTGCGAAAATGTGTGGTTAAGGTTGTAGAGTACTCAGGTCAGACCTAACCAAATTACAACATTCCCGCAACGTTGCAATTACGTTCTGTGCTAGCTGAATCGCCCCAGCGCCCCCTCCCCCACTTAGTACAGTCCCCTCCTTCTAAGGTTAGTGTTGCCTTTCATTTTCCCGCCAAACTTCTCTTTCCTTCTTTATTTTCATTTCATCTAATTACGTACAATTCCTTGTAGATTGTTCCAAAACAGCAGGTTGCTTAATAATTATCTAAAAGCACATAATTGCGAGACCACTCGCCCACAGATCAACCGAACAATTAATTTTGAGTTTTCTCCATGCCCTAAACAATTTCACCATTTTGTTGCTAAGTTCGGCATAAACTCTTGCAAACAATGTATTTTTCTAACAGTAAGTTTAGGAATATATCATAATATGTATACTTTGACTGATCCCATCTCCGATCTTGTTAGAGTTCCCGTGATTGGCTGATAGCGAACTGTAGCAATGCTTTATCTGGTACGGGGATGTGACGACAAAACAGTCTTTACAGATTTGCTATAATGGCAAAAACTATGAAATACAATCAAATTCAAATTGTTTTAGAGAAAATAACGACTGTTTATTGTACCGTTCCCGTACTACTTTAGGCGTTTAGTAGAAGGCGTTTGTTGATGGAATATTCGCACGAAAATTTATATACATTTTTAGACCTAGCCAGGAGCAGTTGAGAAAAATGAGACTTTAGGATCTCTGGCAGGAATCAACATGCGGCCCGGCGATTTGGGTGCAGCGCTCTAACCAACTGAGCTACAGAGTCCATGCAGTTGCTGAGCATTAACCGCATATTCGTGTATATATAATACAAAATCTAGGTAAGAGTATCTATCTAAAGAGATAAATCTCAGAGTAATTGAATCATATTGCGGCAGCGGCTTATGCTTTTAATCTTTTTCCTTTTCAAAACTCTCCCGTATAAGTGGCGGACACTGGCGAGGAAGGGGGGGGAGGGGGATCGTCACTTATCCCCAACCCACCTTAAGTTTCGCCCCCAAATACAGTGAGACAAAATATTTGAGTAACGAACAAAATATAAAAGGGACCGAACAATCATGTTCCTTCTTAATTTTTATCGAACTTCGCCTGGGTGCATTGACTGAACTCAGTCGATCAACATACTGTTTATGTATATTTCGTTGGCGACATACAATACAATACAGTACTTATGTTGATGACGTATCATTTGACAGTTATCATAGCTGCATTTCGTGGTGCATTGATATAGAATTGTAGGACAGTTTTGATAAAACTAACGTCCCATGATTACGTACCATATTTTACCTCATTGTTCATTTTCACACTTGTATACATCAGATCTGTCAAGGTTGCTAGTTAAAAATGAGTCAGAATGGCACATATTTGGCTTGTGCAACTGACGTCAGAACTCGAAATTGTGTGGCTTCCGGTTTTTTGGGAGGCAAATTCCACCATTTTCATTGGATAAATTCAAACTAATTAAAATCAAATTCAACATGTCTGACAATTTCTGACCTCAATACGTATGCCGACTTTCCTGAATAACTCGAATTCTAGACATGCTAAAGAAACAAACTATACACCAAAATACTCATCGTTGTTCATGGATTCTAGAGAGGTATAGATTATCTTATAACTCCCAGTATTTCACAAGATATAAACGAAAACGACATATCGATATGCCATCCAAATTGTCGGTTATATAGCATGACGTAATATTCTCGCGTGACTGGACAAGCTGAATAGATGCGTGATTTCACTTTCACCATATTTTACAGCACGCTTGCTATCAAGCTTCAGTTTCATAATTCTATTTTACCGAAAATCAACAATATTTGAGGGTCGTGAAGGGGTAAAATGGGAACTGGGATTTGCCTATTTTTGGACTGGGAAAATGGGATTCACTGCACTGGGAATTAACCACTGGGAATGGGATAAATAATTTTGGAAATGAGAGTGGAATTTTTCTGGTTCAGTGGTCTCTGACTCTAATATTGGACATATCTGCTTAAATGATCTCTTTTTTGACCTGAGCAGACACATAAAATCAGTACATATCCTTCCTTTTCGCAAAATTTCTAAATTTCGTTAAATTTTTGCTTCTATGAGATTGTTATCAGATTTATATATTGTACGGCTAAAATATGTTTTAAAGGTTATTTATAGGACTTCGTTCTTCGCTAACATGCTCTATACAAGTGACCAGGTACCGTCCAGGTAATTATAGGGTCAGGGGAGCCGGAACAAATGAGAAATGCATTTTTAACGGTTGTTCCTCCCTTTGTATAAATTGATTTTGACATCCACCGAAAGAATACAACTTATTTGTCTATTGTTGTATGGCCTGTTTGCGACTATGCACAGGCTAACTGTTGTAGTGTTGCATAGTATTCACCAGTGGTAGTATGTTTTATATAAAACAAAATTTACACTACCCTCCCCCCTCTTATAACTAACGTTACTTCTTAAATTCCAAGTTTTCTTATGGGCTGGCGCGGTTAAACGGACAGGCTTGCTCCCTTTGTCATTTACTCCACATGAGGCGGGCTGACCCAGCAACCGCTAGGCGCTAGCAAGAAATTGGGAACACGAAATTTGTGTTTATTTCGCAAAATGCCATTTTCTAGTGTCTGCAACTACTTCAGAAGGTTCAGTTTTGTTTATTCCCAATCTGTTTGGACTTTTTAGATTGTAGGTATACACCCTGTATAATGCATAAAATCTTTAAAGATGTTTAAATCATGCGATTTTAAATACGTAATTTGCATACGAAGCTTATATAGGCGGTATATCTAGAAAAAAGATATAGTCAACTGTATGAATAGACAATGATATGGTGTAATAGGGCGTTAGTTTCATCAACAAGCAGTCTACGTTTCTTTTTATATGGTGCCATGGATAGGGATTTGGTAAGATTTTTATTGATCAAAGCGACGTCCTATGATCACCATATTTGGTCTCATTGTTCATTCAGCCAATTGACTGTTTGGTCCATTATCTCCAGAAGTGATAAGAGCCTGGGAACGAGGTCGGTGTTTGATCTATCTTTACATTAGATACCTTGCGGGAATGCAAAAATATGTCAAAATAATAACTTACTGGGACGCGCCTAGAACAATACGATTCCTCAAGCAATGGAAACTATGAAAATATTCCGCCCCCTTCACTGAAAAAACACGTAACTATGTGCACTAAACTCCCTACAAATACGAACAGAAACAACAAGACAAATCCGCTTAATGTTGAATCAGTCGATTTATAAGCGGATAAATTTACATCGGATATAGTGTTACTTAACATAAGCTGATCCTTTATCTGTCAACGATCACAAAACGCGACCCAAATTAGAACATCTTGATCGCGATTATTTTACTGTTGCTGAATGATACTTAAATAGACATCGGGTGGTTAGAGCTCGACAACTGGACTCTGTAGCTCAGTTGGTTAGTGCACTGCATCGGAATCGCAGGGCCGCAGATTCGATTCCTGCCAGGGACCTATAGTTGCATTTTTCGCAGCTGTTCCTTGTTAGGTCTAATAAATGTATATAATTTACACTCAATAATTTTCCATCTACAAAACCCTTCAATTATTATTCAATCGAGTGAGATGCCAACAAAATCTTGATGTCTACCCACAACTTAACATGGCAGTACCCTAGTATATATACATGAACTTGTGGTTAGAGCTCGAGAACTGGACTCTGTAGCTCAGTTGGGAAGAGCGCTGCACCGGAATCGCAGGGCCGCAGATTCGATTCCTGCCAGGGACCTATATAGGTCTAATAAATGTATATAATTTACACTCGATGATTTTCCATCTACAAAACTCATCAATGATTATTCAATCGAGTGAGATGCCAACAAAATCTTGATATTTAAATAGACATCGTCAGTTTTAGCTAAGGTTCATGAAGGTCGGGCATAAAGACTTATATGAAGGTGTCAAAAAGTATGCATTACAATGGACAACAAAGAGTCATATTGAAAGTGCGCATGTGCATGCGCTGTGTGTTGGGTGCTGACTGTAGACAAATATGAATGTTGAGAATGTCTAAAAGACAAAATGTTCATGTGCATAATATATAAATTCAAAATGTTCGGAGTTATCGATGTTTTGTATTTCAAAAGATATGAATACTTTCGACAATTTTAGTTGAGACATCAACCAAGCAAGGTGAGTGTAAATCAAACCATGGTGACGAGGCTAACATTGGATAGATTTCTTAACATACTAAGACTAGAAATATATACTTACGGCGACATATGTCACGTGAAGGTCGCTGGATGAAAATGACGTAATGTGGCCAGAACGGAAGCTCGCGTTGCAGTAACCGACGTCACCTTGCTGTCGCGTATCACTCAAACTTAAATCTAAGTTGAACAAGCTCAGACCGCGCTATTTTGTGGCGATCTTCCTTCGTCACTTTCCGACCTCGCGTGAGGGGAATGTTGCGCGACACATGGGACTGGAATAAAATATATTGGCATAAATTGGTGTACCCTCCCTGAATCCTATCCCTCGATCGGTCTATGTTTCCTTCTACAGTTCTAGGCTCGCTTTTCTTCAGAATATTTTGGCTTTAAATTAAGGTTGATGAAAGCTAACATTCCTGTTTTTGTGTTAAATCCATGGTTGTCTCAATCAAATAAATACTGGGTGCTTTGCGTAAGATGCAAAATATATGTGCAGATCTCAAGATCGTGTTCTTGATCAAAAGCAACAAAACTTTATTTAAAAAAGTTTGCGATTACATGTTTAAGTTTACTGACTAAATGTTCGGTTATAAGAATTAACACAACATATAACCAAGGTAAAAAAGTATATTAAAACCAACGTTCTTATGGCAATTGAATCATTTTGTGCAAACAACGCAGGTCAGTTCTTTACCATTGCCGTATGGTGGGCAAGGAAGAGAACCACATTGACTTTCAACAAGATAGAGTAGAGCACCATTGTGATTTGGGTGAGATCCAGTTGTAGCTTCAGCGTTCTCGTCAACACAAATGAACTGGCTTCTTTTGTGACTAACATGGGCTGACATGAGATAACCTTTGTACTCCAACGTCCAACCTGTGGGACAGACATTACGAGCTGGAATCATCAGGTGCTTACCACGTGACTCGGTGTCACAGACTGCGCAAGGTGCATCATGGTCATGAAGGTTTTTGGGAAATATTTTGGTATTATGAGCATTTGTCTCGTACTCGGTACCGTACATATAACTGTATCCTTGAGTACCGGGAGTGATTTTGTCGAATATTGGATTCAATGGTAGACAGAGATAGTTTGAACCACCACCAGAATGTGTATAATACGATCCACCCATCACACCTAAACATCATTAATAAAATGTAATATAAAAATCTTATCTATATCTTTCTTCTTATATTATCAGTCAAAGTAAAATTTGTAATGGCAAAAGTTTCAGATATACTGATAGGAGTTTGTTACACCTTAAAAGTTAAATCCATGTGCAACAATCAGTTCTACTATACAGTTAATATCATACAAACGTTGTCTCTGTATTTAGTAACAAGTAAACAATATGTTGCGCCTTTTTTATATATATTTACAACGCAATCTCATTTTGTAAAAACAGAAATATTGTCGAAAAATTTGAAGATATTAGCTCATATTCCTTTCTTATGCCTAGCAGCTAGCTAATGGTGTATGCGCAAGGAACATATTCCTCAAACAGGCTCCTAATAGTTTCTCATCAGATTTTTACGGTAAACGCAAAGCTAGAATAAGCAGTGTTTGTGACTTGTTCTTCTGAAATTGATTCTACAGCTTTGTTTTGTTCACTTGTAACACAATATTTCACACAACTTGTTGTTATAGATTCATGCCAACCCAAATTTTAGGAATTACAAATTTTTCTATATGTTTTCAGTAAAAAGCACTACAATATAACCTGTCCCTTACAAAAATTTCACATGTGAAACTGTCTTTTCACATGTACATGTGAATTGTTTCCACTAGTGTGAAATATATTTTTACATACAAACCTTTACTTTCACATGCGAAAGTATATGTGAAACTCAAATTCCGCATGTGAAAAGTCTCACATGTGAAATGTTCCAATTCCACATATCGAATTTCACATGTGAAAGTGTAGTTAAATAGTCGTTACACTTATTCCTAAATATAGTAAAACACTCGTTACCAGAATACAATTCAGTAGTTCCAGAAGTTTCAGGACAATGTTTTCTTCCCCAACGTGTGTACACCACTCCTCCTGTTGAACCCCCGTCTTCTCCCTTTGGACCTGGAGGTCCCGCAGATCCTACTGCTCCAGGTTTTCCGGGATGTCCTGGAAACAAAAGTAATTGAAAGATTACCCACTGACAAATAGGTAGACTTGCATTACCAGTTTCTAAATGAAATTACCGTACAGGGTGTGCCAAAAACATCCCATACTATATTTTGTGGTGGTAATGCGTCAACTTGTGAATTAAATATTGTTTCACTTCTTAAAAATATAGCTATCACATCGTCTTCATTGATTGACATTTAACTCTGATTTACGCATAATCATCATCATCATTATCATGGCAATACTCTAATTTTTCATTTTTATCCAAATTATATGGAGTCGACTGGATTTATCCCAAAATTATCTTTATCACTTTCTGAACAGACTGAAGAACATTCTCAATATGCATTCAGTACTTAAATACTAACTTCCAGACGAAGGGCCTTCGCTCGAAACGTCGAAGTTCATGTAATTGAATTTTTGAGGTAGTTTCATCCTAAAGATCCTAAAGAACCGATGCTTTTTGTATAGACGCTACCTACTGATGTACCTACACTATATTTTCCAGTGTACATACTTACCCCGTAATCCAGCGTCCCGTCCATCACGCCCTGCATGTAGAAAGGAAAGTTATACACGAGTCACAAAAAGAAACAATTTAAAAGTTTTTGAACAGAGAAGAAAATAATTAAATACCATCTCGTCCTGGAAGTCCTGGCAAACCACGACAGGATGTTCCACTAGTTGCGCGCTTAGTCATCAGACTATTACCAGAAAAAATATAGAAATATGCTTTATAGGTAAATATTCAGGTCGCTTAGGGCTCAGATATAGTAATATAAATGTGATAAGTGCCTAGATGTAGTGTTTTGGTTCGTTTCCTTTGTCCAAAGCTTAAGCAATGCAACTAACCTGACGTAATACATGAATAATAAGATTCAGTGTTTAGGCGCGAGAGTACTAATTCCGTCCTGGTATTTACACCCGAGCATAGAGAAGTTAAAAGTCATCAGAATTAAATGTATGTTATAGACGCGAATGCGAGCCGTATGTCGACAGGTATCTATCAGGCTTATACAAGCCGAGAGTAGATTGGTATCGAGCAAGCTCATGATTGGCTAAGAAAAATATTTTGTTTTTCATAGTATACCGGTCATAAGTTTAACCGTCATTTTGCAAAATTTTATAAAGTTCTATATTTTCAAAAGAAATCCTCTCTTTTCTTTAGAAATAAGTTCATCAATATTAAACAACGATATTTCAAACAAAAAATATGGCGATTGGTGTGAAAACCTGGACGATATTGACTCGCTAAACAAAGCGAGAAACGAAAATATTGGCGCAACAAGGCTTAGCTTTAGGCCAAGGACAAGGGAAGTTTGTTTTAGTTTTTTGTACTATTTGTTGCTTTAATTAAATTATTTCTTTTAAACCATGAAAGTCTTTCAATTTGGCGGAATTCAAACCGCCTTTGAACAAACAAGCAAGAAAGCTTGTTCCTTATTTTATGAATACTATAATTCCCGCCCCCACTTTCATTTCCTTGTTTAATCAGTCCATTTTCATTGGGAAAATTCCGTGTTTATATAAACCGGTAGTGTTTGAGTTCCTTATAACACTTTCATTACTTTTTCGGGGTGATGACGTGAATTTTGGAGTGGGTAATTCTTGAACTTTTCGGGGGTGGAAATATGGGATTGTTTAGTAGCTAATAACCAATTTGTGCAATAATAGATGAGAATTTTGCAAATCTATTTACTCAATTTTGTGCAGTAATAAATTTATTTCTAGTAATTAAATATAGTGGTGATCAGGAAAAGGATCACTGATCGCACATCAGAAATTACGTTCAAAATCACAATAACTGTTCATATTAACTACTGTCAGTTAAACCCAATTAAAATATAGTCGTAAAAAAGGAACAAACATATTATAGTTTTATCATTTAGCCGAAATATATATACAGTCGAACCTCTACTTACGGACACCTCCCGGAAGCGGACACCTCTTGTACGCGGACACTGATTTTGGATCCCGGCCAATACGCTATTGTATTACTATATTTACAACCTCTCCTAGGCGGACACCTCCCGTAAGCGGACGCGGACACCAAAACAACCTTCCCAAACAACATTATAACCTCTTGTAAGCGGACACACTTGATTTATTTTCTGTTAAATTAATAATTATGCCGCCTAGATATTAAATATAGATATTAAATTGGTAATGTTTGTATATAATCTAGGGACACAAAGGTTTTACGGTGGGGTTTTTAGAGTAAATTTGCAATAATAGCTGTCAATAATATAGTCATATTAACATCATTATTAAAAGAATCATGTTTCAACAATTACGTAATCAGTTAAATATTAACCAACCTCTCATAAGCGGACACCTCCCGTAAGCGGACACCAGGTCGTGGTCCCGAGGGTGTCCGCTTACGAGAGGTTCGACTGTATATATATATATAGTCAAATCTGCAGACATGCATGTTTCGCCGTTCAACGGCTCGTCAGTGCAGCTTGTAACGCAGTCTAGATGCGAGTGACTTCGTATTTATACACCATACTCTTGCCCTCACCAAGCGCATGTGGTACAATACTCAGACACATGCGCATCCAGACATGCGTGAAGTGTCTTGGGGCCAGAGTGCTCAAACGACCACAAGGGAAGTGAGCTTTTGCATTATAGCTTATAGCCAAACACACAAATAGAGGACTCTTAAGATAAAATGACTTTTAAGTTAGAAGGACACTTTACAAAGATTCTTAGTAAAAAAGATTCTTATATAGTCAAGAAGATTCTCGGTTGAAACGACTTTTTGTTAAAATGACTCTTAGTTAAAAAAGACTCTTAGTTAAAACGACGCTTATAGTTAAAATGACTCTTAGTTAAAACGACTCTTAGTTAAAATAACTCTTAGTTAAAACGACTCTTAGTTAAAACGGCTCTTAGTTAAAATTAGTCATAGTTTAAACGACTTTTAGAAACAACTCTTAGTTAAAACAACTCGTAGTTAAAACGACTCTTAGTTAGAACGACTATTTTTGCCTTGGAAAGAAACTTTCAATATATCTTTGTTTAAGCCTATGTCTCCATTTAAAGCATTATGCTGGACTTTCATTTTTATATTGTCTGACCTTGATTCGTCTAGCTGGATGTTATTGCCACAAATTATATCGATCATCAGGAAAATGGACCAAATCATCAACACGTTTTGATCAAGTAACTTCATTACTGCGTGACTGCGTTGGTTTCCAACAAATGCTTTCTCCAAAAATTCTTCGATGAGGATTATAGCAAGAATGAAACACCGTCCAAATGCGTAGTGTTTTTATAGGAAAAAATATACAATCAGAATTCATTTCATCTAATTCCGTACAATTCCTTGTTGATTGTTCTAGAATAGCGTTGTGCTTAATAATTATCTAAAAGTACATAATTGCAAGACCACACTCGCCCACAGATAAACGGAATAATTATTTTTGGGTATTCTCAATGGCCTAAACATTTTCACCATTTCAGTTTGTAAATTCGACATAAATCCTTGCAAACAATGTATTTTTCTTGCAGTTAGTTTAAGCCGAATGTATCATAATATTTAAATTTTGATTTATCCGATCTTGTCAGTGTTCCCGTGATTGGCTATGTATACTGTATATACACGCTCCGCGCTCTGTGCTGGTCTTCTACATGCCAAAAACCATTATCAATTGGGACAAAAGTCCGGCTGCTTTCTCCTGTCACAAATATGTTTGTCTTGTAACACAACCTTGTTCTTATAGTTTTTGTGATTGTGGAAATTAAGTTTATTGTATAAACTGAACTAAGTGTAGAATAAAAGTTTCTGTAAAACCCGATATCAGTTAGATATTCATAAAACAAGCAAACTCATATCTCCATTATATCTCCATTGAATAATCCCTCAATAATATTACTATATTCTACACAAAATTGCATCGTCAATGTAATCGAAACAGGAATCGAAACTGTAATCGAAACAGGAATCGAAACAGGAATCGAAACAGGAATCGAAACAGGAATCGAAACAGGAATCGAAACAGGAATCGAAACAGGAATCGAAACCGGAATCGAAACCGGAATCGAAACCCAAAGCATATACAATTATGAGTTTCGAAACCAACATTTTGAAGATAGTCGTAAGTATATGCATGCTAACTATGGTTGATCGGGAATGAGAATATTTGATACATTACATTCATACACAGAGTTCCGATACTTGTTAAATGTCATATCTTTTTGGCTATACTAGAAATACATTTGGCCCAGTGCCAAAAGCCATCGAGCACAATGAAAGAAATTTGCTACCCCCCCTGCCCCCTTAGTTTAGTCTCCTACTCCTAAGGTTAGTGTTGCCTTTCATTTTCCCAACACACTTCTCTTTCCCTATCTATTTTCGCAATTTTTCCTTCTTTTCCCTTGCCCCACTTAGCACCGCTACACATACAGGCTTGTTCTTCCACCACTGTTGTTGCCGCTTTTGTCTCATGTCTAATGAAAATTTTCCCCAGGTAATATGTAACTCCGGATTGGCTAGAGGCAGCCGCTGGCCTTGGGATAACATGTAGTGATGCAGGCCCTCCAAGAAAAAGAATAAAGATGGGAAAATATGACAAAGTTTCATGTACGGTATTAAATGTATAATAGAAGAATCCGTTCAATGTCACAATTAGCTGTACGCAAACATTATATTATGAGTTAGTCTATATACTTAGGTTTCACGGTGAAAGGAGCTAGAACTAGGCTTCACTTTGAGTATCTGCGATACAGTACGTAAACAACACCAACAATACTGCATAAGAAGAATGATATCCATAGCCATCCGAACTTCGTATTATATTTTTTGTTGTAGAAATAAAGAATGGACTAATCCTGAACTAACGAATATTTAGACTATCCGTATTTCCTTTAAATATTAATAATATATATATATAGCGTTATGTGATTTAAGTAGTCAATTGTAAGTTACCTCTAGAAGTGAGATTTACAATTGTATATATCTAAGAAAAAAAGTTATATCAATAAAGTTTTCATTATATTATATATTGACATCGAGCAGAGCGTTCATACATACGCGCTCTGTACATGTCCATAGTTTTATCGCCGGTTTCTTACTTAAATCACAATATATTTTTAATGTTCTACATATATAGAAGTGTTCAGTAATCATGATTCGTTCAAGTTTTATTGCTATGCTGCTAATTTGCATCGTGTGCTCATTCTGTGGTAAAGAGTTTGTCACGCTTGGCCGCCACTCATGGCGATGTAAACAACGTGTTAACCCGGGAGAAACCACCTCGGAAAATATGGAAAGAGAATTTCCTGCTCTGAATACTCCAAATGTACCTATCACGCAACGAACTGTCATCAAATGTTGCTGTGGCAAGATTTGCAAAGGAACTCGCGGTTTGAAAATGCACCAGCGTAGTTGTCGGGTCATTCATGGGCTAAATGACGAACTGTGTGCAGATCTCGAAGAGCAAATTGCGAACGACTCAGCAGATATTACAACAGAAGACCAACAATCTAGCACGGAATCAAATCCGCCTAGTGTGGAAGCAATTCCAGAGTTAAAGAAAGGCATTAATCTCCCAAAGAAAGACGAACAATGGGCAACGGCCAACGAGTAGTATTTTAAATTTTCGATCCCTTTAAATGGACCAATCAAATCACAGGATTTAAACTCAAGTATAAGGCATTTAAATGATACTATATACAGCTATTTTATTGAACATTTTGGAAACGTTGAAACGACACCCGACCAAAACCTCGTAATAAAGGATCTAAAGAAGGCTTTAAGCAATCTAAAATCAACCAATTCAGACCTAACCGAAATAGAATATGTATCTTGTATTCTGCGTAAGAAACTTCGTAACCATAACAACACTCAGACAAACTCAAACCATGACGAATCCTTTAATCATGACAAATATATCGAAAGAAATTTCTGGGGTTATGTAAAAAACATCCTGACTAAGAAAGATGCTGTACTTCCATCCTTTGGCATGGCGGAGTGCGTAGATTACTTCAGTAAAACTTTAGCTGCTATTCACCCGAATAAACTATTTCATATTCCAAGCTGGATTCCTAAGTTATCTGATCATCAAGTGCAGTTTGACCTTGACCCGCCTTCTTATCAACAAATTACTGCTGTCATCCGTAAAATGAAAGCATCTGGCTCTCCGTGTCCTCTCGATCAAATCTCAATTATATGCTTTAAGCGATGTCCTTACTTAAGAACATATTTAACTGAACTAATACGCGCTGTCTGGCTTTCAGGATCTATTCCGAGTGAATGGAAAAGAGCATGCACTATACTCATTTATAAAAAAGGCAACACAAATATTCCCTCAAATTTCCGACCTATCACACTTGAATCTATACCGCTTAAAGTATTTACCTCCTGTCTCCGTAATGTAATGTACTCCTTCCTCACCGCTACTGGTAATAACTTTATAGAACATAATATACAAAAAGGCTTCACACCTAATCTGTCTGGCACTCTTGAACATACTGCACAAATGGCCTATATTATAAACAAAGCTCGGCTCAAACATAAATTTCACACATAATTTCACATGGGAAAGTGTTTCAAAGAGTTTCAAAGAACGAGGCGACACAATACAATACAATACAATACAATAGAATAAAAAAAATACAAAAGTCTAAAAATAGTAAATCACCCTAAATCGTGACTCATATGTGAATCGGTTCCCTTGTAAATCTCCTTTACAAAGTCCCAGAAACATAAATATTACTGACAAAATACAGGGTAGTTTTGAAAGTTAATAATTAATATAATAATAATAGTTTGATAAAACTATATGTATATGATGCAAGCATAACGCATCACAAGGTGTGATCGCGTGATCATGCTGTCGGGGACTGAGTAATAGTCTTTATCCAAGCAGAAAATACACTCAGAAGATTTACTTTAAATGTATTTTATTGACCAGAAATTTATTACCACGGATTTTTGGGCTACCTATGCCTATAGGCCTATACCAGGCTTAAGACAGTAAGTTCTGAATTGTAAACGCGCTTATGACTTTCCTAGGACCGAACCAAAGCTATGATTGTAAGTGTAGCGTAAAAGGTGGCGTGAAAGTGAGGTATTGGTCAGTCCTAGGTCAGTTTCAAAAGCTAATGAATATTATTTGAAGACCTATAGATTTATCACAATGACATTAATCTACACAATCTGTTAAGAATCATAATAGATTTACATCTGTCAGAATACATCTCCTTTACGATCAGTCATTGAAAACCAATTACCTGAATACAACATGGTTGCTTCGGCAGATTTCGGACAGTTGCTTCTTCCCCAGCGTGTGTACACAGCACCTCCTGTTACACTACCTGAGTCCCCTTTTACCCCTTGTTCCCCTTGTGGTCCAGGTTCACCTCGCTTTCCTGGTGGACCTGAAGAGCTAAAGTGTATTCTTGATGAAGACATGCATTACAGTTGCTTTTTTAATTTTTTTCAAATATAAAACGTACACTTATATAGAACAGCATAACTTACCGATAAGCATCGCATCACGGCCATCACGTCCTAAAGTAAAGTCAAGAACTCAAATTATCAACGAGAATGGAGATTAGGCAAACCAGGGACCTTTTCCCTTTCGTGGAGGAAAGACCCTAGTAGGAGCTGGTCACCGAATATTGGATTCAATGGTAGACAGAGATAGTTAGAACCACCACCAGAATGTGAATAATGCGATCCACCCACCACACCTAAACATCATTAATAGAACTTAATATAAAAATCTTATCTATATCTTTCTTCTTATATTGTCAGTCTATCAGTCTTAGTAAAATTTGAAATGGCAAAAGTTTCAGATATAGGAGTTTGTTACACCTTAAAGTTAAATCCATGTGCAACAATCAGTTCTACTATACAGTTACTGTCGTTGCAATGGAAGTGTTTATAAAATATTGCATCAATTCATTACCTAGAATTTATCAATTCATTCGTTGAAAAATTGATCAACTTCCTGTTTACTAGCATACTTGTTCCCAATTGGTCAATCAGTCACTGAAATGAGACGCCATTGGTCGATTCACACACACAGGAAGTTGATCAATTTTTCAACGAATTAATTGATAAATTCTAGGTAATGAATTGATGCAATATTTTATAAACACTTCCATTGCAACGACAGTAATATCATACAAACATTGTCTCTGTATTTAGTAACTAGTAAACAATATGTTGCGCCTTTTTTATATATATTTACAACGCAATCTCATTTTGTAAAAACCGAAATATTGTCGAAAAATTTGAAGATATTAGCTCATATTCCTTTCTAATGCCTAGCAGCTAGCTATAATGATGTATGCGCAAGGAACATATTGCTTAATAGCTGGCCCTTAATAGTTTCTCATCAGATTTTTATGTTAATCGCAAAGCTAGAATGAGCAGTGTTTTTGACTTGTTCTTCTGAAATTGATTCCACGTACAGCTTTGTTGTGTTCACTTGTAACACAATACTTCACACAACTTGTTGTTATAGATTGATGCGAACCCAATTTTTAAGAATTACAAATTTTTCTATAGGTTTTCAGTAAAAAGCACTACAATATAACCTGTCCCTTACAAAAATTTCACATATGATTTCACATGTGAAACTGTCTTTTCACATGTGAATTGTTTCCACTAGTGTGAAATAGTTTTTTACATACAAACTTTACTTATGTGAAACTCGAATTTCGCTTGTGAAAATTCTAAATTTCACATGTGAAATGTGCATTTTCACATGTGAAATGTTCCAATTCCACACATAATTTCATATGTGAAAATTCTGAATTTCACATGTGAAATGTTCCAATTCACATGTGAAATATTTTTTCACATATGAACCTTTACTTTCGCATGTGAAAATGTATGTGAAATTCGAATTTCACATGTGAAAATTCTAAATTCCACATGTGAAATGTGCATTCTCACATGTGAAATGTTCCAATTCCACATATCGAATTTCACATGTGAAAGTGTAGTTAAATAGTCGTTACACTTATTCCTAAATATAGTAAAACACTCGTTACCAGAATACAATTCAGTAGTTCCAGAAGTTTGAGGACAATGTTTTCTTCCCCAACGTGTGTACACCGCTCCTCCTGTTGAACCCCCGTCTTCTCCCTTTGGACCTGGAGGTCCTGCAGATCCTACTGCTCCAGGTTTTCCGGGACGTCCTGGAAACAAAAGTAATCGAAAGATTACCCACTGACAAATAGGTAGATTTGCATTACCAGTTTCTAAATGAAATTACCGTACAGGATGTGCCAAAAACATCCCATACTATATTTTGTGGTGGTAATGCGTCAACTTGTGAATTGTTTCACTTCTTAAAAAGATAGCTATCACATCGTCTTCATTGATTGACATTTAACTCTGATTTACACATAATCATCATTATCATTATCATGCCAATACTATAATTTTTTAATTTTTTCCAAATTATATGGAGTTGACTGGAATTATCCCAAAAATATCTTTATCACTTTCTGAAGAGACTGAAGTACATTCTCAATATACATTCAGTAATTAAAAACTAACTTCCAAACGGGCTTTCGCTCGAAACGTCGACGTTCATGTTGAATTGTTGAGGTAGTTCGATCCGAAAAATCCTAAAGAACCGATGCTTATTGTATAGACGTTACCTACACAGGGATTATTCTAAGAATTTTACAACTCCAGTAAATTAAGAAATCTCAAAACAATAAAACATTCTATATAGCTTGTTGGGACACATTTACTGAGAAGGTATCGTATATTTACAGCGTTTTCAGATGCGCTTTTATTAAAGTTTGGAGAGGTACATGAGAAAGTGCATAACACCACAAATATACCATCCTTATCATCAAGGGCCGAGTCTCACGAAATGGTCCATGTAGGTGTTTGTGCGCACCTTCACACCTTAGGCGAGACCGCTGCAAGTAGCTGTGCTACAATTAGTTGTTAATATCTTTTCATTTAATTAAGTAAGTCAGTGGCTGAATTTCTACATCAGCCCTGCAAATTACTGGAAGGCAAGTTACCTCTGCAGACAATTTTCCCAATTTTGATTTTGGCACGTGATTCATTTTCATATGTGTTCCGAAAAAATGGTCCTAGCTTTGTCAAGGTCTATATATGTGCTATTCCTTGCGAACTATCTATTTTCTTGTTGGATAAAACTATGGTATAAATAATATAATATATACAGTTTTGATCTATTGTTCAGATTTGAAATAGAAATATAGACTAACAATTCCTGAAATATTTTTACAACTCGAAAAAGTGGTAGCAAATCCATCTTAGAAGAATCCCTGCATGTAACTACACTATATTCTCCAGTGTATATACTTACCCCGTAATCCAGCATCCCGTCCATCACGCCCTGCATGTAGAAAGGAAAATTATACACGAGTCACAAAAAGAAACCATTTAAAAGTTCTTGAACAGAAAAGGAAATAAATACCATCTCTTCCAGGAAGTCCTGGCAAACCACGACAGGATGTTCCACGGGTTGCGCGCTTGGCCATCGGACTATTACCAGAAAAAAATATAGAAATATGTTTTATATGTAAATATTCAGATCGCTTAGTGCTCAGATATGGTGATGTAAGTGTGATGTAAGTGCCTAGATGTAGTGCTCTTGTTCGTTTTCTTTAATAAAGCAATGCAAATATGCAACTAACCTAGCATAAAACATGAATGATAAGATATCAGTGATTAGGCCAGGGTACTAATTCCGTCCGGCTAGCGAAGCATAGCGTAGTTAAATGTCATCAAAATGTTCCGTAGGTTATATGCGCCTGTGCGAATGCAAGCCGTGAGTGGACTGGTGTCCATTAAGCTTATTCAAGCCGAGAGTGGACTGGTATCTAGCAAGCTCGTGATTGTCTAAGACGAAGATTTTGTTTTCCATTGTAAACCAGTCATAAGTTTATCTGTTATTTTGCGACATTTTCAATGTTTTATATTTTCAAAACAAATTTTCTTTTTCTTTAGAAATATGTTCATCGTTATTAAACAACGATATTTCAAACGAAGAAAATGGCGAATAATAAAAAAACCTGGTAAAGGACTCTCTAAACAAAGTGAGAAAGGAAAACTGTCGCGTGTCTATCAAGGCTTAATTGGCTTTAGCCAAGGACAAGGCAAGTTTGTTTTCGTTTTTTCGCAGTATTGCTTTAGATAATTGTTGCTCATATCCATCGTTTATCATTTGAACTGATTTCATTCGAAAGACTATGCCGTTTGTCGGCCAAGAGTGAAGAAAGGCAGCAGTTTCGAAACGTTGCACGAAATGTCTAAAGTTGATTTTCACAGGAAAACATTAGGGAGCTTAGACTACGAGTATGACTACGAGTGCGAGATTTGTCATTTTCGTGCCAAACGCCATGTTGTTTGCATATATACGCCATCTTGCAAAAGTCGTATAGTCGTCGAGCTTTTGACTACGAGATTTAAAATAGGGGAAATTATGTAGTCGGATAGCTTAAACAACAACAAAGGAATAGAGCGAAGAAGAATGGGCTCTAGTTTGTAACTTGATATCATTTATATTCGATAACGAGAACGGCGCGTGACAATCTATTTTTATTATTATTGAATCATGGCCACGACTGTATATTATCTGAGTATCAGAGTGGTCTCAGAATGCACGAAATACCGTTTCAGAACCCTCAGATTTTCAACATTTTCCGGGGGGGCATGCCCCCGGACCCCCCTACAAATTCGCGACATTTGGTCTTATTGGCACCAATGTTAACGTCGTGGCTACGGCGCTGACGAGCATATGCTAACAGAACTATTAAGAACGACATGATTAAAATAATTGACACTTTTGGCAGACGACATGGACGAGATAGCTATTTTTCTAAGTTATGTAACCTCCTAACCAGTCAATTGGTAAACGTACAGACGCAATGCACATGTGAAAATTCAGCATCTAAATTTGTAAAATACAATTAAAAGTAGTTATCATTGTTATAAAATCTTATTATCCAAATTCGGGAATTTTGGGCTCGCATTTCGGGCAAATTTTTGTTTGGCCCCCCAAATGAAGTTGCGCCCGTACGCCTATGGAGATGGCGTACGAAAAAAAAGCTAGGACGCTGTTTTAAAATTGCTTAGGCTAGAAGATGCAACGGGAAATCAAAATATAGGCGGAAAAAGACTCTTTCAAACGATGAAAGTCTTTCAATTTCGGAATTCAAACGGCCTTTGAACAACAAGAAATAAAAATTTGTTAATGAATACTATAATTCCCGCCCCCACTTTCATTTCCTTGTATAATGAGTTTATTTTCATTGGGAAAATTCCGTGTTTAAACCTGTAGTGTCACGCAATTTCGAGTTCCTTACAAAACTCTCACAATTGCTTCGGGGCCGCAATCGTCAGAGCACGCGCCTTTCACCTCTGACCTGGTTTTCTCCAGGTACTTCGGTTTCCTCCCACAGGGAATGTCGACAGGGTGGGTTGGGTTTAACCCCTAACTGGCCCTTCCACCGTAGCTGTGTTCCGTCATGATGGCTGCTATATGCGCCTAGAAAGCCTTCGACTTGGTCACGTTGAGCTATGTCCTTCGCAATTCAGCTTAGCTCTCAGCTGCAAGTAAGGATAATAAGCACACCCCCTTACTTACACCCCCTTACTTACTTTCCTTAGTTAAGACAACTCTTAGTTAAAACGACTCTACTTAATTAAAACGACTCTTAGCTAAAACGACTCGTACGTAGCTAAAATGACTCTTAGCTGAAATGACTCTTAGTTAAAATAACTCTTAGTTAAAATAACTCTTAGCTAAAATGACTCTTAGCTATTAAATGACTCTTAGTTAAAACTTAACGACTCTTTGGTAAAATAACCCTTAGCTAAAATGGCTCTTAGGTAAAATAACTCTTAGATGAAACGACTCTTAGTTCACAAGACTCTTAGTTGAAACGACTTTTAGTTACAACGACTTTTAGTTAAAACGACTTTTAGTTAAAAAAACCTTTAGTTAAAATAACTCTTAGATAAAACGACTCTTAGTTAAATTGACTCTTATATTAGTTAAAACAACTCTTAGTTAAAACTACTCACCTTAGTTAAAGCGACTTCTAGTTAAAACGACTCTTAGTTAAAACGACTCTTATATAATTGAAATGATTCTTAGTCAGAATGACTCTTAGTTGGAACGACTCTTTGACTATTTTTGCCTCAAAAAGAAACTTTCAATATATCTTTGGACAAGTAAATGTCTCCATCTAAAGCATTATGCTGGACTTTCATTTTAATATAGTCTTACCTTGATTCTTCTGGCTCGATGATATTGCCACAAATCCTATCGACTATCAGGAAAAGGAACCAAATCATCACCACGTTTAGATCAAGAAACTTCATTACTGCGTGACTGCGTTGGTCTCCAAAAATTGCTTTCTCAAAAAATTGTGTTCTTTCTTCGGTGAGGGTTGCATTAAGAATGAAACGGCGTTTAAATGCGTAGTGTTTTTGTAAGAAAATACAATCAAATTCATTTCATCCAATCACAATTCCTTGTTGATTGTTCCAGAATAGCGTTGTGCTTAATAGCTATCTAAAAGTACATAATTGCAAGACCATGCACTCACCCACAAATCAACCGAATAATAATTTTTTAGTTTTCTCTCCATTGCCTAAACATTTTCACCATTTTGTTGGTAAATCCGACACAAACAATGTATTTTTCTAACAATTAGCATAAAAATACATCATAATATTAAAATTTTTGCAGATTCAATCTCGGATTTTATCAGTGTTTCTGTCGCGCTTTTGTTCTAAGAAATGGTAATTGCCTTCCATTTCGTCAAAATACGCCAATTTACGTCATTCTTTTTGGCCAAATATGGTCTTGAATTTCGACATAAATCACAATATCTATCTTATATAGCAAATAATTTAAGAAATAAAGCCGAGTTTTGAACTTCTTTATTCTAGAACTTACTGTCATCATACCTAATTTTAGCGTGCAGTGATAACCAATTTATGGAGTGGTAAAGTGAAATTGTGCAGTGATAAACAGTTAAAATGTGCAGTGATAAAGTGAAATTGTGCAGTGATAAACAGTTAAAATGTGCAGTGATAAAGAGTAAGTGTGCAGTGATAAACAGTTAAAATGTGCAGTGATAAAGTAAAAGTGTGCAGTGATAAACAGTTAAAATGTGCAATGATAAAGTGAAAGTGTGCAGTGATAAACAGTTAAAATGTGTAGTGGTAAAGTGAAAGTGTGCAGTGATAAACAGTTAAAATGTGCAGTGATAAAGTGAAAGTGTGCAGTGATAAACAGTTAAAATGTGCAGTGATAAAGTGAAAGTGTGCAGTAATAAACAGTTAAAATGTGCAGTGATAAAGTGAAAGTGTGCAGTGATAAACAGTTAAAATGTGCAGTGATGAAGTGAAAGTGTGCAGTGATAAACAGTTAAAATGTGCAGTGATGAAGTGAAAGTGTGCAGTGATAAACAGTTAAAATGTGCAATGATAAAGTGAAAGTGTGCAGTGATAAACAGTTAAAATGTGCAGTGGTAAAGTGAAAGTGTGCAGTGATAAACAGTTAAAATGTGCAGTGATAAAGTGAAAGTGTGCAGTGATAAACAGTTAAAATGTGCAGTGATAAAGTGAAAGTGTGCAGTGATAAACAGTTAAAATGTGCAGTGATAAAGTGAAAGTGTGCAGTGATAAACAGTTAAAATGTGCAGTGATAAAGTGAAAGTGTGCGGTGATAAACCGTTAAAATGTGCAGTGATAAAGTGAAAGTGTGCAGTGATAAACAGTTAAAATGTGCAGTGATAAAGTGAAAGTGTGCAGTGATAAACAGTTAAAATGTGCAGTGATAAAGTGAAAGTGTGCAGTGATAAACAGTTAAAATGTGCAGTGGTAAAGTGAAAGTGTGCAGTGATAAACAGTTAAAATGTGCAGTGATAAAGTGAAAGTGTGCAGTGATAAACAGTTAAAATGTGCAGTGATAAAGTGAAAGTGTGCAGTGATAAACAGTTAAAATGTGCAGTGGTAAAGTGAAAGTGTGCAGTGATAAACTGTTAAAATGTGCAGTGGTAAAGTGAAAGTGTGCAGTGATAAACAGTTAAAATGTGCAGTGAAAACATTGGAAAATTTTAAATATAGATTTCAATCTAGATTTTTAAAACTTTAGCTATTTTAGTTTGACACTTTCCATATCAGTTCTGGATTATTTGTAATTTCTATGTAAAAAGAGCCTGATTTGGTTAAAAAAAAATTCTTCTCATGGATTGCTGTTAATACTGGGCAGGCATGGTTGTACTTTCAGTCCATTTCAGTCCATCTTAAGGGTGTCTTCCGTGAACTTTTTCTGGGGATACCAGCAGCTTCCGGGCTGACAGACTCTCTATTGGTTATGGAATGTGCAGTAATATAAATTGCATAAAATTAGGTGTGCATGAGGCGAAATGTAATAATTCTTTATTGAAACTTTCTTCTTGTCAATGTAGTCATTAAATGAATTATAAATGTTCTTTTTTTTTGCTTTTCTTCTGAAATTCATCTAGTGACATCATATCTGGCAACTTTGACACTGAAGATGAGTTATTTCACAACACAGATATTTCACAGTTCTACTACAAATAAGCCAAATATTACACCAACCAAAAATCATATTTGGGATAAGTGGCACTTTAATGATACATTCACAACGTGTTATAACAGTATATAGTTTTCGATAATAAATCATGTGTCACTTTTGAGTAGGCGGTAGCTTATGACTTTAATCTTTTTCCTTTTCCAAACTCTCCCGTTTAAGTTGCGGACACTGGGAAGGATGGGGTGGGTCACTCACCCCCAACCCCCCTTAAGTTTCGTAATTAAATACAATCTCTAACCCCGAGCACGCGACCCTCTAACGAAGGCCAGCGAGGCTCTGAGGATTGCCGGCAAATTTTGCTCGAAAATAAGTACATTCAGTACACACTGCTCGGCGTTCATACGTAAACAATGTTTTCAAGCTAAAGTTTGCGACCTTAGTTCTTCTAAGAACTCTTGCCAGGGTCTTATTACCAACATCGAGATTGAAGAAAAAGGAAGTTTCGAAACGAAATGTCTAAGGTTGATCTTTACTACTGGAAAACATTGTGTCCAGACGTCGTTCTTGTCAGTACTATATCGCACCTGTTGTTCTAAAACGTGCGTGTTTCTAGCGTTAGCTAGCTTTGTGCAACTTGATATGACGTAAGGTTGTTTATCTCATAGTCATTGTGTAGTTAATCTCTGTATTGCAGGACGTAATTTAGGATCTCCATGGACATGCATGGTCCTGTTATCTATGCCATTCAGGGACGTAGCCAGAACGTTCAAAGGGGGGGAGCCCTGAGGGGATTAAAGCAAGCCCGTAGCCGACACTTTTCCATTTCACTAAGTCTTCTTCCAGTTTTTTTTGTCGACGGGGGGGGGGGGGGAGAGGTTAAAAATTTTTTCCCGGACAGTATTCACTATTAAGTATGTTTTAACGTCCAAAACCTGAAAATTTTACGTATAAGCCAAATGTTTTGGACCAAAAAACGTAAATTCTTTGGATTTAAAGTAGTCGTGCCAACATGTTGGGCATAATTCATGATTTTGCAGTAAGTATTAGCACTAGATATAACCAAAGGGGGGGAGCCGCGGCTCCCAAGGCTCCCCCCCTGCCTACGTCCCTGACGCCATTAATCTATTAATACTGATTGTAAAAGAAATGCGCTTGTTGACTGATGTGGGAACCTGTTTAAAATATTTTAGGCTAGAAAGTGCAACGGGAAATAAAAATGTGGGCGGAAATAGACTTTCTTTTAAATCATGAAAGACTTTCAATTTCGAACTTCAAACCACCTTTTAACAAACAAGCAAAAAGGCTTGTTTCTGATTTAATGAATACTATAATTCCCGCCCCCAATTTCATTTCCTTGTATAATGAGTCCATTTTCATTGGGAAAATTCCGTGTTTAAACCTGTTGTGTTATTTACCATGCAATTTCGAGTTCCTTAGAAGACTTTCAGAATTATTTTTCGTAGTTAAAACAACTCTTAAACTTAGTTAATTAAAAAGATTTTTAGGTAAAACGATTCTTAGTTAAAACGACTCGCAGGTAAAATGACTTGTAGTTAAAATGACTCTTAGTTAAAACGATTCTTAGTTAAAATTACTCTCAGCTAAAACGACTCTTATAGTTAAAATGGCTCTTAGTTAAAACGATTAGTTAAAACGACTCTTAGTTAAAACGACTCTTTCTTAAAACGACTCTTTGTTAAAATGACTCATTGTTAAAATTACTCTTAGTTAAAATAACTCTTAGTTAAAATGACTTTTCTTCACGAATGGAATCTTAGTTAGCCTGTGTATCAGAAACAAACCATAGGTCTCCGACAGAACTCATCAAAAATTTGATGTTAAATAGCGCATGCGCAAAATCGTAGCTAGAAATTTTAATCATCAAACGTTTACATGCAATTACATTTCTAGTTTTAGAATAATATACAGCATGTTTGGTGACATGTATAAAAATACAGTCTTTTAATAAAGATATACTGCATGTGTACGATAATTATTAGAATGTATATCGATAGAAAGACACCTTTTCTTAAGCTCTAGCCCTTTGGATCATTTTGTGCAAACAACACAGGTCAGTTCTTTACCGTCGGCGCATGGGCGTCGGCCCCACCTACCTATGGATTCGGCTCACACAGGCGAGATCTCGCCAAGCGGTCCCGCCCGCTTTCTCATATGAACGCGATGTAAGTTTTTATAGTAAAATTATTAGGAGGCGAGATCATAGGTAGGCGAGACGTCTCGGTAAGCGGGATCATATGAACAGGCTTTTAGAATATAGATCACTTTCTGCCTACCTTTTTCTTACTTGATCAGCAGTCTCGGCTGTTACACAATTGAGTAACGAACAAGATAAGAAAGTGACTGGACGTCATGTTCTTCCTTAAGTCGAAGAACTGAATTCATTGACTTCAAGACTGGACTCAGTCGATCAACATACTGTTTATGTATACGCGTTGGCGATATACAATATTTTAAGTTGATGGCGTAACATTTGACAAGTATTATAACTGCATTTCTCCTTAAATGGTGCATTGATATAGACTCTAAGACATTTTTGATAAAACTGACGTCCTATGATTGGCCTCGTTGTCTGTTTGCACATGCACTTGCATGCATCAGATCTGTCAAGGTTACTAGTTTAAAATGAGTCAAAATGGCACCTATACCAAAAGTATTTGTGTGACAAAGTATGAACGATGCTTACTTGTTACAGGTTCTTTGCCGTTCTTTTCCATCGTTTTGGCAATCAAAATTCTCAATTTACTGACAAACCTTTAGCTCGGAGTCAATAGTGTAAAATGACGAGGAAACAGTGAGTTTGCTTACATATTATTCATTATTTGAATAAAACCAGGCAGCGTGGCTTAACACGAAAAAACAAGAATAAAACTGTTACAATTGAATCTAAATCTGGGACATAATTCATCTATTTTTCACTGTTCAAAGATTCTTGCTAAAATTCAGTTCAATTATTTTGTGACTATCTTGCCAAGGTGTGTGTAACTAAAAATTTGCATTGTTTTTAGTTAGGTTTATGTCTTTAGTCAAGGATTTTCCACAAACTAAAATATGAAAAATAGACACTTACCCGTTTAAAACACTTCAAAAGTGTCCTTTTTTCAGCCATTCGACTCCCTCTCGTTTATCTTGTTTTGAAGACGCTGATTATCGGTATGTTTTTCCAATAGTCCGAGTATTAAAAATCATTTTTGCTGAATATCAAAATCTTTATCCGTAAATCTTTTAAAAATGTTTATCCGTATGTTTCTCTCGACCTGAATTCGCGCATGCGTATAACGTACAAAACCCTGACCGTCCATGGCATCGCGGCCACAGAATAGATATCGCGCCGGACGACTTTGGATTCCACTGTGTTTTCACATATCCGGGTGTAAATATCCGAGCGGAATTAGTACCCTCACACGGCGCTTCGCGCCGGCTCGGGGATTACTATTATAAGCCAATGACGTTGGCTTATTATTGTTAATATTATTGCCATTATTATATCGTTATTTGCTTAGCGTGAGCCAAAATTGTGCATCAATTATATATTGTGCATCGATTATTTATCTCCAAGAGTTCGTATACAAGTGAAAATAAGTATAAAAGTGTTAAAGGTGATGTTCAATAATTGAGCATGACAAAATATGTTCATACTTAACGAGTGCATACTGCGCATATCAGCTCTCGCCCACTAATATAAGGCTTGCAAGGAAGTGAGCCACATTGTCCTTCAACGAAATAGAACAAAGCGCCGTCGAGATTAGCGTGGGTTCCTCGTGTGTAATCAGGGTTTCCATCCACGCACGTATACATTGTACGATGGTGATTATATCTTTCAGCCATGAGGTATCCTTTGTACTCGCGTGTCCATCCCGCGGGACACACGTTACGTCCTGGTATCATCATCTGTGAAGCACGTTTGGTCACATGACACACTGCACATGGGACATCATGGTCGTGCAGACTGCTGGGATACATTCCAGCAGAGAAACTTTGATATTCAGCTCCACGAATTCCCGCACGATCACCTTGATAACTAGATTGAAACTTTTCATAAATCGGGTCACGTGTCAAGCATACGTAATTAGAAGCACCGCCTTTATAAGAATAAGGGGATCCTCCGACATAACCTATAGAATCAACAAAAACGTTTCAATTTACTTGTTGTAGAGTATTTTATGAGCATTTATGACCATTGTCATAAATTTTAAAGTTGACGTTGAAATGTTACCCAAATGCAATTGCGCATAGAGATAATATTAAAAAATATTTGTTTTAATAATATACCATACAAACTTTTTACCTAACAAAGCAGTGTTGCTTCAGGGTTTAGGTTCCTATTAGGGAGTTTAAGATTTACGTTTGACGGCAACGGCAAACAGCAGAGTCGAATCTTCTTGCCAGGAAAATGACAGGACACAATCATTTCTATTTTTACCTCCATAGACCAATGTAGCTCCAGTATTTGGACAGGTCTTTTTCCCCCACCGGATATAACTCACTCCAACTTCTCCAGATTCACCTTGTATTCCCTTGGGACCTTCATGACCTGCTGGTCCACGTTTACCTGGACCTCCTGGCCCACCTGTCAGAATGTAAAATATAGGTAGTTAGGTACTCAAGGAATGCGGAAGTATTTCTATCTATGTAATGAGATCTGGAGTACTGATTTTTGGTTGTCTTAGTATATTCTCATACTGTAAATTGAGCCAGGGTGACATTGACTTTCCGACTTTGCTCGTCAGTTTGAATATTTAATTCCTTTTTCCGAAGACATCTCGAAGCCCTTCGGATGTCATCAATGATCTGGAAATAATACTGGATTTAATGTCTATTGTGTTAAAAATGAAGCTGGAAGTTAGCCATTATTACTAAAGGAAAACTGGCAACATTTTAAGCGTGTAGGTAGAAATTTATTGCTAGAAATCTATGTGATGTTTCATATGTTAAAATAATGTAGTTATCTGGTATTTTTAGAGTTTGAAGACATTTTAAAAAAAATAAAGGGAATTTTCCTGTATATTTGGTCCCTAGAGCCTGGTTTTCGTATATGTCGCCGATTGACGGCGATGCACTCATGGACCATTGTTAGTGATCATTGAAAGAGAAAATAACTTCAGGGTAGACAAATAATTTTACTCATCAATGATCTAAGACAATGGCACTGCGAAAGCATCGCCGACCATCAGCGACATGAAAACCAGGCTTTAGTAATGACGGATTGTATTGTCCAGCGATGTTTTTCTGCACCAGTGAACAATAGGTTGCGCTATCCAGTTTACTTTTCAGATCAGTGGATGTTATTGGTAAAAGTAATTAGGAATTTAAAATGGCTTTAAAAAATGTATTGTGGTGAGTTGCCGGAGGCGGAGACGAGATTGAAACGATTAAATTTGTAATAATTTTCATGTACTTTTAATGTAAGAACACCAATGCAAAACCTTGTTGAAGGCTATTTAATCAGATTGCACACATTGCCATTAGTTTTAGCTTTGGTTCACATAATAACAAAATTTGAGACAAATGATTGCAGTAAGCATGATATGTTGATAGATAACTACAATTTGCATTATATAACACTAATCACCATTCTTTTACTTTCCTTAAGAATTGAAGTTTATTTTAAGTCGAGAGCGAGGCAAAATGTCCGTCATAATTTTTTAAATTATCCAGCAGAATGTATAGTTAGTTAACTGGTCTATATTTTACTAATTTAGTACTATACTTGGGGATAATAACTTAGAAATTACTAGCTTTTACTGGTAAAGCTCTTGCATGCTGTCTCGAGTTTTGACACGTATACCAAATGTTTAAACGAGTTTTCAAAGAAAGAGAAGAATTTAATTTCATTAATTTCTTTTAGTCTGTTTTTAACTGCAAGTTTTCAACTCAAAGATTATTAAAGTATTATTAAAAAACGAACACGAGGGACAAGAATAAAATTAGATCAGTATGGCAAATTATTCGCTATACATATGTTCGTTCACTGGTGTACGTTTAAATAAAATACAATTAGGTTGCTTAATATTAATACGTTAAATAGCCATCTTTTGAAGCCATTAGAAACATTGGAAATGCGCCCCCTTTTAGATTTAGAATAAACTACCTTGGGTTCCCTGTGCACCATCCCTTCCGTCTCTGCCATTTTTGCCTGGACTTCCCGCAGTTCCTGCCTTTCCTGGACTTCCTGGAATACCTGGACTTCCTGCAATGCCATATTTTCCTGTTTTCCCAGAACTTCCGTCTCGGCCATCTCTCCCTGGTTTCCCTGGAGGTCCGCGAAGAAAGAATGCAGGTTGACGACTAGCATATTGATGCGACTGGTTCAGTCTAAACGTAGGAATTAGAAATTATTGTGAAACTATATAGTACAGAGTTTAACTTGATTGTGTGTAGTATTTAAGCTTTAAATTGTATCCAACGAAGCAATTGGAGGAGATATTCTTGTGGCATTCAGATAGCAACTTATACAGAATTGTTGTGCTAGTAGTTAAATTTCTTAGCAGGGTGCTGTCGGTAAATTGACCCTCGTCGGTTAAAACGTAGAATTTGAAAGTAACTAGGTCGGTAAATTATAGAATTTCAAACAACCACAGGGCCGTCGGCAGTAATTTGCTCATCCAGGATTGTACTTCTTTTCATATTCTGTCTATCTCTTGCAGAGCCAACTACAAAATTGTGCGTTAACAATCAATTTTTATTAAAAATTCTCTTAGGAAGCACGGAAAATGCACTACTTCTGAAGCTTCAAAAATGCAAAATTTCCCCCCTATCAGACCCCCCTAGGTTGGAATCCCCAATAATGATTTGCTGCCGAGGGCACTAGGACTACACCAAAATGCGCGAGGGATTAGTAAAGTGCGCAAGCTGAGCAATTAACATCGCTTTTTTGCCCTGCATCGTTAGTAAATTTTGAAATGAGCACCCCCCCCCCTCCAGTGGAAGCGTTCTCGGTACACCACTGGCAGGGTGGGGTTCAAGCGGTTGTTGTCTATATTGTTCTTCAGACTATGATTATATAAAATAAGACAAACATATAGAAAATCCTAATAATACGAAAGTCAATTTTACATATGAGTATCAAAGTTAATCCCTGCGTATAAGAATTCATCTACCGCGTCCTTTACAAATCGTAAAATACAGACTCTAAAATACAGAGTCAGGGAAACCTCAGGGTTTGTACGGGTGATAACCAGAGAATTGGTACTCAGCGTATAAAAATGTTGCATAGATTCATGCAAATTAAAGTAGTGCCCGAAGCTAAGGGGACGTCTGCAAAATGCTTTCTAAGCGACTTTTTGCATACGTCACAGAATAGGTCTATCAATTTAGTAGTAAAGTTAAATAGCAAATAAAGACAAAGAATGATAAAATCAAGCAAAAATGTGCGTAAAATCCGATTTATGAGATGCTTCAGATGTTCCATTCCGCGTTTTAGCTAGCACTGCCAATGGTGTAATGAATGAGAAAATATCGTATTTACAGGAGTTTATAGTATCCGGCCATACCAATTGTTTATAATATATACTTTGCAGGGTGTGTAAAATGGGGTCTTCCGTTTCAGCTTGGATGCTTAATTATTGCCAGTGATCTTAAGATTGTCTTTAGTCTAATTTTGAACTTTGAAGCTTTTAAAATTTAATGTAAAATCATTCTTACTTGCAAATTTAATGGGATCAGCCATTATAGCTCTGTCTGCATATGACCATTTGCCCACTTGCGAAAGTTATGCACAGGACTTAAAAACAAGCATACCATATTTCTGCTATTTTGTGAATCAGATCAAAGATATTTTGACTCAATCAATCTATGGTGGAATGGTTAACTCATAAAGTTCTGATTTTACCCGGTGTCAAGCGAAATTTATGACTTCTGCGAAATACCTGCCCTAAATTTACGAATATCGCGTGTTTGAACAAACTTTGGGGGGGGGGGGGAGTTGCCGCACCTCTCGGTACGGCCCTACAAGGGTTAGTCTATACCTAGATTTCACGGTGAAATGGACTGAAACTAGTCGTTCACTTTCAATACCTAATATAACACTACAGTATAGTATTATTGAGTTCAGAGAAACCATCTATAACCTGAAGCAAACTTCACGAAAAGTTCTGTTGCTTTTATTTCTAAGTAAGGTTACAATTGTGATTAATAATGCAATTAAGAACTGCAGTTGTAGGATATAAGATTATCATATTGTTTACATACTATTTTGCTTAAAGTGAGACCACGTGCACTGGTTACAAAGTTTGTTACATATTACTATTTTTTGAGACAATGACGTTGGAGTACCATTATCATTATTACCATTATTATTATTATAATACCATTATTTTCTTAAAGTGAGACAAAACAGTGCATCGATCATAGCTTGAGTGTCTTCATCTCTACGAATTCGTAAGAAATGTTAAAATAATTATAAAAGTGATAAAAGGTGATGTGTGATAATTGCGTATGGCAAAATGTGTTCACATTTAACGAGTGCACACTGCGCATGTCAACTCACGTCCTCCAATGTAAGGCTTGCAGGGAAGTGAGCCACACTCTCCTTCAACAAAATAAAACAAAGCGCCGTTAACATTAGGGTGGGTTCCTCGCGTGTAATCAGGATTTTCATCCACGCATGTATACATTGTACGATGGTGATCATATTTTTCTGCCATGAGGTATCCTTTGTACTCGCGTGTCCATCCCGCGGGACACACGTTACGACCTGGTATCATCATCTGAGAAGCACGTTTGGTCACATGACACACAGCACATGGGACATCGTGGTCGTGGAGACTGCTGGGAAATATGCCATGAGAGTACGTTTGATATTCAGCGCCATAGATTCGAGAACGATCTCCTTGGGAACCAGATTGATATTTTTCATAAATCGGGTCACGTGTCAGGCATACGTAATTAGAAGCACCGCCCCTGCTACCATAATAAGATCCTCCGACATAACCTGAAAACAACAACAAAATGTTAAATACAAAAAGATCCTACATTTGTCATTATTTAAAAATTGAAAAAATGAAATCATTGAAGCCTTCTTAATCCGATCTGTATAATATTAAACGCAAAAGTGTACTGCAAAACTAAGAAATCCAGCTCATTCTATATCTTCTTAGGGTGTATTTCTCTCGGAGATAAAGAAAACTATGTTCAATGGTTATGGAATAATAACAGTTTTACCCAGATTAATTGAAGGGGCGGACTGGCAGCTTTTTGGTCAAGAATAACATTCGGACCCATGTATGAGTGTATAAATATAAATATAAAATGTATTTTAATATGTTAAGTGTAAAATTACTTAAAATAGCATGTCAAATATAAAAGTATATAACAAAGTTGGGTTACAAAGAACGATAACGTCAACTATATTAAACAAATTGCGGTTGATGTCACATCACATACACACCCGTTACCCTTTTGACAAGGGGGACGGTTGTACGAAGGCTGGATAGCGCTATCCACCGGCTAATGATTTTTTTCAAGTTTTTTAAAATTGGCCGCTTTTTTGTTTTAACCCAGATTAAATCTTAGTATTCATAAATTAAATATTTATTTATTAATTGTGAGGTCTATATCCGTAGTTTTATAGCTTTTTAAGCATTTTTATGCAGGATGACAAAAATTACTATCCGGTGAATAGCGCTATCTGGCCCCAGTAGTTTTAGAATGTTTATTATAAAAGTAATAAGCTTCGGGTCGTTGAGGGTCCCCAAAGTTCGCCGGGGCTCGGCCCGCGTCCGATTGCCCGACCGCTCAGTTCGCCCCTGACTAATTGTATACAATTCAATTATTCAAGCTTTAAGATCTTTATTATATATGGCTCGCTTGTCAATATTTCTAGGCAGAGGATTTCTAGGCTAGTTCACCTCCTAGACAATGCTATTTGTGACAACATCAATGTTATTTTAGGTTTTTATCACTATTATTTATCATGTTAAACAAGTAGGCTTTTTTAGCATGGGGAATGCGATATCTTGGTAACAATGCATTGAAAAATTACTTTTTTCAGTTAGACTAACTTTGTAAGCAACCTGGGGCCCGTTGACACACGCCACGTTAACACATTTTGTGTATGACTGGACTTAAATCTTATGCACTTGATATGTAGTTGCAAACATAATTGTTCTATTCAAGTTGAAAAATTTTAGCTTGGTTGTTCGACTTGATTGACATTTTCGAAACGAGCTTCGTACAACCGTACGTCCCCTGATAGACACAGATTTTAACAATATCAAAAGAAAAAATATGGTATTCGAACTCCATACGTCAGCATGTTACTTTAGGCACAATATCTAGCATGTTGAAAAAAACATGTAAAAGCAATATTTTGATCTAGTATAGTCGGACTTCATATTTATATATAGACATCTCTCTCTATTCATATAAAAGTATAAAATACTTCGTGACACAAGACACAGACTCTATTACTATTACCTTCATAAACCAATGTAGCTCCAGTATTTGGACAGGTCTTTTTTCCCCACCGGATATAAGTCACTCCAATTTTCCCAGTAGATTCACCTTGTATTCCCTTGGGACCTTTAGTACCTGCTGGTCCACGTTCACCTGGAACTCCTGGCTCACCTGGCAGAATGTAAAAACATGGGTACTCGATAAGTAAGTGTAAAAATAGGGGAATTATAAGTACGTGTGAAAGCATGTACTTAGATTTTTGGCAAATGGCAGGAATTGGGGCTTTGGTGGCGCAGTCGTCATACCAAGCGCCTTTCACCTCTGAGTCTTGAGTTCGATTCTCGTTGAGGACTTTACTCATCACACTCATGTGAAAAGAGTAAGTCAGCGCTCTGTCGAAAGTCGTGGGTTTTCTCCGGGCACTCCGGTTTGTTCCCACAGGGAAAGTTGACAGGGTGGGTTAGGATAGACAGATTAGGACAGTAATATCACAATTGTAAAAATAAATAATGTAGGTTAAGTACATAATATAGGTAAGCTGGATACTTGATGTAATCGTTCACTGAAAAGCCCCAATGGGGAGTGAGCTGAATAATGTATGTATGTATGTAATATACTTACGTTGGGTAACTTCCCTGTGCTTGATACACTCATATAAGTTGATAGGGACATTCTCCAGGTACTCCGATTTTTCCCCTTCACTAAAACCTAACTGTTAGGCATTATCCATAACTAAACTAATACTCGGAGTCCTTTGTCAATTATATTGTGTTGTAAAACCTGTTAAACTATTCCGGCCACCTGATCATCACAGGGCCTTTTTTAAGAAATCGTTAGTGGGGGGGGGGCATCATCGAAAGGGGGCGTAACAAGTGTGGTGTATTACAGGTGTGGGAAGGTGAAGGGGGGTCTGGGGGTACTCCCCCTGAAATTTTTTGTATTCTTGAGTCTCTGTGTCTTGATTTCCTGCATTTACAGAGACAATTTTTGATATATCCCATCTAAACAGAGCCAGTTTTGTTGTGAGAATACCATAACTGTCCTCTAAACTCAGTCCCCCCCCCTTTTTGCTTATACTTTGGACAAAAGGGACCTTCACCGGGGGGGGGGCAAAATAGCTTACTGGGGCGGGCAACATAAATTAAATTGAACCTTGGTATTTACTATTGCATGTGTATCATTTCTTGAAGACGACTCTGGAGTAGGGTTAAACCTAACATAATTTCAATCTGGGCTGCTTAAAAATCATTTCACTTATAAAATTGTTTGAAGTGTATGCCTTGCTGCTTAATTATACACGTTAATTTACATACCTCGGACTCCCTGTGCCCCATCCCTTCCGTCTCTGCCATTGCTGCTTGGACTTCCCGCAGTGCCATCTTTTCCTGCCTTCCCTGGACTTCCTGGAATGCCATCTTTTCCTGCTTTCCCTGGACTTCCTGGAATGCCTGGACTTCCCGAAGTGCCATCTTTTCCTGGAGTGCCATCTCTTCCTGATTTCCCTGGTGGTCCTCGGAGAAGGAATGCAGGCTGACGACCAGCATATTGATACGACTGGTTCAGTCTAAACATAGGAATATGAATGTAAACTACAATTTTTTGCATTTTGTGTCCTTTATAATCCGACGGTGGCCTAAATTTTAGAAAACATATAAGGCATATATGGTAAGATTAAATCCAAATTTGAACGGTGTTGTTAAAGATACGTACATAATTATAACCTTACTCTCAGCTTAAAGGTGCTCAATCACCGACCGTATCCGACCACGGCTGGTAATTAATAAGCCTAAGTTGTACCGAGCTAGCTAGCCAAGCTTCAGAGGCGTAGGAAGCTCATCTATTCACGGGGGAAGGCAAACTAAAGTAAAAAGGTGATTGACATAGTGGCGAAGGTACCACCTAACTAAGAGGTCTGAAATGGCATTTTCAGCCATTTTGGGAGTTATTTTGGGAAACATTTGACAGTTAGTCAACTAAACAATAACACTGTATTAAAGCATCAATTTACAATTTTCCAACATTCTTTATTTGTATTGAATAGTCGTATGATAAAGTGACTATAACTCACTGCATCGCTGTAGAAAAAATACTATAATTCAATAATTATTTTTCGTAAGGGAAGGAGAACTATAGAATGACTTGCAATAAAATTGATACGAAATCCTTAATGCGATTTCTTCCTATAGTTTATATATTTTCTTCAAAAACTAGGTTTAACTACATCCCTGCCTAGCTTACTTTGCTATTTGCTTCTAATTGTGTCATATGATTGAGCTCGGCTATCAGTATAGTCCTTTCAACAGTTGAATACACATAGGTTGCTGAGAATTCACAATTCCATAAACCCTCGGCTTAGCAGGAACGAAAATTCTCATGTAATGCAACATATTTTGACTTAAATAAATTCTCCTACCTTCCTTCAAGCTTTTCCAATTTTACCATCGCCTTGTTAAATTTCGTCTCGTCTATGCCACGTTTGGCTCTTCTTGTGCCGGTCGTATGTTTTTCAGTTCTCAAGCCCAAACACTTTTCTTCTTCCAGAGCGTTCAACCTGTTGTTTAAAGCATGCAAGGAAGCCAAGCACTTTGCAACCACAGCAAAGAGAACAACGACAACTACACATAATACAACCAAGAGTACTTTCATGACAAAGTATGAACGATTCTTGCATATTTCATGTTCTTTGCCGTTCTTTTCCATCGTTTTGGCAATCAAAATTCGGTTTCAATTTCTCTCAATTTACTGACAAACCTTCAGCTCGGAATCAACAGTATAAAATGACGAGGCAACAATAAGTTTACTTACATATTACTATTATTAGTCATAATTTGAATACAACCAGGCAGCGTGGCTTAACACGAAAAAACAAGAATAAAATTGCTTAATTGGTTCCCCACTTAAAGACAAAAGGCTGGGACAAAATTTGAGCGTTTTTCAGTATCCAAAGCTTTTTGCCCTGATTTGTATTATCTCAATATGACATGATGCTATGTGGCACTCAGCAGAACGAGAGTCACTGTTTTTAGCTAGTATTAGTTCAGATATCTAAAAGATAAATTTATTTTAATTAGTTTAATTATACATTAACGTTTTCGCCTATATGAGAATGAACAAAGATTCTTTGAGTTCGAAGCTTGGCAACAGGAAGCTTAAGTAAGGGGTCCGGAGAACGCTGGTACATTTCACATTATCTTCCACAGGAAACGTAATAAAAATGACACAATTTTGACACATATTTTATTTATTGCACTACATTGGTCTAAAACACATACATACTTTTTAGATTGATAGCATTGTAGAATAAGTTAAGAAGTATGGACCTGATTCAAATATTTCAGATCATTCAATGATTATACTCTTTATATTCATTGCTTACTTTATATACGCACATGTTTTTTCTTATACTTACTTAATTAAATATGATATGCAAGCTTGCTTGCTTGCTTGCTTGCTTGCTTGCTTGCTTGCTTGCTTGCTTGCTTGCTTGCTTGCTTGCATTGCTTGCATTGCTTACTCTAACTTTAATATATTTTACGTACTTGCTTGCATTGTTTATTCTAAATGATTTTCTTTTACTGGCCTAAATATGATACATATACACGTACTTGCTTATACTTGCTTCAGTGGTGGATTAGTAAGCTGAGTAGGCTGAAGCCTACAGGCCCGGACTTACACGAGGCCCCTGATTTTCAGAGAATGCACTTTTTATTAGATTTATTATTATTTAGACATTAAATTTCCAAATATTTCGGTGGAACATGGCCCAGACCTCGCTATAGAAGATGTGTGAGAGGCGTGAGAATATCATCTTCAAGGCCCGCGAATTTTACTTATCCTTACAGGCCCCGTAACTGGTAATCCGCCACTGACTTGCTTGCATTGCTTACTCTAAACACACACATGTTATTTCGTCTTTTTACTTTAATATGATATACGTACTTGCTTGCATTGCTTATTCTATATACACAAATGTATTTTCCTCTACTTACGTCAATATGGCTACGTACTTGCTTGCATTGCTTACTTAGGGACCGGTCGACCAGGGTCGAAAAATCATGCAAAAGCAATGGTGGAATAATCCTTACAATTACTATAGTTAAATTGTCGGCTCCTTACTTATATATAACTACCTATTAAGTCACTCATACTTGCTGACTTACGTCTTGGCTATCTTCCTTACTTACTTACTTAATTACGAACGCACTTACAATTATAGTACAAAGGCAGAGCCACAATTTCTTCAACTACACGTTAACTGGCTTATTTTTTGCTGGGAAATATTTCTTCTTAAGCAGCTGGTAATTTTTTCGTGTAAAGACAAACGCAAAACCAACGTAGACACCAGTAAGCCACGTTACAGTGAGTAACGTTATCATTATGTCAAAATTTAACACCAAGCTTTCAAAGATAAGAGGAGACCAGCTTATGGCAGTAGTGGTTGACAGCTTAAGCAATAAGACAAAGCTTTTACGATTCTTAACAATATTCGATTTCTGTACAATGGTATTGCTTGCCTTGAGTTTTTGGCGAATTCGATAAGCAGTGAAGATGAACATTACAATAATGTACAACAAAAGACAACATGGAAGACCATAACTTTCCATAACATCCAACCAATTAGGAATATTATGACCATTGGCACAATAAACCGATCTCTGAGTTATGTGTTGAAAAAACCTTAAAACATCTGTCTTCACAAGTACAATGTAGACAATAGTTATAATGACAGGAACACCCCAGCTAAAGAGACTATACCTCAAAAAGGTTCTCAGCTTGTTTTCATCAGATCTCACAAGAGTATTTCCACAAAAGGTCTTTCTTAAGTGATGGATGTTAACAGCAGCGTTCATAAGTATGCTATACGTCATAAACCTATTTGTTATTTCCAGCCTGGCACATGGTATCTTCAACTCTTTACCTACACGTAGATGCAATGACAAATATACTACATAATAAGTCAGTGCCAACAGAAAGGCGAAGCTTAAACTCATTAAATTCAAACCAGGAAGAGTGCGCAGTTCTGGAAGCATGCCATAAACTATCAACAACAATAGCAAACAAATAATAGAAAGCGCTAAAGCACAAAATGGCGCAATAAAAGCCAGTCTTATGCCTAATATATTAAGTTCTATTAGTTTTTCATCACATATTATAAATTTACCTTCCAACACACCATAATTGTACTTTGTTATAACCTGCTTTAACGACGAAATGCGAACTTTAACATCCTTAAGCACAGTGTATTTCTCTCGGTAGAACCCAATATAACTTATATTATGCATTTGGTATTTTTTTGTAATAAGCTGCAACTCTACATCCTTAAGTACAGTGAAATACCCTCGCTTGTACGTCTTGGCAATAATGGATCTATTGCAACTTGTAAAATACGTTAAGGCCTTTATCCAGTAATTACGCTTTTTCCAAATATTCCGTACGTAGTTATCAGTGGAGTTACACATCTTTATGCCATCATTCAGAACTCGATACTCAGTATAATCGTACACGTTGTTCTTATAGAGCATTGAAAAGTTTTTCCAAATTTTGTATTCATCATCGTATTTTATATTGATGATTGAATCTTTGCATGTTAATAGATCTTCCTTAGTATACTCTGTCGATATGGGTCTCAACTTTTCTTTGCATATATAAGGTTTACCGTCTATCACCCCATAGTCCTTTCTTTTGAAATATTGACCAGTCGCTGCCCAGTAGACATTGAACTTCTTGCTCACAAGGCAAAAATTTAATCTGCTATAAAAGCGTTTATTACAACTTTTATAATCTACGTATTTCATTACCCAGTAATTACGCAGTTTCCAAATATTCCGTACGTAGTTATCAGTGGAGTTACAAATCTTTATGCAATCATTCAGAACTCGATACTCAGTATAATCGTACACCTTGTTCTTATATAATATTGAAAAATTATTCCAAACTTTGTATTTATCATCGTATTTGATACTGATGATTGAATCTTTGCATGTTGAGAGATCTTCCTTTGTATACTCTGTTGATATGGGTCTAAAATTTTCTTCGCATATATAAAATTTACCGTCTTTCACCCAATAGTCATTTCTTGTGAAATGTTGACCAGTTGGTGTACAGTAGACATTGAACTGCTTGTTCACAACGTATAAATTAAATATGTTAATGTATTTTTACAACTTTTATAATGCATTTGTTCCTTTACCCAGGAATTACGTACTTTCCAAATATTCCGTACGTAGTTATCAGTGGAGTTACAAATCTTTATGCTATCATTCAGAACTCGATACTCAGTATAATCGTACATCTTGTTCTTATAAAGTATTGAAAAGTTATTCCAAAGTTTGTATTTATCATCGTATTTTATATTGATGATTGAATCGTTGCATGTTAATAGATCTTCCTTGGTATACTCTGTTGATATGGGCCTCAACTTTTCGTCGCATATAAGAGGTTTACCGTCTCCCAACCCATAGTCATTTCTTGTGAAATATTGACCAGATGCTGCCCAATAGACATTGAACTGCTTGCTCACAACGTTATATTTTGATATGCGACTGCGATTATTACAACTATAACGCATTCGTTCCTTTACCCAGTAATTACGCATTTTCCAACTATTCCGTACGTAGTTGTCGGTGGAGTTACAAATCTTTATGCTATCATTCAGAACTCGATACTCAGTATAATTGTACACCTTGTTCTTATAGAGTATTGAAAAGTTATTCCAAACTTTGTATTCATCATCGTATTCTATACTGATGATTGAATCTTTGCATGTTAAGAGATCTTCCTTGGTATACTCTGTTGATTCTGGTCTCAACTTTTCTTTGCATATATAAGGTTTACCGTCTTTCAACCCATAGTCATTTCTTGTGAAATACTGACCAGATGCTGCCCAGTAGACATTGAACTGCTTGCTCACAACGTAATGATATGGTCTCCAAATAATGGCGGGTTTAGTGCAACTTTTATAATGCATTGCGTACTTCACCCAGGAAGTACGCAGTTTCCAAATATTCCTTACGTAGTTATCAGTTGAGTTACAAATCTTTATGCTATCATTCAGAACTCGATACTCAGTATAATCGTACACCTTTTTCTTATAGAGTATTGAAAAGTTATTCCAAACTTTGTATTCATCATCGTATTTTAAATTGATGATTGGATCGTTGCATGTTATTAGATCTTCCTTGGTATACTCTGTTGATCTGGGCCTCAACTTTTCTTTGCATATACGAGGTTTACCGTGTATCATCTAATAGTCATTTCTCGTGAAATATTGTCCAGCTGCCGCCCAGTAAACATTGAACTGCTTGCTCACAACGTAATAATAATGTAATCTGCGACGAATGCCGGGTTGTTTGCAACTTTTACGACGCGTTACGGCCTTTACCCAGTAATTACGCAGTTTCCAAATATTCCGTACGTAGTTATCAGTGGAGTTGCAAATATTTATGCTATCATTCAGAACTCGATACTCAGTATAATCGTACACGTTGTTCTTAAAAAGTATTGAAAAATTATTCCAAACTTTGTAATCATCATCGTATTTTATATTGATGATTGAATCGTTGCATGTTAATAGATCTTCCTTGGTATACTCTCTGGATATGGGTCTCAACTTTTCTTCGCATATATAAGGTTTACCGTCTATCACCCCATAGTCATTTCTTGTAAAATATTGACCAGATACTGCCCAGTAGACATTGAACTGCTTGCTCACAACGTAATATTTAGAAACGCTGCGGCTAATGGGATTTTTGCAACTTTTATAATGCATTTGTTCCTTTACCCAGGAATTACGTACTTTCCAAATATCCCGTACGTAGTTATCAGTGGAGTTACAAATCTTTATGCCATCATTCAGAACTCGATACTCAGTATAATCGTACACCTTGTTCTTATAGAGTATTGAAAAGTTATTCCGAACTTTGTATTCACCATCGTATGCGATATTGATGATTGAATCGTTGCATGTCAATTGATCTTCCTTGGTATACTCTGTTGATTTGGGTCTCAACTTTTCTTTGCATGTAAGAAGTTTACCGTCTTTCACTCCATAGTCGTTTCTTGTAAAATATTGACCAGATGGTGCCCAATAGACATTGAAACGCTTGCTCACAACGTAATCATATAATCTCCAAATAATGCCGGGTTTATTGCAACTTTTATAATGCATTTGTGGCTTTACCCAGGAATTACGTACTTTCCAAATATTCCGCACGTAGTTATCAGTGGAGTTACAAATCTTTATGCTATCATTCAGAACTCGATACTCAGTATAATCGTACACCTTGTTCTTATGGAGTATTGAAAAGTTATTCCAAACTTTGTATTCATCATCGTATTCGATATTGATGATTGAATCGTTGCATGTCAATTGATCTTCCTTGGTATACTCGGTTGATTTGGGTCTCAACTTTTCTTTGCATATAAGAAGTTTACCGTCTTTCACTCCATAGTCGTTTCTTGTAAAATATTGACCAGATGGTGCCCAATAGACATTGAACTGCTTGCTCACAACGTAATCATATAATCTCCAAATAATGCCGGGTTTATTGCAACTTTTATAATGCATTTGTGGCTTTACCCAGGAATTACGTACTTTCCAAATATTCCGCACGTAGTTATCAGTGGAGTTACAAATCTTTATGCTATCATTCAGAACTCGATACTCAGTATAATCGTACACCTTGTTCTTATGGAGTATTGAAAAGTTATTCCAAACTTTGTATTCATCATCGTATTCGATATTGATGATTGAATCGTTGCATGTTAATAGATCTTCCTTGGAGTATTCTGTTGATTCTCGTCTCAACTTTTCTTTGCATATATAAGGTTGACCGTCTGTCACCCAGTAGTCATTTCTTGTGAAATATTGACCGTTACGTGCAATATAGACAGTGAACTGCTTATTCACTGCGTAATATCTTGCATAAAAGTAATAGTAAACACCAAGGCATTTTAACCTTTCTTTAAACTTTTCCCACGAATTTCGAGCTCTCCAAATAGCCTGAACTCTTGAATCATTGGAAGCACAAATTTCAAGACTGTCGTGGCTGAATCGATATTCGCGGTAATCGTACATCTTGTTGTTGTAAAACAGCAAAAAATTCTTCCAAACATTGTATTGTTCACCGTACTTTACTTTAACCAAATAATCATTACAGGATAAACTGAGCTTTTTCGAACAAATTGCAAAATGCCCAAAAATCACTCCGTAATCTTGCCTTGTGAAAGTTTGCTTGGTAAGTTTGAAGAAAACGGTAAAATTTTTATATAATATGTAACTTTTCCAGAAGAAACCGTCCACGGATACGTTACAATATTTGGAAGCCATCTTTGCCTTTTCCAAGGCAATCAAATTCCGCCATCTTTGATGAACGCGTAAGTCGCCAGAATTGCAAACTTGTAGACCATCGTCCCTTACTCTGTACTCATCATAACGGTACATTCGTCCTTGGTACATGGTTGCGAAGTTGTTCCATACTGTATATTTATCTTCATACTTTATCAAGGTAAAATTGGCGCATTCGTTCGGACCCACCTTAGATCCTGAGATCGCATCAATTTCACGTCTGTTCCGGGCATGTTGAGTTGTGAATGAAGCGAACTTTTCTCTTTTGGCTGTTACACTCAAGTCTTGCAGATGATAAATTCGATTTTCCAACGAAGATATGTTTTTGCCGTCATTCTTCGGCCATTTGGTCTGACTTGAATGAAAAATGGTAGTCGATTCTTTGCTTGGAACTTTTACCTCAGGCGGTGAGGGAGTTCTGGGCTCTTCCGTATTGTATTACTTCGGATTGTTTTCATCACAGTTCCTAAAAATGAAATTAATTGTATGATTAACAATTAGTCCTTCTTGAAGTGCAAATATTCTCATATTTTTGAAATTTACCTTTTCTTCCCATCTTTGAATGATCAGTTTTCTTCCGCGCCTCACCGCCATCAACTCGTTCAGCATTATCTGTCAAGTTAGAGATCCATTTGTCTTGTTCGAGAATAACTTCGCGATTTGAGGGTTTGCTTCTTAATTCTTCTTTCAATTTGCTCGGTTCTGTTTTGTATTCTCGCCTGGTATAGCCTGAACCACCACCATGGTAAAAACAAGCGAAAATCAAACAGAAGCAAAGTAAAACGACTCGATACAAGAGTCGAAAACTAAAGCCACGAACCATGTTGCAACAGTAAAAGTCGTTAAACAACTGAGTACTGTTTAAGAAAAACCGTTATCTTTAATTAGAAAGCTGCTGATAATGATATACCAGCTGAAACCAGCTGTGCTCAGTCATGCCTTAATGGCACAGTCGTTGGATTCGATTCTCGCTGCGGACTCAAGACACTTCTGCCAAAAATCGTGAGTTTTCTCTGGGTACGCAATTTTTCTCCAACAGGGAATTTTAGAGAGTGTGTTAGAATACATAAAAGTAAATTCACGAACATATCAGTATCAATATCGGTTGGCATGGCTACTAATGCGTAACAAACAAGCTGGCTAAAAGTACTTGGTAACTAGTTATTTGAAAACTAGCCTGCGTGGCAGGCGTTCTATTGTGGGGTAGGGAGTTTTGTTTAGGGAGCGAGTTTTGTTTAGAGGGCGCGCGTTTTTCGAGGGCGCGTTTTTCGTTTTGAATATTTCGTTTTTTTTGTAAACGTTTAAATGAAATTTTGCAACTGCAGGGAAATTCAGTTTTATTCATTTTGCCAAATATTTGGAGATGTCGAAATGGCTAATTGAAGACGAAATTTCTCCTTTCGTAACGAAATGCCTTAAATGTCTTTCGTATTGTTTATGTATGTAAATGAAAACATGCATGATAATAATTGGGAGTACGTTACAATGCCAGTTTTCCTACTACACGAAGTATTAATTATATAGCCAGGTACTTTTAAGCCAGCTTGTCTTATTACGCATTAGTAGCCATAACAACTGATTAAGTGTTAAGAAAATTGACAGAAGTTGAAAGAAACGTAGTTCAATGTCTCTACAGCGCATAAATTAAACCATATCAACAACCCAATGTCCTCTGTAACAAAACTTAGAAATACGAAATTTAAGAATTCAAAACTACTACAGTCAATATTAATTTCCTATAATTTGCTGTAGATTACACCTCTATTTAATATTTAAACATCAAAATATTTATGTCTCTAACGCCAAAACGACAATGTTTATATATGCCTGTAAAACTTGTTGAAATCTCGCTCTTTGTCATATATAAAAACTTTGTAAACTTATTAAGTCGCTATATTGGTTGTAAGAAACACTTCACTAGATACAAGATTTAAGAGGTTTATCAATCCATGCGATATTTTTACACACAAAATATGCAGCTGAACTCAGCAAAATTCACCTAGTCTTGTGACGTCACTGCATATTAAAGATGATTGAGAGGTCTAAAAGTTGCATAATTATAATTAATTATGCTAAATATGAGTACACCTCCCCCTTTTATGATGCACTGCCCCACGCCGACCCCCCAAAGGGGCTCGAAAACAACATATATTACTACTTTAGTGCACATGTCTTTCACCTCTGAGACCAGGGTTTGATTCCTGCAGTATGCTGTTGTCTGCTTATAATCTCGCCTCAATCGCTTGTGAAAAGGGTGCTTCCAGTTTACTGGACATCTAAGTAGAACAGTTAATTTAGAACTGAGTGGGCCATCAAAGTGCTATGCTGTGAACGAATAAACCACAAGTTAAATTTCATACAGTTTTGCAACACTTTAATATATCTGATGATATTTTGTTTTGTTGTAGGACGATCGATCCATGTCTACGACAGTGACAGAGAATTTCTTAAGTTCATTTACAGACCTTTACACTGGTGACTGGTCATTTGGACACCGAGTCAAAGTCGTTGGAGAATCTTGTCGAGTTGGTAGCACTCAGTGACCAATATGAGGTAATAATGTTGGTAAATACAGTAGTTGTACTCAATAAACATGTGCAATAGTTATGTACATAGCAATGTAACTTTGAAAAGCAACTGGATAATTACGATAAGTTCAAAACCAATCAAAATCTAGGAAAAATCCCTAAAACGACAAAACCACTGATTGTTAAAACGACCAAGAATTCCAAGAAACCTGTTTTTCTGTATAAATCCGAAAAATAATTGATGCGAAGTGGAAACACGATAATCCTCCCCAATCCCCCAAAAGCACGGTATTTTTAAATGGCGGCATGTACGAAGTTTTGAAATTTTATACACATGGTGGAAAATATCATTGTTTTTGCTGTAAATAATCCTCTATTTAACATCTAAACGATTCTTCTAAAATGTGGAACACCCCAGACGATTGTACGGCCGTTGTGCAAGTAATGCAGGAATATGAAAAACTCGCAAGACCCGATCAAGAACACTCTATAATAGGACGGTTGAATTTTGACGAAACGCCATCGCCAAACTTTAGCTCAAGTTTCAAGGCGCAGACAACTAACAAGAGCAGCAAGACGGACTATTCGTTTGCTCGAAGAAGTTCTAAAGATAGGGAGAAAGATGTGGCTCTGTTTTGTGCAAAGGGCAGAATATCGCAGTTGGAAAATGAATCCACACTCATGATGACTGAACGAAAACGCGCAAGAATTGAGCAAGATAAAGAAAGCGAGATACGTCAAGGTGAATGATATGTAATTTTCCGTCGTTTGCGACTAAGGATGAACAGTTGCAGATAAAAAAAACATTGTTTAAGCTTATGTGAAATTTTAATGCTAATAATTTGTTACTTTTTAAGGAGCAGTTGAGTCACAGAATAGATAATAGACCAGAAGGTCCACTTAGCCAAAATTATGTCCGAGATTTTTCATGCGCAGGCGCGAGCCAGCAAGTGTAATCACGACGCCATCAAACGCGAGCAATACGCCATCAACTGCCATCACTAGCTGTTCCCATAGCAATACACTCGAAATTGACGTGTATTGACGTGATGACGCGTGTATTGACGCTGACGTGTGTTCGCAGCAAGTGTCGCACACGTCATCTAGCGTGCGCAATTCGTGATCCACAAGGCGAAAATCGCGGACACGAAAATGTTAGGGAAAGGTGTACAGTGAGACTTCTGGTCTATTATCTATTCTGTGGTTGAGTCCAGTATATCTCAGCCAATCAGGGGATCAATTGAAGTTAACGACCCCCTACGCCAATGGGATCGTATACTTTAATAACGAATATTCCGTTTGAAGTATACGACCCCCCTTGTATTATATCTTTGAATTTACGGATTTTCGTGTTTGTGTCTGTTTCAAAGGAATTTTTATGACTTCCCTTCTATTGTCTATGTCTCAGTTCATTGATTTTTTGACCAGGAAACAAATTCAAAGACTTTCAACACGACCAATAATATGCGCTTGAGGTGTTTTGTTTTGCAATTTTGTCTCTGTGTTTTTGGTAGCAAACTGCATCTTGTAAATATCTATACTCGACCGGAATCACTAGTGTATTCTGACGAGTGGGCTGCATACAATCGCGTCGGCAATATTTATTTATTTATTATTTATTTATTTAGCTTCGCCAACTAGGGCAGGGTCACCACAACAGCATATGCCAATTACTGTGGGCCCTTTTACCTAACCCACCCTGTCAACTTTCCTGTGGGAGAAGATGCGACCCGGAGAAAACCCATGACTTTCGGCAGAGCGTTGACTTTTACTCTTTTCACTTGAGGACTGGGTTCGAGTCGCATTGAGAAAGTTCCCACTGAGACTTGAACCCGCGACCTTAGAGGTGAAAGGCAAGTGCGCTAACCACTTCGCCACTGAAGCCCCCTAAATATCCCTGGCTTAGAGCACCGAACAGTCAACCACTCGATATTTTCCGTTGATCCAGTGACGGGTGTGCATACTCAGAATATTGAGTCGTACTAGAATAGAAGCAAGAATTCAATGGCCATTGAAGTATACGACTCCCATGGGGCGGGGGGTCGTTAACTTCAATTGATCCCAATCAGGGGCTTTTCAGTGACAGAGTACATCAAGTATTTTGCTTAGCTATATTCCAGGTGATCTGGCGGCAAGCAAAGGGCTTGGAACTAGCAACAGAATATAAATCCATTTTGCTGTATTTAATCACTTGTTTCTTTGTGTTTCTTTTATGAAACTATTTGAAACTTTGTCAATATGTTTAATGATGGAAACCACAAGTCCATGACAAATTTAGTAGCAAAATGAAATATATTTCACGAGATATTTAGCAATTTGAATCTGAAAATGGATTTCTATTTGATGACTATTCCCAGTCCTTTTCCATACTTAGCCCACACTATATATATTTTTACAACAATTGTGATATTACTTTCCTAGTCTATATATCCTAACCCACCCAGTCAACTTTCCCTGTGGGAGGAAACCATACTGCCCGGATAAAACCCATGGGTGGAAGATGCGGTTAGCACGTTGCCCCTTACCTCTGAGTTTAGCCAGCTATACAGCAGGTCGAGTGTACATACTTACTCAGGTTGGGTAATGTCAGTGTGCTTGATAAACTCGTGTAAGTTGAGATTGGTTGGTTAATTCTCTCCTGTGCTTCGAGGGTTTTTCTCCAGATACTCCGGTTTTCCTCCAGATACTCCGGTTTTCCTCCCTCACTAAAACTAACCCTTAGGCACTAACCTTAACTAACTAACCCTCAGAACCTTTGTCAATTGGGTTGCAGAATCTGTTTAGTTAAAGTTTTCTCAACCTCAGAGTTGTAAACACAATAAACTAACTAAACTAAGACTTTCAGCAGAGTGCTGACTTACTCTTTTCACATGAGTAGAGTCCCCAGTGAGAATCGAACCCACGACTCAGAGGTGAAAGGCGCTTGCTCTGACGACTGCGCCACCAAAGTCATTGGCATTGACACCGTAGCCAATGACATTGAGCCAAGACGTTTTTACCAACTTCCCTTCACACAAACAAATTTGTAGGGGTGCACCGGATATCATATCCGGCCGGATATCCGGCCGGATAATGAGATAATCCGACTATCCTGTATCTGGCCGGATATTTTTAATATCCGGCCCGGATACCGGATATTTTTTTCAAGGCGTATTAATTTTGTTTCAACTTAAAAACGGAAATAATATCAATAAATATGCTATGAAAAGAAAACAGTTGGACATCAATACAACAAACAAAAGAACAATATTATATGAATTGGTTTACTGTTCCAGTATTTCTATTATAGCAAAGCCAAAAATGTTTGCCAGCAGTCACTATATTGATACTTCAATACTTCATGACAAACAGCATATTATATATGAACCTCTATATAGTCCTAACATGAAGTAGTGCATTGTTCATCATTCGGGCATCATTGCCTGCATTGATGCACACCCTTATTCAACCTGAAAAGGAGGCCCGAGTCTTGAATAAGAAAATAATCAAAATATCCGGTATCCGGCCGGATATCCGGGCCGGATATTTTTAAACTATCCGGCATATCCGGCCGGATAGTAGAAAGTACTATCCGGTGCACCCCTACAAATTTGCCCAATGGAAAGCTGGCTTTAGGTCGTTCAGTGCGATTGGTCACAACACTGTGTTAGAACTCTTCTTGGGAGTGAAATTGACCAATTTTATTGATGGTGCTGTGGATTCTATACCGAACAAATACCATAAATAATCCTAGAGAATTACAGTACTTCTTCACATTTCACTTATTCAGAATTATGTGGGTCTCGAATACTGAGAAGCATTTAATTTGCAAACAGCCAAGCACACGCATTCACTGGTAACCTAAGCATGACAGTGATTGAGAATGACAGATTCTTACAGCCAATTCTTAAACTGCCTTTCGTAAACTGCCTTCACCTGCTTCCCGGTGTTGCGACTAGCAGGTAGACAGTCAGCCATGCATTAGCACCAATATATCAGACACTTCATCAACAGAACAGCAAGGGCATTAAGACGAAATATTGATTAGTAAGTTAAATTAATGATACTAAATTTAGATTTTATAATTGTTGTTAAATTGACAAGGCTGCGGTCATAACTATTTTTGAACTATTTTCATAACTATTTTTAATTATGACCGCTGCCTTGTCAATTTAAGGTTCTAAGTCCATGTTACGCACACAATAGGGTTAGGGATTGGGTCGGAATTAGGGTCAAGATCAAAGAGAAATATTCGTGACTCGTAACATGGCGTTATAACCCAATTTAACAACAATTATAAAATCTAAATTTAGTATCATTAATTTAATACATCAATATTTCGTGTTAATATTTACGAAAAGAAGTTCTGTAAATTGACAAAAGTATAGTTTTTAGAAGTTTTTACAGCATTCTACTCAAATTCAACAGTACCAATGAAATCAATTTTTCGACCTCGACCCTCGACCTTCGACCTTCCACCCTCGACCTTCCACCCTCGACCTCGACCTTCCACCCTCGACCAAAACCCAAACTCATGTCTAGGACATGAACAGAACGGACTTGACAGCCACTTTAAATAAATGTGTAAATACTGTAAACACTTTACCACGATATTTCTCCAGCTTTTCTGGCCACTTAATGGTTCAAGTGTTGTTTTAATTTTCTTAATACAGCAAGCCTAAGACGGGAGATTGAAAAGAACTCCGAGTTACAACAACAATTGAAATACGTTGTTGATGAAGAGAAAAATGTGCGAGATGAACTGAAGGGAACAAGGAAGGAATTTGAAGATTATAAAAAGAAAGCTGAAGAAAAAATTCATGGATTGCAACGACAGATGCTGAAGTTGAACTCTGAAGTTGAAGAGGTATTTACTAGATTTTGTCTAACTAGTTTTAGTAGGATTTGATTTAGTCCTACAGTATTTTACAGTTAGTAATAAACTACCTGAAAAATTCAACATTTTGAGTGAAGGCCCTTCATCTGGAAGTCAGTAACTAACTTCCAGACGAAGGGTCTTCACTCGAAACGTCGAAGTTCTTGTTAAAAGACCCGAATCTTGTCATAGATGCTATCTACATGTACGTTCAAGATATTTTTACAGTGATAATTACAATTAGATATTACAAATTTTTGCCTAAATTTTAGCCAGAATGTTAACTGGAAATTTTAGTCTTAATTTATATACCTTACTAAATTTCTTTCCCGGGAAAACATCCAAGAATGAGATCTCATCTTATAATTGATTCACCAATGTGTGAATTGGATTATAGATAAGACACTCACAGAATCAGACAAAATTTGTCTAGATTTTGAGAAATTTGAGCTAAGTAAATTACGTTATGCTATAAGAGCAAAGGGCAAATGCTTTACTTTAAGGTACGTTCACACGTTGCGATTTGTCGGGCCGATTTCAGATGCACGTTAATGATATTTGAAAAATACGTGGCAAACGTCATCTGGTGACATCATCAAATGAAAATATTCGTCATTAACATTCAGAAAAACCTAAAATCGGCCCGACAAATCGCTGTGTGTGAACGTGCCTCTTTAGCCTACTACTTCAAGACGTTATCGTGCTATAAGATAAGAAACATAAAGTTTATCATGTACTTGTCTAAAATACACATAATTTCTTCACATAAGATTATTTCAGCACGTTTCAAACAATATATGTAACCAAACCACGCCCATGTCTATGACATTAGCAGAACGGACTTGACAGCCACTTTAATATAAATATTTCTAGTCATAATATTAAAAGTCCTAAAGCCTCGTTGCATTACAAATGAAACTTTTTGGCGTAGTGGTACTTATTATTGTATATTTCCCTCTCTATGATATTGTCGTATGATTGCTCTTTGTAGTCTAAAGAAGGCTTTTGGAAACAAGTGACTGAAATGAAAGAAAAGTTAACGAGGTACATCAGCTTTGTTTTCTTTAGCATTATTTTAGCGGAAGATGGTTCCGCAATTAAGCGGAGGTTATGGTTTCCTCCTTGGTTTGTCTTTATTTGCATGAAACCTTGATAATTCTTTATATCATGCGAAAACCGAATTCAATAATAAATTGTTTTATAATTTATATAAACAGCGCTCAAAATAACGGCCGGTCAACAGTCAATGACCGGCCAAAAATGCCTGTTGACCGGTCACTTTTAAACCTCGCCGGTCATTTTGACCGGCCACATTTTCATGCCTTCCGCTAGAATTTTAAATCCTTATGATAAAGATTTTCCCGAAAGCACTACAGTAACACTGATAACGTTGCCTATTCACCTAAATACACGGTGATTGCTAACGTCTTGAGCGTTTAGAACGTCACTTTGAAACAATAAAAGCGATGTCTCTGAACAAATTCTTATGATTTGTTTCACTGTTAGTATATGCGTATTAGTGACTGGTCAAAAACAGATTTTGACCGAGCTAAAATCAAGATGACCGGTCATTTTGACGGGAGACCTATCGGCCGTTATTTTGAGCCCTGATAAAAGATATAAAAACATTCGCACCTTTGGGTTAAATTCTTCAAAATAATGACGAGTTCTTCTTGCCATTTGCAGGAAATGTGTGTTCTTTTCTTTCAAATATGCTTAAAAATATTTCAGCCCCTTTCGTCGCTGTTTTGGTTTTTGTTTAGTCTATATTTTTTCAAATTCTCTTTCCCCTACTGTACGTCTGCAAACGGCCGAAGACGACGCCATATTGTTTTTGTTCGTGTATATTGTGACGTCAAACGTGCCGTATCATTTTTTCAAATCCAACGTTTGATGCTATTTCGTGTGATATGATGTCACAACTACATATTTGGCAGCCATTGGGTTGATATGACGATTTCACTTACGGCTGTTAGCTAATCAGAAATCACTGGCAAATATTGTCGTACAAATATCTAATTTAGTTGGTTATACAATATTTTACCATAAATTTCGACATCTTGTCAACAGTAAGACTGTTCTAAGACTCGGTTTGTTGTGATTTTCCGAATTGTTTAAGTTCATTTAGTTGTCATAAATAACTCTCCCAAACTGTTACGTACAGTGTTAGTACTGAGTTCACGGCTTAATTCAAACGCATCAATTCAACATTTCAATCCAAGATTATCCATGTTTTTCAGACAAGAAACTGAAAACATTATTGCTCAAAGCAAACTTGAGGATAACGAAAACCAACTGGAATATTACAAGAAGTAAGTGCGGCCACAGTATGGCTCGATGACCTTGTACAGTTACGCGTTCGGTAGTAGTAATGAGCGGGGCTTAATGGACCCGGTTTCATGCGCATAAATTAGTCATTAATGATCTGAATATTAATGAGTTTATAATTAATTCATTTCCGAGTATAATCCGAACAATTCCGAGTATGAGTTATGCATATTAATTAGAATTTAAAATGAGTTTTTTCCGAAGATAATCCGACTTGTGGTAAAACAACGAGGGGTTTCCGACAAGTCGCCATTTTGTTTCAAGATGGCGGAACGGTTAATAATGGATGTTTTAAGGGCAAATAACATTGAATTGAGTGAGGATACTTTTCGTTTTCATTTAAAATTGCTTTTGGAAAAGCATGAAGGTTTATATAACACAATGATAGCTCGTATTGGAAGAGAGAATGTACTTGAAAATTTGTGTTTGATATATCGAGAGTTAGGGCATTCAAATTTTGGTAGAATTATGGCTTACTTGACTTTAGTTTACAAAGTGAGTGATTTTTGTGATAAAGAGACTGTTTGTGATGCCGTAAGAATCTGTGTATGGGATTTAAAGCGAGTGGATATAGCTAGCTTTGAAATAAAATTATCGTGGACACAATGCTTAATTGCATGGTTATACAACTTAACCGCGTGTAATTTGAATATCACTAATTGGAATTGAATAGCGAAAGTCATTAAGAAGTCATTAACTGTTGTACATGGGTGAACACATTGTACTTTAACGACATTGCCCAAACGCGTTTATGCTGAACTTGTAAGAGACGGGCTTTAACGACATGTTAAAGCCTATTTTATGGTCTATATTCCACCTCTGGGATAACTTTACTTTCCATTAAAAGTTATACGTAAAGCATACTGTAACTAAACATTCAGTTATATTAACGTGTGCATGCGCAATGAAAATAGAGAAAATATACGTCTTGTGTACAATTTTATTAAAATATTATTACACTCCGCATAGAGTATATTATATCTGTTTATATAAGGTAGTTGAGGAAGTCTAGTCTGAATCAGTATTTTCACCCTCTTCAATATAAGCATTGTCTTTTAAAAGACGTTTCAGAAGAAACTTTCTTTTATCAACGGCTGCTTCCAAAGCCTCATCATGATCAAAGTCGTCACTGTTTATAAACACATCTCTCGTGTTCATTACTTTTTTATGTACATGATTCCTCCTAAGCTGTCTCATCCACAATAGACGTTCCAGATAAACACTTTCGAGCTCTTTTTGTAGTTTAGGTAATATCAACGCGTACGCTTGCTTGTTGGAAGTTTCGTCATCAAGACCGTTTTCGATAAGATTCTGTTTTATTTCTTCGTACTCGCTGGCATATCTTTGTTTTGCTTCCTCTATTAATGGTTTCCAAGGATCACTTTCATCTTCTAATTCAGATCCTGATTCATTTCCATCTACCTCAGAATTTTGTGCATTATCACTATTTGACGCTTCGTCATCTGACTCCATGGGTACGGAATTGTGATCTGTATCCGACTCTTCCTCTCGGAATGGGCAGTATTCGTTTTCGTGTCTGCGCAAATTAAAGCGACGATTAAAAGATTTACCACAAAATTTGCAGCTCATCACTCTAGCACTGTTAGTAGCAAATGAGGGATTTTAAGAAAATTATTGCCTCATGAGCACTTGCTCTGTTGTATAGCTCATGAATGAGCGTTGACGTAGACAAGCTCACGACGACCACTCATAATTACTCATATCCCACGAGCACTCTGAAATGCTCATTTTCGTTGAGCAGACATACAAGATGGCCCGAGCAAGACGAAAACATGACAGATGTCCCGTAACTCTTTCAGACTGGCTACCAGACCTGTAAGAATTTTTATGCCATATCTACTTTGCCAACAATGCTCCAAACGACTGCTGGCTGCTGGAAGCCGATTCATTTGCACTCTCAAGTGAGCATACTAGATTAGACAGAAAGGATAATTCATGTCTGCTACGGATAGTATAGGCTCAAAAACCAAGCGGTCTTTTTACAAGACACCAAATAGATTAACCTGAAACTAGGCCTGTTCTCACCTCTTGGCGTAAAATAATTTTCGTTTTGCGATATTGTTTTGTGTTGCTAATCAACCCTGTTGACTTTACATTAACTGCTTCGCCTTTCTTTGGCTCGCTCGGAAGGGATTGAGTGAGCACGACTGAACTACGCTCACGATATGTTATTGAACTTATTCATACAGAATTCATAAAAATACTAGGCTTACAATGTTCACTTACGTTGAGCATATAATGTATAGAAGAATAATTTGTTGTTACCAAATCTCAGTGTAAGAAGAAACAATCAATTATGTACCATAATGTATCAGGTAAATAATAACATGGTACCTGATTATCTAATCGTCCTATTTACCAAAACAAGTATGGTACATGGTTATGAAACTAGACAGGTCAATTTCAATTTTGTGCCTCCGAAGCCAAATACAAACTTTTGCAAAAAATCGTTTTCATATAGAGGTGCAGTGGCTTGGAACAATTTACCACCTAATCTGAAAAGATTGAGTACATTAACATCGTTCAAAAGTAATTTAGCTTCAAATAGTGTGTAATTTAGCGTGATATTTTTAACTTCTACTTGATATAAGCTTTAATAATTAATTCCATTGTTGTAATATATTTCTCATTTTATATATCTAATGTGCACGGCCTATTGGAAGATCACTCTTCGACTTTGTAAATATTCTTAACCTTATAGTGAAATACTACATATCATGGAGTTATATCTATCTTCATGATTTTCTCAGCTCATGGGATATGAGTAATTATGAGTGGTTGTCGTGAGCTTGTCTACGTCAACGCTCATTCATGATCTATACAACAGAGCAAGTGCTCATGAGGCAATAATTTTCTTAAAATCCCTCATTTGCTACTAACAGTGCTAGAGTGATGAGCTGCAAGTTTTGTGGTAAATCTTTTAATCGTCGCTTTAATTTGCGCAGACACGAAAACGAATACTGCCCATTCCGAGAGGAAGAGTCGGATACAGATCACAATTCCGTACCCATGGAGTCAGATGACGAAGCGTCAAATAGTGATAATGCACAAAATTCTGAGGTAGATGGAAATGAATTAGGATCTGAATTAGAAGATGAAAGTGATCCTTGGAAACCATTAATAGAGGAAGCAAAACAAAGATATGCCAGCGAGTACGAAGAAATAAAACAGAATCTTATCGAAAACGGTCTTGATGACGAAACTTCCAACAAGCAAGCGTACGCGTTGATATTACCTAAACTACAAAAAGAGCTCGAAAGTGTTTATCTGGAACGTCTATTGTGGATGAGACAGCTTAGGAGGAATCATGTACATAAAAAAGTAATGAACACGAGAGATGTGTTTATAAACAGTGACGACTTTGATCATGATGAGGCTTTGGAAGCAGCCGTTGATAAAAAGAAAGTTTCTTCTGAAACGTCTTTTAAAAGACAATGCTTATATTGAAGAGGGTGAAAATACTGATTCAGACTAGACTTCCTCAACTACCTTATATAAACAGATATAATATACTCTATGGAGTGTAATAATATTTTAATAAAATTGTACACAAGACGTATATTTTCTCTATTTTCATTGCGCATGCACACGTTAATATAACTGAATGTTTAGTTACAGTATGCTTTACGTATAACTTTTAATGGAAAGTAAAGTTATCCCAGAGGTGGAATATAGACCATAAAATAGGCTTTAACATGTCGTTAAAGCCCGTCTCTCTAAGTTCAGCATAAACGCGTTTGGGCAATGTCGTTAAAGTACAATGTGTTCACCCATGTACAACAGTTAATGACTTCTTAATGACTTTCGCTATTCAATTCCAATTAGTGATATTCAAATTACACGCGGTTAAGTTGTATAACCATGCAATTAAGCGTTGTGTCCACGATAATTTTATTTCAAAGCTAGCTATATCCACTCGCTTTAAATCCCATACACAGATTCTTACGGCATCACAAACAGTCTCTTTATCACAAAAATCACTCACTTTGTAAACTAAAGTCAAGTAAGCCATAATTCTACCAAAATTTGAATGCCCTAACTCTCGATATATCAAACACAAATTTTCAAGTACATTCTCTCTTCCAATACGAGCTATCATTGTGTTATATAAACCTTCATGCTTTTCCAAAAGCAATTTTAAATGAAAACGAAAAGTATCCTCACTCAATTCAATGTTATTTGCCCTTAAAACATCCATTATTAACCGTTCCGCCATCTTGAAACAAAATGGCGACTTGTCGGAAACCCCTCGTTGTTTTACCACAAGTCGGATTATCTTCGGAAAAAACTCATTTTAAATTCTAATTAATATGCATAACTCATACTCGGAATTGTTCGGATTATACTCGGAAATGAATTAATTATAAACTCATTAATATTCAGATCATTAACATCATTAACTCATGAATTATGCAGGGTAAATGACTAATTTATGCGCATGAAACCGGGTCCATTAAGCCCCGCTCATTACTACTTTCGGTAATGGAGAGGTGTTCATATTACAGAGATGTGCGCGAGATGAGGTTCGACTGTACCAAGTTTTGTATAAAATTTCTGATACTGCATATTTTACTTAAAGGTTATTATTTTGTTTATAAGTATAAAACCAGTGGAAACAAAAATGAACTTCGAACTCGAGATATGGCTTTGCGCTTTATTAGCCGCCATTTTACTTTAAGTACTAAATTTGTTGTAATCTGAACATGTGTGACAGTGACTCTTTAAGGTGGCTCAATACACTTTTAATTTAACGGAGAATGGGCACGAGTTATTGCTAAATCACGCGCGCGAATATCGCGCGAGGGAATTACGAGGAGTGGAAATCCGCGCGTGGATTAAATGCCTAAAATTAAAAATTGCCGGGAAATTTAAAAATAAACAAACATGGCGTTTAATTGGCATCGTTTCTTCGCAAATTTCCGTTTCAACAATACATCAGAAGTGTTGAAATATTATTTAACGAGGAAAAAGTCGTTCAATTGCAGTCATTTTATTAACGAGCGTAGCGGCAGGCACGTTCTAGCGTCAAAAATCGACAGCGATGATCGAGGCGATCGCGTACGTTTCTGGCAAGCAACTGGATTTATAGTTACGGCTTTCTGCACCGTATTTTCGCTAAGTAAAATTCAAGCGGGGACAGATGACACGAATGAAGTTTCACGTACTCCATCAACGAACACACTTTGGCAAAACAGAAACGCTAGTGGGAAGTTTGCGAGAAAAAATAAAGAAACAACAAACAACTTTCTAGAAAGTAATGGCAATGCAAAACGAAGATTAAACTTCGATGAAAACACAAATGAAGATTTATGCCCACCATCAAAAAGAATAACACGCAGTACACAGGTGAGTGTTTAATAAATTACAGGTAATATCATTTGCTTGAAATCAACAATGACAATATTTTTACATTACAGACTTTGAACTAAGGGCAAGGATTTTAGTTAAAGCAAATAAATTAATATCAACTATTTCTCCAAAAATTGTAGAGCCACGTTGAAAATGTCCCCCACATTCCTCTTGGTTGCCGTATTGTTGATGTACAAGTATTGCAAAGGGTCTTTCAACTTGCAGTTATTGTTCTAAAGGTTTGTGTTTTTATCAGACTAGGCTGATGTATACTTCCAAAATAAAATTTTCCTTCCATTGATCAACCTTAATCTCCCAGCTGCAGGATTTTCTTGATATTCCATATTGATGTGCTATCGATTGCATTCCAGCATCTAGATAATATGTTGAAAAATTTGAATAACATTTATGTTACATTACAATTTAATATACTTATCTTATTTCAGGCCCATTGTCATTGAACAACATCATAAAGGAAGATATGGTTGGTGTTGCAAGCATCTTCTATATCAAGTGCAATCTATGTGGCAAAATCAACAAGGTTAAAACATCTTCTGAACACAGAAGTGGACAACGTGGACAATTAACCTTCAACATTAATTCTAGAGCAGTACTTGGTTCACTTCAAGCTGGTATTGGTAATACCCACCTGAATAACCTATTTGCAACAATGAATGTACCAGCGATGAACAACAGGACATTCAAGTCACGAGAACGAGAAGTTGGAAAAGCTGTCGAGGACTTGGCACAAAAAAGCTGCAAAACAAGCATTGAAAGGGAAAAGGCTATGGCTGAGAAAAATGGGGAAGTTGCAGATGAGAATGGCTTGGTTGGCATACCAGTATCTTATGATATGGGATGGCAGAAGCGGGGTAAAGGACACAATTCAATGACTGGACAGGGAGTAGCAATGGGATTAGGAACAGGAAATGTTTTGGCATATGCAACAAAGTGCAAATCTTGTAGAGTGTGTGACCATGCAAAGAAAAAAGGCAAGCAGCCAAGGAGACATGACTGCAGAAAGAATCATGTTGGTTCATCCAAAGCCATGGAACCAGCAGTTGCATGTGAACTGTGGAATTCGGCTCCCAAAGAAAAAGTAAAATTTTCAATTTATGTAGGTGATGATGATACCACTACACTTTGTCACTTAAACCAGAATGTACCATATGGAGTTGAGAAGTGGTCAGATATTGTCCATGCCAAACGTTCGCTTATATCAAGGTTGTACAATATTTCACTTTGTTCCAAGTTTGAAAATTCATCAGCCTTGAGTCAAAAAGTTATAAACTATTTGGGGAAGTGTTTTACATATAGTGTTGCACAAAATCGTGAAGTAAACAACTTAAAATCTGCAATAAAAAATATTGTTCCACATGCATTTGGAGACCACAAAGGTTGCTGCTCATCGTGGTGTGGTTATAAAAAAGATCCCTTGACGTACCGACATAAAGATTTACCGTACAATCGAGACTTGCAGGGAAATAAATTGAAAAACGTACTTACCAGTTTGTTTGATGAATATGCCACAGATACAGTAGCTCAAAAGCTTGCACCATTTGCTAACTCGCAAAGAAGTGAATCCTTGAACAGTACCATAGGAAGCAAAAATCCAAAATCCGTTATTATGGTGGGAGTGAGAGTAATGACTTTCGTGTTGCTTGCGCAGTTGCACAAAAGAATATCGGATTTAGTTATGTTGATAAAACACTAGATTATCTTGGCATAGATCCAGGTGTCACTTGCAGCTTCTACAATTCTACAATGGACAAGAAACAACAATGTGATAAAAAAAGAAAATCTTCAAAGGAGTATAAGATCAGGAGACATCAGCTGCAATCTGAGAGGATCTCAAAACTGCAAGGAAAGAGGCAAAAGAAGGAAAAACTTATGAAACAGGTATTGGGCTAAATCTGGAAAGGAAACTACAGTTACAACTACAGGCAACAAGTCAGATGTTGATGTTGATAAAATTGTTATGGGCATAACAAATAATAAGCAATTATATGAAGACTTGATGAAACTAGTTCCACCTTTCACTGAAAGACCAGCAAAAGAATACCTAAGTCATGATCCTGATAAAACATACCAGTTTGTATTATTTGACACTGAAACAACATGCACTGGTAAACAGGCAGAGATCTGTCAACTATCGGCAATATGTCAAAATGGTGACACCTTCTCTTCATATATTCTGCCCAATAATTCTGTTGGATATTATGCATCGAAAGTCAATAATCTCACAGTAGAAACCATAAATGGGGAAAGAACATTGTGCAAAGATTTGAAACCAGTAAATTCAGTATCTCTTCAAATAGCACTACAAACATTTATAAAATTCCTACAAGATCAACACAACTTAATTAGGCCTACCTGTTGTACAAATACAGTCGAAAATGAGAACCTCGTAACTGTCCTTGTTGGTCATAATGCTGCCACATTCGACGTTCCTACACTTCTCCGCAATGCCAGTAATAATTTCGAAGAACAACTGCACAGCATGAAAATTTGTTTTGGAGACAGCTTGCCGCTTATAAGATCATTGATAGCCAATCAACATGCCCCACTAAAGCAATCGAATGGCCAATTCTGTAAAGCAAATCTAGGCAGTGTTTACAAATGTCTATTCGATGAAGATTTCGATGCACACGATGCTTTAGAAGACGTGATTGCACTAAAGAGAATCTTGTTCAGTCCAGAAATGAGCATTGATGTAAAAACAATAGTGGATCGCAGCCAGATATCTTCAGTTCGTACCATGAAATCTGATATGGAATTCATCGATTTTCGCCATGATCGTTATCAAACTTTCGTTGGAAACCTTCACTGTCCAAACGAAGATCATAGTCCCATCTCACATGGCATGGCTCTGAAAATTGCAGGTAGTGGACTCTCCTACATCGATCTTCATAACTTGTGGGAGAAATTTGGGGAAACTGGAGTCGTTGGAATACTGTTCATGCCGCCATACAACCCGAAGGACACGCGAAGTACACCATCGGACAAAAATCACCCACGAGCGACGAAGAGCAAAAGAATTGTATCGAATGTCGTGAAATACTTTCAGTCATGTAACGTTTCAAATATTTCCACCAGTAGTTAGGAAAAAATACAGAAATTCAAATATTTTCAATTAAAACTTGAGTGAAACACAACCATGCTGTGTGCGTGAATTTAGCGTGTTTTTTCCTTATCTGCGCCCGCTAAATTGTGTACGCGCATGTCAATTCATTGATCTTGCAGAGTGTGAAAAACTTTGGCCGCGCGGAATAAAACCGTGATTATTGAGAATTGAGTCGACAGATTTTTTTTAAACTTCCCAGAAATGTTTCTCGACACTAACGTAACTGATTTATTAAAAAAAAAAATGGGGTCACCGAACTCATTTTTGAAAAAAACTCGAAAAACTGCGATATTTTCGGTTATTTAGTGTTACCATTATTCGTTATAGTTGTCATGGAAACGCGACTTTTGTCAGAATTCTTATTGTTTGCGACACGTCTTACTATGTGTTACAATTATAAGTAAAACTTAACCCGGTAAAAGCATTTAAACAGAAAATATTCAACTTTTGCTCCTTTGGCTAAAAAGTGTATTGAGCCACCTTAACTCACGATTTCTCGTTACTCGTTAGATTGTAGATGCTCACGTCATCAATTTTACTATATATTCATGTCCCCAGACATAATTTAAATTTTGTGTGGAATCTTTTTCCCTATATGCTATAAATGACGACATATTTCTTCAAGGCGATATTCAGAAGTGAGTAAACATGTTGAAGAATTAGAAGAATCTCATTCTAAGTGCGCAGGAGCACAACACAGAGTTAAGGTAATGTTCGTTGATTAAATGGTAAGGAATAATTTATTATACATTCAAACTCTATTCTCATTTCTGATTGGTCAAAAAGCCCTGGATAATTCTCAATATCCGGTAGTTCTCGCGTTACTTCTTCTGGTGACGTCATCAGCGTCCAATAATAGTTTTTTGAATCGAACTTCGGTCCAAAAAAAACTATTATTGGACGCTGTCGAGCCCAAGCCCCCAGCGCGGTCGGCAGCTTATATAATTTTGAAATTTTGAAAGCCAAAACAAAATGGCTTCTTGTAAATTTGCCTTTACAAGCGAAGAGAAAATGTCCAAATTATTGTCAGAAAAAGACTGACTGCACCAAAAAGGCTAGGAAACAATACAAAAACCATCTTCAACAAGTATTTATTGTTTTATTGAATGTTAACTTGTGTGTTTTTGCATCTTTCCCACCGGCCGCAAGTATTGGCTTACTTGTCTGGTTTTTCGGCTTACGCATGATATTTCCATAGTATGGATTTTAACAAAAATTTCCAGTGATATGACAGCAAGATGTTGTCTAATACTTTAAGTTAGCTAAGATACTTACTAGGTAACATTAAAGATGATCAATAAATTTCTAATAGAAAAATAATTGCTGAGAAGTTGTCATGGTAATTCAGGTCTAAACGTTTTTGAGGTACCAGGGCGGCAAATTCGAAACCGTACTGGTCACACCAATTTTATCCGAACTGTAAACGTTTAATACCGTTCCAAATTTGTATATACTTGATAAAGTATAATTTGTTAAATTAGCATTATAAATAGCCTATGTACAACTTACTGTTCATGCGTATTACCAGTGGCTTACATTATGTTTTCAGGAACTGGAGGAGAAGCTTGCTCGACGTGAAGAGGCTACAGAAGTCGCCATGACAATGCAAAGTCAAATCTCGAAATATTACGAAATTGAATGTGAAAATTCAAAATTAAAAGAGGAAAACTCTTACCTAAAGTATGATTATTTCGATGTGTTATATAAATTTGTCAACCTCCTTTGTGTGACACTTGTTTTTGTGAGGCGACTCTATAAACCGTGTAAAATGCAGCATTCGATTGTGCTACTGTACTTGACCAGCTGGATAACTTTTAATAACATTTGATTATAATATTATTTAAATCATATACTTTACCAGTGCATCTGTGAGTGGGGAGGGGCTGGTGTATGGGATGGAGGGTGCCCAACACACTCTCTCTTCTATAAAATTCATCATATCTAATGATCATGAAACATCAAAAATGATTTGTATTAATAATTTATGAAAATTTTGCCCGAAAATGCAGTGACCTCCCACCACCCCCACAAAGTATGTATTCTCCTGCCATACTGCAGATAGGCCAGCTTGGTTGGATCCACCCCTGGGAGGGAGGGATCAGGGGTACAATCTTGGACATAACTGGTTGTGACTACCTTTCCCTCTATGCAAAATTCGCATACCCCTTATGATAAATTCCCCGTAAATTCATGTTGTGCTTCTTAAGCCCCAACTCCCCCAGCTCAGTGTTGAGCTTGTGTCATGGTAAATTGTCAAAAGTTGTTTCGGGGTTGTTCACAACATTGAACTGGGGAGAGGGGGGGGGTCACGAGATTTGTGTTGTCATTGTACATGTACATTAACTTTGCAATATTGCGATTAATGGTCTCAAGGGTTATGTCCAAGATTGTAGCTCCTGCCATAGGCATTTCCCTAGAAAACGTCAGCACCCCTCCAAATTTTCACGATCTTTGACATAATTTGCGCTGGTGGCGATTTATTTCGATCATAGAATATGCATGTGGATTTTATCGATGAAGGTCATCTGTTGTTTTGACAGGGCAACAAGAAAGAGCAACGTATTGTTGAAAGAAAAACTGGATAGTTGCCAGAACAAATTAAAACGTGCCGAGGAGAAACTCCAGAATCTTTCTCAGGTGGAACTTGAATGTGAAGTAAGTGGAACGTTCAGTTTGTTGTATTAGAAGCTACGGGTTTAACAATATATACAAAATAATAGTAATAGCAACAGCAATAGTAATAGTAATAGTAATAGCAACAGCAATAGTAATAGTAAGAGCAATCGTAATAGTAATAGTAATAGTAATTATAGTAATAGTAATAGCAACAACAACAGCAAGAGCAATAGCAATCGTAATAGTAATAGTAATTATGGTAATAGCAACAGCAATCGTAATAGTAATAGTAATTATAGTAATCGTAATAGTAATAGCAACAACAACAGCAATCGTAATAGTAATAGTAATTATATAGTAATAGTAATAGTAATAGTAATAGCAACAACAACAGCCATAGCAAGAGCAATAGCAATCGTTTAACAATAGTAATTAGTAAAATTACATAGGTGATTCTTGAAATTTCTCAACGCTGATTGGTTGCGCTACCTCGGATTAATACGCGATAATCACCTAAAGCGTTTTTAAGCCGCTTTTATCGCAAATATTCAATTAAAATATTTTTGAAATGTGCATTTTTTATTTTTTTCCAAATCACCTATGTAATTTTACTAAAACAATTATTCACCGATATTCACCTCGCCTTCAGCGAATAATTGTTAATTATAGCAATAGCAATCGTAATAGCAATAGCAACAGCAATAGCAATAGCAATCGCAATAGTAATAGTAATCGTATTATAATAGTAATTATAACAATGCATGTTTACAAGCAACCAACAGGCATTGGGAATCATATACAACATTGGAAAAAAAATTCAAATCCATGGACATGCTATTTCCTTAGTATTTCCGTTGTATTTCCATATTGTATTCATAGTATATCCGCAGTGTTTCTATAGTATGAAAATGGCAATGAGTATGAAATTAGTATAATTTCGATACTATTCCACAAAAATATTTCCATTGGTACATGTACAGTATGTACATTAGATTCTGGATCAGTATCTTGGATACAAATATATATAATTATACAGTATACAGTTAACTTTGTCTATTTTCAAGGCGAGGGTTTTATAACCACGAAGCTAAATGTCTTTTTGCATTACTGTTTATGTGTAAGAATAAACTTTTACTGTAGTTTGGTTACCTGTTTTGCAATGATGTCGTTTGTATACGCTTCAAACAAAGCAAGCCTTTCGATAATGTGTCATAATGATATTGCATGCCCCTGGATTGAGTTAAAATTTATTGTTCGTCTAGAAACAACGTGCTTTCATGAAGAAATGGGAGGTAGAAGGAGTCGATGGGACTATGAGGTCAGTCTAACTTTGTTCTTTATGCCCTGTTACTCTAAATCGAAGGGCTTGTAGTTTTGTGAAGGTTTCTGTAAGACTTTGCAGTATTCTGATATAAATGCAAACGAGTCATAGATTCAGTATTCAATCAAGCCACTTTACATTACATTAACATTAATTGTAACTTACATTAAACCACTGTTTCTACTTACAATCGCATGCAGATCCCCTGATGAATTGCTCCAAGAAATTGCTAGACTGCAGAAAGCTCAAGTTGTATTGTTACAGAAACATGGACATGCGTCGACAAGGTAGGTATGCACATTTATCGGCCGTGCACATACACTGTGCCCACAACACCCCGTATGTAGGACTCATATATATTACACTTACCCACGTGTACAGGGGCGTAACTAGGGTTACAGCATTAGGGGGGTGAACCAATTTTGCCTGACGAAAAATAAGTAAAACGATTTCCCCCTCCTCCCCCTCCTTCCCCGCTCGTCCAACTATTGTTCGCGACACTGTTATGTTTCAAGACATGAGGAATCACAATTTGCTCAATTTTACCCAAATTTGTAACGGTTTTTCGATTAAAAAGCCCCCAAATTTTCTCAAAATATTACCAACAAAAATTTTGGGCCTCATTGGGGGGTGTCACACCCCCCCCCCCACTATTTACGCCCCTGCACGTGTAGCTACTTTCACATATGAACATGAACTTTATCTGTTTCAGTGCTCGAATAAGTTCAGATGCATTACGACAGCAATCTCAAGAACTTCTTGATTTGAAGCTGAAGCTTGTTGACGTGGAGGTAAGTTGTCACAATGGATGTATTTTTGTCATTATTTTTGCATTTTGTTGATATTTCAGCTTTCTGGTTTTTCTTTTACAAAGTACAGTAAGGACTCTTAATGTTGATTTTATTTATGATATGATTTCACATGTTAAATGGAACATGAGGAAAAATTCTGAATTTCACATTTAGTATGAAATCTGCATTTTCACCTGTTTAAGATTCAAATTCTACACAATTTCGCATGCGTGAAATAGTTTGTGCATTTTTTATATGAGATGGAATTCTATCCTTGTATTCTTTATAAGGAATGGAGTTGTATCCTTGCATGACCTTGTATTCTTTATTATTTATAATATAAATGCGGCTTTTGTACGATGTAAATAACATCCTCGCACCATTGAGCTCTTGCCTTTTTGTTTATACAAGTTCTTGTTCTTTATACTTCGTAGGAGAAATATAATCAGCAAAGTGAACAGATGAAAAGATTGAATAAACTTTTGTCTCTTGTTACAACAGTAAGTATGAAGAGCTAAAATGAAGACTGCAAATGTTCAACAGGTTCTTAACATGACCAAGTGTCACATTATTGAGATGTTATAGAAGGATCCTACATGTATTAGGAACCTGATAAGATATTATAGGATCTTGCAAGATATTTAACGAACTCACTGATAAGGAACAATGATATTGAAGGATTTGGTTATGCGCTCGTCACCCGAAATTTTCAAATCTATTTCAGCATTAAATGCAGAAAATAGATTAAACATTTTGACACGAAATTTCGTAGAGCTAATAGACATAGGCCAAGGACAAATTGATAAAATTTTGGTTGAGTGTTGATGAAAATTAGACAAGCAATTTACATTTCTTTACTTTATATAAACTTTCTAGCCGTACTTTGAAGTTTTCAATATTTCCTGCTCTCGTACGTTTTCTATATAGGAGAGAAATGGCTGTAGGCGTTTGTTAAATTCTTATGACAGTGGTGATTCTACGAATTATACAACACAACTGACAAGTCGAGTACAGCAGGTCAGTGTTGCCAACAATTTTATAGTGACGGCAAAAATGCAGGTCAATGAATTCGAAAATAAAATAAAATAATTAAAGCAGCAAGGATGGCGGGCCTGGAAGGGTGAATTGATGATGGAGGAGTTAAGGAAGTTAGAAAATAAATAAACAAGTGAAGAAAGAAAGGAAGGAAGGAAATAAATAAAATATAAAAGAAAAGAATGATGAAAGAAAGGAAAAGGAAATTTTTAGTTTGTGGTTGTGCCCTCTTCTGTTCACTCGAAAGCTCAGTTGGTAGATCGTCAGTCCGGTTGCCAGCTGAATAATACAAACCCAAATCCGGTTGGAGGTGACCTAATGTTGACCACTGAGTATTTGATACTGTTATTATCTACAGTATATGTGTAATGTACAATTTTTATACTAATATTTCAACTGTTTTCAAGGTTGTTGCTTTTATGAACGTGTTAGCTTTCGTTCAATTCCCATTTAAATAGTAAACAAGTTGCGTGTTTTTATGGGATTAAAATGTACGAGGGGAATGTTGGGCGAACTCCAGGAAGCATGAAAAACACGAGGCGATCGTCGAGAAACAGGTTCTTTTTAAGAATTAAGTTGTTAAAATATACATATGTTTTTGTTGAATAATTGATAGGCCGAGGAACAACTCCAAGCTTGTAATAGTCACATCGAAAAATTGGAGGTATTTAACCTATAAAAATATACAAATCTTAATTTCAATAAGCGTCGATGTTAAGAATTCCTTTACATTGCTATTTTTAAATAGATTGATTTAAAGATGTCTATCGAGAAGAATAGTGACGAAACTGCAAAATACAACAAGGTACTGTATTTATCCTTTATTTTTTTGCGTGAAATTTTGTACTTTAATTAAAGGTGATGTAGTAGTAGTAGTAGTAGTAGTAAAACTTTATTTCAAGATGTAAAGTCCCGATGTAAACAAACTGGCAACGTCCGTTTGTTTACATTTTAAACACGCTATATTTAAAAAATTATGATGTGTTCTGGTTCGCTATGCTTTAAATAAATACAGATTCGAGTTTCTGATTTAGAAGATGTCGAATTTTAGTCGAAACAATGCGAAATTTGGGCATTGTTTACATCGCGGGACCCCCCATAGCACATGCGCAGAACGGACTTTACATGGTCTTTAAGGAGGGGGATTATTATTATTCTTATAAAGGTCAAAACTCCTCAACTTTCGTAGTTCCTTACACCACATTACATTTTATGTTCCAACACAAATTTAACAAGTTTTTAACATAGTGCAGTAAATGTTTAATTAAGTCTAATTAGTGCTTTTCATTTAAAAATCTTGTACTAATAATTATTTATATATCTGCAACGGCCAACAATATATTTTGTATCTCTAGTTAAAGATCGAATATGATGTTCTCATGAAACAAGATGGTGTTGCACAAGTTGAGAAAAGCTCATCAAATTTAAAACAGGAAAAGCCAAATTCACAGTAAGTTGTTTTACAATTTTTATGCATGATTGTCGAGCAGAGTTAGTTAAAGTTTAAAGAAAACAGAAGATTTTGTCAAACCAAAGAGTGGACAGACTATCCTTTTGATGGATAAGCCACCGTTTTGTGTATATAGCGGAACAAACAGTCTAACAATTTTAACTTGGCCCAATTTGGTCTGAACAAATAAGCTGGGTGACTTTTCATTTTGGGCATCTCGTTCGATATGACTAATAAAAGGTGTTGTCCAGCTACAAAGCACCTGACTTTCCATATTACCATCCCGAATTGACGTCACAAGGATAAGATTAGGTTTAGAGTTTGGAGTATAGATTTAGGGACAGGTTTAGGGTCAGGATTAGGGTTATAGAATTAATAATGGTTATGATTTTGATTAGGATTGTACAGTGTGTTCAAATTGAAATTTTTAATATTTGCAAATTCACCCAATGAACAACTATTTATTTAATAATAGAAATCACTTAAAGATTTGTACAAATAGCACAATTCTTTAGAGTAAGGCCCGTTTCAGACGCCGCTCCACTCATGCGCCGAACTTAATTGTATTAGGTGCGACGCTGGAGCGACACAAGAGCGACAGTGATTCAAACGGCGTATAAAATATAATGTTGTTGACGAGAGAGGAGGGTAATTCGCGCGGGAATTCCAAATACAATTCAAAAATATGTAAACATTGCAAAGTGGCTAATCTAATCCTAATAAATTACAGCAAATTTTGATTTAGGTTCGGCACATGAGTGGAGCGGCGTATGAATCAATGTCGCTCTAACGTCGCATAATGCGACAGGCTCTGTCGAACTTCTGCCGAACTTATGTCGCTCCAAATTCTGCCGTACCTAATTGATTCATATACGTCGCTCTTCTGTCGCACCTAATTCTAATTCGTCATTTAAGTTCGGCGCATGAGTGGAGCGGCGTCTGAAACCGGCCTGATTAGTGCAATCAGCGCGTTCTAATTAACCTATATTCTCGTGGCATTACAAAACGCTAACATGTTTAACAATATGGTCGGTGGCTCATGAATAAAATGTGGTTAACGATGCTGTCATCAGAGCAAAACGGACTGATATCAGGCTACATTTGTCTGAATAGTTAGTAATTTTTAGTTGCAGAAGAAAAAAAAGCCGAAAAGTATAAATCCGTGCAGCTATATTAAAATCTTCTAATAACATCCTTCAGTATACAAATTTAAGATTGCATTGATGTCGTATACTTGATGCTTGGAAAGCCAATTGAACCGCTTTGAATTAAATCGTATTTTCCTGGCTTCTAGTCGTTGGCATTGCGAAGGCATTGCCTCAGACAACGCAGAAAAAATGAAACTCAGAACTTGGATAAATTCAAAGTCTTTTTACTCCAGATATTTTATTTAAAAGTTTGTTTAAAACATACCTATATTCGGCTATTGACTTGTCTGTTTTGTTTTAGTTTTCACAGCAACGCGAAACTATATTTTTAAACAACAATTTTACTGTATATTCTGTCCAGGACTCATCTTTCTATAAAAATCTTTACCAGAGTATGTTTCCAACAAAGTTTATGTTCTTTACAAAATATTTTTTCCCGATTTTAAGCCATGATATAAAGACCAGTTGTTTAAACTTTGTTTAAAACAACTTCAACTCCCCGCCACTGCGCGAAATTCCTTGCCGCAGGAGACTGGAACGAGTCAAAATGCCCTTATAAATCCGCCATTTTGTGGAGACAGAATTTTCACTGAGAACATATAGAAGTATGCATTTTATATCTATTATTTCTATGGACCAAACAAGTCATGTATAATTAAAAAGTATTATTATAGATGTAAATATTTCTTAAATTTAAGTTTGAAAGAATATTTGTTAAGAGTTTTAAAAGATTCGTCATTTTGGACCTTGGAATCCAATGCCATGAAAAGTTCAACATTTAAACTACGCTTTATCATATATAGTTTTGGCTATATATGCACTTACGGGGATTAACGGCTGAGTATATATGCACAATCGGGGATTAACGGCTGAGTTCTAATTATTATACTTTTTAATGAAACATAACGACGAATATTTTTAATTAATGCTGCATGTCTATGTGGATATATTACATTATTAATTATTAAAGAAATTTGATAATAAACACTTTCGCTTCATGTTCATTAAAAGTAATATCTGCAAATTCAAATACATGCATATATGATAAAAAAATCTTTGCTCTTATTAATCTATTTTTTATAAAATCTTCACAGTACCATGTTTCACGTAATGGATGATTTGTCTTGATGAAAACGTTTGTAATCTTAATAATCTTAGACATGCATGAATGATATTTGGTGATAGAAATTAACTTTAAGTTTATGCAATTCAACAAACATATACAAGGTCAGATTCAGGAGAATTATTAATGAGAATTACACCACTGCATGTATATATAACGTCAAGAAGTATTATAATATAACATTTATAGTACGCGCGTGCTGATTGGTCGAGAAGCGTGTTTCTATTTAACAATTAGATTATGAGCTCAAGATTTCTATGAGGTGATAGTTGATGAGGGCGAAGCCCGAATGAACTATCATCTCATAGAAATCGAGAGCAATAGAAATCAATTGCTGTTTTAGTAGAAACCAGCAAGAAAGCAGTATTTCAAAACGTTTTTCATAATTTATTGAAATAAATTCGTTAAAAATCGCGCCGAGGAGATGGCTGTTTCGCTACTTGCTATCTATCGACAATTAGACAGCGAGTAGCGTAGCCAATCAAATTACAGCGTTTGCAATAGTATACTAGTATGATTCTACTAAAACTGTATAGAAACACGGAAAATGTTTTCTATTTTTTAAATAAAAAATAGCATACTCCGAATAGTAACATCTTGTAAGCTCACGATATGAGTGGTTAAAAACAAGACGCTAAATTCAAGGCGATATTTTGACTCTCTTTCAAAGTCCTTTTTTCTTATATTTGTTGACATTGAACTATCAGGCATTTCTTCGCTCGCTACTCTTGTTTAAGTAAATAAATGTAATCCCCGAAAAAAGTACATCACGGCCCAACATTTCGATACTCCGTCTAGTGTCTTCATCAGAGGTGGTCTATCGTCACAACGTTGTCCCTTATTTACTCGAGGGATGACGTCACCGCGCAACATGGAAGGTGAAGATACTCTTGTGGGTAATAGCTACTGTCATCCATATTGAAAGTATAATGATTCATATTTATGTCCAACGCTTCAAAGGAACGCCTTTGACCATAACGATTGCTAGTGGTAATGACTCGTTAAATATCCCACGCAATGTGATCTTTTCCAAAGCTGATTTCCCTTTGTCTAATGCCCTGGAGTTTTAACAGTTCTTTTAAAGAATTTCGTGTCGTGTGTTAAAAGTTATTGCTGCAGAATTGTTCTTTGATTGAATATATTCTTTACTGCTTCTCTGAAGCCACTGCTACGCCAGAATACAAGGCAGGGGTTTAGGAAAGAGTTTAAATAAAGTAAGGTTGTTGTCACTGAGGCCATAATAAAATGCGTCTCCCGATTGAAGCCCCAAGCGTCCGACAACACACTAAAAAACACAAAGCAGAGACCAAAGAAATAACAGCTCAAAAGGCTCAAAATTACTGCTAAAGCAGTTACTGTTGATCTAAGTATCTTCTTTCTTGAAACTATTTCGCGTGTTGAAGGAGTTTGAGTAGTTTGGATAGCCTTTCGATGTCGAGCAACGAGTTTATATGTCCAACACCATGTAAAAACCACAGTGATGATTGTGGAGGATATAATACAAACAGCGAAATAAGCATCAAGCGGTGGATATATTGCAATAGCGAGCGTTGCAGTCGCTACAAAAAGCCAAGAAAAGGCCACCATCAATTTTAAACGACGCTTAGTTAAGATACTTTGAAAACGATAAGGATAGGCCAATTTGATATAACTTTGTAAACTGAGAATGACAACTGTGACCAACGATAGAAAAATTAACATCAGCGTTAAGCACATGTCTGTATTGGAAAGCAAACAATCGGGTTCACCCAACAGGCCCCTTAGCGAAACTGCTACGTATGTCGGTTGAACAAAAGCAGTCACGCTAATGTCTGTGATGGCAAGTAGCAAAAAGATCGTGTTCTGAATAGTTCGTAGACGAGGATTGCGATAGTACGCCATTATGACGAGACCGTTTGCCAGTGTTCCAAAGAAAGAAAGAAATATATTGAATATAACAATAACAGTTTGCGCAGAAATTACTTTCTTGCTAGCAGCAAGATATACTTCAGCTTGAAGGCAAGTCATTGCGGTCTAGGTAAAATAGCGCGTGTCAAATTTCTTGCCAGATCCGTGTTACTTCCGTTGATGCAATTTTTAGCTTCTCGTCTCTCTAATACTCTATCATACGTCTATTCCGAATCTTTTACGATTGATTTAAACTGATGCAGAAGTCATTTGCGTCCGGTAATTATAAACCATTATTAAAAAATAAGTGTAACCAGGCCATAAATCATTACTTAAAAAGTGATGCGAATTATTTTGATCCAGTGCTATAGGACAGAATCAATTTTTATCCAGTCTTAGAGGACTGGATCGACATACTTCTCCAGTACCATCACGTGAGCAAAATATGGCAATATGATTGGCCAATTTCCTCATGAAAAACTCATTTATAATTCATGGCGCAAATTATTAAAAGCCATATTTATAATATTCATTTTGTTTACAATTTAATATACTGATATGTTTACTCTCGTTAATAAATTACGTTCTAAGCTTCAGACTTTAATAACGCTTTACTATAATTATTTTCCCAGAATTTCTTACAAACACCCACACCTAAAATTAAAGTCGTGAAAGCTTCTAAATAGATGACGAATATAACAGTACGACAAGCATTGCAACAACGAATGTGTAAGCTTTACCAGTTAAAAGGCAGACTTTATGCTGAGATATTATGCTAATATCTATCGTATTTAATATTTTTCACGCACGCTGCAACTCTATGCATGCGTTTGGGCTTGTCATTATTTATGCATTATATGATGATGTTTACTTAAATGTTTGAATATTATGTTTCTTCAGTTATTTGCTACTCGCCAGCACCGAAGTTTAAGAATTTGAGAAGCTTTTGGATATAGCTAGAACAGTACCAGACATGCACGTAGTGTTTTAACTTGAAAGTAAAAGAAATGAACACAAATTATGGCAACTGATTCCACGCAAGAATTACCGAAGGTTGTATCATGTTTCTCAAATGCAATATATTTTCCTACTGGCATAAAATTAATTGCTGCGCAGACTATGTTAGTGATTTTGAATATTGTCATTTCGTTCTTTGGAACGCTGGCCAACGGTCTCGTCATAATGGCGTACTATCGTAACCCACGTCTACGAACAATTCAGAACACGATCTTCTTGCTACTTGCCATCACAGACATTTGCGTGACTGCTTTTGTTGAGCCGACATATGTAGCAGCTTCACTAAGGGGCTTTTTCAGGAAAAATGATTGTTTGCTTTGGGACATCTCTGTGAATTTAATGACGTTGTTCGTTTTTCTGTCATTAGTGACAATTGTCATTCTCAGTTTACAAAGTTATATCACCTTGGCGTTTCCTTATCGGTTTCAAAGTATCTTGAATAAGCATCGTTTAAAAGTGATGGTGGTCTTTTCTTGGGGACTTGTAACAACTGCAACCCTCATCTTTGTGATTTATCCATCATTCAAAATCCATATGTACTTCGGTGTTTTTACCATATCCTCCACCATTGTCACTGTGGTTCTTACCTGGATTTGGACATATAAACTCGTGGCTCGACATCGAAAGGCTATCCAAACTGCTCAAGCTCCTTCAACTCTCGAAATTGTTTCAAGAAAGAAGATACTAAGATCAACATTCACCGCTTTTGCGATTGTTTTGAGTCTTCTGGGATGTTATTTATTTGGTCTCTGTTTCATTTTTTTTGCTAAATTATTGGACGCTTGGGACATTAATCACGATACCCATTTAATTATGTCCTCAGCAACAGCAACTTTAATGTTTTTAAACTCTCTCCTAAACCCCTGTCTTGTTTTCTGGCGTAGCAGTGAATTCAGAGAAAGTGTAAGGAATAGATTCAGTCGAAGACCAATTCTCCAGCAATAATTTCAAGTCCATGTGTCCCACAGTTCCAGTGGCAGGATAAAAATATGTTCTGAAATTGTACCATTTTTTCAAACCGCCGCCATGCTTACAAAAGTTGTGAATATGTCATTCGCGAGCGTGACACACATTGTCGAATAGTTGCATAACCGGTAATATTACGTATAACTTTGGGGTCCAGTGTCGGCCGCGTCGTTGTATATATAACCTTTCTGTAGAGTCTACGACAGTCACTCAATCTGAAAGATAAAAATATTTCCCGACGTTTTGAGCAAAGGCTTTTCGTCAGGAGAGTTAGAAGGAAGATATCAATGAAACACGCTGCTTTTATATGAAAATATGCCTCTCAAGGGGATGTGAAATAGAAATATGTAGTTATGTAAACTGCAAAGGCATGCAGTCATGTGAAAAAATATTCACCAATGAAAACGACGTAGCAAAAAAATTATATATATATATATATATATAAGTGATATTTAGTGTTTGTTTCACACAAAGCAAAATGAAGGATATCCAGATTACACACATGATTAACTTGTAACAATACTTAGCCCTCCACTCACCAGCTATCTTAAGATTACTATGAATTATCATAGAATCACTAAGACTCCAGCCCTTGTGACACTGGAAGGCGGCTTAAAAGGTGGGAGGCATACAAACAATCACATTTTTATTCAGGTACAATTAATTATATACACGATTAAGAGGAATTATGCTTACGCATAGAGCCACTGATATTACTTAGCTTTGATACTTGCTTCTGGAGACTTTTAAGTCTTTTTCCTTCTTTGTTATTTCTTCGCTTTGGAGGCATATTGAGATCTAACAAATATACTAAAAGAGGCAGATGATCTGCCTGAAGATCGTGTAAACGTGAAACTCTGAGTAGCAGTCATTTTAAATTTTAAATTTTCATTTGATTTAATGTCTCTTCTTTGATTCATATTATATTATATATATATATATATATATATTTCTAAAATTCATTAATTATTCATAGTCAAAATACAAAGGAAACTCATGACCCGTAGCGGATCTATATATTTGATATAGACTTGCTCAAATTTTCTCCTTCAATTTGTACACCGTAGATAACATCAATCTTCAAAATTCCAACGCCAGCGAGCGTACAAAACGAGTCATTTTAGAAGTCATATACAAACCTTACAGTTCGGCCTTTATCAGATCTAAAACACTCGGCTGCGCCTCGATGTTTTAAATCTGATAAAGACCTCTTGTGCGGTTTGTATATATTACATATATATATATATATATAAACTTACCCCCATTAAAGGATAGATGCCTACACACAGGCTCAATGATATAAACCGCCATTTAGCGATGGTGGGAATACGAAAGTATAAGATATGGTGCATGATTATTATATGGAACGTAAATACTGTTTATTGTTGTATATACTGGCATCTCTGTACAGTTTTATGGAAATATTGGGCAATCTCTCATTTGTATAGATGTAAAAATATACTAAAGCTACTATGATGTACAGTAATTTGATAATTTATTAAAAATATAATACTTAGATACGAAGAGTAAAAATAATGTTTTAATAATATTACAAAAATTGATTTCAAACAGGAATAGTTCATGTAGCTAATTTCCCAACAAGTTCGGTTGCTATGGCTATGCCCGTGCAAGTTAGAGATCCTCCAATGCAGGAAATGGTCGATATCAGTAGGGTAAATGAGATTTGTATGCCACATGGGTTTCTCTGCTATCGCCACCTGTTGTTGGGAAGACTAAAGGTGTTAGAGAAGTATTATGTTCGACTTCGCTTATCCGATCGCCACACTCCCACTTATTTGCAAATATTGAAGGTTATAGAGGTGTTGCACCATCACGTGACTAAGTTCTAAAATCGTTGACGTGATTTGACTCATATAATTTATTGACTTTGATATAAAATCAATTATAGATTTAACTATACAAAATGAAGTAGGCAAAATATATACAGCTAATTCAAAAAAGGTTGTCCTTTGCAAACCTTAAACTCAAAGTGCGAAAAGCACTATGGGAGCGCAAGTTTCAAGTTTAGGAATTGAATATGGCGGCCATTTGTGATTGATATATCATGTAGGAGACCGAAAAGCACTATAAGCCTAAGTTTGAAACTTGAATATGGCATGCATTTGTGATTGATATATCCTTGTGAGGAGATGTGTAATTCACTCTGCAAATGACGCAAATTCGCTCCCATAGTGCTTTCCGCGCTTAGAGTTTAAGGTTTGCAAAGGACAACCTTTTTGAATTAGCTGTATGAACATGACTCCGACATATATAATTACAAAGTCTTATAAAACCTGCTTTATTTTTTCAGTGAAATAAATGCATGCACATATCAAATATGAAGAAAGTTCTACCTACAGGATGAAAATGAATTTTACGAAATTCCACGAAAAAATTGTTTTTACATTTTATGTGTCCGACAGTTGTTTAAAAACTTTAACGCTTGTTTTCTCAGAATGCACATTTTCTGTCTTTGAGAAAAGATATCTCTGGATCTATTTAATCAATTTTTGCTGAAATTTTCGGAGCTTATTCTTTTATTTGTGCTGTCTTAAATGAGCATAGTGTGTGAAATGTGCGGGTTACAGGGACATTTGGGTACTAATGATTAGAATTTTTAGAATCTATAAGGAATAAGCTTTCGTTTGATATATAGTTTTACATTACTCTGGTGAAAATATTTTAAATTACAGTCAATTGAAAAATAGTCACAAATCCATGTGTACCCCCACCTTAAGAGGTCAACATGCAATAATTATGATTGATCGGTTTTTCCTGCATGTTAAATAATTTTCATATAAAAATAACTTTATGGCTATCATATATTTCGAATAAAAAGTCTTCTATTATTTCAGTAAAATAAAGGCATGCATATATTCTATGAATAAATTTCTACCTGCAGATGGAAATGATTTTTTCTGATATTCCACGAAAACATTTAATAAAGGAGTACCGAATGGTTTTCCGTGCAGGATTGCGTGATCCTAACACGCGGGATGAGCTGATAGGCGAGTATTTTTTAGCTTTCAGAAAGTCGAGCAATATCCCAATTGTTAGGATCACACAATCCTGCACGGAAAACCATTTGGTAATTATTTTTTAAAATAACGACAAAGAAACAACGGACATTTTAAAAACCACGCGAAGCGCCTAAAATTTTCCGTGCATGATTGTCTCATCCTGCACGAGTATTGACCAATCACAGCTCGCGTAGTAAACATGTTATTTTATAAGATGTCTTGATAATTAAGATTGATCAGTTTTTCCTGCATGAACGGCATGTTTTATTAAAGCATTTTCATATAAAAAGAACTTTATTACTTTCATATATATTCCGAACCAAAGCAAGATTTATATTGAAGTAATATATTTATAGCAATGTATATTTCGCGCGTACCTTTAATGAAGCTCAGAAATTCTAATTAAAATTAAGTGAAAGGTTATATTAAACCGCGCTAAGTACACTTAATTAAATACTACTGCAGATGTGCGAACATAAATGTAATGTATTGCATGTCAGTATAAAATAATTGAAAAGGACTATATTATAGGGAAGTATATTAATAAGAGTAGAGTTCAGAGTGAGTCGTGGAAGGGGAAACTGTAACCATGGCAAGAAATTTGACACAACTGAATCCCAGTTCCGTTTGTTATGTAAAGTATTTCAGATAAATACCCCTACTTGCATGAAAGCCATTGCATTGCTTGCTGGAATAGTGATGGCATATGGGTACATTGAGAGAGGATTATGAAAAGAGCACTTGTGCCTTGCTAGCTTTGAGACCAGAATTTAGTTCAAACGTATAGTATTATTGTAATAAATAGTACTTTCAGAAACAAGAGAAAGTTAGGCGTGTGAGAGAATCTTATAAAAACTCTTCTATTATTTCAATGAAATAAGTGCCTATATTTTATGAGAAAATTTCTATACCTACTGTGGAAATGATTTTTCTGATATTCCATGAAAACATTTAAGATGGCTTGATGTCTTGGTTGATGCCTTGTGTAGGTTGATCAGTTTTTCCTGCATGAACGACATGTTTTATTAAAGAATTTTCATATAAAACGAATTTTATTGCTTTCATGTACTCCGAAGCAAAGCAAAAATTATAATAAAGTAAAATATTTAGCAATATATTTTGCGCAAACCTTAATGAAGGAGAGTACTAATTAGAGTGAATGAAAGGTTTGCATTTACACTTAAGTAAATGGAACAAGCTACTGCAGACGTGCGAAAATGTAGTGTTTTGCGTCTCAGTAAAAATGAATAAATAGAACCAGGGAATGCACTAATAGGTCAAGAGTTAATTTTGAAAAACCTCGAGTATGGCAAGTAATTTGACCCGATTGCATCCCAGTTCCACTATGATATGTGAATTGTTTGTCATATATACCCCTACTGGCATGAAAGCCATTGCATTACAAGCTGGAGTAGCGATTATAAATATTATAATCTCCCTCTTTGGAACACTGGCTAACGCTCTCGTCATAATGGCGTACTATCGTAACCCTCGTCTACGGACAATTCAGAACACGATCTTCTTGCTACTTGCCATCACGGACTTTAGCGTGACTGCATTTCTACAACCTACGTATGTAGCCGCGATCCTCAGTGGTTTGCTAGGAAAACTTAGTTGTCTACTATTGGATATAAATGGTGTATTAGCGACATTTTTCTTAGAACTATCACTGGTAACAATTGCTATTCTGAGCTTGCAAAATTATATAACCTTAGCATATCCGTATCACTGGCAAAGTATAATTACGAAGTCCCGTTTCAATCTAGCAATTGTGTTTTCGTGGCTTCTCGTTTCGACTTTAACCTTTGGTGGTTTTCTGCATCAGTCGTTTGTAGAATATGGGGCGCTTTGTATTGTATTTGTAGCGATTATCATCGTGGTTTTTACCTGGTGGTGGACATACAAACTCGTCGCTCGACATCGAAAGGCTATCCATACCATTCAATCTCCTTCAACCGGTCAAAATGCAGCTCGAAAGAAGATCCTACGATCAACAATAACCGCGCTCGCCGTTATTTTAGGTCTTGTTGCATGTTACTTCTTGGGTCTGTGCTTTTTTCTCTTCAGAAAGTTTATGAACCCTTCAAGACTTGGTCATAGTTCGTTCGCGATTGTCAGGTCACTTGCAGTGACTCTAATGTTCCTAAACTCTCTGCTGAATCCCTGCCTTGTTTTCTGGCGAAGCACTTCCTTCAGGGAAACGGTGAAGAATATTTTCAGTTAGAAACAAATTTTAAAAACCAATACCGGCCGGAAGTTTGAAACAAACGAATGTCAAATAGTCTGGGTCTATACCTTCTGTTTTGTTTGTTGTGTGCATATCAGTCTTTTCTGATTGCAGAGATATGTTGATACTCTATCACATCGGCCACGCTGATATGATCACGACCGTAATGACCAAATGGAAACCAGGCTTAACGAGTTACAAAATACGCGAGGTGTAATATTCAGTGGTATTACGTCATTACAAAAGGATTTTCAGCCAAGAACGCCGACGACAAAGGTCTGCAGTGAACGTTTCATGGCATATGGGTACATTGAGAGAGGATTATGAAAAGAGCACTTGTTCCTTGCTAGCTTTGAGACCAGAATTTAGTTGAAACTTATAGTACTATTGTCATAAAGAGTACTTTCAGAAACAAGAGAAAGTTAGGTGTGTGAGAGATAGCGGAATGAAGAATTCGAGAATTGTTTTGAATATAAAGCATTTAAAAATGTTTATGTAAGTTATACTTTTTCGAAGCAATTTATAACTTAGGAGATATTCAATAGAAAATAGAAAATTTACCTATTACGTATGCGCTACATATATTACTAGTTACAATAGACACAACTAGTTACAATAGACACAACTAGTTACAATAGAGAGAACATTAGGAAAAGGAGTATAGATTGAAATACATATTTGAAAACACATGCGTGGGTTAGAAACGTAATTCAACACAGTTTGATTGTGGTACTTTACAAGATGTCCCAAATTTTGATGGCTTTTATTAACTGGCATGAAGGCTATTGATGCACCAGCCATACTCATGAACATTGTGTAACTGCATGTATACGTGCATACATGTTTGTAAAATAACCCATTCAACTACATGTATTGCATGTATTTGTAATTTTCATTGATAGTTTTCGAGAAAAGTACACAGGAAATCATAACCGTGAATGAGCTTGTAAATATGATGCAAAATCCTGCTGATATACATATTAAACTTTTTAAGTTCATTTTTTTTCACCAAATGTCATTCACGTCTTTAAAATTATTGAAGAATTCGAAAATCCGCATTTCACTATATCGTGGAATTGGTGTTCGTAATTACCCTATAACTTGCCGTGCTTCGGCCAACAGATTCGGTATTGTTATATTAATGCTGGGATAGTGCTCATAAAAACGGCTATATATAGTTGCCTGAACAAAACACATTGCTTTGTTGATGTGCTTGCATATAGGCACACTAGCTAAATGAACCATATCATTTTGAGTGTTTTATATTTACAATTAATTTGCAAGTTTTTAACATCATGATATTTTAATTATTGACTTTGATATGCAAGCAGTAATAAATTTAACTAAACAAAATAATACATGCAAAATATGAAGATGATTTGAACATAAATCATCACAGAGTCTTATAAAAACTGTTCTATTATTTCAATGAAATAAATGCCTATATTCTATGAAGAAATTTCTACCTGCAGATGGAAATGATTTTTATAATATTCGACGAAATCATATAAGATGTCTTGATGTCTTGGTTGATGCCTTGTGTATGTTGATCAGTTTTTCCTGCATGAACGACATGTTTTATTAAAGAATTTTCATATAAAAATAATTTAATTGCTTTCATGTATTCCGAAGCAAAGCAAAATTTATAATGAAGTAAAATATTTAGCAATATAGTTCGTGCGTATACCTTTAATGAAGCAGATTAATTAGAGTGAAATGAAAAGTTTATATTAAACTGACACCTTTACACTTAAGTAAATGGAACAAGCTACTGCAGACGTGCGAAAATGTAATACATTGCGTCTCAGTAAAATGAATAAAAAGAAGCAGGGAAATGCGCTAATAGTTCAAGAGTTAATGTGAAAAACCTCGAGTGTGGCAAATAATTTTACACGCTTGCATCCCAGTTCCACTATCATGTGTAAAATATTTGTCATATATACACTTACTGGCATGGAAGCCATTGCATTACAAGCTGGAGTAGCGATTATAAATATTGTAATCTCCCTCTTTGGAACACTGGCCAACGGTCTCGTCATCATCGCGTACTATCGTAACCGGCGTCTGCGGACAATTCAGAACACGATCTTCTTGCTACTTGCCATTACAGACTTTAGCGTGGCTGCATTTTTTCAACCGACGTATGCAGCCGCGATCCTCAGTGGTTTGCTAGGAAAACATAGTTGTCTATTATTGGATATGGGTGGTGTATTAGCGTCATTTTTCTTAGAACTATCACTGGTAACAATTGTTATTCTTAGCTTGCAAAGTTATATAACCTTGGCTTATCCTTATCATTGGCAAAGTATAATTACGAAGTCTCGTTTGAATACAGCAATTGTCTTTTCCTGGCTTCTCGTTTCGACTATAACCTTTGGTGTTTTTCTGCATCAGTCGTTTATAGAATATGGGGTGCTTTGTATTGTATTTGTAGCCATCATCACCGTGGCTTTTACCTGGTGTTGGACATATAAACTCGTTGCTCGACATCGAAAGGCTATCCAAACCGCTCAATCTCCTTCAACCGGTCAAAATGCAGCGCGAAAGAAGATCCTACGATCAACAATAACCGCGTTCGCCATTATTTTAAGTCTTGTGGCATGTTATTTCTTAGCTCTGTGCTTTTTTCTCTTCAGAAAGTTTATGAACCTTTCAAGACTTGGTCATAATTCGTTAGCGTTTGTGAGATCACTCGCAGTGACTTTAATGTTGCTAAACTCTCTGCTCAATCCCTGCCTTGTTTTCTAGCGAAACACTTCCTTCAGGGAGACGGTGAAGAATATTTTCAGTTAGAAAACGGTCTGGCGCGTTGTGCCAGTGTAGGTAGCATCTATACATAAGCTTTGGAGTTAGGATCAAACTACCTGAAAAATTCAACAATAATTTCCACGTTTCAAGCGAAGGCCCTTCGTAGAAGACTTCGAGAAACAAGTGAAAGTTAAGCGTGCGAAGTTAGTAGCGTAAATAATTCGAGAATTGTTAGTAATAGGATAAAACTAAAAACATAATTATTTTGGTGTAATTTACTTTTTCTTTGTCAGAAACAATCAAAAGTCTAATAAATATTTATAGAAAATAATGCACCATTTACTTCTGAGTATACTTTTCTGCTCGAGACCTTTCATTTTGTATTTTTAACCCGAAATTGATTTTGGCCTTACCTAACCCTTATGTAAATTACATGCAAGAAATATAAAAAATAACGTATAGATTGAAAAGGAATATCAGGCAATATCATCATCTTGATATATACCTAGAAAATATAACGATACCATGTGTAAAGATGAAGGGCAACCACCCTGGGGTGGGTGGGTTGATAGGTAAATTAGTTATTTTATTGGAGGTGGGTTGGGTTGATAGATCTTGTAAGGGACTATACGTCCTATTATCTCATCTCCCTGCCTTTTCCTTGTAAAGGCAATTTGTAAATAAATAAATAAATCTGGAAAATTCGTCATCCATGCTATCGATCGCTTTAAACACTGTCATTCAAAATCTTTTTCAGAAGAAGTCAGCTTGATTGATTCTCGTTCCACTTCAGATTTTTTACAACAGAAGTTGTAATCATAAGCTTGAAAAGCATACCTCTGCCAGCGAACATGTTAAGTATAGTTTTGACGGAATTTCGAGCGAAAATTGTATACATAATTTATTTAAAATAGTTGTAATATGTATATCATTTTCGCTCGAAATTTTCATGCATAAATTATGTATGCATTTATTACGCATTCAGTTCTTTTCAGCTCGGAAAGGAGACAAACTTTTGTAAATTCTCATCCTATTCTCATTCAAATTGAACCAAAATTTAAGCGATTTGTCTTTGGCCTACGGCATTAGCTCCACAAATTTGCGTAGTTTTGAGTTATCTTCCAGACAGACAAACATACAAACAAACAAACCCAGGTGAAAACACAACCTCTTGGCGGAGATAAATATAATATTTGCGTGCGCGAATAGGAACTTTATGTTTTGCGTCTTGTTAGTATTAGATTTAGAGATAAATAATTAGTTTAGATATCAAGGGTGTGGAGCAAATGTGTCTCCTAAGATAACAAGTTTGCCAGAGGCCAATGTTATAAGATAGCTATACAATTAAAATAATGACGTAGGGTGTCTGTCAAAAAGCCACCCTCAAACTTTTTGCTGCCATTCGCTGCAGTCTTTCTAGCGAATAAGGACATCAGAACTTTTCACATCCCGCCTCTTCCCCATCGTGCATCCATATTGTTTCTTTGGCTAGGATTGTGCAAGAGGTTGCGAGTACTGGCGTAATTTGTGCCCTCACCTTCACTGGGCAAAACAATTTTAACACATATGTTAAATTTAGAGTTAATGATTTCTGTTAATGTTTAATAAGTTCTGTTAATGATTAATAAAATGGCTAGGGGAAATTTACCCCTAGCCCAAAATACCCCAAAAACGTGTCGGGAGTCTCACTTATATTTTGTGCCCAGTAAACGAGCTGCGGAAATGCAACATCCAGTGTGCGAAAGATTATGTATTAGTACCAAAAGTTACTCTGCAAGACGGAAAGCATAAATATTCTTTCGTGGAGTTCGTCTACATAGAAGGTTTCAATTACATGTATGTTTATGTAGATATTCACGGGACGTCTCACAATATACAAGATTAATAATTGTTTTCCACTATGAATAATCAATTCAGTACACATGTGTAATATACGCTTGCAACTTGTAGTGGATTGATACTCTCTCATTTGAAAAGTTTCACATTCTAATCTATTCCTGTTATGTTTTCAAACTTCTCCAGAATGTTTCTATAGAGTGAAAATTCAAGAGGAAATTTCTAGCCGTTTCAGTTAAGACTAAAGAGATTATGTTTACTTTATATAATAGTGTCTCCCTGCGTTTTATTATATTTATAGACACATCTTAATTACGCTTCACTTCAATTACTTGACACAAGGGTAGCTGAATTTAGATCAATCGCAAATGCTTCGTCGGCATAGACGTGTATACTACAATATTACTGAAAGGAAAAAGTTGTCAACTGCAAAAGGGAAATTGACGTCGATCTGACAAGTAATTCGATACAGCAATGGAATGTCGTGGAAATGGACTATATTTTCCTGCGAGCATCAAAGTCGTTGCTGCACAAGCTATTATCATGATTTTAAATATCGTCATCTCGCTCTTTGGGACATTGGCTAACGGTCTCGTCATAATTGCGTACTATCGTAACGCTCGTCTACGAACAATTCAGAACACGATCTTCTTTGTGCTTGCCATCACAGACATCAGCGTGACTGCTTTTGTAGAACCAACTTATGTTGTCGCCATCCTACGCAAGTTGCTGGGGAAACGAGATTGTTTGTTTTGGAACATTTTCTTAACCTCAATGATGTTCATTTTTCTCTCATTGGTTACAGTTGTCATTCTCAGTTTACAAAGTTTTATAACCTTGGCTTATCCTTATCAGTCCGAAAGAATGTTTACTAAGCGTCGTTTAAAAATAGCAGTGACCTTTTCTTGGGGGTTTGTAACAACTGCAACCATCGCCTTCGTAATTTATCCATCTCTGAAAATGAATTTGTATTTCTCTGTTTGTATTATATTCTCCACAATTATCACTGTAGTTTTTACTTGGATTTGGACATATAAACTGGTGGCTCGACATCGAAAGGCTATCCATACCTCTCAAAATCCTTCAACTCGTGAAATTGTTTCAACAAAAAAGATACTTAGATCAACTGTTACCGCTTTAGCAGTTACTTTGAGTCTCCTGGGTTGTTATTTCTTTGGTCTATGCTTCTTCTTTTTTCGTTTGTTGTTAGACGCTTGGGGCGTCTCTCGTGGTGTGCATTTAATCATGGCCTCCGTAACAACAACATTGATGTATTTAAACTCTCTCCTAAACCCCTGCCTTGTATTCTGGCGTAGCAGTAACTTCAGAGAAGCAGTTAAGAATATATTCAATCGAAGAAAAACTCTACAGCAATAATTTTTATACTGCTCTCTATAACCATCCTGCATGATAAGTGACCACGATATTTCTACAGTAACTTTTAGATACAAGACATGGATTTCTTTCAATTTAGTTATTATTTTCAATAAATTTTGTGTAATGCGTGGGGGAATTTTAACATTTAAACACACTGTTTACCTCATCGTCAGTAAATAAGTGCTAAATAGCATGTATATGACAATTATATTTAAATCTAGTAAGTTGTTTGTTTTGTTAGAATTCGTTGCCACTTAGGAAGAATTCACCACTCCAAAACGGTCCTTCACCAGTTGCTCTAAATTAACTGAAAATATCAACTAAGTTAAAGATGCTCTGGGTTGCTCTGCTGTGTATATAGTTTCATTGGTCCCGTGTTAATTGCGACTAATATAAATACGAGATGAACAGTTGTAGACTATACTTAAAATGAAAGTAAGAAAATATAAAATATCTCAATTTAATTGCGAACTATAATAATTCTTTACTAAGTGCGTCCAAATATTCGTATTTATATACGTGTTATAAATGTTTTGTTCTACGCGAGGTAGCGAAATGTTTTACAAATGGTTTCAAAAGTGAAACTAAGTATAATTGTTCTAAAATGTTCGGCTTATAACGTTTTCTTCATCTTTTCTTCTTTCGTTCGTTTTCGTTTGCCTGGTCTTGTCTTGTTTTTGAGCTTTTGCTTTCACTCTGTTTGGTTACTCTGCGTCCACTGACTTGAACTGGGCTGCGTTCGCCCTTCTTTAATAACGGTTCAGGTAGTCGATGTACACGTGATCTGGCGAGTGGTGTGATTCCAAACCAGCCAATCAGCGTTGAGATGTAGGTGTTGCGGTTGACGTTGATATCTCGTACCAGCTCTCTTTTTCTGTTTATTTAATGCATCAGTCAAATCCAAGCGTGCCCATCCCCCCCCCGGGCCACCGCGGGGCATTTTCCTGTAAAGCACGTCCCGGGGGTTGGGCATTTGAACTCAAACCTTTGCCCGGGGGCGGGGCATTTGAAATTAAGGATTTGGAGGTTTTACGATCACCGATAACTTGATAATAATATAAAACAAAACAATACCAGTTTCAGAACATTTAACCACGATAGAATATTCAATATAAACCAGTCAAGTTGTAAAAAACGCATAAATTCGAACCACACCGCAAACTTTAAAAATAAATGCGCTAGAGCATGACGACAGCAAAACGCGCTAGAGTATGACGCACAATACTTGGTAGCCTGCAACGCAGGCGAAATACTTGGGCGATATATTAATCAGAGGGCATTCGCTCGAAACGTCGAAGAAAGTATTCTCTTTATGTTCAGGTAGTTGGATAACCTACTCTTCTTAGCCAAACAGTCCAGCTGTCCCCGGGGTGGGGGATTTGCTACTGATTTTTTGCCCCGCTGCGGGGCATTTTCACGTGTTTTTTATCCCTGCCCCCGGGAATTTGTCGCATATTTTCGAAAACTGTCAAAAGCCCGGGGGTTTGCCCGGGGGGGGGATGGGCACGCTTGGATTTGACTGATGCATAAGGCGTTGTCACACTTGTCGAGTCGGTTTTATGCATAGTCGATCAATATTTTTAAATGTTCATAACTTAAATAACTTTTCATAATCTTATAGCAAAACCTTCAAACTGTACGTATATGAACTTTATTTTACGACTTAACCTAACTTTTAAGTATTTTTTTAACGAACTAAGCTTTTGATGACGTAATGTTATAATTACTTGACCGTGCGAAATATTCTCAAGAATGATTGACGGCATAGCCCTAAGCATGCACACGTGTAATGTCAATGTACAGCTTAACATTGAACTTTGAATTATGCAAACACATCTGCCCACCATGCAAGATTCTTATCAGACTTGACAGTTTGAAGTATCATTTATCTAAAATTATGATGCCTAATGGACACGTAATTGACACTTTTGCGTAAGTTCGAAATGGTTTTTACTTTATCTGCCCTTTGTAGCAAAGAATGTCCATTATCCTCCCATTTGACGTAACTAATGTTTACAGTGGCCTGCGGTGCAAACTGAACTATTTTTAAACAATTATATATACTTTCGTAACCTACGAATTGAACGTTTAAGACGGCTAACCCCTGTATTGTAAAAGCTCACACACACTCGCACTTAAAGAGTGGAGGTTCAATCAGAGCTTCCCTTGAGTGTCAGTGCTGTTTCTGATTAGCTTCAGGGTTAGTGCCGTACCATACTATGTGAGTACTCACCCTCCAGCTATTCAAAAATAACACTGACACTCAAGGGAAGCTCAGATTGAACTTCCACTCTTTGAGTGTGAGTGTGAGTGAGCTTTTAAGCCTGGTTCACACGATGAAATAAGCATAAGCACAAGCGCAAGCATAGCGGAACGCTTTGGTGTGCTTATGCTTGCGTTGTTCTCACTGCGACGTAAGAACGGAAGGTTTTGATATCCTTACGTTAATGTCGGAACGTTTGATCTCTTATGCTTACGCTTGTGCTTATCTCACTCGTGTGAACCGGGCTTTAGAATACAGGCGTAAGACGCACTTGAATACGACGCTAATTTCTTATTCATCCGTCTAACTTCCCGTATTTATATTAGACGACTAAGTCGTCTCAGACATTTTTAAGTCCTCTCAGTCATTTTTAAGTCCTCTCAGTTGTGTTAGACGTCTTCTAATAAAAATAAAGCCAATAAGGGATATCCCTACGGACAAAAAATAGTAAGTACCCGGAGATAACCTGCGATGTTTGCCACAGTTGAAGTGGAAACGCTCTTCTTACATGCAGATGGAGCGACAACTGCATTTTGAATTGCAGCGATGTTTGCTCCAGCCGGAGATGTGAAAGGCACGGACACACGCTGTGCCACCAACACCCATGTTTGGCTGATGCAACTCAATGGCAGTTGAGTTTGGAACGTTAGTAGTTCTATCAACGTTATCCTCAACGTTGCCAACGTTGTAAAGAAGAACAATCCTATACCATATACTGACGTCAAAACGCTAAGATCATTATAGCGTTTTCACAAAATTTATAAAGGTCTTGACAACGTGGTAACAATGCCTTGACAACGTGGTAACAATGCCTTGACAACGTGCTTACCATGCTTTAAAGAATGTCAAATATCTCAAGTTTTTATCAAGCAATTTAGCTCAACTAGAATCCAAAACTTCAATAATTACATATATTTCATAATTATGATTTCTCAAACCAATCTATAATTCTTGACCAAACACACAAAGAATATAAACCGCATCGTTGTATTTGATAAGATGATGATACATCCAGCAGAGTATTTTCAACATGGTAAAAAGTCAAACATAAACTTGACAAAAGCCAGATTTGAACCTGCATATTAAGGAGTCATCCGTAAGTATCAACATTTTCACGAGGGCACAAACGATACGCTGGCGGGAGGGGGTTCATGACCAATGTACGGTATTTAAAATGTCGATGATAGACTCATCATAATCATTCCCGATGTTAATCGTTTAAGAGAACGCTTTGGGAGGAGGGAGGGGGTCGAGAAAAAGAGTACTCTGTATGCTTGTGAAAATGTTGATGATTATGGATGAAGTGAACATGCAGGCTGACGTTCTACCGATCGAGCTATTGAGTCAATTGGGGTGAGCACAAATTCAAAACCATAATTAGTCGCTCGAAATATTCTCGCGATGAGCTGACTTTTGAAATCTCAAGCAAACAAAATGTTCTGCTAACCAGGTATACCAGAAGTGATTCCCATGTCTGACTTGCGTAATATGTTGGTAGAAAATTGATTTCATAATTTTTCTTGCAGAGATGAAATTGAAAAACTGCAGTTGGAAAACAAACGACTTCTTGAGAAAGTGGATATACTTGAGACAAGAATCGAGCAACGAAACCTACAGGTATAGATACTGTATGGTAAATAGAATAAAGTGAAGGTTCTCACTCCTAGCTTAAACTCTACTAACCCCAAATATGATATTTGGTATGTGTAATATTTGGGTCATTATAAGACGAAATGTAATATGTCTTTGTTGGAAAAAACGTCTTTGTTGACTCCTTCCCTGTATCCAGATATGACGTCATTATGACATTAGATGAATTGAAAATTAGTATAATAATAATAATACAGTTTTAGGAGCATCCTACAGAGTCTCGATGCTCTTACAATAAGGTGAATGATGTTTGGTTTGTAAATGGAATACTCGATGGCTCGAGTATTCCATCTACAAACTCGACAAACATCTTATACTCTTAGTTCTATCGAACGAGATGCTGAGAAAATCTTGATATTTACCCATAGCTAATACTGGTATCACTCCCATCATATATACCGAACTTGCGGTTAATTTAATGCTCAGCAACTGTACTCTGTAGCTCAGTTGGTTAGAGCGCTGCACCGGAATCGCAGGGCCGCAGGTTCAATTCCTGCCAGAGGGCCTAAGTTGCATTTTTCGCAACTGCTCCTGGCTAGGTCTCAGTAAAAAATGTCGAGAAAATCCTGAATTGAAAATTAGTTTGCCTTTGTATTTTGCTGCTAAAGTTCATGTAATGACATTATATATGTAATAACATTATAAACCTTTTGTTGCAGGGTGATTTTGACCCGAGCAAAGTAAAGGTCGTTCACTTCTCTCAGAATCCGTTTACGCATGCACGTCAGATGAGGTCAGCTGAGCTTGAGAAGTTACGAGAAGAATGTGAAACATTGAGAAAGAAAGTAAAAATGTTAGAAGAAGGAGATAAATCAAAACCAACCAGAGTTGAGCAGATTGTTATTGATGAAGCAAGTCCTCATGAAGTCAAAGGTAAAATGCTTTGACAAAAACAAGACTCGTTAGTAGACACAATTTTTTCTCCAGTATAATGATCATTTCCCTATTTTAAAAAAATATTTACTTAAGTTTTTGTTAGGTTTGTTTAGTTTGATATTTGTTTGGATTCGTTTTAGTCTAGTTTTAATAGGTTCGGTGTGGTTAAATATTATATTAATATAACCCATGCATGTAGGTGAAAGATTAGCACCATAATAATTTGGCGATGTAAGTCTAGAATACTTTTAATTGGTGGTTTTAGCTCGTCTTATAATTGTATCCTCGTCTTATAATTGTATTCTCTTTCTATATATGCGTATAAATGCATCTGTTGATGAATCACAAATTAAGTTATTTGCAGTGATGTATTATTATGAACGAAATTGAAAACGATTCATAAATGAACTTGTTATTGATATATAGCTTTGTTTGGTTAATGCATAGTTTATATATCAATTTAGTTAAGTTCAACCAAGTTTGGTTTAGTTTACAGTAGTTTATAGTTTAGTTTGGTAATAGTTTAGTGGACTTACTTTGTAGCATTTTGATTTATAGTACATACTGGAAGTATAAAAGAAAAATATCCGTAACCAAACAAAGGTTTAGCTGGATTTCCAAAAGGCTATCGAAGTCATGCGTAAACTATGTTTTACGCGTGCAATCCGTACTACTAATATAGCCTTATCCCATCTTATAGTACCCTTGTTCTTGCACCGTTGGCTATATTTTAGACCTCTTTTGTCGTTTTTCCTAGATTTACAAGCTCAAATATCGAGTGCAGAACGAAAGAACAAGAGATTGAAGGAGGTTTTTGCCCAGAAAATTCAAGAATTCAGAGAAGCTTGTTATTCCCTGACTGGTTATCGTATTGATGCCGTCCAGGATCAACAGTACAAGTTGAAATCAATGTATGCAGAAAGATCTTCAGATTGTCTCCTGTTTCAGGTAAGTGTTCTTTAAAATTTGTCATTTTGCTGTTGGTGAAATATGGTGAAAAATTTGAACACTCAAATGTTGAGTGCACATGCAAGATGTTTCCACATGTTCGGAGTTGTGTTCTATTTTTGTTTAAATTTTCGGCTGCAAGTGGATTTCTTGAAAAAAGCCGCGCACTCTCAACTACAGTTACACTTTCACATGTCCCCAGACAAGTTGTGAAAATGCCGTTATACAACTAGGCAACGATTAGTTTGCTTGATTTGATTGCATGAGGACGTGCATATATCGCCATCCAAGTGCGTAAAAGATCTCGCCAAAATTACGTTTAATGTATCACAACAAATTTCGTTGACTTCACGCTGTTGAGAATTACAACGTATAGATATCGAAATCAAAAATATTTCAAAGCAGTTAATCATATAAAGCTTTATAACAAATTTTAATTACAAATCCATAAAAGAAGTTTAAAGAAGTGTCGTATCAAATCAATATGAAATATTTAGACGGTTTTGGTAAATGTTGATGAGCCAAACTCAGGACTTATATTGCATGGGTTTGAATATTTTTGCAAATGGCAGACGTTTTTGTCTCTCAGGTGAGTTTATTCTATATTCAAATAATCATTCATTTCCATGACAAATATACGTACCAACAATATGCAAAATTCATGTCACTTGCTAGTGTATAAACTTTTCAATAACCATATTTTAATCTTGTTTTATCTTACAAAACAGTCTTATTGGTTTACATTCTTGCCTTGCAAAGTGATTAATCCGTATGCTAAAGCATCTAAATACTTTATTGGCCCACCCCTTTTTTGTCTTAAATAATTCATTCTTGTGTTAATGCTAGTGGAACATTGTTTTTGGCCATTATTCTTGTCAAGATACCCTAAAGCTTCTCTTTCTTAGATAACTCAAACCAGTTCACCATTCTGGTCCAACATCATCCAAATTTGTTACCGCAACATGTTGGGTCTGTTTTAAAACAATGATATAGGTGCATGTATAGATGATGTTTTGTCCATGTTGGATCAATAGGGAGCTTTAGCAATGACTACGAGTGCGATATTCGTCATTTTCGCGTGTTGTTTGTATAGGCCATCTCGCAAAAGTCGTAGTCGTCGGGCTTTTGAGTACGAAATTTATCAAAAATCTCGTAGTCAAAAGCCCAACGACTACGACTTTTGCGAGATGGCGTATACAAACAACACGGCGTTTGGCGCGAAAATGACGAATCTCGTAGTCGTACTCGTAGTCATTGCTAAAGTGTGTGACTGGTTTGGGTGGGCGTTTACAGTGTAATGCTAATCATGGTAGAACTGTATTGTTTGTTTCCTTCTTTAAGCACCAACTTCACATCTTTTAAATTAACTCTACTTCGATGTTAACACAATGCGCATTGTCTTTGTCTTTAATTTATGTCTTCCGTAATGTTCAGTGACTTTTGTGATGTTGATCTTTACATGCATCTTTGGCCGTGTCCATATTTTAACATACATGCATGTATAAACTCTATGCATGTATTCTAATATGGTTGTAAAATAAATAGATAAATAGAAATATAAACAACATAATCCATTCTAATGTACAGTATATATTACAATATATTACTAGTGTAAGAACAATGTTGATTAGCCTACTATTAAAGACTTCTATTGTCCTACATAATCTATTTTTTCTCTTGCAGTGTAATGCTAATGGTAAAACAATGTTATTGGAAACGGATTTCTCACTTCAAGTTAAGAGTCTCATTGACCAGTATCTAATGCGGTGTAATTCAATCCCGGCATTCCTAAGTAGCGTCACTTTGGAACTCTTCGAAAGACAAACACAAATGATGAATTGAAAACGGCCAAACAGACTAAACATGAATGCTTATTTAGATAGGAGGTCAATTTAAGCACTTTATGCTCTAGCTTTTGTTACTACTTGCAAGTTTCCTTTAATATAAGGTGCACCTACAATAACTTTTTTATTCATTTGTTAAGAACTGGTAAACCGAAAATCATGGTGTGAAAGGTGCATTTACACGCTGCAATATGTGATTTGATGAATGGTAATGACAAATATTTTCAGTTGATGATGTCCTCAGATGATATTTGCCATGCATTTTTCAAATATCATTAAAGTGCATCTGAAATCGCCCCCACAAATCGCAACGTGTGAACATACCTTTACTGTATTCATGCGACTACAGTTTGATATAGAAATGAAACTAATTTTTAGATTGCTATTCCTACCTTTTCTAGGTGCGTTTTATTATATTCTTCGTGTGTAATAATAATGTAGAAGAAAATGTTTCTCGACTAAGATTGGTATATTTCAGTGCAGTTATGCAAAATGCAGCTGTGGGGAAATATGGAACAACATTCCAAAAATCTGTAGCACTCGTAAGAAAATCTGTAATAGAATATTTGGTCGTATACTAAGAACAGAAATATACCAATCACCTCAAAGCAGTTTTCAACGGAGGATTGCTACTGCAAACGTGCTCAAAGCTCAAAAACAAACATGATGGCCTATACTGAAGGTGTATAGTACAACAGCAAAACAACGAAGATATTAACATTGAGCTATCCCCTCGAGCATTTTCTTGTGTATTATATTCATAGGTGTAATAGGAAAGTTAACTTCCCCGATGGGCCAGATATTTTCTCCTATATCTTAGCTATATTTTACAAGTTAAATTGGAACGAAATTACTGTACATGCATACCTATTCTTGATTATTAAGTAAACGGTTTTTGTAAGTAAAATGTGGATCTGTGAGAATCTATTCGTTTTTAAGAAATTTTACTTTGCAAATAAATTAGTAAATAGTGCTTCCATAAATGGCGCTTCTTCCGACTCCAAGTCTTATCTAACATAAGATCCAAATCAGTAATTCGTTGTTGAGTCAGAAGCAGCTGTACAACGAAATGTTGAACTGTATTTCCTGTATGCACCAAAATAACAGTTACTATTTTTATCGCTTTTCACATCACATGAGTTTCCATTGCTAGCTGCAAATATGTGCGGGGTGAAGCCATTAGCCTGCCACCATTGTGAGGTACATTCAGGGCCGTATCTACGGGGGGGTTTGGGGGGGTGTGAAGGCACAAAACAATACAAGTCGGCACAAAAGAAGTAGGAACAAAAAAAGTCGGCACAAAAATAGAAAAAGGGAATTAATATTTTTTGTTAAAAATTAATTTGTAAGAAAAAACTTATGTATTGGTTAAATAGTAATATAAGAACGTTAGTAGTCCGGGAAAAAATTTTAAACTCCTTATTCCTCCCCCCCCCGTCGACAGATAAAAAAGGAGTTTTATGACAACAAACATTGTAAGTAGTCGGTACAAGTTCGTTTGGTAGTCGGTTGAAACCACCTTACACCCCCCCTGGATAATTTTCTGAGTACGGCCCTGGGTACATTCTGAGCATTTCTGTCCCATGACACTAATATGACTGGCTTTCTTGCATTCATCCCAAAATCTACCCATCAGATCAAAATCAGTGAACACAGCTCGGACGTAATCAGTGTTGATGTGACTAGTTGCTATACTAGTTCTACAGTTGTTTATTTTCTGCTTTGTTGTGGTGGGTTCATTTCCCGTCAAAGGTTTCAGCGTTAAAATAAGCTGTCAATATATTATATTCATATCTATAACTTGAGTAGAACTGTTTCCAATTTACATAGTTTTTTGCTTTACCCAAGGCAAACCTTTCATATATAATAACGTTGGACTATTTGTCAAATTCAGTAAGCAACAGTTTTGTAATCAAATTCTTACTGTTAAATTTGAAATAAAGATATAAGATCTAGGTTTAACTATATTATACTTTACTATAGCCGTAGGCTGTAGCTAGGCAATTATATTTTCTATGAATTTTTTGGACTAGAATTCTTCTAAAATTTGAACTACTACTACTCAAGTTATAGCTATGAATATTGACAGATTATTCTAACGCTAAAGCCCTTGACGGGTAATGAACCCACCACAACAAAGGCAAAGCAGAAAATAAACAACAGTAGAACTAGTAGCAACATAGGCAAAATGCTTTCTTCTGAGTTCTGGCTTTGTTTCAATATTTTGGCTCCGTAACAATGTAACAATTTGGAAAATGACACCAAGCAAAATAAGAAAACAATGTAACGACGAGGTTGCGAAATAAGTTAGCCAACATATTTCCACCCTTTTGTTGCTGCAAATTTACTTGCATAAATATTTACTTGCTAAAATTTTAATTTTATTATGCTTACAAAAAGGATATCACAAAAAAACCATGTAACAATTTAGTTATGCTTGGGTAATCAACTGTCTTTAAGACACTTCGAGCTGCAATTAATATCGTACGAAAAGTTTAGATGATTTGTTGCAGTTCGAACCGAACCCTTAAAGACGTTTCCAGCCCTTCTTTCCTCCTTGCTTAAGGTGCCTTATAAGGGACAAGGGTAATCCAAAATTTATTACTTTGGAGAGCAATAGAATTCTAGACTTATCATGCTGCTATACAAGATTATATTTAAGTGTGTATATGTTAGCAAAACTCATGGTCCTGACAGTTGCGACTGAAAATCTAGCGTCCCTTGTCTACAATAATTCCACAATTCGAACAAGTCACCCAAACATTCCGTGTAATGCACAGCTTTGATAATAATACCAGTGTACGATGAGGCTATCTTTTTCTAGATTCATGCAATCTACTATGTGTTACTTAATTAGAATGCAACTATCTATACTAATAAATCGATGTTATTAATAGCACATGTTTTCAACAACTCTCAATGTCCAAGAGGTCCATAATGTATGCATGTAGTTCGTTGGGGCTGCGTCATATCACACATAACATCCAATTCATCCCAAAATCTACCCATCAGATCAAAATCAGTGAACACAGCCCGGACGTAATCAGTTTTGTTCTCGACACCATATTGTGGGAAACTGCATGTAGCTCGCCAGTGAGTTGTCTTGTTCCTCAGGTCAGTCATTTGCTTCAGATTCATTCGATAGTTGGACCAATTAGGAGTATGTTCGTTTGCTGGGGCATCCTCATACATTGCTTTGTATCTGAATGGTTCCAAATCTTTGTTTTCTCTTGTAAAAGACATGATAAGAGTCCACACGGATCCAGGTTCAGACTCCATATCACAGTAAAGTGTGCGAGGTTTTTGTTGCCAATCAAGGATGATGTAATTCCCCGATGTGTTCCAACCACTGTTAAAGTGGTCAAGACAACTTCCATTTAACTGAGGTTTGATTACCTAAGGAAATTTAGAACATCAAGTAGTTTATATGCTTGTTAGAAATAATATGAGTAGTCCTCGCCGGAAGTGTTTTACCACCGTGGCCGAATTGGTTAAGACAACTTTTCTTGACATGCGGTAATATCTGACATCTTGTGGATATTTAGCAGGTGCAAAATTAATTATGTACGGGATTTAATTTTGATTCAACGTGAATAAATATTTGAATGAAAAGTTTACAGAACGCGTGGTTTGTGCATGAATAGCTTACACATGATTATTTCATTATTTGCATGCTTAGCAGGTGCAAAAATTCAATTATGTTCGGAATGTCTTCAGGGGCGCGCGTGGCTAATCAATCTTTGGATATATATTTGTATAGCTACAAATGAATGAAAGATGGACTACACTAAATCAGTAAATGGCTCTTCATTGCTTAAATTCTTAACTGCTTTTTCTAGTGGGCCAGTTAGGACCATCTCTTGATGGAAACCCGCTTCTCGCATGCAACTGCATGAAGGAAAACTATTTTCACAAAACGGCATATCGTAGATATCCCCGATTGCATGAAGAAGTGAAAATATTCTGGACAAAGAGAGACATTCTCGGAGTACTACATTAAATTTTGGGTTGTAAAAAATGCAAGATATCTATACCTGTTCCGTTATAATTTCCGTCGTCGGTCTGATCTCTGATTCGTGCGATGCTCCAGGTATCTGATAGAAGGTGTATCTATCATCTTTCAGGAACTCCAATGAATCTCCATCATCATTCTTGGTTTCATTATGTAATTCACAATTTTCTTCTCCATCATTAACAGAAGTAGGTTCAGCATAATTGAAAGACTTGCAACTTTTTTCCTCGAAACAAAACAAGACGCAATCCAATGGTGTCACTGTTCTTGAGCTTTGAAAAGCTTCTCGCCGAGAACGAATGCCTGGAAAAAGTCGATACAGTATGGGACTTGCTGTAAAATGCAGTAAAATGCGCAAAAAAGGGTTACTAAAATACACATCATGGAAGGCAATAAATTCTTATGCGTTACTACTTGTGTTTACCCTAACAAGATGGCATTTGTAGATGAAACTGTATTGCAGTGTACTAACAATATCACTGATAATAGAACGAAATGGAATAGAGTATGGAACAGAAGAGAACAGTACATTGCCATAACATATACCTTGTTTGATTTGATAAAATACTCCACCATCTCCATATACTTCGGCTTCTACATCTGTGGCTACGCTCATCCCCAATATGATCCAGAATATTGTAGGTTGAATGTTCTTGGAAATCATGATATAAGAATAACGTGTTGATCGTCTAAAAATAAATTTGTAGACATTTTATCTTTAAAATAAGTTCAACATATTTACAGTTGCATCTTCTGCTGTTGGATATTTTTTAGACTTGTTGTTTAATTAAGACCTATATATATTCGTTGATTAATATCGATATATTGGGCAGTATATAGTTCATCACAATTTCCAATATATAATCTTACCGAACATGTTACTAAATAACTAGAGAATGCATACATATATATTAATATGGAGAGGAAATAATATATTTCTTAATTGTTTTCAATAAATATAAAATATTTACCTTGCACAACTTCGGCTTTTGCAGAAAGGATCGTTTTTTGATGTGTCGTCTTCAAACATCTGCACTATACTGAAGGGTGACGTGGCTACATGCAGCCAGGTATGGCCGGTGTGTATCGAGTGAACGTAGGTGTTGCATAACCGAACTATTCACATATATTATGACTATTTGTGTATAACATACAATTCATTCATTTTTATGCCCTGTCATGTACTTGTGAGACGGATTGTCTTTTCGAGCAATTTGATGGGTTAATGCGCGCCAGATATTTTTGTATTATTTTTTAAACTACTGTTGTCAAAGAAGACGCGCTGTTAATTATTATGCAAATGAAATAATTGTTAGTATCTTTATTATTAGCATGACAAAATTACTGGATGCTGATTGGTTAGAGGAGTACAATTATTTCATTAATTGTACGTACAATTACAATTATTTGATTTTCCCAAAACAAACAAACTAGCGGAAATTTTGTCATGCTAATAATAAACAAGTAATCATGTTGCTCGTACAATTAGGGATTAATAATTAAAATTAGGGATAAATATTATTAATTGTACTCGCCATCGCATGATAACCTATACTAAACAGGAGTTGCTAGAAGTGACACATCAAATCACATATAATTATGTACATAACAGGAAAATTTTGAAAATTGTGAAATTGCTTTCAAGTTCTTGGCTTTTAATGTAAATAAGCATCATGCAAACAGGAAAAGCAATATAAACACCTTTTAAAGCCACGCAAATAAATCGAAATACCCAGACGAAATACTTGGCAAACCGTAGATCGGTATAAACATAACAATCCTAATATTGATGTAATTTTTAATATCGCTGTAGCACCAGTTATTTTAATAAATTTTGTTTTTAGAATAGTTCATTTTCTATAATGTTATAAGGCTTTATAACAGCTGCAAATGTTTTGAATTTTATCCCAAGCTTTCCTTCGATGAATATTGTTAAATATTTTCATAAACATCTTGTATCGATTATTCGTCTTTCTACATTCGGTCAGAGGTTCACATAAATATATCCAAATAATCCATGCCGAGACATGTTGAATGTAGCTATATCAGTACATGTAGTTGCATGCGGGGTGCATCGTCATACACCAAGTTAATCTTAGTTTTCAGTGGTAAAAGTGGTCAAACCAAGCGAGTGTTTTTCATTTACGAGATATTAGAGACCTTAAGATTGACGTTTACGGCAAACCACAAACCGCTGTGAAAGTTGATGTTTTTGCTGTTGTAATTCACCAGCTTTTACACAAATTTGGAAAGATATCAAACATTCGTACAACTTACGAAATTGTGCACTAATCAATTAACAAAGTGTAGTCACCTTTGGCGTTCTCGGCAAACCAGGAAACTACATCTTGAGGTTCGAGGTTTACCGTTGTACGCCTACGAGTGCCTTTAGGCGTTCAAGCATGAAATTTATACGCCAAATGTAAACTTCAAACCTCAAGATGTAGTTTCCTGGTTTGGCGAGAACGCCAATGGTGATTAATCTTGTTTAATTGATTAGTGCACAATTTCGTAAGCTATACGGGTGTTTGATATCTTTCCAAATTTGTGTAAAAGCTGGTGAATTACAACAGCAAAAACCTCAACTTTCACAGCGGTTTGCGGTTTGCCGTAAACTTCAATCTTAAGGTCTCTAATGGGCATTAATCCTCGTGCCATGAAAATGGCTTTTTTGAAGCGTTCTTGAAAAGTAGTATTGGTGAATGGTGAAATTCTATACATGGTGTCACAAAAATAATATATACCCCCAACCGTTCGCCTTCTAGAATCACATAAGATGGCGACACAAATGTTCCTGAGGAGAAGCGGAAGTAAAGAGCCTGACTTGCGAGGTTGTATTCTAACTTGTCCAATTATGCAAATTATGTGAAATATAACCGAAAATGTGTTATGTCTTATGAAATCAAAATATTCAAATTGGTTAGTTTCGACACGGTTTATGATTTGATAGCTAAATCTTACAAATTCAATACTGTTCACGATCTGATTACGCAATCAACGGGTCTTTTCTACAAATATATTTTTAAGTTACAGTAAATGATGAGGAGCAGCTGCGAAAAATGCAACTGTAGGCCACCTGGCAGGAATCGAATCCGCGGCCTTGCCTATTCCGCTACAGCACTCTGCCAACTGAGCTACAGAGTGATGCCAATATTTGTTAATGACACTGGCGGACAGGTCCGAAGTACTGGAGTTACAAATTAACGTGGCCGGACGTTTGGCCGACAGACATTTGGCCGACAGACACTAGACCGACAGACGTTTGACCGACATGACCTTTCACCGACAGACATTTAGCCGACAGGAAATTTGGCCGACAAGACATTTAGCCGACAGGACATTTGGCCGACAAGACATTAGGCCGACAGGCAATTCACCGACAATGCGAAGATTAGCATCTTGAAACCTAAGATATGAGTGAAAACAAGATAAGAGGGATATTTCGAAAAATCATCATCAGACTAACTCCGATGTTGATGATGATGATTGATTTTATCATGGAATTCAGATGCTAATTCTCCTAGTTAGGAGAATATCAGCAATTTATGCTTAGTTACTTGGTTAATGAGCTGTCTTCGAGAGACCTTTGGGGGTACATGTGGTCACTCTTCCACCCTGGGTAGGCTGAACGGCGGGTCAGGAGCGCTATAGCACACACCCCCCAACCACCCCCCCCCCCCTGTGGTTTCTGCATGTCAAATGTTCTACTGAACGCAGGAAATGCTGTTTTAAAATTCAGCTTCTCAGAATTTTAAATTCAAAATTTAGAAATTTTGTCTACCCACCACACCGCATATCACCACCCTCCCCCTGACTCGTCTCCAGTCGCTCGGGATGAGCGAGCCAAATCAATCTTCCGTGACTGGATGAAAAATATACGATTACTCTGAAAACAACAGAATTCTAGAGTCCACCTTACTACAAGATTTAGTTAATAAATACAAAGTGATGTGTGTAATTTAATGAAGCTGCATGCGGCTTAAAACTGGCGTTCTTTCTCTATTATTCTACAATTTGAAGTACAAAGTCACATATACCATTCAGTCCTTGCAGATATACATACAGGTAATACCAATGTATGATGAGAGTAAATAATTCTAGATTCATGTAATTTACGATGTTTTACTTAGCGTCATATCACAAATAAGATCCAAACCAGAAATTTGTTGTTGAGTTAGGGGTAGCTGTGCATCGAAATGTGGTATCGTAACTGTAGTACGCACCAAAATAGACGTTTCCATTAGTAACTTGTATATCACAAGATGACGAACCTGAAATATGTGGAGTATACCTATATTGCCACGACCTCGCGGTACATTCTGAGCAAGACTGTCCATTCACACTAATATGAATAGCTTTCTTGCATTCGCCATAAAATTTACCCATCAGATCAAAATCTGTGAACACAGCTCGGACGTAATCAGTGTTGATGTCGACACCATATTGCGGAAAACTGCATGTAGCTCGCCAGTGGGTTGTCTTGTTCCTCAGGTCAGTCATTTGATTCAGACTCATTCGATAGTTGGACCAATTTGGAGTATATTCGTTTGCGGGGACGTCTAAATACATTGCTTTGTTTCCAAATGATACCAAAAAATCTCTGTTTGCTCTCGTGAAGGACATGATGATCCACACGGATCCCGGTTCAGATTCCATATCACAGTACACTGTGCGAGGTTTTTGTTGCCAATCAAGGATTATATAATCACCAGATCTTTTACTGCCATGTTTAAAATGATCAAGACAACTTATGTTTAAGAGAGGTCGTATTTCCTAAAAGGAAACATCAAGTAATTTGTATGCATATGAGAATCATAACTTTAGTTCTCGTCGGATGTTTAACGACCATGGCCGAATTGTTTACGACAACTTTTCTTGACATGCGGTAATATCTGACATCTTGTGGATATTTAGCAGGTGCAAAAATTTAATTATGTACGGGATGTGTTTAGCAAAGGTGCGTGTATGGCTAATCGATATCTGGATATGTCTTTGTATAGCTAAAAACAAATGAAAGATGAACTAAACTAAACTAAACTAAACTAAACTACTGTAATTGACTTCTATTTGCACCTTATAGTTCTATAAATCCTTAATTGCATGCTTTCCCTTTAATCGATCCTCTTCTCACTCTCGAAATTGTATTCAGAAAACTATATATATTGCAAGAATCGAACCCCGGTTGCAGAAGTGACAATAGGGAACTTTACGAGTACAACTTTGAGCATGTATTAGCAGATATTTAACGGGGAAATGTTGTAGTCGTTCTCGTAGCCGTCGTCAAATCTAAAGTTCCCTAATAGGGAGCTTTAGCAGTGACTACGAGTACGACTACCAGTACAAGATTCGTCATTTTCGCGCCAAACGCCGTATGTTTGCATATACGCCGTCTCGCAAAAGTGCTTGGTATTCGTCTGGCTTTTGACTACGAGATTTATCAAAAATCTCGTACTCGTAGTCACTGCTAAAGCACCCTAATAATGTGGAAAAATAAAGAGACAAACGAGGTTGAGGTTGAAATTTGGTTTATGAAAAGGAAAAGATAGATACCTGTTCAGTTACATTTTCTTTCGTCTGTGTGTTTTCTGATTTGTACGATGCTCCAGGTATCTGATAAAAGGTGTATCTCCCATCTTTCAGGAACTCCAATGAATCTCTACCATCATTCTTGGTTTCATTATGTAATTCACAATTTTCTTCACCATCATTGACAGAAGTACGTTCAGCATAATTAAAAGATTTGCAAGTTTTTTCCTTGAAACAAAACAAGGCACAATCCAGTGGTGTCCTCGCTGTTGAGCTTTTGAATGCGTTTCGCTGAGATCGAATACCTGGCAAATTTGATAGTGTTTGAGGACATGAAACTTGCAGTGAAATGCACAAAAAGCAACTTTAACTAATTTTACTGACTGATTACTTTCGTTTAGCCAATATGGATTGCACTTAATTGAGGTCGCAAATATTGGTTGTTTAAATTAAGAATGGGCAACTGCGTTGCAAATCCTGCGTTACTACATGTGTTTTTACAAACAAGTGTATATTTCATTTCTAGACATTACTACATTACAATATATCCGAAATATCATTAATATTGGATTAGAATGGAAGACAACTGCGCATTGCAGCCATTGAAAATCTGCTACCCACGAGTGAATACAAACATTGTAGGTCTGAAAATCATCTTCGATAACATTTTCTACATAATATACCTTTTTTGATTTGATAAAATACTCCTGAACCATCTCTATATGCTCTGACTTCTACATCTGTGACTACGTTTATCGCCAAAATGATCCAGAATATTGCACGTTGAATGTTGTTGGAAATCATGGTATAAGAATAACGAGTTGGAATAGTTGATCGTCTACATGCATAAAAAGAAATTTGTATCTTTATAGTTTAACATATTTACAGTTACATCTTATACGCAGTTGAATATCTACTTTTTAGTTTTGTTATTTAAATCCATATGTATAATATTGATTGATTGATATCTATATAATGCATAGACGGTAGTATCTACAGGCAGTATCTTCCAAGCCCCATTTTTATATATAGTTAGCCATGTTTTCAAGTGACGTAAACTGCGTATTTTTCAAATATCAGTGAACCCTAGGTCTAAAACAGGCCCGAAAAATGGCAACGTACCTTTAAAAGTGCACAAATTTAGTTATGTATGGGATGTGTTTTACAAAATATTTGTGCATGGCAAATCGATCTCTGGATATATATTTGTATGGATAAAGATAAAAGAAAGATGAAGCACAGTTAACTACAGTAAATTAACTTCTATTTATACTAAATGGCTCTATAAGTTTTTAGCTGCTCTCTCTTAGAGGTCCAGTAAGATCCATCTAATAGAGAGTTTAAGCTTCACGTTTGAGGGCAACGGCAAACGGCAGAGTCGAATTTTCGCTTAACTTCTTCGCTCCTTATTTTCTTTCTTATCTCAGAAGAATCATCATATATTACAGTTTTAAATTTCACATTTTCTCTTTATTGCCTTATAACGTAAATTTTTTCTTCGCCTGGCGTTTGTCGTTTGACGTACGAACGCGAAGCTTAGACTCTCTATTAACGAGTTCGGTTACGTGCAGAGTTTTCTTGCGAGGATTATTTTCCCGCAGTTCAAATTCCGCGAAACCTGGCGCAAGTTCTAATACCGCAGAAGTTAAATCCTTTCTTGCTATTGCTATATAGACATGGCTATTTTAAATATTTACACTAACGACTAAAGTTTTTACCTATAGCTACAATCTTGGATTTGAAACAGCTCGTCTTTGTACTTTGTTATTAGGGACCTTAAGATCTACGACGACGCGGCAGTCGACAACGCCATATAAATATGTGAATATAAAGAGACCGTGATTGAACAACGTTCTTGTTTTAGCTCACAGCTTTTTGTTCATGACTTTTCAAACGTTTCAACTGCAGTTATCGACTACAATGCAGGCTGTAAAAACAAACGTGAAATGCAGCTATTCATCCTTCTGACTTGCCGTCGTCCTGAGGACGTAAAAATGCTCTAGTTGGCGTCGTGAACAAGACAGAGACGACGTCGAGAATTCTCTTGGGACTACAAGTTTTTCCATTGCTTTATTACAAGCGAAAAACTTCATTGTTAGAAGGGCCGCGTCGTCGACGTTGGCGTTGTAGATCTTAAAGTGCACCTCACCTCAAATTTTTTTTTTGGCTTTATCAAATCTTGGGATGATTTCTAGTATATCCGTGAAATTTTTTTTTTTTTTCAAATCGTTTCGATTTTTTATGGTTTTGAACTTAGCTTTCGATGGTCCTGGGCCGTCGTATTTCATACCCACAAAGAGCCTGGGTCTAGCCCATTTTCTGACGTCACGCAAGGTAGTAGTCGGCTAGTAGCTTGATCGGCTTGTATTTCAGTCGCTATTTCGGCTTTGTGCTGCCTGATCAATCGAAGTTTTTACTGTTTTTTTTTTTCTGGCCATGTCTAACCAACCATGCAGGACTATGCACACAGGATATATATAATTGCTATATATAGAATCAGCTTTAGAAGAAAGATCAGCTTAATTAATATGCCTATATGCCATATCTGTAAGACTGTATTATTTAGTTCGAGTACGCTGAAAATCCAACTTTCGCACGCGTGTAGGCATCTAAAACTACAACTTGTTTACATGATATAGGTCAATATATATAATATACCAAAAATCGCCTTTTTCTGGGCCTTATTTGATATGATAGCATGATTATTGACTTTGATTATTGACTTCAGTATACGTAAAAAAGCAATCTTAGTACACACAGCACAATAATTGTGATATATTTTCGTCGAACATACATCGATTTTCGTGCACATTTTCGTCGTTTTTTCATCACATGAACTATATATACGTATCATCGTATAAGCGTAGAATGAAAGCTCTGAGAAACGAAAACATTTTACGTACAGTTGTAGGTCTGATATAAGCTGATTTATTATGTTAGTATCACTTATAACAATATTAATAAAATGAATATTACTCACAAGTCTTTCTCGCAAGCTAATCGCGGCGCATCGCGAAAAATAAATTTTAAAATATAAAGCTATTTTGTTGATAAACACATGTTTTATGCATGCATGGATAAAGCTGTAAGTTGTCGAACACGCTCATAGTTGTTTCTGTAGTTGTTACGGGCAAATAGATCGGTTGTATATCGGCAAATAGGATATTCCGTATCTTTAAACCGGTATCCGTTCTTTGGTAAAGCTGCTTGAAAGTCTTAAAAACATAAAAAAAAAACATAAAATTACACATGTTATATACATAATAATGTAATAGATACATATTGACAAATAAAGCCTTGTTTTATTGGGGATAGGCCAAGCTCGTTTTCTGCCCGGAGGTATTATTCTGGCAACAAAAAGTGTACGCAATTAAACACACTAAAACTTCTAAAAATACATAATCCTGGGAATTTTTTCGTGACAATTTTGTTGATGGCTATGCATGTAAGATGCATAGATCGAAATATCTATGAGAGATGTGATTTTAGATCTAAAAGAGCATAAGAATACATTTATATATGTAGGTCGCATTCTGAGGTATATTATATCATGGGGTAGGAAAAGATATATATATTTGGAATTTGCATGACGGCACGATTTTTACGTTGACGAGTCTTGCTCGTGACGTCACGAAATTTACTCGTTCCAGACTCCTCGTAACGACGGCCAAGGACCACATCAAAAAAGTGCCACCAAAAATAAAAAAATGAAAAAATGAAACGAAATGACCAAAATGAATTAAAATTTTCACGGATACACTAGAAATGATGCCAAGATTTGATATAGCCAAAAACAATTTTTGGGGTGAGGTGCACTTTAAGCTCCCTATTCTCTTAGGACAGCTGCGGGTAGACTGCAGGTGGGTGCGGGGAGGTATAATGTGACAGATATCTCATTTTGATCGAGTGAATTTAAGTGTTTTCTTAACCTGATCGTGACAAGTGTGTTTTTGTACAAACAGACTCCAATATGAAATATAAGTAATCTCCCTTCACCTGTCTACCCAAGCGCTATATAAACGTATGATATATATTTTTCGTATATCACGAATTGTCTCACATGGACAGAAGAGTCAATGTCGACTAAAATAATATATCTTGGTAGTAAAAATCATCAAATTAGTCCAACAAATGCATAAGTATACAATAGTCAATACATGCATATCCATAATTCATGAAAATTAACGGGAAATGAAGTACCGGTCAATATACTCCGCTCTCTGCATTACTCTGGACTCGCATTTTCCGGAAGATCACGCTATGACGGAAGTGAATAAAACCAGAAGATCATTGGCTATGACATCAATACCGTTGGCATTTATAGAGTTTCAATTTAAATATTCGAGAAGTATTAACTTGCGTGAACTAATGCCGTATTTTTGATCAAGATTCAAGATCATTTTAAGTCTTTAGCGTTTTGAGTTTCGGGAAGACATTTACGTTAGCGATAAAAACGTAAATATGACTAAAATTTTAACTTAAAACTACAAGATGTTGTTTTTTTCATATGCAGAAAAGAAAACATCTTGTAGTTTACCTTATCACAACCCGCAGTACCCGCATCTATATATATATATACATGAACTTGCGGTTAACGCTTGGCAACTGGACTCTGTAGCTCAGTGGTCATAGCGCTGCACCGGAATCGCAGGACCGCAGGTTCGATTCCTGTCGGAGGACTTAGAGTTGCATTTTTCGCAGCCGTTCCCGTTCAGGTCTAAAAATATTGTATATATTATTTCACTCGAAATATCAACCACCTAAACCTTCTACCTAAAATTTTAACTGTCACAGTACTATATATTTTGCAATAGCATGTTTGAAACAGTCATGTTTTTATAGAATTTGTCTAATTTTGCATTTGGCGAATTTGACTAAAATGTTTCAGTGATGACTGATGTAAGTTTAGCGTTTATGATATCAACAAATACGAGGTGATTTTATAGAATGATCGCAAAATACTGCATACATTTATGGATTGTACACTATAACTGAGTGTTTTTGAGGAATATGAAATTTGAAGTTATTAAAGAATTTGAAAGTAGATGAACAGCACATTTCCGATATATGTTATTATATTATTTCGGGGCTGTTATATTTTGGATAATATTGATATATTTTCCATATAAACTCACACCACCATGAATATCGGTCGTCGAATATGTAGGTTTAAAGACCGTTTATTGAAATATCTTTTATGAAGTAGTTAGAATACACGATTTCTGGATTGCACACCAAAAATTATGCCGACGGCTACTCTATTACATATTGTAAGCCAATTTTTTGGTTGATGTTACATGAAGTTTACCATTTCAACGACAAATGTAAATATTAGTGGCAAGGTAAGAGGTAAAACAAGGTAAGAGGAATATTTCGAAAAATCATCATCAGATTAACTCCAATGTTGATGATTATGATTGACTTTTATCTTGGAATTCAGATGCTAATTCCCTAGTTAGAAGAATATCAGCAATTTATTCTTAGTTACTTAATGAGCTGTCTTCCAGAGACTTTTTAGGGTACATGTGGTCGCTCTTCCACCCTGGAAGGAGCGCTATAGCACACCCTCCCCCAGAATACCCTCAAAAATCTGTCAGATGTTCTACTGAACGCAGGAAATGCTGTTTCAAAATTCAGCTTCTCAGAATTTTAAATTCAAAACTATCATCACCCTCCCCCTGACTCGTCCGCAGTCGCTCATCCCGCGTTGAGCTAAATCAATCTTCCGTGACTGGATGAAAAATATACGATTACTCTGAAAACAACAGAATTCTAGAGTCCACCTTACTACAAGATTTAGTTAATAAATACAAAGTGATGTGTGTAATTTAATGAAGCTGCATGCGGCTTAAAACTGGCGTTCTTTCTCTATTATTCTACAATTTGAAGTACAAAGTCACATATACCATTCCGTCCTTGCAGATATACATACAGGTAAAACCAATGTATGATGAGAGTAAATAATTCTAGATTCATGTAATTTACGATGTTTTACTTAGCGTCATATTACACATAAGATCCAAACCAGAAATTTGTTGTTGAGTTAGGGGTAGCTGTGCATCGAAATGTGGTATCGTAAGTTCGTAACTGTAGTACCCACCAAAATAGCAGTGTCCATTAGTAACTTGTATATCACAAGATGACGAAAGTGCAATATGTGGAGTATAGTATAAATGCCACCACCTTGCGGTACATTCTGAGCAAGACTGTCCATTCACACTAATATGACTAGCTTGCTTGCATTCGCCATAAAATTTACCCATCAGATCAAAATCTGTGAACACTGCTCGGACGTAATCAGTTTTGTTCTCGACACCATATTGCGGAAAACCGCATGTAGCACGCCAGTGAGTTGTCTTGTTCCTCAGGTCAGTCATTTCATTCAGACTCATTCGATAGTTGGACCAATTTGGCGTATATTCGTTTGCGGGGACATCAAAATACATTCCTTTGAATGATTCCAAGAAATCTTTGTTTTCTCTTGTAAAGGACATGATGAGAGTCCACACGGATCCCGGTTCAGACTCCATATCACAGTAAACTGTGCGAGGTTTTTGTTGCCAATCAAGGATGGTGTAATTCCCCGATGTTTTCCGACCACTGTTAAAGTGGTCAAGACAACTTCCATTTAAATGTGGTTTGATTGCCTAAAAGAAATTTAACGACCATGGCCGAATTGGTTAAGACAACTTGCCTTGACATGCGGTAATATCTAACATCTTGTGGATGTTTAGCAGGTGCAAAAATCTAATTATGTACGGGATGTTTTTAGCAAATGTACATGCATAGCTAATCAATCTCTGGGTATGTCTTTGTATAGCTACAAACAAGTGAAAGATGAACCGCACTAAACCACTGTAACTGACGTCTATTTGCACCTAATAGCTCTCCCTAGAGGTCCATTAAGTGGAGGTCCTTAGACTGAGACGAAATTGTAATATATTGCAAGAATCGAACCCCGATTTTAAAAGCGACAATAATGTGGACAAAGAAAAGGACATTCTCCAAGCACAAGTTTGAAATTTAGTTTTGGAAAAGACAAGATAGATACCTGGTCAGTTACATTTTCTTTCTTCAGCAGTTTGTTTTCTGATTCGTGTGATATTGCAGGTATCTGATAAAAGGTGTATCTATCATCTTTCAGGAACTCCAATGAATTTTCATCATTATTCTTGGCTTCATTATGTAATTCACAATTTTCTTCACCATCATTGACAGAAGTAGGTTCAGCATAATTGAAAGACTTGCAAGTTTTTTCCTCAAAACAGAACAAGACACAATCCAATGGTGTCCGCGCTGTTGAGCTTTTGAAGGCTTTTCGCTGAGATCGAATACCTGGCAAAATTTGATAGTGTTTGAGGATATGAAACTGGCAGTAACATGCGCAAAAAGCAATTTTAACTGACTGATTACTTTCATTCGTCTAGGCCATATTAGATTGTGCATTTGAGGTCGCCAATGTCAGTTGGTTTTTTGAATAAGAAATTCTTAAAAATACGTTACTGCGATACAAATCCAATGTTACTACTAGGTGTTTTCCCAAACAAGTATATTTTTCATTTCTAGCAATTATATTGCAATATATCCATAATATCATTAATATTGGATTAGAACAGAAGCAGTGCCTTTTTAAGGCATTTTCACTGGTGGGGCAAAAGGAAACATTTTTTGTCAAAACGGGGGAATGCGGGCTGTCCTCAGATAATATATATACATTCAAAATAGCGTACACTCGTCCGGGCCAGAATTGATGTGACTGGGGGGAATCCAATAATTGAGGGATTAGTTCGTTAAAAACGGCCCTGAACGAAAGAGAACAGCGCATTACTATATTGAAAAGCTGCTCTGCATGAGTCAATACGAGCACTGTACGTCTGAAATTCGCCTTCAGTAATGTTTTCTACGTATATACCTTGTTTGACTTGATAAACTAGTTCATCATCTCCATATTCTTCGGCTTCACCAGTGGCTACGTTCATCGCCAAAATGATCCAGAATATTTTACGTTGAATGTTGTTGGAAATCATGATATAAGAGATCTATAATAGTTTTAACATATTTATAGATATCTAGCGATGTTTTCAAATGACCTTATCTGCAATGTTCAAATATAATTTAACCTTAGCCCTTCGGTCTAATACTTGCCCAACAAATGGTATCTGCGCAGATGTACCTAAAAGGTCGAAAGGTTTTAGCTGAGCGAAAAGTAATCCGGAAAAATTATAATTCATGTTCATTTTGCTTGGCTCTACTCTTAAGCATGCCGCATTCCAAATATCACAACACGTTTTCATCACAATTTCCAATGAATAATTTTAACGACCACGTATCTAAATAACTAGATAATGTACTTAACTGTTTTCAATAAATATATATAATTATATGTATTAAATATTAAAAAATTACCTTTTACAACTTCGGCTAGTTTAGAAAAAGTCGTTTTCGATGTCTCCTCCTCAAAGATCTGCAGTAAACTGAACCAAGACGTGACTATATATAGACAGCTACAATATGGTCGTTATGTCTCGAATGAACTATTTGTTTAATTATCGGCTAATTACCTGCATTCTTCTCACACGAAGTGCTAAAAACCATATTTAATATACCAATTACCGGCAGAAGTAGTATATTGAACCGAAATATAGCTAGATATACAAATTTAAGAGAAATATCAAGGCATCACACGAGAAATCTATCCCGTAATTGACTTTGAAAGTTTGAAAAAGCATAATTTAACTTATGTCAAACCTGCTTGCGCTAGACTGTAGCGGTCATATTATAATTTTGTACTTTACAATATAAACTATATCACTGATATAAACTATATCACAATAGTTCCAAGCTCTGTACATGAAGGCTACAAAGCTAATAGTCTTGATAAGAAAACAAACATTTGAAGGATTATTTTATCACAATAATCAATATATCTGTGTTCAGCACCGTTAAGCTACCTATAATACCTATTGCGCATTTGATCATATACTATAGCATGTTAATTTGCGCAACATAAATATTAAATATTATTATTATACAAGCAATGCAATATTTTGTCATAATAAAATTTAGACATATTTAACCGGCAAAGTAAACTAAAGCACGAACAAGGCACATCACGCTACTAACTACCAGACGAAGTGCGTGCCTTCGCTCGAAACGTCGAATTTCATGCTTAATTTTCAGATCGTTTGATCCGAAAGACCCAAAGGATATTGTAGAAAACATTTTCGTGTTCAAAATATCCATTTAGGGACCAAAAGAAGAATTTGTTATATTTTGGACCCACTAAGATGGTCTTTTAGGACCCACTAAGATGGAAGTTTGCTAAACGACTAAACTCAATTTTGTATGAATATTGTTTCTTTGATATAATCACGATACATTACCATTCATTGACTACTAAGATATCATTATTTTCAATGAAGAAGTTGGTTTTTTTTGTACGATTTAATTTCCTGCAGCCTAAACTCAATATTTTCGCGCTGTTCAAACTCGTGCACCTTAAAAAGGAACAAAATGAGATGATATTTGCCTAATTAGATGTTCTGAATTATTATGTTTTAAATAAATAATTTAAAGTTTTAAGGAATGTTTAGACGTCGGCTTGGCTCTGTTTAAAACAAAAAGTCTTTGTCCTTACCCCGCCGCCAAGGTGCGTTGGATTCGTTTGCACAAAAACACGACATGTTTTTAGTCTTTTCAAAAATTTGTTTTTGGCTATTTTGACAGCTGGCTAACTCCTGCCTAATATATTCCCTTTAATACCTATTTTGACAATGCCTCATAAAAAAAATATCGAAAAGTTGGACTGAGTTTGTATGTAGCTATATATGAGGCAGGGGCCCAACTTCGAGCGTTAAGACAAATTTCTCTCTGTTCTCTCCGGCTTGCTAAGTGTGTCGTATGAGGATAATACACTGTAAATTAAAAAGGGCTGAAAAGCATGTGATTCACTGTAAAGCGTGTGATTCACTGTAAAATTAAAAAGGACTGAAAAGCAAAAACCTTTTTCCTGTCGTTTTTGACCGAAAAACTTCACTTTTTTAGCTGTTTCAGCCATTTTCAACAGGCTTACATAGCCTCGAAAGGCAATAGAACTCGCGGCACCATGTTACCACGGCATTATTTATTAATCAATCTTTCACTTTTAAGTGTGAATAAAAGCAATATATATTACAAAGTTATGTGCCTAATATAGAGCAACCGAAAAGTTGCGACTGAAGAACTAGCTGGTTTTTATCACAATAATCAATATATCTGTGTTCAGCACCGTTAAGCTACCTATACAAGCAATGCAATATTTTGTCATAAGAAAATTTAGACATATTTAACCGACAAAGTAAACCAAAGCACGAACAAGGCACATCACGCTACTAACTACCAGACGAAGTGCGTGCCTTCGCTCGAAACGTCGAATTCCATGCTTAATTTTCAGATCGTTTGATCCGAAAGACCCAAATGATATTGTAGAAAACATTTTCGTGTTCAAAATATCCATTTAGGGACCAAAAGAAGAATTTGTTATATTTTGGACCCACTAAGATGGTCTTTTAGGACCCACTAAGATGGAAGTTTGCTAAACGACTAAACTCAATTTTGTATGAATATTGTTTCTTTGGTAACCACGATACATTACCATTCATGGACTATTAAGATATCATTATTTTCAATGAAGAAGTTATTTTTTTGTACGATTTAATTTCCCGCAGCCTAAATTCAATATTTTCGGGCTGTTCAAACTCGTGCACCTTAAAAAGGAACAACATGATATTTGCCTAATTAGATGTTCTGAATTATTATGTTTTAAATAAATAATTTAAAGTTTTAAGGAATGTTTAGACGTCGTCTTGGCTCTGTTTAAAACGAAAAGCCTTTGTCCTTACCCCGCCGTCAAGCTGCGTTAGATTCGTTTGCACAAAAACACGACATGTTTTTAGTCTTTTCAAAAATTTGTTTTTGGCTATTTTGACAGCTGGCTAACTCCTGCCTAATATATTCCCTTTAATACCTATTTTGACAATGCCTCATCAAAAAATATCGAAAAGTTGGACTGAGTTTGTATGTAGCTATATATGAGGCAGGGGCCCAACTTCGAGCGTTAAGACAAATTTCCCTCTGTTCTCTCCGGCTTGCTAAGTGTGTCGTATGTGGATAATACACTGTAAATTAAAAAGGGCTGAAAAGCATGTGATTCACTGTAAAGCGTGTGATTCACTGTAAATTAAAAAGGGCTGAAAAGCAAAAACCTTTTTCCTGTCGTTTCTGACCGGAAAACGGCACTTTTGGAGCTGTTTCAGCCCTTTTCAACAGGCTTACATAGCCTCGAAAGGCAATAGAACTCGCGGCACCATGTTACCACAGGATTATTTATTAATCAATCTTTCGTGAATAAAAGCAATATATATTACAAAGTTATGTGCCTAATATAGAGCAACCGAAAAGTTGCGACTCAAAAACTAGCTGGTTTTTATCACAATAATCAATATATCTGTGTTCAGCACCGTTAAGCTACCTATACAAGCAATGCAATGTTTTGTCATAAGAAAATTTAGACATATTTAACCGGCAAAGTAAACTAAAGCACGAACAAGGCACATCACGCTACTAACTACCAGACGAAGTGCGTGCCTTCGCTCGAAACGTCGAATTTCTTGCTTAGTTTTTCAGGTCGTTTGATCCGAAAGACCCAAAGCATATTGTAGAAAACATTTTCGTGTTCAAAATATACATTTAGGGACCAAAAGAAGAATTTGTTATATTTTGGACCCACTAAGGTGGTCTTTTACTTCTAAAAATTTCGCTGATAAATTAAATGGAAATTTAACGACATATTGTCTGGAATTTTTCCTAAACGACCAAACACAATTTTGTATGAATATTGTTTCTTTGGTAACCACGATACATTACCATTCATTGACTAAGATATCATTATTTTCAATGAAGAAGTTATTTGTTTGTATACGATTTAATTTCTGCAGCCTAAACTCAATATTTTCGCGCTGTTCAAACTCGTGCACCTTAAAAAGGAACAACATGAGATGATATTTGCCTAATTAGATGTTCTGAATTATTATGTTTTAAATAAATAATTTAAAGTTTTAAGGAATGTTTAGACGTCGGCTTGGCTCTGTTAAAAACGAAAAGCCTTTGTCCTTACCCCGCCGCGCCAAGCTGTGTTAAAAGCACGACATGTTTTTAGTCTTTTCAAAAATTTGTTTTTGGCTATTTTGACAGCTGACTAACTCCTGCCTAATATATTCCCTTTAATACCTATTTTGACAATGCCTCATAAAGAAAATATCGAAAAGTTGGACTGAGTTTGTATGTAGCTATATATGAGGCAGGGGCCCAACTTCGAGCGTTAAGACAAATTTCTCTCTGTTCTCTCCGGCTTGCTAAGTGTGTCGTATGAGGATAATACACTGTAAATTAAAAAGGGCTGAAAAGCGTGTGATTCACTGTAAAGCGTGTGATTCACTGTAAATAGACTCTTTCGATAATTACGTCATTTGGCCTGGGAGCCTCACTCCCACGAAGAGTGGGCCAATCACGTTTCGTCTTGATGCACGAAAGCGAGGATCCCAGGCCAAATAGGCGGATGTGACGTAATTATCGAAAGAGTGTATTGAAAAGGGCTGAAAAGCAAAAACCTTTTCCTGTCATTTTTGACAGGAAAACGGCACTTTTTGAGCTGTTTCAGCCCTTTTCAACAGGCTTACATAGCCTCGAAAGGCAATAGAACTCGAGACACCATGTTACTACAGGATTATTTATTAATCAATCTTTCACTTTAAGTGTGAATAAAAGCAATATATATTACAAAGTTATATGTGCCTAATATAGAGCAACCGAAAAGTTGCGACTCAAAAACTAGTGTCCCTCATTTCCACAATTCGAATTCTAAACCGAAATATTCCATGCAATCGATCCATATAGCTATGTCCGCCTATGATAATCTACATGTCCTTGCATGCATATATACAGATAGGTAACAGACTAACAGGAGTATACGATGAGGGTAGAAATAATACTAGATTCGTGCAAAAATTTACGATATGCACATGCGTCGTATGAAGTTATATCAAACATAAGATCCAAACCAGTAATTCGTTGTTGCTGTTGGAGATTCTGTACAACGAAATGTGGGACTGTATTTCTCGTACGCACCAAAATAGCTGTTTCCACTTTTATCACTTTTTATATCGCAAACATCGTTCGGAATGGCAGCGATATGCGGGGTAGAGCCATTACCCTGCCACCAGTGTGCGGTACATTCTGAACAAGACTGTCCCATGACACTTATATAACTCACTTTCATGCATTCGTCATAAAATTCGCCCATCAGATCAAAATCTGTAAACACAGCCCGGACGTAATCAGTGTTGTTATCGACACCATATTGTGGAAAACTACATGTAACTCGCCAGTGGGTTGTCATCTTCTTTATGAAAGTCATTACACCCGCACCCATTCGATATTTGGACCAGTTGGGAGTGTATGGGTTTTTCCCGGCCCTTTCATACATTGGTGACTTTCGGAATGGTTTGCGATCTTTATTTTCTCTCGCGAAAGACATGATAAGAGTCCAAACTGATCCCGGTTCAGATTCCATGTCACAGTAAACTGTGCGAGTTTCTTGTCCCTTATGAAGGATGGTGTAATTACCCGACTTTTTACTACCATGGTTGAAATGGTCAAGACAAGTTCTGTTTAATGGAGGTGTGTTGGGCTAAAATGGAAATGTAGAACAATTATATAGTGTTTGTTTTATGTATCACAAAACTGACAACTGTCACTCTTTGTTTAGCATGCTGTTGTAGAATCGGTAAACGAATTGATAATACCAAAGGAACATATCTTCTGCTGTAAACAAAGAAGCCTAACCAACGCTAGAGAACATAATTGCAACTGCCGCTAGAAAAATACCTGCCCTCTCTCAGTGAATCAATTAGTGAGCAAATAAACAAATGAAACAAAATTACTGCATTTTGTATACATAGTGTATTTTCCCTCCGTTGTTGAGAAGAGGAACAGATACGAGGTAGAATTTGCTTGCCAATAAAGCAAGATAGATACCTGAGATGTTGCATTTTCTGTTGTCCGTGTGTTTTCTGATTCGTGTAATGCTCCAGGTATGTGATAAAAGGTGTATCTATCATCTTTCACCAACTTCCATGAATTTTCCTTGGTTGCATTGTGTAATTCACAATTTTCCTGACCATCTCCGAGAGAGGTATATTCAGCAAAATTGAACGCCTTGCAATTTTTCTCCAGACAAAAAAACCACAGTGCAATGACGTCTTAGCTTTTGAGCTGATGAATGCTTCGCGTTGGGATCGAACACCTGAAAAAATTAATATTTGTAGCGCGGTGTTAAAATCAAAATGCGCAACAAGGGATATAGTCGATTTATTAAATTCAAATGGAGTTGAATCATGCACTTGCAGGGTTCTATTCCTAGTTTTGTAACATTCAGAATGTTTTTGAGCAAGGTATTTGACTTCATTTGAACACCACAATTTACTATTCTTACACTACTGACGAAAAGCAATATCAACGATGTAAACATTTGGTCTGACTCATCAAGAAATAATTACTTTTAAATCGTTCGCTTTTATAGCCAATTTTTTTTATATTAGTTGCAAAGTAAGTTTGATTATCTTGTTAAATGATGTTTACTACGCACCTTGTTTGCTTCGAAAAAATATTTGAGCTTGTCCATTTGCTTTTCTCCTAAAAGCTACACCCATGATCACAGAGATGTTGTGTAGCAACACTGTCACGAATAGTTTTCTTTGAATGGAACCGAGAATCATGATAGTCAATAAATAATGAGGTTCTAGCGAAAAGGGAATTGTGAACGATGCTCAGATCGTTTGCCAACGCTAGCCCAATGTAGAGTGCATTACCTTACATGTGTATTGATAAAATAGGACTTATTTATGTAAAATTGTAATTAAAAGTACTATGCTGATAAAATATTAATTGTTTTCACAATATTATTATAAGTTACACTCAGGTATACTTAAAGTGGCCCCCTTTACAGTTAGTGGAATTTAAAACACGATTTATATAGTCAGACGTGATTCTCGCGTCCCTCGCGTGAAATATTCGTTGTCTTTTTTAAACAGGCAGCGGGAAAGTTGTTTTTTTAGTGCTTATCATCGACGAAAGTCGCCAGTTTTTATTACAAATCCTGAATCTTTGAAACTCAGGCAGTACATATGTTGTTAGCCAATTTCTAAGCTTTCGTTTAGTATTCACACCATAGATATCTTATATACACTAGATAGCGCATCTCTTTTAGTAAAATTGAAGCCAGGAATATTTCAGCGGTTTTCCCCATTTGAATGGATGGCGGCCATATTGCTCGTTCCCACTCGCTAATAAACACTTAAAAGACACCAATAACTTTCATGATTTGAATAGTTTAAAATTGTATTTGGGATAGGTTTAACCGAATGTTTAAGTTCGCTGTTTAAGAAATAAAAAAATATACGAATCTTGTCATTTCATGGGAACGACCTGAGACTGCAGTCACGGCTTCAATTTTTGACTTGCGGAATAATTAGATGCACTATCTAGTGTATTTAAGATATCTATGATTCACACGTATTTACGTTCAGCATTGTCCTTTATAAAATGTTGCTAGACTGAAATGAACTAGCTCTTTCTATTTAACTCAATTCAGATCTATCTGCTGAATAGAACTACTAGAGTATACTAGAGTATACAAACATTTGTGATTTCGGTTTTATAGTCCAGGAGGAGAAGGGGGGGGGGTATCGTCACCCGAAGAGGGAATTTATGAAAAGTAGCGATTCTAGTTAAGTTCGATGCGCTGATATCAAAAATCGATGTTATACAGAGAATTAGTGGGGCCTTCTGCCTCGTTTTCATGCATTTAGCCTCGTTTTGGTGTATATATAAGGGTATGACGTCATCCAACAAGGAATGTTACGAAAGTGAGTGATTTTGGTCAAGTTCAATGCGCTGATTGGAAATATGGAAATATTGGGGCCAAATGTCTCTTATTTCATACATTAAGGTTCGCTATTAGCCATAATATTTGGAACAAAGTAGCACCATCGCCAGCCTTACTATTTTGTAACCAAAAATTAACTATTGCAATCAATTATAAGACCTAAGGCTTTTGGTGGATGTGGCAGAGAGACGCAGCATTTCCTAACAGCTTTGGCCGATAAGATTGCCATGAAGAAGCATCTAAATCCAAGCATAGTTGTGAGCTGATTACGGAAAAAGATTGCGTTTGCACTCATTCGCGCCCAAGTAATTTGTATTCGTAGAAGTCGTTCGTGGCGTTGTTCAGGAGTTCCATTTAGATCGGACATTGAACTGTCGGAGAAAAACTCTAACTTTTAATTGATTAAACTTTTAAGTATGATTTCGTACGTAAGAACTATAAATACTTGTATATTTTGTATATCTTATTCCTGTATTTTAGCCTTTCCTTTGGTGTACAATATTAATAAAATGTTTATTATTGTAAGACCTATATTCAAAATTTGACCTCCTCAGTGTCACATACCTCATCATCGTCGGAGCAGGAAGCGTTAACTGCTGTTTTGTCATTTAGAAGAAGCTCTTTGATGCAATCAGACTAGGAAATGTTGCTTCAGACCACGTTTCCATCTTTACCTCACCCATGCTCTTCCGGGCTCTTTAATGGTTTTCATGTTTGTAGGAAATATAGTTGGAACACTCCCAGAGCTCTCCCTGCGCATTGGAAATGCTTTTGCGAGTTAAAAAGGTTCAAATAATTCGTAATGCTGACGTCAGCATTATTTTCAAATGGCGTTAAAAACCTTTTCAAACCTAACGCAAAAAACGTAGGTTAGCTTTCAGACGCAATCTATAGTATCATAGTAAACAGAATATAAACATTTGTTATAAAACACGTCATTTCTTGAGCATTTTTATTTGGGCCGCCATGTTGGATGGCCGAGGTGGATTTGTCAATATTTGACCAGGCTATAATATTAATGGCATATATTATTTTGTATCAAATTCACTTGGAGTATATTAACTGTAGAAAAAGCTGGTTTTTATCACAATAATCAGTATATCTGTGTTCAGCACCGTTAAGCTACCTATAACAAGCAATGCAATATTTTGTCATAAGAAAATTTAGACATATTTAACCGGCAAAGTAAACTAAAGCACGAACAAGGCTCATCACGCTACTAACTACCAGACGAAGTGCGTGCCTTCGCTCGAAACGTCGAATTTCTTGCTTATTTTTCAGGTCGTGTGATCCGAAAGACCCAAAGCATATTGTAGAAAACATTTTCGTGTTCAAAATATCCATTTAGGGACCAAAAGAAGAATTTGTTATATTTTGGACCCACTAAGGTGGTCTTTTACTTCTAAAAATTTCGCTGATAAATTAAATGGAAATTTAACGACATATTGTCTGGAATTTTTCCTAAACGACTAAACACAATTTTGTATGAATATTGTTTCTTTGGTAACCACGATACATTACCATTCATTGACTATTAAGATATCATTATTTTCAATGAAGAAGTTATTTTTTTGTACGATTTAATTTCCCGCAGCCTAAATTCAATATTTTCGGGTTGTTCAAACTCGTGCACCTTAAAAAGGAACAACATGAGATGATATTTGCCTAATTAGATGTTCTGATTTATTATGTTTTAAATAAATAATTTAAAGTTTTAAGGAATGTTTAGACGTCGGCTTGGCTCTGTTTAAAACGAAAAGCCTTTGTCCTTACCCCGCCGCCAAGCTGCGTTAGATTCGTTTGCACAAAAACACGACATGTTTTTAGTCTTTTCAAAAATTTGTTTTTGGCTATTTTGACAGCTGGCTAACTCCTGCCTAATATATTCCCTTTAATACCTATTTTGACAATGCCTCATCAAAAAATATCGAAAAGTTGGACTGAGTTTGTATGTAGCTATATATGAGGCAGGGGCCCAACTTCGAGCGTTAAGACAAATTTCCACTCTGATACTCTCTCCGGCTTGCTAAGTGTGTCGTATGTGGATACACACACTGTAAATTAAAAAGGGCTGAAAAGCATGTGATTCACTGTAAAGCGTGTGATTCACTGTAAATTAAAAAGGGCTGAAAAGCAAAAACCTTTTTCCTGTCGTTTTTGACCGGAAAACGGCACTTCAACAGGCTTACATAGCCTCGGAATGCAATAGAATTCGATACACTATAATGTTACTATACAACATTATTTATTAAATCAATAATCTTTCACTATAGGTGTGAATAAAAGCAATATTTTTACAAAGTTACATATGCCTAATAATAGAGGAACTGAAAAGTTACGACTGAAAAACTAGCGTTCCTCTAGTTTTACACTTATATACCAGCACAATTCGAATTAATAAACCCAAATGTCCCATGCCATCGATCCATATAGCTATATCAGCCTATGATAATCTATATGTCCTTGCATGCATATATACAGACAGGTAATAGGAGTACACGATGAGGGTAATACTAGATTCGTGCAAAAATTTAGTACGATATGTACATAGTGTTCAACTTTTCTAGTTCGTCGAGGCTGCGTAGTATATAAACTCATATCAAACATGAGATCCAAACCAATAATTCGTTGTTGCTGTTGGAGATTCTGTACAACGAAATGTGAGACTGTATTGTTTATTATACTTACCAAAATAGTTGTTTCCACTTTTATCACTTTTTATATCGCAAACGTCGTTTTGAACGGCAGCGATGTGCGGGTTAGCATTACCCTGCCACCAGTGTGCGGTACATTCTGAACAAGACTGTCCCATGACACTTATGTAACTCACTTTTTTGCATTCGTCATCAAATTCACTCATCAAATCAAAATCTGCAAACACAGCCCGGACGTAATCGGTCTTGTTCTCAACACCATATTGCGGAAAACTGCATGTAACTCGCCAGTGGGTTGCCTTGTTCTTTAAAGCAGTCATCAGAGGCAAGTCCATTCGATAGATGTACCAATTCGGAGAGTATTTGTTTTTTCCGGCAGATTGAAACATTGCTTTCGTTTTGAATGCTTTAAGGTCTTTGTTTTCTCTCGCGAAAGACATGATAAGTGTCCAAACGGATCCCGGTTCAGATTCCATGTCACAATAAACTGTGCGCGGTTTTTGTTTCGAGTCAAGGATGGTGTAATTTCCCGATGTGTTACTGCCATGGTTGAAATGGTCGAGACAACTTCTGTTTAACGAAGTGGTGATTACCTAAAAGGAAATTTGGAACAAATATATAGTGCTTGTTTTACGTATGTTTTAGCATATGCTCTTGTAGATTCAAGTTAGTCGTTGAACGAACTAACTTTAAAAAGCGAAGGTAACTTTCACTATAGAAAGTAGAAAAATTGCCATCTCTGAGGGAGTTACTTTGTGAGCGAACGAATGAATGGAGAAATGAACGAATACTGTATAAGATTGAAATAGGTTGTATAAATAGGCAGGAACATTGTGTCAGTATAATTAATGCATCTCCTACATAGTATTTTTTCCTCCGTTGTCAGGGGCTTCAGTTGTCAGAGCAAGCGCCTTTCACCTCTGAGTCTTGAGTTCGATTCTCGCTGAGGACAACTCAGGACATTACTCATCACACTCATGTGAAAAGAGTAAGTCAACGCTCTGCCGAAAGTCGTTGGTTTTCTCCAGGCACTCCGGCTTCCTCCCATAGGGAAAGTTGACTGGGTGGGTTAGGATATACAGATTAGGAAAGTAATATCACAATTGTTGTAAAAATAGATCATGTAGGCTAAACGGCCCCAACGGGAGTGAGCTGAATAGTATGTATGTATGTATGTACAGCCTCGTACCCAGGCGCTTTTAAGGAAAATGTACGCATTCAGCTAATTTATAGAGATCAGTGGCTAAGCTGAGCGAGCGCGCGGGGGTGCTTGGGGAGGTCGCGAAACGCAGGAAGCACCCCCGCGCGCTCGCTCAGCTTGGCCACTGATCTCTATAAATTAGCTGAATGCGTAAATTTTCTTTTCCTTAAAAGCGCCTGGGTACGAGGCTGATGTATGTATGTATGTGTGAAATAGAGGTAAAGACCCTACGATATGAAAATTTAGTTTAGTTACATTTATTGTCTTCTGTGTGTTTTCTGATACGTTTGATGCTCCAGGTATCTTCTGATAAAAGGTGTATCTGTCATCTCTCAGGAAATCCAATGACTTTCTCTCATCATTCATGGATTCATTGTGTAATTCACAATTTTCTTCGCCATCATTCACAGAAGTGGGTTCAGCAAAATTTAGGGATATGCAAGTTTTCTCCTCCAGGCAAAGTACGCCACAGTGGATTGGTGTCTTAGCCTTTGAGCTGATGAATGCTTCGCGCTGCGATCGAACACCTGAAAAAAGCAATAATGTTAGTAGCGTTGAAATTAGAATGCGTAACAAACGACTTAACCATTTATCAATTTGTAGTGTTCAAATGGACACTCCCGATTACTCCCTGTTTTTAATGTCCCAACGGTTAAGGGCCTGTCTATCTGATCCCGCTTAAACCTGGTTTCCGTTTGGTCGTAACTGCAGTGAACAAGTCATGTTCGATGACGTGAAATAGTCTGGATCTATCTCGCTTTTGTGAGCTCCATGCAAATGAGCAAATCAGTCTTTAATGACTGTAGAGATGTATCGACACTCTATTACATCGGTTATGGCTAACAGGGGCGCACATTCCACAAAAATTTGGGGGGGGTGTCCAATGTCCAGGGACCGACTTTTGATATTTGTTTAACCACGTCAAAACATGTAGTACAAATTAATGTAAAAATAGGTGTAGTGCCACTGTGCCAGGGGCGTAGGAGGATTGTTAAAGTGAGGGGGACTGCTCCCACGAGGCGCCACCATGGTTGGCGCCGAACGGGAAAATTTTGAGTCTGTAGAACGTCGGAAATGGCATTTTCAGAGTCTTCTCTACCTCTTTTGTTTTTGGCTCTTTCATAGAATACTGACATGGAGATAGAATGCACAAAGCGGCAGGGCAAAACTTAGGAGGTTTTGCTCAGTCGTGTATGGCTATTTTTAATCTTACATTTGAGTATATTGCCTTAAGAGGAGAAAATATATCCCTGGGTTTTGCAGAGTTGTTTTAGTTGATTTCTCTTATTGACAATTTCTGTATCGTTTATTATACGTTTTTTAGACAGGCTGTTTCGGACCGAATTAAGTAGTGAAATTTTACAATTTGGGACCGACTTTTCTGAAAAATTCACAAATTATGGGGGGTGTCACACCCCCCCCCCCCCCCCCCTTGGCTAAATGGAAACCAGACTTTACCGAGAGGTCTCGGCAACCGGGTAAATATTTCCGTGTGCTCATATGGAGATTTCTTCCCGCTTGCCGCAAGCTGAAATAACAATATAGTTCTATAATTAGCGCTTGCAAAACTTGTACATTCAGGTCACGCAACACAAATATTTCGGCGATTTTGGTATATGTCTTGGTTGTTTGCAAAGAAGCATTGTTTTACCAACAGATTTCGTACCTTTTTATCATATGGAAAATTTTTCATTCCGCCTACCTATGGTCTCGGCTCACATAGCCGGGATATCGTCAAGCGATAATTGACGAGATTTTGGGCCCGCAGTAATTGGCAATTTGCTGTTGCGGTGTCCCTGCCAAATTTTGTAAATAAGTTTTTTATATATACTGGCGAAGTTAATAAATAAATAAATAAATGCAAACGCGCGCCAACCCTCTTCCTCATATGAACGCGATGTAAATTTTTGTAGTAAAATTACTTGGAAGCGAAATCATAGATAGGCAGAATGTCTCGGTTAGCGAGCTCATATGAACGTAACATTGATACTGATCTAGCACTTCCAAGGCCTAATACTGATCTTTTTGAAACGAAGCTTTAAGTATAGTTGTGCAATGCTATGGAATGGTCTCCCCCTAGAGGCAAAAAAGGCTAGTTACTCTGCCAATTTAAAAGAACAATCGCCACTTAATATTCATTCAGTCATTCATTAAAACCTTGGGGTCGATTACCAGTTGGGACATTCAAAAAAGTATTTTATGAGCAAGACATTTGACTCCTACATGGAACCACAATTTTCTATTCTGCACTTGCAAGTGCATGTCTCCAAATTTAATTACCTTTCTTGTATTTAAATACGAGTGGTATTCATTTTCGTTCAGTCTTAAATTCGCGCGGTTAAATTCGCGCGCCTTAAATACAATATTTTCGCGCGGTTTTAATTTCGCGCACCTTGAAACGGTACAAAACTAGAAAACACGCTTGAGTTATAGTTATTCCGTCTTAAAATGACATTTGAGTACTTAAAATTTTCGCTGAACCGAAAAATCCCCAAAAAGATCAGCCGGGTTAATTTCTTTATGTATATCCGTAACAACGAATCTAATGGCCAATACATATTCTTCATAATGTCATGTGGAATAATTTCTAATTTGCTTGTCTAAATTTCAATGTTTTGCGTGACAGTGCAGGCAAACGTTTACACACGGATTACTTTTCGCGTATGTTACAGCAGGAACTATTTCGCGCACCCTAAGGTCTGCGCGAATTCTAATATTGCGCGAATTTAAATACAAGTAAGGTAGTTAAGTTCTATATTTTTATCTTGCTATCTTGTTAAGTGATAATTTGAGTTATCTTGTTGAGTGAGATTTTCTACTCACCTTGTTTGAATCGAAAAAGTATTTGAGCTTGTCCATTTACTTCTTTCCTAAAAGCTACACCGAGGATCACGGGGAAGTAGTATACCAACGCCAACCAGAAAAGTTTGGTTTGAATGGAACCGAAAATCATGGTGCTCGATAAATAATGAGTAGGATGTTGTGGAGTTTTCAACGGAAAATAATATTTCATCAGTGTGAATGATACCAAGACGTGTCGCCAATTATATATAGGGCGCTTCAGTTCGACTTATATACAAGCTGGTCTAATTTAGAGTATATTATAGTTTTGTTTATCTAAAATGGTAAAATATTATGCTGATAAAATATTAATTGTTTTCGTAACATTATTAAGATGCTAAAAGCTTCTAAGTATTTACGAATATTACGAAATTTAATTGGAATATTATATTAATTGAAGAAACAGGTTGAGCAATATAAAGATCCCATCTTGCTGCACGATGTGAAACCAAATGGCATATACTTGAACATTTCGTGTTCCACACGAAATTTTAGTAAGATAGTGCTAAAAATACGACATATTACTGGTATTAGCTACTTTCATGCACAATGAGCGAAAGACATATAGGGGCACTGGAAATACAAGGACATTCATGCACGCGCATTGATGAGATGTTATATATACTGAAAGATCTGTTAGCATCTTGCTTCAACAATTTGACACTTAGCTCGCTTGGGTCTTAGTGCGTCTTACTAAACATATACATACAGTATAAGGACTATAATGATTTTGTCTCAATGTGAATCTAAAGCTCGGTTCACACTAGCGATTTTGTCGGCGATTAATCTCCTCCTCCACGCATGCGAATAATTGGGTAAGTTCGCAAACACAAAAATATGAACCATTATGGGATCGGTCTTACAAAGGCCATTCGATCGATCAGGGAGAGAAAAATCGCCAACAAAATTGCTAGTGTGAACCAGATAATAAATAGATTTTGATAAAACGACTCAAGGATTTTCACTTGAGCCATATTCGTTTTGGTTTCCTACTACAATGGCATTGAGTGCCAAAATTCGAAATATTTACCATGAATATGCCCTGATCAAAATGACGCTTAAAAAAAGATGTAGTAAAAAAAGGTGTATAGTATACCATGTAAATGTGAGAAAGCTGTATATGTAGGTGAGACATTGCGATTGTTTGAAACAAGGAAGAAAGAACACGAGAGTAAGGTGAGATTGACTAGTGAGGATTTAAAGAATGAAAAATTGGTTTCGGCAGAGGAGAGAATGGGAAAGGAGGACGGAGGATTAGCGAGACACGATGTAAGTTGTGAAAGTGGGATTGATTGGGATAAAGCGAGGATTGTAACATGTGAATATGGACGAAGACAAAGGAAAGCGAGAGAAGGAATCGAATCAATAAGAGAACAACACAAAGGGAAGGAGATTTTAAATAGTCACGAACAGTTGATGACATGGCGTCAGCTACTGAACAGCTATTTCGATAAAGAAGTGTCTCGAAATGACAGACAAGCGAAAGCGCGCGCGCGGGAAAACGAATTACGCCAGCGAAAATGACAGTTGATGATACGCGTCAGCGTCTTAAATTTGTAGTTTGTAAACAGCCTGAAGACGGACAGTTAAACTGTCCGAAACGTTGCAAAAATAAAAATTGTAATAAACCTTTTTGAAGTATCCTGGATTGAATTTATATTTAGAAATAAAAAAAAGATGTTTATAGATCTTACAGTTGACATAACTTCCATCTAGTAATGCGATAACATCGTTTGCGTTGCATGAATTGTGCATATAAACAACAGGTGCTATTATGCTATTATCTATTCATAGTGAAAATTTTAAGTAGATAAGATAGATGTAGAAAAGCCTACAGGTTGAAAAGCAGCCGCCAACATCTTTTTATCGAAATTGATCGATGGACAAAGGCTGACCTCTTTGTTGAGCAAAGTTGAGCAAGAGTACTATGGTGTATAAATACGAAGTCACTCACATCTAGACTGCGTTACAAGCTGCACTGACGAGCCGTTGAACGGCGAAACATGCATGTCTGCATATTTAACATTTTAACTATAATTATATGCTCCTTCACTTGTGTTGTTGAGCACTCTGTGAGGTTAATTGGTGGCTATAAGCGATAATGCAAAGCTCGTGATCACTTCCCTTGTGGTCGTATGAGCACTCTGGCCCCAAGACACTTTACGCATGTCGGGATGCGCATGTGTCCGAGTGTTGTACCACATGCGCTTGTTGAGAGCAAGAGTATGATGTATAAATACGAAGTCACTCGCAACTAGACTGTATTACAAGCTGCACTGACGAGCCGTTGAACGGCGAAACATGCATGTCTGCAGATTTAACTATATATATATACAGCTAATTCAAAAAAGGTTGTCCTTCAAAAAATCATAAACCTTAAACATTGAGCGCGCAAGGGATCATGGGTAACTTCCTATTTAGAGCCTAAAACTCCAAAAATATTGCATTGCAGCAACGCCAAAGCATATGATAAACACTTAAGATGCAGAGCTACTTGTTTCAACTAAGCTAATTTGTCGATTTTAATGCTCTAAATAAGCAATACCATCATCCCTTGCATGCTCAATATTTAAGGTTTATGATTTTTTGTGGTTGCAGTCATGATAATGTGGTTGCAGTCATGCCAATGTAATTTTTGATCGTGTTTGTGTTGCTTACTGTGACTGTTGCTTTGTATACTATGTCCCTAGTCATGCATTGTTTTTGAAGCGGGCAAATGGTGTTTTTTCTACAACTGCAATTGGTAGTGTCCCTCTCCTGTGGCTTGTTATTTCTAGATATGCGTGCATTGTGTTTTGTGATTACTGACTTAACATTGTTCATGCAGCTATAGCTTACTTTAACTGTATTTCTGTTAAAAATTTTATGTAGCTTGTGGTGCGGTGGAAAATGCTTGTCAATTAGACTAAGGAAATTACGTCCCATGTTTGTGCTAACACTCTTGCTAAATGGTGGGTTGAACCAAATGATGTTGCGTTGCCTATTCCTGCGTTGTTTTTGCGGTGTGTGCTGAGTGTAGCTAAGTTCATGATTAAAGTTGCTATGCCTAAGTGCGTTCTGATATATGGGTGCAGATTCCTGAAAAGTTTGCTCATCTGATGAAAGAAGTGCGATGCGCTTGTTAATTGATGCAGGTAGTTGCCTTGTGATGCTCGGTGGGTGATTAGAGTGCATATTTATGTATAGTGGATCGTCATTGGGCTATTCGAAAACAATAAGGATTTCAGTATTAATTGGCAAATTTTAAAACATTCTATTTCCTATACGGGAGGATCAAAACGATGCAATTTATGTTTAGAAGAAAAATTTTGTATTTTGAAAGAAAAAAACAAGGATTGTTTACTCAACAAAAGAGCTGAAATAATTTCACGATGTCGTCATCGTAACAAATTTCGCGTAAACAACGCAAACAAAGCCATGCATGCACACATTGTCTCCCACACACACTCCCACGCCCCGGCAGGAAGCATATAAGCGGTCATTTCTTTTCGATACTTGTAAACTGCCTGATGATTCTTTTACAGATGAAACAGCCTGTTGCAGACAAGTTTTGAGGTAAGCGACTATATGTTGTCGAGCACTCTTTGCGTTTCGTAGACCTAAACCTACACGTATATTCGCACCCGTATATCGGTTGTGCACTCTTGTTTACGTTATTCATTTCTATTTAACTTCAAAATGCGGCAATTTCGATTTGACTATTCACTAAAGAATATCCCTATACCATCACAGGACGCTTATTTGAAAAATTTGATTGAAAAAGTGGAAAGTGTAATAAAACGTATGAGATGGAAAGCTAATTTCTTTCTTAATAAAAACCAAAAATGTGAAAACCAAAACAACCATTTCGGCCTTGCATCCAACAAAACACCTCCTTCTATTCCCTTTCGAAGACGACCTTATAAAATTAATCGAAAATTTACAATTTCGGCCATATAGGAACCAATTTCAGAAATCTTTGACTAACGATCTAAAGAAAATCAATTCGTCTCCCAACATTTTTATTTTTGCAGACAAAACTAGGAATATTTATGAAACCTCGCTCGACACATACAACAAGCTCTTACATGACAACATCACAAAAACATATAAGCATGGATCCGAGGACACTATAGATGAAATTGATTCAGAACTAAAAAACATTTCGAACAATTTAGGAATCGGCGACAGAATTGAAAAAATGAAAAAACGCGAAGCATTTATATCTTTAAAAGATCACAAAGAAAATTTCGAAAACAATCCAAAATGCCGATTAATTAATCCCGCTAAAAGCGAATCCGGAAAAATAAGCAAAGTTATTTTGGACAAAATTAATTCAATTTGAGAGAAAAACTGAATTTAAATCAATGGAGGAATACAAAACAAGTTATTCAGTGGTTTGGCAATATAAAAGATAAGGACAGACACAGTTTTATTTCGTTTGACATTGTGGATTTCTACCCATCTATTTCTGAAAAACTATTGGACCAAGCTTTATCTTGGGCTTCAAATTTGGCTACTATACCTGAAAACGATATTTCAATAATAAAACACGCTAGAAAATCTCTCCTTTTCAATACCGGAATTTCATGGATAAAAAAAGATAGCCATAGTTTGTTTGACGTTAGCATGGGCAGTTTCGACGGCGCGGAAATTTGTGAGTTAGTAGGCCTTTTCATTTTAAACCACCTGAGTAAGAAATTTGGCAAAGAAAGCATCGGCCTATATAGAGATGACGGTTTGGCTATTATAAAAAGTAAATCAGCACGTTTAGCAGACAAAACAAGAAAAAGCAGTTTGACCTAAAAATTACCGCCGAATCAAATTTACGCATTGTAAACTTTTTAGATGTAACTTTCGACCTTAACAATGGAAAACATAGGCCCTATAGGAAGCCCAATGACGATCCACTATACATAAATATGCACTCTAATCACCCACCGAGCATCACAAGGCAACTACCTGCATCAATTAACAAGCGCATCGCACTTCTTTCATCAGATGAGCAAACTTTTCAGGAATCTGCACCCATATATCAGAACGCACTTAGGCATAGCAACTTTAATCATGAACTTAGCTACACTCAGCACACACCGCAAAAACAACGCAGGAATAGGCAACGCAACATCATTTGGTTCAACCCACCATTTAGCAAGAGTGTTAGCACAAACATGGGACGTAATTTCCTTAGTCTAATTGACAAGCATTTTCCACCGCACCACAAGCTACATAAAATTTTTAACAGAAATACAGTTAAAGTAAGCTATAGCTGCATGAACAATGTTAAGTCAGTAATCACAAAACACAATGCACGCATATCTAGAAATAACAAGCCACAGGAGAGGGACACTACCAATTGCAGTTGTAGAAAAAACACCATTTGCCCGCTTCAAAAACAATGCATGACTAGGGACATAGTATACAAAGCAACAGTCACAGTAAGCAACACAAACACGATCAAAAATTACATTGGCATGACTGCAACCACATTCAAAGAGCGATTGGCCAACCACACTAAATCTTTTCAGCATAAAAAGCATGCAAATGACACGGAACTTTCGAAATATATTTGGACATTGAAAGAAAACAATAAGGATTTTCAGTATTAATTGGCAAATTTTAAAACATTCTATTTCCTATACGGGAGGATCGAAACGATGCAATTTATGTTTAGAAGAAAAATTTTGTATTTTGAAAGAAAAAAACAAGGATTGTTTACTCAACAAAAGAGCTGAAATAATTTCACGATGTCGTCATCGTAACAAATTTCGCGTAAACAACGCAAACAAAGCCATGCATGCACACATTGTCTCCCACACACACTCCCACGCCCCGGCAGGAAGCATATAAGCGGTCATTTCTTTTCGATACTTGTAAACTGCCTGATGATTATTTTACAGATGAAACAGCCTGTTGCAGACAAGTTTTGAGGTAAGCGAAAAACTATAATTTGCTCTAACTATATGTTGTCGAGCACTCTTTGCGTTTCGTAGACCTAAACCTACACGTATATATATATATATATATATACGTGTAGGTTTAGGTCTACGAAACGCAAAGAGTGCTCGACAACATATAGTTAGAGCAAATTATAGATTTTCACTTACCTCAAAACTGGTCTGCAACAGGCTGTTTCATCTGTAAAATAATCATCAGGCAGATGAAACAACCTGTTGCAGACCAGTTTTGAGGTAAGCGAAAATCTATCTATATGTAATATATATATAACATATGGATAACATCAAGGCTGCTGAACATCAAGACTGCCATTTCTAAACCCAACCGTCGCCTTCTGAGAAATACAACATCGTCAGATAACGGAAATTGTAATTGTAGAACGCCAAGTGATTGCCCGCTCGAAAGAAAGTGTTTAACAGAAAGTATTGTTTATAAAGCGGAAGTGATGACAACCGGGAAAAGCGAAATAAAGCAATATATCGGGATGACATCGGGCACATTCAAAAAGCGGTATGCCAATCACAAGAAATCATTCGAGAATGTTAGACATTCAAATGAGACGGAGCTTTCTAAGTATGTCTGGCAATTAAAGCATCTACGAAAAGAATTTTCCATAAATTGGTCAATTTTGAAGCGCGCTCCTTCAATCTCGGCTGGTGGAAAGCACTGTCATCTCTGCATAGAGGAAAAACTTTGTTTGTTGGAGGCGGAAAAGGGAATCACGCTTAACAAAAGATCAGAAATCTTTTCGAAATGTCGTCACGCGAAAAAGTTCAACGCGGGAAAATCCGAACGCACGTAAAGAACGAACAGCGCGCGTCAGCAAACCAGTTGGCGTGATAATGTAACGGACTGAACTAATCAAGATACAGTCACAGAGTAGAGATCATACAGAGGTGTAACGGGTGTACCCACTTATGCTTCAGACGCTTGCCGATTCAGATGGCGGCTCGCTTTTAACGGCAGTTTACCTTTTAGCAGTACGTAAAAATGCGAAAGACCTTAAGATTGTGAAACTTTAAAGAGCCGAAAATGTTGGGAACTTGGGGAATGCTGGGAACTTGGAATGGGGGGAACTTGCCGAGCATGCGCAGTTGATCATTTTTTGCCCGGCCGCCTGAAATCAGGTGGGTACACGAAAACGTAAGTCTCCCAAGTGTTTACGACGGCCCGTTCCACCTCTGTATGATATCTACTCTGTGATACAGTTGCCTGATGATTGCACAATTGCATGAAACTTGAAGTTGCAAGAAAAATATTTTAAGATTTAATTTGTTATTTCGCTCTGCAAATATTGTTTTTGTATTGAGCACTCTTGAATATACCACAACCACTACAAAATTATTATTATTATATACTCTAAAACCTTAAACCTTAAACTCTAAGCGCGAAAAGCACTATGGGAGCGCAAGTTTCAAGTTTAGGAATTGAATTTGGCGGTCATTTGTGAGTGAAAAGATTAATATCTCCCTACAAGGATATATCAATCACAAATGGCCGCCATATTCTATTCCTAAACTTGAAACTTGCGCTCCCATAGTGCTTTTCGCGCTTAGAGTTTAAGGTTTAAGGTTTTAGAGTTTAAGGTTTGCAAAGGACAACCTTTCTTTCTCCATATACTCTATAACTCTATCCATAATGAAAGTGATAATACCTACGATCTTAGAAATAGAGAAACTGATTTGGCACTTCTTAAGCCGAAAAAGGAATTCGGCAAGGGATGCTTCAATTATAATGGTTATAATGGGTGGCAGATACGGTTAGCGCGCTTCACCTTACCTCTGAGTTAAGCCGGCTATACAGCAGGTCGAGGGCACGGATTTACTTAGGTTGGGTATGCCAGTATCCTTATAAACTCATGTAAGTTGAGATTGGTTGGTTTTCTCCTGTGCTTCGAGGGATTTTCTCTGGGTACTCCGGTTTTCCTCCCTCACTAAAAACTAACCCTTAAGGCGGATTCCCAGTCCTCGCACGAAGCTCGAATGTCATTCCGTTGTCACCACACGCCGTTTTATGATTGGTTTATTATTGCGAGCTCTCGCAGCGAGTAAAAAATAGTTCAAATTTTCCGCGAGCGGCAAAACACTGTGTGTAAAAACTGTAAAAACACTGTGTGAGCGGCAAAACAACGTCTGCGAGTACTCGCAGCGAGCTGCGAGGAGCTTCGTGCGAGAACTGGAAATCCGCCTTTAACACTAACTAACCCTCGGAACCTTTGTCAATTGGGTTGCAAAACCTGTTAAGGCTTTCCGTCCACCTTAGAGTGGTAAACACAATAAACGTAAATGCAAAGTGATAAATGCTCACTTACTAGTCCCTCGAGACGATTTATAATACATTTTACCTGATAAAATATCTCATTTGACTATTACATGACAAGCTTAATTGAAATAGCTGTATATAGAATTGCGCAATCACCTAGGGTATTTGATCTCCGTGTATTAGCCTATACCCTCACCCACGACTATATACATGACGTTATTTAAACATACATATTACGCGATTTTCTTACCGGAAAAAGCGAAGCTCCAAGAGAGCTTCGTTATTGTGACATGCTTTTTGCGCTTTTTGCCTGCCATTTGCTTGCCATTTGCTTGCCAGCGGCCAATGTCCGACTCGCGTTTTCGTTGAATTGGGCTTAACTGCGCGTCTGAGCTTTACCGCGCGTCAATGGAGTCGACTTGTAGCAAGTCTAGCATAAATTATACATGAACTAATTCCGCATTCCGTTCTGTTCTATTCAGCCGGGAAAAGCAAGACTATTGTAAATTTTTCATCTAATTTTTATCGATTTGTCAGAGAAAAATAAATGTAACGGATACATGGAGAAACGCTATTTTTCATTAATTAATAAAGAGCATGGAAAAACGAACGTTGACACCTGATATGGAGCAATATAGTTCCTGCTCCTGTGTAACCAACTAAAGCAACTGGGCCATTTGGGTGAGAAGTTAGCACAGCGTCTTCAATCCATTCGCTACACTCTAAACATAAAGTCTCTATTAGTTCTCCAGATTCTGAGAAACTCAGCAGACTACACCCTGTCCATATCAATGATACATGAGAGCGCGTTTTTACTAGAATACGTTTTGCGACGTGATTTATTGCAACCGAAGCAATATATCCATATTGGTAGGGTATCTCTATTTTGTGTTGTAACTGTCCGTTTTCTGTGCAGATATAAACAGATTTTATGTCTGCAGCAATTATTTTAATTCCATTACAATCTGAGAACTGTATATTAGCATACGAATAGAATTCTGTGGTCGATAATTCATTGATACGAAAAAGTTTCCTGACTTCATACAAATTCAGCTCAACACATCCGTTTCCAACATACAACAATTTCTGGTCGATATTTAAAATTGCAATTTCCCTGTCCTTATTTACTGCCATGCACACTCCTGACCCATGAAAAGATAACGGAGACTCAAGTTTTATGTTTCCATTCGCATCAAAGATAAACAACTTAAAACTCCATGGTTGATCATCGCTTTCTCGGAATCTAGTGATGACATATAGGTTATCTTCGGCATCGATATCCATCGCAGCAACGGAGCATTCTGACCCATGCTCTTCCCTGGGAGCTTCACATACTGTACGACTTTCCCCAGAACGTTTAAAACTAACAAAAGTACGTCCATCCAGCCACAGTGCAACAATCTCTCCTTTGCTGTTTACAACAGAACATCGAGGGTTAATTTCACCATCAAATGTAAAATCTGGATACGGTATCATAATTTGCACACCAGACTCTTTAAGTTTTTCAACAAGGCGATATTCTCCAAACAAAGGATGGTAACTTTTCTCTCCAAACAGAATCGTTGACCAGTCAAAACAGCTCGGTGGCAATTTCGTGAACTTTCCAGCGAACTCAAACAATATTTGGTTCATCAGGTGAACAGACGAGGCATTATTAAGGCGTTTTCTTTGATTAAACCACGACTTCATTCCTCCGTTAATCAGAACAGAAAATATTTCTCGAATAGCTCCGATATCATGAAGCTGTTTAAGGTACTGCAAGCAATCGCTTACACTTGCGTCTGGGTCATCCAAGCTTTCCAATATTCTCGCTATCATTCTGACCAGCGACGCTTGAATTCGGTCGTCGACGGATAAGGCTTCGTTGCAGAAAGCTTTTGTGGCATTTTCACGGGCGAGCTTAAACGATTCTATGGCAGACTTAAAGCGTTTGTTTGAACGTATTTTCAATGAAGTGATGGCATTTATAAGAGCAATAGCTTCGTTGATATGAGATTCAGAACCAGTGTCTCTTGACACAGCTTCAACTAAGGTTGCTCGTTCGGTCGATTTTGGTGCATTTTCATTTGAATCCAATTGAACTAGGGACTGAAATAGCCTATTGACTCCTTCTTGTAGAAAACAAAGGCTACTCAAAAGACTACTTCTTGCCAAACCATCCAACTTACTTTTAATATCATCGAGTTCTCTGACGACCAAGCGGCGACATTCTTCGTCCGTGACGTCGCTATCTTGCAAACGTTTCGCAATTTCGCTGCGAATCTTGTTCGCCAAAAAGCCAAATGTAAGCTTCAGAACACCGCTTATTATCGCAGACATTTTTAAAATCAGTGAAGCATTCACCCAAACAAACCCTATTACAATATCTCGAGACAGTCACAAGATCAACACAGTCATGATATCCAATTTCATTTACATATGCGAACCTGAAATATTTGAGGAATGTCGGATTATGCTGACAAATAATTATATTTTTGAATCTCATCAAAATTCAGGCTCGTGTCAACAGATCCAATAAAGACATTGGATTGCGGATTTTTTCAAATACTGCCATATTGGTCGCCAAAAGATACGTTCAGGTCATGTTGTGTATGAACAAAAACCTTGAAGCCAGTTCGGGGCAATTTGAAAAACTTGTTAATCTAACATGTGACATTTTCCGAGGGCGGGATACAAGACATGTCCAATTTTACTATACAATACATATTATACAAAATGTCATATGCTCATATTGAATAATTTCTAATTTGCTTGTCAAACTTCAGTATTTTGTGTCACGGTGGCAAACGTTTCGACGCGAAATATTTTTCGCGCATGTTTATATGGCAGCAAACCTTTTCGCTCAGTTTGAATTTCGTACACATATGGTATGCGCGAATTCTATAATACCGCGTTATACAAATGGAATATGTTGACATTATATAGTAATGAGACACTATAATGGACCTTATATGAAGTTTTGTTATTAGTTACAATCTATCCTCGTGGTGCATTGAACTATCATTGAACAATGTGACAATGTAGTCTTTCTTTCATATTAATGTAGTCTTTCTTTCATATTAAATACTTATAACAACAGGTTATGGGCCCAGGAAGACTCAAAGTTACAAAATACAAGTTTTGTAAGTAGAATTTTGCATTTAGAATTTCAGAATGTGCTGAGAATGGCGAAATTGGACGGTTCGAATTATCGAACGTGGGCATTTAACATGCGTCTCTACTTGGAGAGTTTTGATCTATTCAGTCACGCAGATGGATCGTTTGAACCTCCTGCTGAGGGTGCTACGGAAGCGGTGCAGCAAGCATTCAGAAAGTCTGCGAAGAAAGCGTGGACTAGTATTTGTTTGGCCGTTGAGCCTGAACAACAAATACATATCAGAGACACGGAGACCGCAAAGCAAGCCTGGGATGCCTTGAAGAACCAATTCGCACGTGAGTCCATTTTACAAAAAGTGAGATTGAGGCAGCAATATTATTCATGTAGATTTCAAAGTGGGGGGAATATGTTGGAACATATCAACAATTTGAGATCTTTGCATGATCAGTTGAAAGAAATGGGTGTAAATATCGATGACAAGGAGCTAGCAATGAATGTGCTTGCAAGTCTACCTGACGAATTTAAACCCTTGATAACTGCCCTGGATGCTGTTGGGGAAGACAATCTCTCGTTTGAAAAAGTCAAAGGAATGCTCCTGAATGATGTGGATCGGATGCAAGATGCAAAAAAGTCTGAGGATGCTTTTTCGGTTCAACGTGGAACGAAAGGAAAGCAGTGGACACGAGGACAAATGGGTGGTGGTGGAAACCATGAAAGAAAATCTTCTGAGAAAACTTTCCGTGGAACTTGTTATTTTTGCCAGCAACGAGGACATTTTGCGAGAAACTGTCCAAAACGAAAGGCAAAAGTTAATGATGAACAAAATAACAAAGGAGGGAAAGGAAAAGGATCTGGCGCTCATTGTGCAGAAAATCAGAAAGATGATAATGCTGTGAATCAAGAAGCTTTAGTTACTTCTGATGTTGTTGACAAGTCTGGTTGGATTATCGACTCGGGTGCAACACAGCATATGACATTCGAAAGGAATCGGTTAACTGATTATGTGGAATTTAAGCAACCGTGCAAAGTAAACCTTGGTGACAACCGTACTATTTTGGCGTACGGAAAAGGGACATATAGTTTAGTCTCTGATCTTGATGGCCGTACTGAGAATATTGCTCTTCGTGAAGTTCTATATCTACCAGATATCGAAAAGAACTTATTGTCTGTCCGAGCAATGGTAAAGTTGGGTGCATCTGTTAAATTTGAAGGTGATGTGTGTAAAATCACGAGAAATTCGAAGTTACTAGCTATGGGAGAAATGTGTGGAAAACTCTACATGTTGAAAGTTATTCCAGGTAAGGAGTATGTTAATGTTGCAAAAGAAGAGTCAGATATGCACCTTTGGCATTGTCGTTTCGGTCATTTGGGAATTGATAACATTTCGAAGTTAGTTAATGACAATATGGTCGAGGGATGAACAATGCTAGAGATAATTCAGTGAGTTCAACATGTGAATCCTGTATTATGGGAAAACAACATCGAACAGCCTACCCTAAAGGAACAGCTTACCGAGCAACTGAACTGTTCGAAATTGTGCACAGCGATGTGTGTGGTCCTATGCATGTCAGTTCATTTGGAGATTCGCGTTACTTCGTTACTTTTATCGATGACTATTCGAGATATACCCAAGTGTACTTCATTAAGCGTAAGAGTGAAGTATTAGAGAAGTTTAAAGAGTTTGTTAATTATGCGACAAACAGTTCTGGAAAGAAAGTTAAAGTTCTCCGCTCAGATAATGGTGGTGAATATTGTTCGAAATCCTTTATCGAGTATATGAAGGAAAATGGAATTGTGCATCAAACTACTGTGCCATACAACCCAGCGCAGAATGGTGTGGCAGAACGTATGAATCGGACACTTTTGGAGACTGCACGTTCCATGATGTCTCATTCAAAGATGCCAAGCGAGTTTTGGGCTGAAGCTGTTAGCACTGCAGCGTTTGTTCGAAATCGCAGTCCAACTACTTCGTTGAAAGGAGTTACACCATTTGAATGTCTGTATAATCGAAAGCCTGATGTTTCGAGTTTGAGAGTATTTGGATGCATATCATTTGCCCTTATTCCAGAGCATATGCGAAAGAAGTTGCAAGAGAAATCTCGAAAGTGTGTATTCGTTGGATATCCTGAAGGAACGAAAGGTTACAAGTTGTATGACCTATCTACGAAATCTTTTATCCGGAGCAGAGATGTAATATTTGATGAGAAGAAGTTTCATGATTTCAACGGTGAACACTCATCAAAACCAATTCCTGATTTCTATGTCCCAGCAAGTGTTGCTGACGAGGAAAATGCTGATGATCAACAAGCTGCTGTTGAAAATGTGATTCCTGTACCTTTTCATGAAAACCGCAACCAACCAGTGGGAGAAACGTATGAGGAAACATTTATGCAAGATGTAGGAAATTTGAATCCTCAGAGAGAACGAAGACCACCAGTCAGATTTGATGAAGAGCTGTATACTGCTGATGACCTCACTGCAGATATTAACGAGCCAAGAAACATTTCTGAAGCGTGGAATAACGAGTATTGTGTGCAATGGAAGGAAGCAACTGAATCTGAGTATAGATCATTGATTGAGAATGATACATGGGAACTTGTTCCATTACCAGAAGGAAAGAATGTTGTTGGTAGCCGTTGGGTGTTCAAAGTTAAGCGAGATGCGAATGGAAGTGTGCAACGATTTAAAGCACGACTTGTAGCGCAAGGATATTCGCAAGCTGAAGGTGTTGACTACCACGAAGTATTCTCTCCAGTTGTGCGAAACACCTCTATTAGATCTTTGTTAGCACTTGCAAACACGTGTGATTGGGAAGTACACCAGATGGACGTGAAAACGGCCTTTCTACAAGGAGATTTGGACGAGGAAATATACATGAAGCAACCAGAGGGTTATGTTAACGAACGAAAGCCAAATCATGTTTGCAAATTGAAGAAAAGCCTTTATGGTTTAAAACAAGCTGCTCGTTGCTGGAACTCAGCAATCGATAATTTTCTCAAGTCAGATGGTTACAAGCAAGTCGGTGCTGATCCGTGTTTGTACATCAAGTCTGTGAAGCAACCTAATGGCAAGATCGACTTTGTCATTTTATCTATTCATGTTGATGATATCTTGTTGTTTTCAAACAATGTTGAAATGTTAAATGAAGAGAAGATATCACTTGGTACAAGATTCAAGATTGAAGATTTAGGTGAAGTTAATCATGTTCTTGGTATGTTGGTGAAACGTGATCGAAAGTCAAGAACACTCACTATAAGTCAACCAAAGTACCTCGAAGGAATCCTGAAAAGATTCAACATGGAACACTGTAAACCTGTTTCTACGCCAATGGAAAAAGGAAGACAATTCCATGAGTTACCTGAAAATGAAGATGATACTAATGTTCATGAGTATCAAAAGATTATTGGATGTTTGACGTATGCAACAACTGCTACAAGACCTGATCTTGCATCTGCAGTTAGTGTTTTGTCGAAATATATGTCAAAACCTAGTAAGGAACACTGGCAAGGCATCAAAAGAATCCTGAGATATGTTAAAGGAACAATCAATTATGGTCTTATCTTTGAAGCTAAAGATAATGAAGGTATTTTGACTGGTTACTCAGACGCCGATTGGGCTGGCGATATGGATACAAGACGATCTACATCCGGGTATGTATTTCAAATTTATGGAAGTACTGTCAGCTGGTGCAGTAAGAGACAATCTTCTGTTTCGAAATCATCAACCGAAGCCGAGTATATAGCACTAAGTATGGCAACTCAAGAAGCTGTGTGGTTAAGTAGATTATTGAAAAACATTGGATTAAAGCAAGAAGAACCATATCTTATATATGAAGACAACCAAGGGGCGATCGAGCTGTCAAGAAATCCCAAATTCCATAATCGTACCAAACATATTGATATTGCGTATCACTTCGTGCGAGAGAAAGTGAACGAGAAAGTCATAAGTGTTGAATATTGTCGAACCGAAGAGATGTTGGCGGACATTATGACAAAACCACTGTCAAAGTTTGTGTTTGAAAAGTTTAGAAATAACTTAGGAGTTAAGGAAGTTAACTGACATTTTAAAGATACATTCTAGTTATCATTAAGTGGGAGTGTTGACATTATATAGTAATGAGACACTATAATGGACCTTATATGAAGTTTTGTTATTAGTTACAATCTATCCTCGTGGTGCATTGAACTATCATTGAACAATGTGACAATGTAGTCTTTCTTTCATATTAATGTAGTCTTTCTTTCATATTAAATACTTATAACAACAGAATACACGTTAAATACAAGTAAGGTAGATAATTAACATTTATTCTATGGTTCTGAATACCAGATTGCACCATTGGGTTATTTGGCTATTTGACTCTCTCTTCCGCAGAGCCACCTTAAGTATTTGTAAAACTTCTCACGAAAGTTCTTTTCAGCAGGTGGAAACACCGGAAGTGCGAACAAATTTTCGCGGGAAACAAATCGAAAATAAAGTTGATTTCTTTGATTCTTTCTCTTTCTGGCTTCTGCTAAATTTTCCAAATAATCCAAAAGGTCGAAAATTTTGAAATGTTTGGCGAGAAAGCGTTAGAACTGGCCAAGGAACTAAAGCGATCTGGAGATGGCTCGCTTCCCCCGTACAACGAGGACTGTGTGCGACAGGTCTTGGACGAAATGAAAGCTTTATTTGAGCAAAATCAGAAGGATGTCAATGCTACAGTTGCGGGCGAGAGCGGTCGACTTGTAGGCGTTCAATTACGACATGCAAGCCTCGAACGGAACAAACGCTGTCTTCTAGCTTACGTCTACAACAGGATGGAAAAAATACGGGACATGCGTTGGGATTTTGGCAGTGTGCTGCCAGATGATGTTAAAAATAGCTTAAACGAAGAGGAATTGAGCTGGTTTGGCCGATATAATCGAAGTTTAGCCAAGTATATGAGATCTGTTGGAATAGACCTTACTCAGGATAGCAAACCGCCGAAGTCTCTGTATATTGAAGTACGATGTTTGGTAGATTATGGCGAATTTGAAACGGAGGATGGAAGCGTGGTTTTACTTAAGAAAAACTCACAGCATTTACTACAGAGAGCAGATTGTGAGCATTTGATAAGACAAGGCATATTGGAACATATCATTTGATTTTCGAAAGTTTAGAGTGGACACTATGCATGGGGACAAGGGCGGAGGGGTTTTATAGGACCCTTTTCAGTTGGTGGGGGTTTGCTGTAACCAAGACAGTGATTGAGAATTGAGATGTGCCTATATATGTAATCCCATGTAAGGCCATGTTATGGTAACCAGTGGCAATAACTGAGATTTACAGAGGGTTGGGATATACAGCAATCAAATTTTGCACCCCTAATATTTTGCCAGGTGTCTGCAGCTGGTAACAGCACTGACCAAAACAATACAAGCTGATCCTCAACCATGTTTTAAGTTAATTTTGTTCAGACCCCTTGCCTTCTTGATTCTTTCCTAGCAGACAAGAGGTATTTGAGAGCCTCCAAGAGAGATTTGTTATTGTGATAGATATTTTTTAATCACAAAATTATGGAAAAATTTTCTCCATTGGTGGACCAAAATTTTCAGCAAAATGTCAACAAAGCAAGGGGTCTTTACAACCACCTTACAATGAGTGTCCACAATATTGTTTGGTGGGATGATGTTGAATTTAACAACACGCTTACACCACAATGGAATACAAGAATGGCTATCATTGTGCTTCCTTTGAAGTAAGGAGTACTGTAAAAGCTGGTTCAGTTTTGGATGTACATAGAATGATTTTGGAGTATAATAGCTACTACCCAGTGAACGGTTTTTAAATACACACTTTGAAAATGGAACTTGCAAATAGTCTTGCTTTATGTTCTTAAGTCTCTGGAGCTTGAATTCCTGCATTTTCAGTAATATTATTTATATATACCATCTAGACAGAGTCTGAGCATTCAGTACAAAAGCAAGGTTTTGTTATGGGAATATTATAGCACTCTTCTGGACTTATATTTTGGACAAAAAGGACCTTCACTGTGGGAGGATAGTTTACTGGAGGGGACAACGTGGGGCAGGGGGAACTTTAATAGTGTGGGGGTCATATTTAGGGGATTTATTCTCTGCAACCTACCCAAATACCGTGCCTATAATTTCACTACAGCCATAAGTGGCAGACGACAAACTCTGGAGAGGCCCGGGACAATGGCCCCCCAGAAAATGTTGAAATATATAGTTTCTAAGATGGCATTTCCTGCATTCTAGGGAAGGTTTGACATGCAGAAACCAGGTCATTTTGTATTTCAGGCAGCGAAGAATCTGACACCTTCATATTAAGTTCACCCACTCTGAACATTTTTGGGGGGCTTAGCCCCTAATTTTTTCTCTTGGAGGGCTATAATCCCCCCAAGTTCTGCTGCCTGTGACTACAGCATACATACATACATACTATCGATATTTGTTCATAGGTTGTGACATGGGGAATTACATTCACTGTATTTTGGCTATTTATAGCAGGTGCGTTTCGATTATATGAAAACTGTTAAGCCTCCCTCTGTAATAGCACGCCCTCTAATAATATCCCCCTTTTTAAATATAGGAGGAAATTAATCAATGCCTCTCATCTTAAACCCTTCCCACCTACCACCCTCTCCAATAAGCTCCCCCCCCCCCTCTCATGTAAGTCTCCCGGGGGGTGGCACATAGAAGAGTAATTGTAACTAAAAGATGAATATTTAATACCGTATTTTGATTTATTTTTATATCCGTGAAATTTGACACTTGAACAAGATATTTATGTATTCAATGACATCTAAATGGTATCGGATTCAGTCGCGTCGACTGATTGATTTCCAGTGAATGCGATTCTACTGTTCAGCGCCATTGTGGCATATCAAGAGTCCTTCGTTGCCTTCTTGATCGGGCCGATATTGGGACCAATATTTATCACAATAATCATGACTATCATATCAAAACCGATGAATTTGGGCGTACTAGGATCTCTGCTACATTTTGGCGAGGTTCCTGACTTTCTACGACAAGTATTAACTCAGAAAAACTTGGTTCATGCGTTCGCCGGGGCTTTGGTACGTGAGCACAACTTTCAAATTTATATATAGTTTTAATGTTTCTTTGGATTTTTCGTAGGGTAGAGTTTGGTTATTTTGGTATGTGTATTTTTAAAAGGTAGTTGCATATCGGTTATTCATTAAATATGCTTTAAAATGGGTTTTAAATTAATATTTTGTCGATTTATATAGTCGTTTATTAAATTGATTTGTTTTGAAACAACGTAGTTGTGCAATAGTCCAATGTTACATGCGAGGCGATCATCACGCGATCACGCTAAACAATACTAAACTGTATTTATACCAGGTAACTTTATCAGATCTGAACTGTTTAGTGTTTCCCCTTATTGGCCCAATGCAATTGCATGGCTTTTTTCTTGGTTCTCCAGTTTTCTCCTGTAGGGCTGTTAGAGGCCGGCAGTTGAGCTAGAAAGCCAAGCAGCAATCCAGCCTTAGAAATACCATAACGTTTCATCATATATGCCTGTCATAGTGACCGGTCAGTTCCATTTGTTTGGTTACCAGTCAGAACGTCCTCAAGTCAAAACGCCCTTGAGTCAAAACGTCCATGTTATAGTCAAAGTGTCCTCAGCCAAAAGTCAAAGTTAAAATGTCCTTGGGTCACAACGTGCTGCAAGTCATAGTCAAAATGTCCTGCAAGTCATAGTCAAAATGTCCTTAGTTAAATCCCATTGAATTAAGTTCAAATACATGCAAAAAATAGGAAAAGTTTGATTCTATGTGAAGTCGTCAACAAATGCAAGCCTGAAACATTTATACGCATACTCAAAGTAAATATGCAGCTGGCTGACATTGAATGACACGAGGACGTTTTGACCAACAGACACGAGGACGTTTTGACCAGTGGACACAAGTACGTTTTGACCTGAGGACGTTTTGACTGGACATCCATTTGTGACCGGTCAAATACGATTTCTGACCAGTGAACTCCCTCGTGCCCTCCAAAATCAATGAAAACACAACACAACAAAAAACTCCTGCGTTGTCATTCTCTGCGAGATTGTTTTATTGTCTGCGATGCAATTTTCCCTTTCGTAAACGGTCAGCAGTTGTTCGATCTCTCATAGCAATCACTGTTTATTACAGTAGTAAAATTAACCAAAACTGACATTCACTATTACCTGTACTTTGCCTTTGCTAATATTTCTTTTAGTCACTTTCATTGCATTAAAATTATTTCAGGGTGGCATAACTTCACTCTCTGTCTTTTTTCCTTTGGATACAGCCAGAACACGACTTCAAAGTGAGTTCTGTTTTTATTTATTAGTCATTAGGATCAGTTGAACCAATTTGTATAAGGGATAACTATTTTAGACCGCATCAGCCAATTTCACCTTTAACTGGTTGAATAACTCTACAAGTAACTGTTTAAGGGGCAACATTATTAACTGGCATTCAAATGTGGCCGTCTAAATGGCCCAATTTATTTACTTATACATGCACTGTTTGAGTTGTATAATTAACTTTTCCAGCATTGCCCTAAGCTCTTGTTTGCCTTGCATCTGCACTGCTATTTCATTCATTCATTCATTTTCAATTGTCCTTCTTTCCTTCCTTTTTCTGGGACTAATTGATCCTATGGTGAGATACTTTTCCACATCTACTGAAAGGTGCCCATTTAGGCTTTTCCCCCTGAATATTATACAATCTTTATTCGTAATTTTAGTTGATGACCAAAGGAAAGCTAAGACAACATGGAAGGTTATATATGAAATTTTTGAAGAGGAGGGTTTGTAAGTAAAAATATTTAACCAAATAACATCCAGCACATAAATTTCCCTTAACAAAATTGGAATTGTCTATTGATTTACTATGCCTATAGTAAGGGGTCATCCTGTGTACAAAGGGGGGTCAATGACCTATGTACACATTTGCGACTGTCGATAGCTACACCATCATTTAACCAAGGTTCAATATTTTTAGCATACTGTACACTCTGGGAGGGGAGGGGATAGAAAAAATCAGTACTCTCTGTATGCTTGTGAAAATATTGATGATTATGGATGATCTCTAAAATACCTGCAAGGGACATAGGTGCAGATTAGTTGGTTAAGTAGGAAGTATTTGAGCGAAATGCACATCGTTCTTTTCCATATACTGTATTTAGTAGTCTTGGATTTGTTGGCAAATCAATAGATTAAGAATTGAGAGATAACTACAGGTATAATTTTCTTGCTCGTATTTAACTGAGTCAGTTAACATTTCTGAAGTTGACCTCACCACCATCTGCTGTTCCCTAAAGCCTGGTTTTAATATGTCGCTGATGGTCGGCGATGCTTTCGCAGTGCCATTGTCTTTGATCGTTGATGAGTAAAATCCTTTGTCTACCTGAAATAATTTTCTTCTTCAATGATCACTAAATTGCAATTTTGTCTGCGATTTTTCTCTTCCTAATCGATGTGATCGAGCGAATGACATATCAACGTATGCCTTTGTAAAACCAATCCTATAATCGTCACAAATCACAATGGTCACAAACTTTTGTTTGTGAGTCCACTCATTCGCATGCGTCAGGAGAACAATTATCGCTGACAAAATTGCTAGTGTGAACCAGCTTAACAATGGTCCACGAGTAGTACATCGCCGACCATCGGCGACATATTAAAACCCTGAACTACCCTCAATATACAATATATGTTTATATAGATCATCATTATATCGTGGTCTGTTACCTGTTCTTTCAAGTTTATACTGTTCGAATTTCGTCTACTTTTATACATTTAATGGACTCAAGGCTGCATACGTTTCTAAGAATTCACCCGAAACGGCTATGGTGGATTTACTATTTGGATTTCTTGCTGGTATGAGTTTATATAAATACTATTTTTTTGACATTCTTTGGGAAATATGTTTCACTTTAGTGCAAAATTTCTGTGAAATAATATTTTCATGAGTGGCGAAAATTTATAGGATAAAACGATAAATGTAAACTTCCTCGGCTATCTCAAAGACAAAGATACTGTATATATCCTGTTTTATCTGAGGAAATTGAACGAAAAGCTGCTATGTTAATCAGTGGTGTAGGAATCGGGAGCACAGCGTTTTCTTCAAAGTGTCCTTTTCTAAAGCTAAATCAATGGGAAAAGTGCCTTTTCTGATAGAAGAGGTGCCCTATAAGACGTTCGCCCCCCCCCCCCCAATTGAAGTTGCTTCCTACGCCTATATGATGTTAATCAAGACACAATACTTATATACAGTATGAATATGTTTTATAATTACTCTAATTAGTCTAAGATTTTTCTCGGCATCTCAGCTCTCGCAACTGCTCCTGGCTAGGTCTAAAAATGTATATAATTTTTTGTTCTAATATTTCATCCACAAGCACTATCAACGAATTAATTTACATATACTGTGTTTATCAGACAGTTATTGTTGTGGACGCGTAGCTTTAATGTATACGGAGCTTTAATATTATATGTGGACTTCTTTCATCGTTAGGTGTAATAAATGTTCTTATAACAACACCTTTATGGGTGGCAAACACGAGGATAAAACTTCAAGGTGTCAACTTAAAGTCAGAAGAAATGAACAAGAAAGTTCAATACAAATATACTGGATTAGTAGGTGAGGTGGCCATTGGCCATAAAATTAGTAAGAGTGATAATTAAATTAATAGCAAGAAATTTTGAGCACTGTATCTTAGAAACTGACAATGAAAATTTGAAATCTAACATGCTACATCGGTGTCTAGTAAAGTGTTTCAAAAGACAAACATAACATTAATAGACACAGGGTTTGTGCTACTCCTTGAAGTCCTTAAATACTCCTTGAATGAAATTCTGACTTTCAAGGGCGCTTGAAATGCCCTTGAATCTGAATACTCTTGCAGTTTTCTGAATACTCCTTGAATTTTTTGTTCTTAATTAATAAATTAATCTTTTCTCTAAATAAAGGTAAAATCCATAGTATAAGATTTTGTAAGATGGCAAAATCGTGATGTTACAGACACGAGAAACGGGAAAAGTAACGTTAAAATTATACAACTTGTAGATTGTTACATCAAGTAACTAATATATTTGTACCTTTCTAAAATTTTCCTGTTATTACTCATTATAGTGCGATATTGTTCCAGGTGTTCGTGATATTTCGGCAGTTTTAACCTCACAAATTTATACCAATCTGTGGAATTGTTGAATTTATCTTGTCTTTTCTTGAAAGAAAACATCCTAAATACTCCTTGAAAAATGCTATTTTACTCCTTAAAAACTCCTTAATTACTCCTTGAATTCAACTATTCAAGACCAGCACGAACCCTGTAGACAGACAGTCAACTATACAGTATAATGTGTCGACAAATTAGAAATTCTACATTAGGGTACAGTATTTGATAAAAAAAATATTTTATATTCATGCATGCCGTCATAACGAAGGTACTTCGTTGTATTTTCAGACGCAGTTCAACAGATATTTCGTGAAGAAGGTTTTCGAGGTCTATGGAGTGGCACAAGAGCATCGCTAGTACTGGCCACTAATCCTGCAATTCAGTTCACTGTTTATGAAACTGTCAAGAGATATACGAGAGGTGCTAATAAGGAGGTAAAAAATATAAATCTTATGTTTATTATCATGTTAATCTGCCTGTTTTATAGTAAGTAAGTAAGTAAGTAAGTAAGTAAGCAGGGGTGCTTATTATCCTTACTTGCAGCTGAGAGCTAACTAAGCTGACGCGACAGGACACAAGTTCAATCGACAAGAGTCTAGCTTTCTTAGGCGCATAGCAGCCCACCTTTTCTCGCCATCCACGCAGAGCAGCTGGTGGAAGAGGGGGTTAGGGCCAGTTACAACCAACGCATCTGTGGTCCTGTGGGAGGAGAGGAGTGCGGAGAAAACCCACTTTCGGCAGAGCGTTGGCTAACACTTTTCTGACTCGGCTATTCGCCGTCAGTCTGCAGGACTTGAATCCATGATGTCAGAGGTGAAAGGCGCGTGCTCTAACGATTGCGCCACCGAAGCCCCCTAGTATAAGTCACTGTATCTCAACTCTCGTCTCGTGTGTACTCTTTAAGTCATGTGACTCATCAATGTCAATGTTCGTGCAATGTTCGGAAAATTCCGAGTGTTCCGGAACTAAGCCGAGTTTGTTACAATCCATTTTCGGCCGATTACTTCAAGAAATACAAAACCGAACTTTCTCCGTATAAAAGCATCTTAAATGTCCACTCGATACACTAATATTTAGATCTTACTTCAAATTGACAATTCGAAATCAAACGTGCTACACTTACAAAACTAGAGACTGCATACCTCTGTCAGCAAATTAAGGCATGCAGTGGCGTACCGAGAACGTTTCCACTGGGGGTGTTTATTCCAAAATTTACCAACGACGCAGGGCAAAAAAAGCGATGTTAGTTGCCAAGCCTCAGCGAGCGCACAACGTTATTAGTCCGTCGCGCATTTTGGTTCAGCAAACTGTTTTTTTTATGGTGTAACCTAGGGGGGTCTGGGCATGCTTTCCCAGGAAAATTTTGCATTTTTGAAGCCTCAGAAGTGCAGTTTCCGGGCTTTCTGAGAGGATATTTAATCAAAAATTGTGAAGTTTTTACATCAAAGAATTTCAGATTTTTAACGCACATTTAACTTTTTACAACCTCGTTTCCAAGTATTGAAATAATATTTGCTCCGTATACAATTACAAGCGTCAGTGAATTGGTTTTGTTCCTTTTGATATATACACAATGTGAAAGTAACGACAAACTATTAGAGATGAGTTGATTGTAGTTGGCTCTGCAAGAAATAGCTAGAGTATGAACAAAAGTACAATCCTGGATGAGCAAGTACAATTTTAATATTTGCCGACCGCTTTCCGCTTTGGTTTCAAATACCGACCACTATCAATCTTAGATACCGACCATTTTAAAAAAGTGGGGGTGTTTGTTTTGTTTTGTATGTTCGTGTTAATATTGATTCATATGCAAATTACTTTTTGTCCCAAACATAAATAGCATATTTATCCACCCGTGTATGGAAGTGCATGTTTTAAGATAGACCAGAATATATTTAATAAGCTTCGAGTCTTTAGGATAAAACTACCAGGAAAATTGAACAACAACTTCGACGTTTTGAGCGGAGGTAGTTTGATCCTAAGACCCGAAGCTTATTGACAACAGATGTTTTGCACCAACACGTGACCAAATTCTAAAATCTTTAACGTGCAACCTATAAAGCTGGCTGTTAAACATGTTTTATATGTCATTATAACAAGTATTCATAACAAATTATTCCCTCGCGAGTTAAAAAGGTTTGAATAATTCGTATTGCTGACGTCAGCATAATTTTCTAATGCTGTTCCAAACTTAACGCGAAAAACTTAAGTTAGCTTTTAAAAGCAATATATAGTATCATAGTAAACATAATATAGACATTTGTTATAAAACACATCTTTTCTTGAGCATTTGTATTTTGGCGGCCATGTTGGAAGGCAGGTGGATGCAGTGAACTCTGAGTAAACTGGAACGCTAACTCCTATGATCAAGTCCTATGATTCGTTGAAGGTTTGAGCTGAAATAAACGCCGAACATTGCTGTATATGAAATTGAAGCTATTTGATATAAAAACTTCAAGACTTTAGGCAAAATGGAAATACTTAAAAAATACAAAAACAACCGCGATTTTGTAAAATACGGCAAATTTTCCCTCAAAGTTTTAAGTATTTCCTTTTTACCTAAGGTCTTGAAGTTTTTATATCAAATAGAACTTTTTAATAGCTTCAATTTCATATACAGCCCAATGTTCGGCGTTAAGTATTTCAGCTCAAACCTCAGAAAAACTGGCTTCATATGGCTTCAATTCCCCCCCTTGAGTTAGCGTTCCAGTTTATTTATAGTTCAATGGGTGGATGCCATCCAACATGGCCGCCAAAAAAAATGCTTAAGGAAAGACGTGTTTTATTAGACCTTCACTGGCACCACGCGTTCACGGTATATTTAGCGTTTTTCGTAGAAGTCAGTGGTGCTTGCCCAGTTAACTGCCGACTGCCAAGAAGACTATGTTGAATTGAAATTTTTGTTTATAATGGTCATGAACATTCTCTTTCAGCTTCCATCATGGAAGTATTTTGTGATCGGTGCCATTGCAAAAGCCGTGGCTACAATTCTTACATATCCCTGTCAAGTTGCTCAGTGTAAACAACGGGTACGTAGAAGAACAGTAGAAGGTGTTTGTAGATGGAATATTCGAACGAAAATTTGTATACATTTTTAGATTTTAGACATTTGCGAAAAATGCAACTTTAGGTCCTCTAGGATGAATCGAACCTGCAGTCCTGCGTTTCCGGTGCAGCGCTCTAGAAATGATTCATTTGCATGACTAAATTTAGGCCTTTTTCCTGATCGATTATTCTGGTTGACTTTCAGCCGAACTTTTTGTAAAGAAATGTCGTCCATGAAATTTCTATACGTGACATATTACGCTTAAAGTGCAGATGTAATGTTTGGGGATTTTACGTATTGGTGATATTCAGAACATTCTAACAAGAAGTGAAATACATTTTTGAAAAAAACTTCGTCTTCATGGTCGTTTTTGGTCTGTTAAAGTTAGCGGAAGTGACGTGAAATAAGGCAATGCAAATCAGTTTCCTTTCTTTGTGCCACAAAGTGCCTTATTTGACGTCACTTCCGGTAGCTTTAACAGCCCATAAGGCCAAGAGGATGAAGATATATTGCATTTCGCTTTAGAATGTTCTGAATATCACAAATATGTAAAATACGACGGAGCCCTGTTTCATGAATATTGCTATTTTTAGACTGGCTACTGGAAAGATGAATCAAAACGACCAAATTTTATAATAATTATCGCGCAGCTACTAAGGTAAGGTTAACAAGGTGGCTTAAACTGATGAAACATATTATATATTATAAGCCTGAAGACGGACAGTGAAACTGTTAATTACAAACAATTAAAAACATATTAAACATTTGTATAATCCTGAAATAGAAGATTTAAAATAAAAGATTCTGTGTTTAATATGAACAAAGGTGAAAATTTTAGAAAAAGGATAATTTATTTTAATTGAACAAGTTTATAAAACTTTGATAACCTAAACGTAACCATTAAGTCATTAACCAACGTTAAACCACAACCTGACCCTAAATCCTACTACCAACAATGAGTATTTCGAAGCTATTTCGGTTTTGCATAAATTGAGAAAGAGGTCGATCTTTATTCTATTTCGTATTTTATTCTAGGCAAAGTGGTGTAAAAGGTCTATACAAAGGACTTGAAGCAAAGCTTACACAAACTGTGCTAACTGCTGCATTCATGTTTTTAACATACGAAAAAATACTCACATTTGCTTTCTCCCTACTTGGTGTGGAGAAACGGAAATGAGGGAAATTTATTGAAGCGAAATGATGGTGGAATTCAAGTGGAAATCGTGCAGTGATCTTTATACACAACTGGAGTAATAACTTGTGTCAAATTATAGCCATTTCGGCGTTTCTATTGCGCATGCACTCAAATGACGCATCTGAGTTGCGAGTAATATACAATTACTTTATGGTTTCCGTGTTTGGATGGCCTGATCCAAACACGCGGGAATGTTGCGAGAGTTAAGAAAAGCGCGCGAAATCTCGAGCCGAAGGCGAGTGATTTTGCGAGCTTTTCTTAATTCCGTACCTAATTGATTCATACGTCGCTCTTCTGTCGCACCTAATTCGTCATTTAAGTTCGGTGCATGAGTGGAGCGGCGTCGAAGGGCCTTCGCTCAAAACGTTGACGTTCTTGTTGTATTTTTCGGGCAGTTGAATCATAACATGTAGCTGAGACTGGAAGATTTAGAATATGCATATAAATGTATTTAACTCTTTAAGCCCCGGTAAAACGAGGATGAGAGTTAATGACAGTTGCAACTCTCGCTCGCGTTTGACCGCCAACTCTCATCAAGTTTGAGCTGGTTCAAATTTTGATATCAAGAGAGTTGCATAAGAATTTTAAACAACCTACAGTGATAGTCAGACTAGTGTTTTGCACTTTCTATAAGAATTAGCTTAACAAAATAACACGTTATGACTGCACATGTGTATAAGAGAAGCTAAAAGGAAATTTAAACACTTTGTTTACCAAAATTTAAGAATTATTCTCAGGGCTCCGTTTCGCGCGCTAAATTATTTCTGTCGCGAATCTCATGCAACTCGTTTGACCGAGGCAAGAGAGTTGAACAAACTCATGCAAACTCTCATCCGGGACTTTAGTAATCACAGGCTGTTTTACATAAGCCACATTGAGGGTTATTTATGGCAAATTTCGTCATTCTACTTGATTCGCAGCGACTGGCGAAAGATTTTTTCGGCGAAAATAAGCCGAAAATTTTCAACTTTTTCGCCAGTCGCCAGCGAACGAATTAAATTTAGCCAATCAAGAGCCAGGATTTTTGCAAGTTTGCAAATTTTCGAGCGAATTTTAAAATGTGTAAACCCGATTCGCTATATTCGCGCGAATAATTCTCCAGTTCGCACGACCAATTCGCGCGAACTGTAAACCGGGCTTTAATCTATAGAGGCGCTGGGATGATGTTTACTCAATGCTCATAGTTAAAGGTTATTACTCCAGTAATATATACTGAGCTCACTAGATTTGAGTATAATATCCAAAGTCTCTGATCCAAAGTTTATAACAGCAGGTTTAATAATGAAAGATAATATTTCCCAGCTAGGCGCTGTTCGAAAACAGCCCTAAAAATATACACCTGCATGCAGGCTAACAACATTGCTAATTAATAACAAATATACGTAGAATCGCTATTGCAGAATAAAATTTTACACAAAAATTCATCTAATCTTTGCATTTATTGACCAAAAGCCGTTTTTGTTTTATGTAAACGTTCAATCTTCGTACCGACAATAACTTTTACATCAATAAAATCGAATGAAACCAGCAACAAAATTTAGACTGGTCTTATTGTCTGTGCCATCAATCTATATATATCTGCTACTCAAATATGGGCACCACAATCCATCGAACTAATACGGCACCTTGAACGGACACAGAGAAGAGCAACCAAATATATCCTTGGTCTTCCATTCTCCTCTACTGTTGACTATGCCACCAGACTTCAAACCTTGGGCCTCTTACCGATCTGCTATTGGCATGAATATTTAGATATGGTACTCTTTTATAAACTAACTCATGAACTAGTAAGCATTCAACCTTCACTACGTCCAACTCTCCGTACTTCCAGACCCACTAGATCCTCCACCAGTAACAGTCCTAAGTTTGTCATTCCAAAGTGTAAAACAGTAACTCGTCAAAGATCCTACATGATTCGGGCAACTCGAATGTGGAACCACCTCGTTGATGAACTGAATTTAAATACGGATAGTCTTTCATCGTTTAAGACGGCAATGTTTAAATATTACGTTTTGTCTTTGTACTCGTGTTATAATGTTGATGATCCTCGTAGTTATAAAACTATATGTCCTAAGTGTAATTCTGTTCGTAGTCTCACAACGTCATTATTGTGCTGTATGTAGGAACCGTTGTACTGTTTTAGTTGTTTAAGTATGTGTATTGTTGTAACTAATTGTAAATTGATGTTTTAACTTAACTATAATAGGGCCCGCAGTAATTGGCTTATACGCTGTTGCGGATTCCCTGCCATTCTGTTATAAATTTACAAGGCAAATTAAATAAATAAATAAAATATAGGCTCTTGCACTTTTGGTAGAAGATGTTTTGTGGATGGAGGAGCAGTTGTGGCAACTTTAGGCCCTCTGGCAGGAATTGAATCTGCGACTCTGGCCGCTCTGTAATTCCGGTATAGCGCTCTAACCAAACCAGTTGCTGAGCATTAAGGGGCCGGTCAATAAGGAGAGGGGTGGGCTGGAGTATTCGCAGATGTAACGGGCTAAAAATGTATGACCCGCCCTCCTTTGCTGGCATAAAGTCAGCTGACCCACCCCCAGATTTTGGCTGGAAATAACGCGACCCACCCCAAACGTCAGGTCATTGCTTTAACATTTTTTTTGCTCAAATATTGCTTTAAATTCGACTTTGATTTATATTATTGTTAAAACTTACTGTGAAAACAAAATATGAATTTGTTAACTTAGACACGGCATAATTTTTCTGAAAATCAAAAATTGTGGTAAAATGCCATCGAACTGTAAGTTTTTGTTCAAAATGCAATGTATATCGCAATGGGTTTCAAGTATTGAGAGATGGTTTTGAATGCTTAAAATAGAATGACCCACCCCTTATGAGATCGAGGCCAAAAATTGCACGATGACCCAACTTTTTTTCTGCTTCGGCCATCCCCCCTCCCCCCTATACTTATTGACCGGCCCATAACCGCAGATTCGTGTATATATTGTGGAGTGATGCCAGTAAAAGGTGTGGGCACCAAAAAATCTTGATATTTACCCATACCTTCTACGGGCATCAGTCTATTGCGGTTAATGTTCAGCAACTGGACTCTCAGTTGGTTAGAGTGCTGTACCGGAATCGCAGGGCCGCAGATTCGGGCTATTAAAGTTGCAATTTTCGCAACTGATCCTGGTTAGGTCTAAAAATGTATATAAATTTTCGTTCGAGTATTTCATGATTTTCATCTACAAAACACCTAGTACTATATATAAAAATACGGATATAATAAACCATAGTCGGGCGTGTTTTTCTCGCAATTGCAATGCGTGTTTAGGCATAATTTCTAAGAGCAAAGCCCGCTGAATTTTAAATATGTCAGGGGGGTGAGAATATTTAAAAAACATTCCAATTCACGCTCCATGGATAAAAATAATGTCGCACGTTTCGTTGTAAAAACGAGCATATTTTCGTGATTTCTTTCACTTATTTTGTACGATATCGTATGGAATATTTTACGTAGACTATCCAAAATGTCTGACAAAGGAGAGACGGTTTATCCGGCCGCAAGAAATCCAAAATTTGAACAGTTAAGAAGTGACCATGAGACCTTTCTACGGACTTTCGAAAGTGAGTAGAATGTTTGCCTTTGTGATGCAGTGTTTGTTTGATTATGATGTGTTGGTATTATATTAAAAGTTGTTTGTGTTTCATTTAATACAGAACCTACACAGATATATCGCTTTTTAAGGACACGCAATATTATAACAGTGAGTCTATTAAATGTATAATTGCAGTTTATTTATGTAGAGCCAGAGTGCATTCGGTGTAGTCTAATCGGAAGATCTTCGGCGTAGAGTTACAGTAAGCCTTGGCGTACTGGCGCACAATCATCTTTCCTGGCGTAGTGGCGTACGCTGTTTTTAACTTGGCGGCTCATAAATACCAATAAAATAATAAATAATGTCACTAAACAACATGTCTTAAACATATCTTATTGATATTTAAAACTAATTACGATTTAAACTTCTCAAAAATGGGCCTGAAGAATGGGCCAGGGTGGGATGTTGGCGCCTGGATGTAGAGATGAATTATTTGAAGAATGCTCCTCCCAAAAGCTCGAAAATGTACCATAACCCGATATCTCGGTTGCACGATACAAACTTTCCAGAGTGGTTGTCAAATAAATTTCATCCCGCTTCGTGGACTTGCTTCTGACTTCTTCTGTAGTGGGGGCCCGGGGGAGGTGTCAGCTCAGAATCTGTGAGCATTAAATAATTGGATATTATTAAATAATAATATTAAATAAATAATCTGTGATTGTTTACTATTAATTAGTAAAATTACATAGGAGATTATTTGGAAAAAAATAAAAAATGCACATTTCAAAAATATTTTAATTGAATATTTAACGATAAAAGTGGCTTAAAACGCTTTAGGTGATTATCGTGTATTAATCCGAGGTAGCGCAACCAATCAGCGTTGAGAATTTTCAATAAAATAATTATTCGCCTCAGGCTTGGTGAATATCGGTGAATAAAAACCTCGACTTCATCTCGGTTATTATTCACCGGTATTCACCTCGCCTTCAGCGAATAATTGTTAAATAATAAAGCAACTATTGCAGTAAACTCTGGTGTACGTTCTGGGAGGGGGTCTGGTGTATACTTTTAGTGTACACTCTGGGAGGGGGTCTGCTGTATGCTGGACTGCTGTATGCTGGGAAATGTGGATGACCATTAAACGAGGCTAAAAATTGGTCTTTTTTGTAGCCCATATTCTTGCACAGAAATCTATCATACATGAGACATCGCAGAACAAGGAATAATACAAGAGAACACAGGTATAGTAAGATAGTCTTGTGTACAATACACAGGGTTCCCACAGTTCCTAAAAGTCTTGGAAAAGTCCTTGAATTTTGTCGCCTGGGAATACATATACATATATTATTCAGCTCACTCCCCGTCGGGGCTTTTCAGTGACCGATTACATCAAGTATTTCGCTTACCTATATTGCGTACTTAGCCTACACTATATATTTTTACAACAATTGTGATATTACTTTCCTAATCTATATATCCTAACCCACCCAGTCAACTTTCCCTGCGGGAGGAAACCGGAGTGCCTGGAGAAAACAGACGACTTTCGGCAGAGCGCTGACTTGCTCCTTTCACATGAGTAGAGTCCCCAGCGAGAATCGAACCCACAACTCAGTTCTAAGTGAAAGGCGCTTGCTCTGATGACTGCGCCACCGAAGCCCCAATGTAAATCCTGATTACAATCCTTACAGTAAGTAAACCCAGTGAGCCCTTTCTAGCACCAGACAGTTCTTGCTTGGGGATGCGAACTTAGATTGCCAACATATAACCACCCTTTTGTTGCTGCAAATCTCAGTTCTCAAAATCTTTTGGCTCACCATTTTTTTTGGCTCACCAAGATAGTTTGCGAATAGTAATTCGTATCCTGTGATGAGGGTCCACAATAGGTTTTTCGAGATGCAGGATTTGGCTTTATATATTTATATCGGAAACGGGATAATATGTCGCAGGATTCGGGAATAAAACCTTTGGCGGGAAGCAAGATTTTTGCAGTTAGTACCACAAGATTAGAGACATGAAGCTTTCACGAGGCAGGACTCGGGATTTTGAAATACGATCTTTGGAGATTTAATGTAACATTTCAGTGTGTTCTAAACCTGTTCTGTCCGTTCTGAAAAGTGTCACCAACGATTTTATTTGTAAAATTTTGGCATGTATCACATTGATGCTTTATCTTACATAATGGGCAGCATTATATTGAAATCTTGTAAGCAGTGCTCTACTGCTCTCACTTTTAGGGATTTTTCCTTAGAAACAGGAATTTCGTATAGATTTAGGGAATTTAAATGATTACAAGAATGAGTCCTTAGTTGTATAAAATACTGTTCGGGATCGAGATTAACTAAGAAAAGCTATCGGGATTGTGGGAACGAGAGAAAATATGGAGTGGAATATGGGATTTAAGAAGCCTATTGTGGACCCTCTGTGATAACCCTTAACGCCTCACACATTCCTCACAACAAGAAAAGTCTGCTGTAAGGCAGTGTGCATTTTAGGGTTGGGATGTACAGATTGTGGCTTTAATAGTACTGGCAGATAATTTGATTCATCTGTCTAGGCTCTCGGCTTTACAAGTAAATTGTGAATAGAAGGTCACAAGGCTCAATGCACACTTAATTCCTAATAATGTTTTGTTAATCTGTGATGATTACTTTAGTGAGAAATTTAAAGTTGACGACCTGTTGGAAAAATGTGAGAGAAAGAACGCTGGGAATTCACCACTAAGGTACCTAGTAAAGTTGTAATAAAATATGAGTTCTGAAAATGGTCAAAACAGTGTTTGTTTAAATCATTTGCAAAAGCTAATTTTGGTGTTTAAATAATAATCAGGGTTGGCAAATATTATTTCTTCTTATATCTTCTTATATTAATATAATAAGATTTATATTTTGGGCAAAAATCTTCCTATATCTTCTTATATTATTCTCGTTTATTATTCCACTTACCATACTTTTACCACTTACCGTAATTAAGATTTGAGGTCAATGTTAACCGTCAATTATTTGGAATTCTACTCTTCTATATAGCTAGAGTACATTGTTAAATAGTTTAAAGAAGATAAATGTTGTATATTGTTTACTTGGTTTATTATATAAACTTTACATAATATGCAAAATGTGTCACAAAAAAATACAAGTGAAATTGATGACGTCATTCCGAACGTTGGATGACGTCATTTTATGACGTCATTTTATGACGTCCTTAAATTTAGCTAAATTTTTGAAAATCTTATATAGAAAAAAATCTTCTTATATTAATATAAGATTTTATTTTTGAAAACATATTCTTATATCCAACCCTGTTTAATGGATTAGCATGTTTACACTTTCGGTTTGTTTTGCATTTCAGTTCAGAAAAGAATGGATACCTCAATTTGACTTTTAAAGGTTTCTTTCGAGGAGCAGGTATAGATCTATGAAGTGTTATAATTGTTCATGCTCATCTACAAAATGTAGACGGGTTGAACAAAAGGGGTGTGAATAAAATGAATCAAGTTTACTTGCCAGTATTATCTCATTGACCTTGAGACCACATAATCAATGGACATAACTAGAGAATCGTAAGCACGGTCTTACTGTAGCCAGCCGTCTTATGGACGGCATCTTATGGACGGCCATCTTAGAATTTGGACGTTCACTTGAAAATGACGGCTTTTGGACCACTGATTATGGTATTGACACCCTTCTAAAAATCTGTACATTGTACACTGTAGTTGATAACTCCGATTGGCAAAATAATGCAGACCTGTAGCGATCATGCACAATAGATAGAGTGAATTGATCTGTAATGCAAGTTTGTAACTGAATCTTATCTGTGATTTCATCCTCTTAATAAGCCATCAAAATATGCAGTAATAATAAGTCTTCTACAGTCTAGTGTCTTGTCATTGATTCCTATCATTGTCTAAGATTCCTATCCTGGCTGAGACCTGGCAGTACTAAACTCAATACCACAATTTGGGATTACAAAGTTAAAAATTTTGAGATGAGCGCGTTGTTGGCAAATCTACCTGTACTGATAACGAGCAACCTTTAATCCAAGGACATTTAGGTCTGTATGTGTGAAATGTCACACAACTCGTTCGTTAACAAACTTGTCAACGAAACCATGTTGCTAACTTTACGATAGTGCATGATCAATTTGCAAGTTTTCTCGTTCGTTAACGTTTTTTGTTCAGTGTTATTCTTTGTCTGTTTGTTTACTTGTTTGTTAACTCCCCGCTAATTTCCATTGTTTCATTTGTCATCTGTATGTTTGTCAGTTTGTTGACTAGTTTGTCCTAATGTTTGTCTCACTTCTCAATGTTTATTGTACAATTATTTCAACTGTTTTGGAACCCCGTTATTGGAGAACTTCTTCTCTGTGTGGTAATTCCAGCCATCCTGTTTAAGTGCATTTTTTTAAAGTACTATATGTACATCGTTATTTCTCAATGACAAAACTTGTAAAATAAAATAAAAATAAAAAATAGTGTTAACTTGCCCTGTGCAGGGGTTCATTTGAAGATTGTGAAGGTATGTAGTCTAGCTACCACCAATTCAAATTGATGGTGTTTACATATTTGGCTGGTGCTCACTGCTGTTCTGGGGGCTCCCCTCCCATAAAGCCCCAACAGTATCCCCAGGTCATATTTTCTACGGTACTACAGTACCTTCTATATTTTGTATTTAGTTCACGATGAGCTTCCTACACCCTCAAGTGAGAACCTTGCAGACCAAAATCTTGTTCATGCTGAAGTTTTCATTGTTAAAGTTTGTCATAAAAGAAGAAAGGTACTGTATGTTTACCCATTTCTTGGAATTTGCAATCCAAAGTGGCTGGAGCCAAACAATTATGAGTTGAGACGTCACTTGCATGGGCTGAAGGGTAGTACTAGTACTGCCCTTCTCATACCCACATGCTTTGGTTTGGTGAATGGGATTTATTTTCCCTAGAGATGAGCCGATATTTTAAAATAGCCGATTTCCGATACCGATTGTTCAAGAGCCGATACATCTGGAATTGTCGTTTTAGTGTTCAACTCGCAAATTTCGCAGTGAGAGGTTGCCATCAAGCCATTCTCTATTTTGAACACAACAAAGTACAACACAAACAGAAAATCGGCAAGTATTACCAAAATCGCGGATGCCTCTTGCCCGAAATAATGTGTCATGTTTTCGCGTCAAAACATTCAGGAATGTGACTACATTCCTAACGTCGTGAAATCGACATCTTGTGAATGACGACATCTAATTGGTCTGCAGAAAATTATGCCGAGACGGACACCACTGACCGATCCGATAGTGAACGACAATCGGCCGATTGTGATAAATCATCTCTAATTTTCCCCTCACATGTCATCCAGTGCACACAACTGCCGACCACTTGGCACATTCAATCTAATTAACCCATTAACTGGCAGTACCCTACCACTGATGAGTAAAATCGTCTGGCGGCATTAGACAGAGTAAAATACTAAAGTAGGGCGCATTGCCAGCTAATGGGTTAACAAGCGACACCGGCAGATAGTTTTGAAAAAGAAATCCAACATGGCTGACATAAATCGTACACTTACGGCTAAATACAGGAATTCCACATTTACACTATATAAGTAATAGTAGTTCTTAGGTTCAATTCCTCGTTCTTTTCTTTTCATTCACGATTTTTTATCACAATTGTTTTCTCTTTGTAATTTGTAAACATTTATTAGGTTGGTTAGGTTTAGTTTTGGGGTTGGTTAGGGTTAGAATTGAGGTTGGTTAGGGTTAGAATTGGGGTTGGTTAGGGTTAGAATTGGGGTTGGTTAGGGTTAGAATTGGGGTTGGTTAGGGTTAACCAAGATATAGCCTGTCTTATATAGCCTGTCTAGCAAGATATAGCCTGTCTTATAACTGTCAGTATTTTGCAAGATATAAGTGAAAACGGCATTCGATGAAATCCACGATAATGCCACCCAAAATAACGGACTATACAAGCCAGTTGCAGTTGAATCATAACATGTAGCTGAAGACTGGAAGAATTAAAATATGCATATCGAAGTATTCAACTGTTCAATCATCATTTGAATATGCAAAAATTGCTCGAAGAACAATGACTTTCCTCACGGTTGACTCGCTTTAGGTTAGAAAATATATTCCCTTGAGTGCACCTTTCTTTATTTTGCTTACACAGAAGACAGTTCTATTGTGGCTATATGTGAAACACAAATGAATGATTGAACAGTTGAATACTTTGATATGCATGTTATAATTCTTCCAGTCTCAGCTACATGTTATGATTCAAGTCGACTGCAACTTTATCCCGACGCAGAACGCGTCATTTGGATGCGCGGTGGAAACTCCGAATACACACTCGTTCCTGTGTATGATATTTTACGTCCAAGCTCTCATATTTTCAGGATACAAGTCCACCGATTATCCAAGAACGTGTCGGTCGTTGCCTTGTTCCTCACAATCCCTGCACCGATCAGGAACCACTGCTCGAGTCTTGCAGTGTCTCCATACCTTGGTCAATATTTAGTCCCAAAACGAACAGAAATGTTCGCTCGTTCATTCTCACACTGGAAGTCAGCATTCCTTTTGTCGAAACAATGAAGAAAAAGAAACGGAAGAAGAATGAACCAAAGCCAGAACCGAAGCCAGAACCGAAACGTAGGTTAAATACGACCTCGTTTACATTAGACTACACACGTAAAAATCTCAGATCTTGTCAACAAGATGTGTTCGCAAAAGGCTAGTAGCGAGCTTGTCAACAAGTTGTAACAATCAACAAGTTGCTACAAGGTTGTCACTCACAACTTGTAAATTGCAGGACGATAACAAGTTGTTGAAAGTCTGTTGTGTCAACAACCTTGTCGCAAGTTGTCAACAAGCCGTTGATAATTTGTCAACAAGCTGGGAACAAGCAGACCTGAAATCGGCCCGACAAATTGCAGCGTTTAAACCATAGATATAGGAGACATAGATTGCTGACTCGTAATACGTCACTATATTGACAAATGCGCCAAAATTCAAACAAAATTTGACCGGTTGAGCAGCCATTTTGTATGATGGCGCCTCAAGTGACTCGATGAACGAAGCTTAATGGGAGCATTTGCTAGATAATAACAGCATTAATTTCACATTACCGTGGAGTGTATTCAATATAGAAGTGTTGTGGACGGTTTTTCTTTGGAATAACAAACATTTGGCTGGTTTCAGTGCGCTCACGGATTGACGTTTGGCAATATTTTTGCCCTTTGGAGCAATGATGTCTAATAGAAAGTTGAAAGAGTTATTCCTGGATTATTTCTAAACAAACTAAAGTGGATTCAGGGCGACAAACTTGTGTATTACGAGCTGGCGGCCTAAATATGTGATTTCGCCGAACTTAAATCAGCATGAATCGAAGGTAATTTGTAATATTTTCCCTGTCAAATTGATGTGTTTATACGTCCACTGGGGCAATAAACATATTAAAAGAAGTATCTTTTCGTGAACGTTGCTGAAAGCGACGTACGTTGACTGGGTCACTTGATGTTTTGACCGGTTCAGCCGCCATTTTGAATTCTTCATGTTGGCGCGTGCCGTGACCTCGAGTCAGCAATCTATGTCTCCTATATCTATGGTTTAAACGTACCTTGTCTACATTTCTCTATGTAGAAAAATCAGATTCTTCTGAGCCGCCAAGCAAACGTCTCCGTGGTCAGCGGGCATCCGTGAACTCTGAAAATGAACAACCAGAGAAGCAAGCTCACGAAGACCTGGACACTAATCCCCAGGCCTCTGAGGTAGCGTCCGATAAAATGGTCTTCTTCACTGAATTGATTATATTCGGTAACGAGCGGGAGTGCTTATTGGTTGACGGGGAATATGAACTGGTGTTACATGACAAGGGAAATGGTAAACAACGCAAAAGAAAGCAGTTGTCATGGGAAATTGATTATAATGGAAAGGTAATTCAATATTCATTGGAAAAAAGTTTGAAATTCGTACTAATTGGAAATAATATGGAAAAGATATTTCCCTAATATATCCATAGTATCTCCATAATTTATCCATAGTATATCCATAGTGTACCCATAGCGTACCCATAGTGTACCCATAGTATACCCATAGTGTACCCATAGTATATCCATAGTGTACTCATTTCGTTTGAATATTCCATCCACAAACACCATCAACTATTATTCCCATCGAACGAGATGCCGAGAAAAATCTTAGTATTTACCCATATACCATATACTGGCATCCCTCCCATATATATATATATATATATATACGAACTTGCGGTTAATGCTCAGCAACTGAACTCTGTAGCTCAGTTGGTTAGAGCGCTGCACCGGAATCGCACGGCCGCAGGTTCGATTCCTGCCAGAGGGCCTAAAGTTGCACTGCTCCTGGCTAGGTCGAATATTCCATCTACAAACACTTTCTACTATTAGTCTTTTAATCGGTCAAAGTGATATTTCAAACATACAAGAAAACGAACCTAAAAACGTCCCATGTAACATGAATTTGGAAATCGGCACGATTGAATTGACTAGAATGAATTGCTCTGGTGACATGTGAATATGATCAAACGATTAACATTTTCTATGTTGCAAATTTATGTGAATGAATATATTGCGCTTTTACTTTTATACGAAGCTTTATAATATTATATACTTAGTTTGACTATTTTATTCTTTTACCAACCTGTGTGTGTGCTTCTTTACCAAACCGTGGTGCCCAACCCCCCCCACTTTTGGCAGAGCGTTGACCACCGGAGTGCCCGAGAAGCGACTTTTCGATTGCGTTGGCCGACGCCGTGACAGCCACATCACTGAAGCCCCTAGATGGTTGCATGTGACGTCACAAAATTATAGAATTAATGCTACACAACTGGTTGTTTTATATAAATCCACCACGTGCGTATGGCACTCCCTGATATATTTACGAACCCAAATTCTCTAGTATATAATTTGTTTTAAACACCCTTTAAAAACCCTTTCTTAATCCTAACCCTAAATTTATATCGCTAAGCCCAAATCTGACCTTAAGCATACAACCAATGTGCATTGTTTATATGGAAGTTATTTCGTTTATAAAGACCCGTGTTTCATTCCTTTGCAGCTGGGACCGTTCGAGTTATTCGCTTTGGGTCCAACGTTGAAATTCTCGCTTGCTTGGGAAGGCAAGCCCCTGTACATTAGACCAAGCAGTCTGCCATTGCGAGAACGACAGGTAGTTGACTCTAATGCCAACATGGAGTTGACCAGCGCTCTGTCTACAGATGAAAACGATAAAGACAGCAAGAAAAGACTACGGATTTTTTATCAATTCATATATAACAATCATACCAGGCAACAGACCGAGGCGAGAGATGATTGCTTGTGTCCCTGGTGTGGTGTCAATTGTGGAAAATTGTACAGTCTTTTGAAACATCTCAAATGTTCTCATGGCCGTTTTCTGTTCACGTATGCTGTAAGTATTTTTTTAAATCACTGATCTGCAAACTAGAACTGGATAGAGCATCCTATTGAATTCATTGAGCCAATTTTGAAGCCAGAATATTTTTCATGAGATCAGATTTGTAAATCTGTCAAATTCTTGACTAGTCAAATCGTTAGCTGTTTAAATTAGTTATACTATGAAGCAAATATCTTTTCTGATGTAACTTGAGACATATAGCTTCCAACATCTGTTCTAATGAGTTTTAGAATGTTTTAAGCATCACGTAATGAGGCGTATGGCGGCCATATTGGTGTGCCCTCGTTAGTTATTCACCGGCAAATTTAGGAGGAAAGAGAGGCCACTGATGATCAAGTCTTATCCAGACAATATTTCTCATTTCCCACCAATAACTAGAAACCGTTAGAACCTCTGTAAACATGTCGCGAACATCACAGTAGATTTGTGGGTAATAGTTGAGATGTGTGTGTATTTCTTAGCCTCACAGTAAAGGAGCTCGTATTGATGTATGTTTGAATGAAAGTTACGATGGGTCTTATGCTGGTGGTATGGAAGATCTGAATGAAATGGTCGGCTATGCTTTCAGTCGAGATGGTCCTGTCCGTAGGACTCCTTATAGTGCTGTTCATGTCTGTAGGTAAGTAACACACAGTGACCTTTATATAGAACTGGAGCAATGTATGTAGGTAAGGGGGGATTCACAAAGGATGTCCGAGCCGAGGGAGAGGAGGGGGGGTTGGGAAATCAGGACAAACTCGGACTTGGGGGAGGAGGGGAGTTTTAAGCAATCTGGATGTCCGAATTTTAGAAAAAGTTCAAAAACAAACATTTTCTGTTTGCCATCAATTTGAACTCTCCTTCCATTATGAAACAGACATTTTGAATACTTCACAATATTACCTCCATTGAAACACGTTAAGTATATGTCATTGCTATTAATATGAATTAATTTTTTCATTGATGAATTCAACAGTGTTGTGAAATAATAAATAGGTTTTTGAATTTAATATTATTAAACCGTCCTTTTCTAGACAATAGGTTGCCACAATTGCGATAACACAGGTGCTTGTTTCCGTATTTACAAGTGATTGTTCTTGTAAGAGGAGATTTTTACAAACTTATTGCGTATTACGCGCTCAAAACAGATCGTGAGTTTTTGCAAGACATATAAACGGATGTCCAGAGGGGGCTCTAAATTGGGACAATGCCGGACAAGGGGGGGAAGGGGGGTCAGAAAATCTATAATTCTGCCGGACGTCCTTTGTGAATGGCCCCTAAGTAACATACAGTGAGCTCTATGTACTGCGAATCCTTTATCAAGCCACCGGGTCAGACCGGGAACTTATTTATTTCGGGCGTGTGTTTTTTTTTGGGGGGGGGGGTTATTAGAGAAGGGAGGCTCGTTAGTAGAGCCGAACGGTAAGCTAATGTAAACGTCCTGGGAAATTAATAAATGTAACCATTACACGATAAATGCTGTAAATTGGTGGCTTAAAGAGAGGGGAGCTTAATAAATTTGTTCTTCTAAAAAGGTGGGGTTTATTTGAGCGGGGGTCTATTTGAGAAAAGGCTTAATTGTCGTAATAGAGTGTGTACAGTATACTGTAGCTAGAGTAATACCTAGGATGATACCTCAAACGTTGTGGTTCAGACTTGTTCAGACAATTACAGAATAAGCTGCTGTGGTTTGTGTTTGTACTACCTGAAAAAGGCGACGAAGACTTCGACGTTTCGAGCGAAGCCTCTACTCTGGCCACTACTCTTGACGGAAGCAAGTCCTTCGTTCCAAATATCGAAGCGTTTTTAATCTTTCAGGTACAGACGTAAAAATCTCGCATCTTGTCAACAAGATATGTTCGCAACAGTCTTGTGGACAGTGTTGTCATTTTATCAAGTTGCTACAAGGTTGTCACCCACAACTTGTGCGTTTTTACGTGTGTACAGTAGATCGGGCACAACTACGCCCGGCAGCTATAAAATCTGATTTCATAAAAGTGAAGCCAAAAACGTGGATATCTTGGAAATATGAACCAGGCGCTCAAACATATTTTGTTTTCTTGCAGGCCAAAACGAGGCAAAGAAAGTTTGAGTGAGTTTCTAGAGCCAGATGAAAGTGATGCTGATCTAGCAAGACCTTTTTTCAATGGACATAATAGGTAGGTCTGTAGGCGAAATATTCCACTCTTGTAAAGCTTTTAAACTTAAATGAAAGTATTTCTGTATTCTGTAATATAAGCCCTCCCCTAGCTGAATAAAGGTGTAAAAATATTCTAGTAAGCGTCATTTTTAACTCTGCATTCGCGTCAAATAATAAGTTTTGTAATAATAGTACTCATTTTATTCGATTTAGACCTGCAAATTTGATGACTATAATATTCAAAGCATAAAAAATCACTGCACTTTATGGAAACATTTACTAACCGTGTATTACTAGCGTGTATTTCCATTCTAATACATGTATTCTAATAAAACCTGATGGTTTGGAGTTTGACTGAGTTGAAATTATAATCGTATAACTGTATATTGCGAGAACCAAATTCCTGTATTCTAAAAGCTCACACTCAAAGAGTGGAGGTTCAAGCTGAGCTTCCCTTGAGTGTCAGTGCTATTTTTGAATAGCTGGAGGGTGAGTACTCGCATAGTAAGGTACGGTATACTAACCATCCAGCTATTCAAAAACAGCACTGACACTCAAGGGAAGCTCAGATTGAACCTCCACTCTTTGAGTGTGAGTGAGCTTTTAGGATACAGGCGTAAGTCGCGACTCACATAAGACGCGTCTTATATAAGACGCGAACACACTCGTATAAATGGTCAAATTCTAATAAGTCGCGACTTAAATAAGAACAGGGGTTCAGGCTGTTCCACAATACGGCCATTTATAGGGGAGAAAATAAGTCGCGACTGCCAATAAGACGCGTCTTATATAAGACGCGAACACACTCGTATAAATGGTCAAATTCTAGTGAGTCGCGACTTATTGTGGAACAGCCTGAACCCCTGTTCTTATTTAAGTCGCGACTTATTAGAATTTGACCATTTATACGAGTGTGTTCGCGTCTTATATAAGACGCGTCTTATGTACGTCGCGACTTATTCTCTCCCGTATAAATGGCCCTATTGTGCCATCATGATGCACACTTTAGAGTGTATTTCCATTCCAGCACACGTATTCCAAGGCAACGAATTTGACTGAGTTGAAATTATAATCAGACAACTGTATATTTCAAGAATCAAATCCCGATCACAAAAGTGAAGGATCGTGCACTAACAACTGTGTTACCACATCTGCTATTTTTTAGAGTGTATTTCCATTCCAACACATGTCTTCCGATGAAATCAGATGATCTGGAATTTGACAGCGAAGATGAAATAGATCCAGAATGGCTACGCATTAAAACGCAACAGGTATATACTGGTTTTACTGAGTGCATGCGATGTCATGGCCAACCATTTGGTCACATTGCTTTACTTTTTGACATGCTCACATTAAAGCACGCAGTCACACTTTGAGCGATCGGATATTTAGTTACTGATGTCTACGATCTTCAAACTTGTAGCATGACAGGCAGTCCTGTCGTGCTGCTCAGTTTCGACTTTGATTTAAAGCTTTATATAAACGATTCTAAGACAGACAAATAAACAAAATTTAACTTGTTCTTGCACTAATAGCATCGTTCAAAGGGCGACTGTGTGCCTTTAACGATACAGCGTAACTGACTAAACTAAACGAACTTTTTTAAACTGGAATTGGATAGCTCAATCAGTTCCCTACAGAGGTCATGTAATCGTTACAGGCGCAGTTTTACTTGAAGGACATCTCAACTAAACTCGCTATATTTATACTGGATAGCTGTGACATTTCTAAACGTTTGTCCTTAGAGGTCATGTAAAAGTCATCTTTATTACCTCCAATGTTACTACGGGAGGAAACGTACACTCAACTAACTTCATGCTACACACGTAAAAATCTCACATCTTGCCAACAAGGCAAGATGTGTTCACAACTGACTTGTGCATGGCAAGCTTGTCAACAAGTTGTAACAATGTTGTCATTTTAAAGTGGTACAATGCATGACTTACACTGTATACCTTCCTATAATATACACGTGTACAGCTATTTCAATTAAGGTTGTCCCAGGCAATAGTCAAATGTACAATCCAAGCGCGAACAGCAAGATGGGTATATCTTATTTTGATATTTTTAGCTGTTTAATGTAGCCTATGACTATAGGTCTTTTTTGTTTTGGCAATTCCCAAGGGTATACATGCGTACTTTTCGGTGTTTGTCGGCGACAACGCGTACATAAGTTTACAATTAGCGACAAACGGTTGAAGTTTGAAAGTAAAAAAAATGCTTCTTTCACTTCCAATTCTATTATTTCGGTCAAGAAAACAATTCTCCATCGTAAGTCTTGTCTGTAAGCCTACGCCTAAGGTATTCTTTGATGTAAAAAGCGAATGATATAAATGAGCTGTAATACTTGAAAATACGCAAATATGATAAATGCTCACCACTTGCTTATCCCACAAGACGTTCTATAATACATTTTAGCCTATAAAATATCTCATTCCCATTACACTCTTCGCGCTTGAATTGTACATTTGACTATTGCTTGGGACAACCCTGATTGAAACAACTGTAATTTGGCTTCTCTTCAGATGATAGATGAGTTCACGGACGTCAATGATGGCGAAAAGAAGTTGATGAAATTGTGGAATATTCACGTCATGAAACGAGGGTAAGAATAGATTTAGGTACCACCGTTTGGTTTGCATGGGGGTACAGACGTTATGGTATGATATAACCTTTATTTAAGCATGAGGGTGACCCTGTCAGCGCCTAAGAGACACTGTTATCAATAGGAGCCCTGCATTAAAACTAATAGCTACAAGAATATAAAAATCATTATAACCTACATATTACTACAAATAAATAAAATATGTTGAGCGTATATAAGTCCATATCGATGAGAAGAACCAATAAACACCAAAAGATTAGCAGTGTCCCTCAATCACTGATTAAAACTGTTAGAAACAACACAGCCATTGTAGAAAAATGACTTCTTCGTCGATTCAAGCGTAATACGAGGCAACCGTAAAAGATTTCTCTGTCTAGTTAATAATGTTCTAATAATAATGTCTCTATATTATGAGTAAAATAGTGTTCAAAATATTGAGGCATATAACCTTTGAGACATTTATTTACTAGTTTTAGGACATGCCCATTACGTTCTACAAAAGTAGGACAGTGGGTGTTGGGGTGACCCCTACCATGGTCTGTCTGTATTTCTTATGTCCTAACTTCATTCCTCCTGGCAGCAAAATACAAAAACGAAAATTTCTTGTGTTTACTAAATGCAAGCAAATTCCTGCATAGCTACCGTAGGTTTCAGAAAATGTGCAATGTTGCACATGGTGATAAACTCCGATTGATTCAACACATGACAATTTGGAATTTGAAAACGACAGGTGAATTTTGTGACATTCGATATATAAGATGATAAAATTTTCCAAATATTTTCTTAAAGTCTCTAAAAAATGGCTTATTAACTAAATGGTTACAATGGGTAAATAATATCCCATCGAACGAGATGCCGAGAAAAATCTTAGTATTTACCCATATACCATATACTGGCATCCCTCCCATATATATGCACGAACTAGCGGTTAATGCTCAGCAGCTGGACTCTGTAGCTCAGTTGGTTAGAGCGCTGCACCGGAATCGCAGGGCCGCAGGTCCGATTCCTGCCAGAGGGCCTAAGGTTGCATTTTTTGCAACTGCTCCTGGCTAGGTCTAAAAAAATGTATATAAATTTTCGTTCGAATATTCCATCCACAAACACCATCAACTATTAATCCCGTCGAACGAGATGCCGAGAAAAATCTTAGTATTTTAGAATGTGTTGTGTTGTCAACATAAATTCGCAGTGTCCTCCAGTGATTTACGCTTTCTGTTTATAGATACATCGCTGACTTACAGATTCCTGAAGCTTGCAAGACTTTTGTACGTGAGTATGGCGACGAGATTGTGCGAGAAAAACTTTGTAGAAATCTCTTACTTCACCTCGTTAACTTAAACGACTTCAATATCCTAGGTAAGGCACAATTATTACAGACAATTGAACTGTTAGATGAAATAAGGCATTCGTAATACGTTCTTAAACCAAACTAGTCTTTATGCATGAATAATAACTTTGTACATTTTTAATACCGTGATTTAATAGCATGTGTGGATAAATCTCCCAACTTGACCACCGAGTCCAATTTAGCAATTATTATTACTGGTTTTGGCACGCATGAGCGATATAGAAAATGGGCTTTTTCCATCGTATACAGAATTGTTTCGGTACAGTACATGTAAGCAGAATATAGTGGATCGTGTTTTCAAGATGGCGACCGGTTGAAGCCACTGGTCTGAATACAAAGACTGGATAGTGCATCTGCTATGCATAAGTGAAGCCAATGGCCATATTGGTGTGACCACCCCAATGGCCGCCGTAAGCCTCATTATGCGGTGTGTAAAACGTTTTAAAACTCATTAGAAGAGATGTTGGAAGCTATATCTATCAAGTTACATAGGAAAAGATATTTGCTTCATAGTATAACTAATTTAAACAGCTAACGATTTGACTAAAAATATTCTGGCTTCAAATTTGGCTAATTGAATTCAATAGGATGCTCTCTCCAATTTCATAATATATTCGGGATACCAGCAGAGGTAATACTGTTGTTACTGTTACTGGTTTTGGCCTAGAAATGGTTCTCTATATTCATAGCGTTGAATTGACCTTTTACATCATCACATAATGTTAACTATTATCAACTAAACACCACTCCCCATTGTCACCCGGCTTAAATCTCCTTGGCTTTCCACGCGGGAAGAATTTCTGCAGTACGTTTTGATTTTCTGCAAGGAACACGAACATTTTTCTCATTTTATCAACAAAGTTTGATGGTTCACAATGCGGCGATGTCGAAAAACGCTACAATGGAAGAAAAATAACTAAGCATTTCATATGTACTATTGCACTGCGTGGCAGACATATTATTTGCACGGTGACGATCCGCGCAATTACATTGATATTTTTTAGCTCAATTTCCATATTAACAACTTGAATTTTAATACAAACTTAATCTTAATCCTAACTCTAATCCTAACCGCAATCATAACCCTTAATCCTAACCCTTAATCCTAACCCTTAACCCTAACCCTTAACCCTAACCCTTAATCCTAACCCTTAATCCTAACCCTTAATCCTAACCCTTAATCCTAACTATCAAATCAAAAATCAAAGTACCTATTACAAGTGTATCTAGGTCTTTGCAGGAGAAATCCTGAGGTTAACCCTATATATGGATCTCCTTGCCTAATTACAATAATTTATTATCTAAAACACACTAAATACTACACTAAGATTAAAATAACTCAATGCATGTTCATATGTAGTTTTCAACATTGAAGTTCTTAATGTTGTCTAACTTCGACTACCTATAGTCCTTGTGATGTAATTTCGGGAAAGTAATATAAAAAGTCGCCCCAATTTTTGGTAGACATACATGCATTATTTTTGCCTTTATTATTTTAAAATATCAGGAAAAAATCGTCCTAACTACCTGAAAAGTCAACAAGTTTTGAATTTTGACGTTTCGAGCGAAGGCAAATGCTCTTGAGCCCTTCGTCTGGAAGTTGGCTAAAGAGTCCGTAGAGTTCGCATATATCAGTAACACATATAGATCAGTGCCAATAAACAGAGCGATGCAGAGTTGCCAGTTGAGTAGCCTTCCCATCATCATCCGCGCGCCCATACTTAACCATTGAACTATATACAAACTGGATCGCTAACTCAATACGCCAAACCCGATAATAGGATGAAGCCAAATTAGTTTTTCTGAGTTTTGAGTTGAAATACTTAACGCCGAACATTGGGCTGTATATGAAATTGAAGCTATTAAAAAGTTATATTTGATACAAAAACTTCAAGACTTTAGGCAAAATGGAAATACTTAAAAAATACAAAAACAACCGCAAGTTTTTCCCTTTTACCTAAAGTCTTGAAGTTTTTATATCAAATATAACTTTTTAATAGCTTCAATTTCATATACAGCCCAATGTTCGGCGTTAAGTATTTCAACTCAAAACTCAGAAAAACTTAATTAAGCTGGCTTCAATTTCCCCCCCTGCGTTAGCGTTCCAGTCTGTTATAGTTCAATGTACTCAACTAACCCAACTCTCCCCCCTGGAATTCAGCTCGGCCCCTGGAATTCACTTCAAGTGACTGGGGACGAGGCAGTCTCAATCAAGCGTTTCGGAAGAGAGAGTTATATTCGGAGGTATAGGGTACTATTGAATCACCTTGAGTATTTTTTCATCCGAGAGGCTTGCAAACATCCTTGCTCTTTCAGCTGGGAAGTAAACATCAAACGGTTTGACTGTTATTTCTTGAGTCATGGAACTATACACCTGTACAACTTCCTGTAGAGATTGATAAATAGAAATCAGTGAACATTTTCGTTGGGAGCAGGCTTTGCGCGTCAGGGGGTGTGGCATGGACACGCCTGTACATACCACTACCATGGCATGTGCGCCTATTCCGATAATATAAATTAAGAACCTTGTTGTTGAAAAAGCGAGAATAAACAGAGCCAGTTAAAAAGTTGGCACTGGCAGAATTTCTTCAAAACGGAAAATGTTAAACGTCCCTATAACAGTGTCTGGAAACCCATCTAAAGCTTTTGTTCTATGTTTTTGTTCATGTTTGTGCACCTTCACGCTCAGTAAACACATTGTTCTCTTAGCATAATGAAGCGCAAAACTCAATAGCTGAATATTAACATTTGTAAAACATTTAAAAAACAAAGAAAGTACACACTCAACATCAAACATCTCAACATCAACTCCACGATCAAGTTTGCTGCGTCAAGTTTGCTGCGTTTCAGATGTGTTAAAGAAACCTATAGCATTGCACGGGCATATTGGCGGACTTGTAACGAGGAAGGGTGCACACCTCCGGAAAAAGTCAGCACCCCACCCCAATCCACTCAATTCAAGAAATAAACATGTACAAATTTGAGAATGCGATTCATTGAAAGACGTTACCTGTTGTTGGTTATACAGCGCAGAATGTCGTAATATTTCATCTGGTATTTGACATTCGAACTGTTGCACAGGCACCACCTCGCCACTTGATATCACAACACCTACGAATACATGTTACAGTTAATATTAATGTTATGCTGCGGCTTTGTATGGGATCAAACGTCGACGTTCTTGTTATATTTTTCAGGTAGTTTGCTCCTATTCGGCTTGTGCAGCCACGCGAGAATATTACGTCATGCTATATAACCGGCAATTTGGGGGGCAAATCGTGGATTTCACGAAGTGCCGTTTTCGTTTATATCTTGCGAAATACCGAGAGTTGTAAGATAACCTATACCTCTCTAGATGTCAAATAATCGTTCATAGAATATATGCACGCAGTTCCGAGTTTATTTACTAACCCACTCCGTATATTTTTGGTGCATGTTTTCCATTGACCAATATATCATTCAGCTCTATAGGTGAATAGAAAAATAATTGTTTTGATTAAATATTTGGGTGAATGCGCTGGCAAGATCGAGTATTTCTACCCTATCCCCCCGCATATATGCGCGCCCCAGATATAAGCGAATGCGCTTTAATATTTCCGGCTATATGCGCATGCTCTTTTAAGTTATCAAAATGTGAGTGCATATTTGGGGTATATTCAAGGCATTTTTTAAGGAATTTACAGTGGTGGGCCAAAACTAAAATTAGGGCACTTAGCACTGAGTATTGAATGCCTCCTGAACTTATTGAAAGATTGATATGCGATTTTGTATTTGTGTTTTATTGCTTAACAGACATATATTCGTACATTGGGAATATGGGCACAGAAGGAGTGCTCAATTAATAGTCTGATACTATATTACTATTTGTGTTAAAGCAGTCTGTACTCTATTGTCTGGTGATCTAGTCTTCAGTACAGTATTCTAATTTATAATGTGAGGTAGTAAAGAATAGATCAGTTGTAATATGGAATAGGTGTAATTGATCTAAGAATACAAAAAAAGATGTGTCCACTGTGCACTAAACAGTACTTTTTTCTCTTCGTAAAGAATGATGCTACGAGGGCCCAAGCAGTGGTGGGCCACTTGTCCGTCAGTGGTGGGCCACTTGTAGGGCTATTTGACCCACCAGTTTATATGTTAAAATATGCCTTGATTTATTCAGTCCTTGTACAAAGTTTGTAAATAGTTTTTTTCCTATTGCTTAAAAGATATTTACCTAGCCTCCTCCGCAGGCTTCTCATCGGTCACCGGGGTAGCTTGGGTGAGTGGAAAGTCGATTCTATCGTGCCAGATGCCCAAAATTTAGCATTTTATGCACACAGTTTTGAGTTATATTACTAAACCCACTCCGTATATTTTGGCACAATAATGTTTTCCATTGACCAATTAGAATATTTTTCCCGCAACCAAATTCCGCCCGCCAATCTAAAGGCGATGCCTGCGGCGGAGACTAATATTTACCATCGACCATCGTGAGTACAAGACTTCACAAGGCAGCTAATTTTCATATTTTTATATTATGAAAGGGTTTATATTCCAAGAATGAGACAGGATGTCCAAAAACTGAAAACGTCATGATGGTTTTGCTTCAAACAAAAATGGGACCGATGATTTTTCATGTAGTTGGAACTATAGGGATATGGCAATAAAAATTCAGTTTGTATCATTTGAAAGAACTTTTAAAATTATGTAAAAATCTCCCTTACCGATTTTTCGTATCTTTCTTAGTTCTTGAGATATTTTGACAGAAATAATCCTAAATCAGCGAGCTGTCCGCCATCTTGGATTTTTGTGGATATGCATGTTACGTCACAAGTAGGGTCGCGCAAGTATTTTACTCAGAAAGCCAATGGCCATTGCGAGCCCAAAATTATACTTCGGTCACTATTTCAAATAACAAATTGACTGACAACTTTTTAAACATCTACTAATTGTTATTCGATCACCTAGGAGTAGTTTTATTTGGCTAACCCTGCTTGTGACGTCACTAAACCACCGTTAATGAGATCAAAAATCAATCCAAGATGGCGGACAGCTCATTGTTTTCAGTCAAAATATTTCAAGAACTAAGCAAGATACGAAAAATCAGTAAGGGAGATTGATATATAATTTTAAAGGTTCTTTCAAATGAGATATTGCCATATACCTTTGCGAAAAAAAGAACACAGACCTACCACAAACACAGGCACACGCAAGGTCAATATCAAATGAAAGTTGACATGTACCGCCTAAAAATATGATAAAACTGTATATTAACACTGCATTGACATTGTGGGGGGAAATCTTCTGATATTTTCCCATTTTCACTGGAAATATTTTCAAAATCCTGACTATAGAAATAGTATATGAATCCTAGACATAGTTGGAAATAGTATGAAAATGGCAATTTGGTAATTTGGTATGGAAATAATACTAATTTTATACTAATTCTCCATTTCAAACTATGCAGTCTATCGATATATCATATGGATATAATATGGAATTACTATGGAAATATCATTTCCAGTAATATTTTAATAGTATATGGATTTCAATTTTTTCAGTGTTTTAATTCTCCCACCAAACATATTTGTTTCAAAATATCGTTGGAATATATACGAAAGCAATCCCTTTTGAAACTGGACTTACGTAAAATTTGCATAAATACGTCTTCTGAAATTTTACGACTGTCCAAGAATCCTCCAACAATGTGCATCTCAATTCTGTAGGGAGAAAAAATATTGTCCCATAAATGTGTTCGGTCATCCGTGTACTGTTCTGATTGGTCGCCTAGCCGCTGCCATGAATTGCTTTCCACCGGCACCGCCTGAGTTTACTTTTCACCAGTGGCGGAAATTTCGGTGGGGTGGGGGGGGGGGTCCCTGACAATTTGTCAATTGTCGGAAATTTTGACCTAAAAAGGGCTAAAAACAGCCTATTTTGGGTGTAAATGGGGGGTCGTCGGAAATTTAGCAGGCTTGCCCCCCACCGGAAAACGTGAATTTCCGCCACTGCTTTTCACCGTATTTTATCAGCAAAATTTTTAAAAGTAAAAGACCACCTTAGTGGCTCCAAAATATAACAAATTCTTCTTTTGGTCTGAAGATGGCTTTGAAATAAAAGCCTCTAAATTTATATTTTGAACACGAAACTGTTTTCTACAATATGCTTTGGGTCTTTAGGATCAAACGACCTTAAAATTAATTATTAAGCAAGAAATTCGACGTTTCGAGCGAAGGCACTTTGTCTGGAAGTTAGTATACAGCTGTCTCAATTAAGGTTCAATATGCATGAGCGCTCAATGAATGATGGGAATAATCATAGTTTTACAGTCAAAACGGATGTTCTGTTCCGAGGAATATTGCAATATCGTCACGGATATTGCAATTTTGATGTGGAGATTGCTCTGAACATTTTGTAACCGATGCAAACAAACTGCAAATTGAAATTCACAAGTAGGTTTGTAAACAAAGCCTCTGGTTGGCTACTAGAAAACAAAGAAGCCAATCAAATGCTCCGAGCAATTGGATTGGAGCTTCCTTTTTGCTAGTAGCCAATCAGAGGGTTTGTTTTGCAAACCTGTTTGTGAATTCAATTTGCAATTTGTTCGTGTCCGTTGCAAATTGCTCAGAGCAAAAAGAAAAATATGAAAACTCACCTTAAAACATACTACGTTGTGAACACGACGTAGAATTGGAAAAATTGCGTTTCGTAGTGCAATAAGACGCCGCGGGAAAAAGTGAAGACACCCCAAACGCACTACTCTTCAGTCCTCTTGCGGCGTCTTCGCACACCGCGTCGTCAATCGTAAACTCGCTAATATAGTATCTCAGTAGCCATTTGTATTCCCACGAGGCTACTGATGTGTTAAACTTATTTAAAACTATGATTATTCCCATCATTATTTTAGTGCTCATATTGTACATTTGACTATTGTCTATGACAACCTTAATTGAAATAGCTGTATATACTATATATACTTATAGCGTAATGTGCCTTGCTCTTATTTTGTCGGTTAAATATGTCTAAATTTTGTTTTCACAAAATATTGCAGCTTGCATGTATAGTTAAACGGGGATGAACACAAATATATTCATTCATGTCCATTGATTATTTTGATAAAAACCAGCTTTTCCTGGCTATAGAGTATAGTGAATTCACTTCAAATGATTCGTACAAAATAATATGGCCATTACTATATAGCCTCTTCAAATATTGACATCAAATGTTTACAGTTATTTTTTGGGTTTTTTTTATTAATTTTACAATCAATGAAACTTCAAATGATTCGTACAAAATAATATGGCCATTACTATATAGCCTCTTCAAATATTGACATCAAATGTTTACAGTTATTTTTTGGGTTTTTTTTATTAATTTTACAATCAATGAAACTTCAAATGATTCGTACAAAATAATATGGCCATTACTATATAGCCTCTTCAAATATTGACATCAAATGTTTACAGTTATTTTTTGGGGTTTTTTTTTATTAACTTTACAATCAATGATAATAGACTGATGGCGCTGACAATAGATTCCATGACTATATACAGCTATAGTAAACGAATTCTGTACAGTATTGAAAAATAACTTTTTCATATTTGAAAATCGCATTGAGAATAGCTGACGAGTGGTCTGTGATGTTTCGTGGTTACCACGGAAACAACATTCATACAAAATTAAGTTTAATCATTTAGCAAACATTGCAAACATTATGTCGTTTAATATCCATTTCATTTTTATCACAAAAACGTTTAGAAGTACAATACCTTCTTATGCTGTCTAATTAATATAAAATATGCATGAACCTTTTGGTCTGAAGATGGCTTTGAAATGGAGCTCCTAAATGTATATTTTGAACACGGAACTTGTTTCTACAATATGCCTTTTTCGTGTTTTAGTTTACTTTGCAGGTTAAATAAAGATTATTGATTGATTGATTCATGATTGTTTAAATTTTCGCATGCATACGTATTGATTTTCGTTTAGTTTCAAATCCGCGCACTAAAACATTAAAAGTGTGTTACCGCTCGAATTTATCTGCAAGTAGCTATGGTAAGATCGGAAAATGAAATGATTTTGATAGACTTCGCGGCTTATAGCTAAAAAAACTACTGTACCGTAGGTCATTAATTATATATACGAACTGCCAGTAATGGCAGATGATTTTCGAGCACCCTTATGTTTTATGAAGAAAATGCAGATGAGCAGAAAAACGTCGCTAAAGTACATGTATACGCAAATAGTCATATATTATGAATAAAGAGTTTGGCTATATAGCACTTAAGTTCGATCACTCAAGACATACTGGACACATTATATCTGCCTGTAGTCGCGTGTCGCTTCAGTTTATTCACAGGTATACTGCAGATGTTTGAAGTGAACACATCAAAAACGACTTTTCAAAGACCGAAGTTGTAAACGGGAGACTTTTTATAGTTGAAGGTAAAGTTTATATATTTATTTTAAACCGTTATGTCTCTCTCTAAAGTATATAATTACACATTCTCTAATTATCTAATAACGCGTGTTCGTTAAAATTATTTATTGCAAAATTGTGATGAAAACGATATTGCTGCTATTGCGGTGATACCATTGCGGTTTGCGGGACCAGTTTTAGAATTTAGATCTATAGGGTTCAATGATATTTGAGAAATACGCAGTTTAATAACGTCATTTGAAAACATCGCTGACTATCAAAAACGGGTCTTGGAAGATACTGCCTGTATAGATACTACTGTCCATGCAAGATATCAATCAATCAATATATACATATCGATTTAAATAAAACTAAAAAGTAGATATTCAACTGCGTAAGATGCAACTGTAAATATGTTAAACTATAAAGATAACAAATTTCTTTTTATGCATGTATAGACGATCAACTAATCCAACTCGTTATTCTTATACGATGATTTCCAACAACATTCAACGTGCAATATTCTGGATCATTTTGGCGATGACCGTAGCCACAGATGTAGAAGCCAGAGCATATAGAGATGGTGCAGGAGTATTTTATAAAATCAGAAAAGGTATATATATGTAGAAAATGTTGTCGAAGATGAATTTCAGACCTACAATGTTTGTATTCACTTGTGTGCGTAGCAGCTTTTCAATGGAAATGCGCAGTTCTCTTCCGTTCTAAACCAACATTAACGATATTACGGATATATATTGCAATATAGTAATGTCTAGAAATGAAAAACATACTTGTTTTTGTAAACACATGTACAGTAACGCAGGATTTGCATCGCAGTAACCCATTTTTAAGAAATCTTCATTCAAACAAACAACATTTGCGACCTCAATTAAATTCACTCCATATAGACGGCTAAAGTAATCAGTCAGTAAAAATTAGTTAAAGTCGCTTTTTGCGCATTTCACTGCAGTCTCATGTCGTCAAACACTATCAAATTTGCCAGGTATTCGATCTCAGCGAAAAGCCTTCAAAAGCTCAACAGCGCGGATACCATTGGATTGTGTCTTGTTCTGTTTCGAGGAAAAAACTTGCAAGTCTTTCAATTATGCTGAACCTACTTCTGTCAATGATGGTGAAGAAAATTGTGAATTACATAATGAAACCAAGAATGATGATAGAGATTCATTGGCGTTCCTGAAAGATGATAGATACACCTTTTATCAGATACCTGGAGCATCGTACAAATCAGACAACACACAGACGACAGAAAATGTAACTGAACAGGTATCTATCTTTTCCTTTTCATAAACCAAATTTAAACCTCGTACTAGGAGAATGTCTCTTTCTTTTTCCACATTATTGTCATTTATAGAGCTATTAGGTGCAAATAGAAGTCAATTACAGCAGTTTAGTGTTGTTCATCTTTCATTTTATTTGCAGCTATACAAAGACATATCGATTAGCTATGCACGCACCTTTGCTAAATATATCCCATACATAATTAAATTTTTGCACCTGCTAAATATCCACAAGATGTCAGATATTACCGCATGTCAAGAAAAGTTGTCTTAACCAATTCGGCCACGGTGGTAAAACACTTCCGGCGAGGACTAATCATATTATTTCTAACAAGCATATAAACTACTTCATGTTCCAAATTTCCTTAGGGAATCAAACCTCAGTTAAATGGAAGTTGTCTTTACCACTTTAACAGTGGTTGGAACACATCGGGGAATTACACCATCCTTGATTGGCAACAAAAACCTCGCACAGTTTACTGTGATATGGAGTCTGAACCTGGATCCGTGTGGACTCTCGTCATGTCTTTTACAAGAGAAAACAAAGATTTGGAACCATTCAGATACAAAGCAATGTATGAGGATGCCCCAGCAAACGAACATACTCCTAATTGGTCCAACTATCGAATGAATCTGAAGCAAATGACTGACCTGAGGAACAAGACAACTCACTGGCGAGCTACATGCAGTTTTCCACAATATGGTGTCGACATCAACACTGATTACGTCCGGGCTGTTTTCACTGATTTTGATCTGATGGGTAGATTTTGGGATGAATGCAAGAAAGCCAGTAATATTAGTGTGAATAGACAGTCTTGCTCAGAATGTACCGCAAGGTGGTGGCAATCCGATAGTGATAGGTTTACCCCACACATTGCACGCTCATGTAACGTAAAAGTTACTAATAATTACCCCTATTTTGGTGCGTACTACAGGTACGATACTACATTTCGCTGTACAGCTACCCCTGACTCAACAACAAATTACTGGTTTGGAACTTATGTGTGATGTGACGCAGCCCTAAAGAACTACATACATACATAATTTTGAACATTATGGAACTCTTGAACACTGAGCATTGTTGAAAACATGTGCTATTAATAACATTAATGTATTGTAGTATAGATAGTTGCAAGCTATAATTACGTAACACATAGTAGATTACATGAATCTAGAAAAGATAGCCTCATCGTACATTGATATTATCCTATTATCTATCTGTATTTACGCAAGGACATGCATGTAGATTATCATAGCTGTGCATTAGGCCAAAAAATCTCTGATGTTCTGGTCAGTGCGCGCATGAATCCATCAATATCCTTGCAAAATGAAGTACTCTTTTCTATTAAACCTGCAAATTTGCCGGTTAAATATGTCTAAATTTTGTTTTCACAAAATATTGCATTGCTTGCATGTAGCTACAGGTAGTTTAACGGGGCTGAACATAAATATATTCATTGTCATTGATTATTGTGATAAAAACCAGCTTTTCCTGGCTATAGTCTATAGAGTATAGTGAATTCACTTCAAATGATTCATACAAAATAATATGGCCATTACTATATAGCCTGTTCAAATATTGTCATTGTTAAGTAAACAGTTGAAATTACAAATGAAATTTCAAACAATTTGAATATTTTCTAACAGTAACAGTTTAGTTGATTCCATATACTATAGTAAACGAATTCTGTATATTGAAAAATTTGAAAATCGCATTGAGAATAGCGGAGGAGGGGTCCGTAATGTTTCGTGGTTAGGCGAACAAAAAAATCTTCTGCATGTTTCTGGTCAGCGCGCGCGTCATTTTTAATTAACTGTGCGCGTCAACTTCTTTTTTTTCAAATACGATCCATCAATATCCTTGCAAAATGAAGTACTCTTAAATAAATATTTTATTCTATTAAACCTGCAAATTTGGTGACAGTTTAGCATTAAAAGCATAAAAAACACTATACACTTTATAAAAAATAGAAAAATACTCACCCATTTCTCAAAAAGGTGCCTCCTTATTAACTCTTAAGAAAAAAAAAAACATATGACCAGAAACATAATTTTTTTTGCCTTACCACGAAAACAATTACATTCATACAAAATTAAGTTTAGTCGTTTAGCAAACGTCGCAAACGTTTGTCGTTAAATTGCCATTTCATTTTTATCACAAAAACGTTTAGAAGCACAAGACCTTCTTATGCCGTCCAATTAATATAAAATATGAACCTTTTGGTCTGAAGATTGCTTTCAAATAGAGCTCCTATAAATGTATATTTTGAACACGGAACTGTTTTCCACAACATTTATTTTCCGTGTTTTGGTTTACTTCGCAAATTAAATAAAGATGATTGATTGATTGTGTAAATTTTCGCATATGCGTATTGATTTTCGTTTAGTTTCAAATCCGCGCACTAAAACAGTCAAAGTGTGTGGATACATATCTCTCGAATTTATCTGCAAGTATATGCATGGTATAGGAAAATTAAATGATTTTGATAGACTTCGCGGCTTATAGCTAAAAAAATACTGTACCGGAGGTATATACGAACTGCCAGTAATTGCATAGTTCATTAGAGATGATTTTCGAGCACTCTTGTCACTTATGTTTTATGAAGAAAATGCAGATGATGAGCAGAAAAACGTCGCTAAAGTACATGTATACGCAAATAGTCATATTATGAACAAAGAGTTGGGCTATATAGCACTTAAGTTCGATCACTCAAGACCTACTGGACACATTATACCTGCCTGTAGTCGCGTCTCGCTTCAGTTTACTCACAGGTATACTGCAGATGTTTGAAGTGAACACATCAAAAACGACTTTTCAAAGACCGAAGTTGTAAACGGGAGTCTTTTTAGCCTATAGTTGAAGGTAAAGTTTATATACTTATTGAAAACTGTTATTTCTCTCTCTAAAGTATATAATTACACATTCTCTGATTATCTAATAACGCGTGTTCATTAAAATGATTTATTGCAAAATTGAGATGAAAACGTATTCGGATATTTGAAATAAGGCATGATTATATAGCAGTGGAGTGAAGCGAACTGAATAATTGCAATATATATTTTGCAGATAAATTTTCGCTCAGTTTTAACTTTTCGTTTTAAAGGTACATTGCGGTTTGTTGGACCAGTTTTAGAATTTAGATCTAGGATTCAAAGATATTTGAGAAATACGCAGTTTAATAACGTCATTTGAAAACATCGCTAACAATCAAAAACGGGTCTTGGAAGATACTGCCTGTAGATACTACTGTCCATGCAATATAGCTATAATGCAAAAGCTCACTTCCCTTGTGGTCGTTTGAGCACTCTGGCCCCAAGACACTTCACGCATGTCTGGATGCGCATGTGTCTGAGTATTGTACCACATGCGCTTGGTGAGGGCAAGAGTATGGTGTATAAATACGAAGTCACTCGCATCTAGACTGCGTTACAAGCTGCACTGACGAGCCGTTGAACGGCGAAACATGCATGTCTGCAGATTTGACTATATATATATATATATATTTATAGAGAGAGAGAGAGTGAGAGAGATATCAATCAATCAATATATACATATCGATTTAGATAAAACTAAAAAGTAGATATTCAACTGCGTAAGATGCAACTGTAAATAGGTTAAACTATAAAGAAAACAAATTTATTTTTATGTATGTAGACGATCAACTAATCCAACTCGTTATTCTTATGCCATGATTTCCAACAACATTCAACGTGTAATATTCTGGATCATTTTGGCGATGACCGTAGCCACATATGTAGAAGCCAGAGCATATAGAGATGGTGCAGGAGTATTTTATCAAATCAGAAAAGGTATATATGTAGAAAATGTTACCGAAGATTAATTTCAGACCTACAATGTTTGTATTCACTTGTGTGCATAGCAGCTTTTCAATGGAAATGCACAGTTCTCTTCCGTTCTAATCCAACATTAACGATATTACAGATATATTGCAATATAGTAATGTCTAGAAATGAAAAACATACTTGTTTTTTAAAACACATGTACAGTAACGCAGGATTTGCATCGCAGTAACCCATTTTTAAGAAATCTTAATTCAAACAACCAACATTTGCGACCTCAATTAAATTCACTCCATATAGACGGCTAAAGTAATCAGTTGGTAAAAATGAGATAAAGTTGCTTTTTGCGCATTTCACTGCCAGTCTCATGTCGTCAAACACTATCAAATTTGCCAGGTATTCGATCTCAGCGAAAAGCCTTCAAAAGCTCAAGAACAATGACACCATTGGATTGTGTCTTGTTTTGTTTCGAGGAAAAAACTTGCAAATCTTTCAATTTTGCTGAACCTACTTCTGTCAATGATGGTGAAGAAAATTGTGAATTACATAATGAAACCAAGAATGATGATAGAGATTCATTGGAGTTCCTGAAAGATGAGAGATACACCTTTTATCAGATACCTGGAGCATCATACAAATCAGACAACACAGAGACGAAAGAAAATGTAACTGAACAGGTATCTATCTTTTCCTTTTCTGCATAAACCAAATCTCAACCTCGTACTAGGAGAATGTCTCTTTCTTTTCCACACTATTGTCACTTCTGCAATTAACCGGGGTTCGATTCTTGGAATATGTAGTTTTCTGAATACAATTTTGAGAGTGAGAAGAGGATCCGTTAAAGGATATTGACCCTTAATGAACATCTATATAGGGAGAGCATGCAATTAAGGATTTATAGAGCTATAAGGTGCAAATAGAAGTCAGTTACAGCAGTTTAGTGTTGTTCTTCTTTCATTTTATTTGCAGCTATACATGCAATGACATGTCCAGAGATCGATTAGCTATGCACGCACCTTTGCTAAATATATCCCGTACATAATTAAATTTTTGCACCTGTTAAATATCCACAAGATGTCAGATATTACCGTATGTCAAGGGAAGTTGTTTAGAAGTAATTTTTTACGCTTGTTAGAAATAATATGATTAGTCTTCGCCGGAAGTGTTTTACTCGATGTTCTAAATTTCTTTCAGGCAATCAAACCTCAGTTAAATGGAAGTTGTCTTGACCACTTTAACAGTGGTTGGAACACATCGGGGAATTACACCATCCTTGATTGGCAACAAAAACATCGCACAGTTTACTGTGATATGGAGTCTGAACCGGGATCCGTGTGGACTCTCGTCATGTCTTTTACAAGAGAAAACAAAGATTTAAAACCATTTACAAATAAAGCAATGTATCAAGATGCCCCAGCAAACGAACATACTCCAAATTGGTCCAACTACCGAATGAGCCTGAATCAAATGACTGACCTGAGGAACAAGACAACTCACTGGCGAGCTACATGCAGTTTCCCACAATATGGTGTCGACATCAACACTGATTACGTCCGGGCTGTGTTCACAGATTTTGATCTGATGGATTTGATCTCGGCGGGCGAATGCAAGAAAGCCAGTCATATTAGTGTGAATGGACAGTCTTGCTCAGAATGTACCGCGATGTGGTGGCAAAAGGATCATTCTCCACATATTTCAAGACCAAGTTCGTCATCCTGTGATATACAAGTTACTAATGAATACGCCTATTTTGGTGCGTACTACAGTTACGATCCTACATTTCGCTGTACAGCTACCCTTGACTCAACAACAAATTACTGGTTTGGAACTTATGTGTGATGTGACGCAGCCCAAAAGAACTACATGCATACATAATTTTGAACATTATGGAACTCTTGAACACTGAGCATTGTTGAAAACATGTGCTATTAATAACATTCATGTATTAGTATTGATAAGTTGCATGCAAGCTATAATTAAGTAACACATAGTAGATTACATGAATCTAGAAAAAGATAGCATTATCGTACATTGATATTATCCTATTATCTATCTGTATTTACGCAAGGACATGTAGGTTATCATAGCTGTGCATTAGGCCAAAAAATCTTCCTTTTTCAAATACGGTACATCAGTATCCTTGCAAAATGTACTCTTAAATAAAAATTTTATTGTATTAAACCTGCAAATTTGGTGACAGTTTAGCATTAAAAGCATAAAAAATCACTATACACTTTAATACTCATTTCTCCAAAAAAGCGCCTCCTTATTAACTCTTAAGGAAAAAAAAGAAGGGCAAAAAAAAAGCCGCGTCAATTCTCCACAAACCCACTGACCAGAAACAGAATATTTTTTGGCCTTACCTTTGGCAACGCGTTACCAATGGCAACGGAAAAAATAACATAACCGGAAGTAAATGGCGAAGGCCCATTTTTTACTGTTTTTCTATATTTTAATCGAAATCTTTATCTTTTTTAAATTGAAAACACCCAAACATCCGCTCGTTCCACTCCTGAAATTCGCCATACTTTTGAAATCAGTAGGTGGTCCACCCATGACACCATGAAACCAGTGGCGCCGCTAGGATTTTTTTTGGGGGGGGGGCTTAAAGGCGTTGTCGTTGGCGTTGTGTGCTTGATTTACACAGTACTACTCAAATTGTAAAAGCAATTTGAGTGTGTAATGTATATCGGTCTTAATAATTTACGAGTCACAATTCTAGGGGGGCGAGGGTCTCTGAATTTTGGGTCTCTGAATTTTGGGTCTCTGAAATGGCATTTCCTGCATTGTGGAGGCACCTGGAAAAAACGTAAAGGTCTTAATAAATCACCTTTTAACTTTGTCAAATATTGATTTCAGAATACTTGACAATTGATATCAGTGGGAGACATAGTCACCGCACATCCTAGGGGGGTCCGCACATCCTAGGGGGTTCCGCACATCCTAGGGGGGTCCGCACATCCTAGGGGGATCCGGGGGCATGCTGCCCCGGAAATATTTGAATTTTAGAAGTTCGAAATGGCCATTTCCGGCCGCGATTTCAAGGGGAAACTCATGCAAAGAACAAAAAAAAATTTTTTTTAAATTACTCCTGCCCAGCATGACCTCTAGCCTCGCCACTGATTCAAGTAGCAGGTGTTTCTTTCGAAAGAATATATTAGCATAATGAATGCAGCCATGCAGGGTCAAATCTACTAGGTGGGTTCGGGGGAGAAAATTTTGAATAGTTAAACCCTCAGAAAACCCGGAAATGCAACTAAAATTTCGCATTCTTAACTTCCACGATTGCCTCTTATAATTTACCTGAAAATCAGCTCAAATCACCTCTAAATTTACCTGAAATTACTCATGAACAAATATTGGAGGGGGGGGTGTTTTTAGTAGATGCGGGCAAGATACGCAACACTCTGCTGACAAGGATGGTAAGAAGAAGCAGGTGTTGGCGGGGTGGTCAGAGGATTTTAGTAAAATAATTTTACCTGGATTAGCTTTTTAACGTTAAAGTTGTAAATTATGATGGACTCTTAATTTGCACAGGTGGCAGAATGATGGTTGGGTTGGAAAGGGGCTGGCCAGACAAACTCGATCGATTCCGTGGACATGTTTCCCCAGAAAATTTTGAAATCTAGAGTCTCTTAAATGGCATTTCCTACATTCTGGGGAAGATTTGACTTGCAAAATCCTCTACGGTTAAAAAACCTAGCTACCCACACAACTGTTTCAAAGCATATAACGGGGAATCATAAGTATTCCGATTATTATATATAATAAGTTTGCCGATTTGAGATAGCGAAGAACATTAAGTTCTCCCACTCTAATAATTCTTTCGGAGGGCTTCGCTCGCCCCATTTTCACCCCTGGTCCACCACCCCAGCACGTAAGTGTTTTGTAAAGAAGATAGGGGTCTGGGGGTCCTCTCCCAGAAAATGTTTATATTTTTTATGCTCAATGACTGCTTTTCTGGCATTTTCTGGAGCACCACAAGGGAAACGACAAACATATTCGTAAGGTTATATTTTCGTTAGCTCGCTAACTGCACATTTGTGGGTTTAACACTGCACAAGTGGATTTAGAACTGCACATTTTCCACCCCCTCCCCAATTTTTCATCGAATTTGAACGAATCTAAAACAACACTCTGGAAAACATTGGGGGACGACCCCCCCCCCCCATCATTGGCGGCGCCACTGCATGAAACAAAGCCACGCACCCGCGATTATTGATGAACTTTAGACTTCGCTAATGCTTTCCTTTTCAGGTGTAAATAGCCGAGCGGAATTAGTACCCTCGCCCCGGGCTTACGCCTGGAACGGCGCTTCGTGCCGTTGGCTTGGGGACAAATATGTAATGATACTTTGTGTTCAACAATTTAGTAGATATAATATGAAATACGTCAGACGTTAATACGTTCAAAACGATGATTAATATGAATACAACATCTCGTATGTGGACTTGGCTTTCTGTGCACTTTTCACGAGTTCATAGTTCCTAAAATGTTCTAAATTGATGTTGTGGCAGTGTTAACTTGAGACTGCACTGGATTTGTTGTTTTGGCATTGTTAAAACGATTTTTATACAGTTTATGAACTCTAGTGTTCCATAAGAAAGCAACTGCAACGTATAATCCTTGTAAGCAGACAAGAATGACGAAAAGATACTCAAATGCCACGATATTTCCGAAACCGGCATGTAAAAATCCTAAAATCCAAGGAAAACCGGTCAGGGTAGACAACTTTATGCAGATTTTCAGATTTTGTTTTCTGCTTTCATGAAGCTCTCCCGTGGACTCCTGCTGTTTTAGCAAAAATATTGCTGTACGAATAAATATTGAGAGTTGGAAAAGAAGCGACAAGCCAATTGGCAATATAAACAAGTAAATCTTGGAATTCTTTGTCGCCAAGAAACAGATAGTACCATAGTTGATAGGAAATACTTCTGTCTTGTCCAGTGCAATACAAACAGCAACAAATGCGGCTGGTGATGCCCAAACGACAGCTGCATACTTTATGAAGGTATCGTAGTTTTCGCCTTCGCTTCTTCTTGCTGAGATTAAGTTCTTCGAAAAAACAACGCATGAGTGATGAGAAATAACAGACATGGCAACAAACGAGACAAGAATGAAGTAATGTTCCAAGATGCCGACGATGGTACAAGAAGCTGTATTTTCTTGTACATATGAACGAACCAACCAAACAGATTGAAATATCAACAACGACAGACACAAATTCATCAAATTTTTTCCAGGAAGAGTTCTCAGTTCCGGGAACAGTGTGTAAGTTATTAGAACAAGGAGAACTGAAAGTATGGAAATAATAAACCCAACCATCGTTAAAATCTCCAAAGGTTTTTTATGGTTGTCATTGTAACTTGTGGACCTACGGATAGCATCATTGCTGATAGGTATATTTGGCAAACAAATAAAAACTGTTGAATTTCTGAGTGACATTGAAAAGCCATCAATTGTACTGACATTTACGTCATCAACAACGTCGCCAGCAACGTCTTCATTTCCTTTTACATAATATTTTCCGAAAGGATACATCCGGTTTGTTGCATTGTGGTATAGAGTTAAGTTGGTAAGAATGACGTATTCGTGGCTGGAAATGTTAAGCCATGCTTCACAATCAGAAAAAATTAGTTGAGGACAAAGTGTTATATTCTGGTCCGTCTTCTCTATCACGTCTTTCAACAAGAACGTCTTTCCTGTTTTGTTTTCAATTACTTTGCCATTCTTTTCATCTATTTTGTATTCGTTGATTGAGAACGTCTTTTGTCCAACACAAGCAAGTTGTTTTACAAAATAATTAATCACCGACAAATTCGATCCAAGATATGAGATATCTTTCGTTAGTTTTAGAAGCTGTGAAAAGCTGTCGATCGTATCATTGCTTTGGTTCAACCGCGCCAGGACTTGAAATGGCGTCAGCGTTACTCGAAACGTAACAACAATGTACCTTTTATATTTTGTTTCATCATAAGTTTGCTCGTAAGTACTCGTGGCAGATATTTGTTTAGGTTTCAGCTTAAGAACTGTTTCCAACTTTTTTTCCAAAACATTTTCCATAGGCATTGGGGTCGGATAACCGGCTGGAGGGCCAGGAGGGCCTGAATAGCCTGGGAAGTAATCCTCTTGAATTAGCCACAAAGCAATAAAATACTGATTTGATAAAATATCAACGGAAATTACCTTACCTTTTATACGACAAAACCCTAAGTTTTTATCAAATACTAAGTCATATTCACATTTTCGTTTCATTTTTAGAGTAGCTTTTGAAGCAGTTTTCTCGACATGAAATACTGTTGAAAATCGGCCATCATTCGACCCCGGACCACCCGGACCTCCTGGACCACCCGGACCTCCTGGACCATCAGGACACTTCTTGTTTAACTTCCATTGACTTATGTCAGTGAATCCCCGACATAACGCACATGCTTTGTTCTTGAAGTAACGTTTTCCATCAGAAACAACTTCCACAGGTCCATTCACACAACTATAGTGTGATGGGTGAGAAGAATTGGAACATCCTCCTGCATTATTTTTAACAATGCAGTATCGTCGTGGTTGGTCGTTCCTTGGTTCGATTTTTGGAGTCTTCCCGCCTTCTTTTATCATTAATTTTATCCCTGCTTCAAGGTCGTATTCAGCAGGTAGTGTTATGTAAGTGAGAATCCGAATGTTCCAGCTACTGTATCTTGTTATTCCGTGGCAAACGGCGCAATATTTGTTACGGTAAGTAATGTTGTTCTCGCCTACCACTGGAAGATACTTCACGATAGGAAACGAGAACTTGTTTGGAGGGTTTTCACAGTCGAACTTCGTTTTATCAGATGACGAGTTCAGTGGACACTTCTGGATCATCCAAACGCCTTGAACTCCGCAATGTTTACAATGTTCACGAACATACGTGGTTGTAACACATGTCCATGTGGACTCGTCTGTGTTAATGATGCTAGATTTTTGCACCGTTTGGTTTCCACAACACTTCTCGTAATCAGTACAGCAGTCGTAAAAAGTTTCAAAGCAAGCGTTGTCATAGTAACAACTGAATTCGTTCTTAAAAATTGCCTTGTTACGGGTACATTTACTTGAACTATACTCTCTCTTTGCATCTCTTTTTTTTCTATCCTTTGCTGACTCTGGACTTCTTTTCCATACGTTGTGATGGCTAAATAGTTTATATTTCTCATAATCTTGATTCCTGTTCTCCAAACTATCAACATTTTCTTTCAGCGAAGTGGTTTTTGCCATGTTTCCTTTCCATTTAAAAGGCAGCAATCCCTCTCCGACGATCTGAATGAATGTAACAGCGAAGACCAAAACGATGTTTCGACGCATAACGTCGACGGATTCGTGAAATCCTCAAAATCCAAAGTGTTATTTTTTGGTATATTATTATGGCTGTATAGCGACCGCTTCGCACAAAAACACTGTATTATTTTGTAGTTACGTAGGCCCACAAAGATATACTTATCGGCTGCACTATTTGTCTTAAATGAACAGCAGTAGCTACGATAACGGCAGCTTTATCTGGCATATACGTTGTCGGTAAACCTAATCGATCGTAGCAATTAAATAGCTCATTTAAATTTTTAAGTGAGTGTTTATTTGGCAATTTTCTTATTTGGCAATTTTCTTTCAAATTATCTCTCCGCTTGACGAGTAAAATCGTCTGGTCTGTAATTTAATGTTGTGACATGATCGCGGTGACGGTGTTGGACTGTTTTGCCGCGTTGATTCTTGTCTTTGGATATGGTTCACTGCCGTTTGTAAGCTTGAATGTCGGTTTACACTATCAACGTTTGTTTGATCAACTGTAGTTTGGTCAAAGAGCATGAAGTGTGTAAACACAACACCTTTGTCAACCTCAAAACTCATTAACAGTTCATGAAGCAAAAACAAAGAAAATCAGCTGCCATGACGGTAACTGGAAATCGGAGGAAGATTAAATAAATTTGTCTCACTTTCATTTCGACTTTCTCTCTTTCTCTCGTCTCAACTTTCATTACGACAGGTTCGTTTGAGAGTTCGTTTAAATACTCGTATAGTAAAAAGTTCTTCCCCCGATTTCAAACCACCTCATATTGGAAGTTTGTTAAAAATACTCGACTTCTCTTCATATTTTCAATTCGCTTCTCGGTGTTTTGAAATTGAAGGAATTGAACTTTTACTTCTAAGGTTTTTGGTAAAACACTTTGAAATTTGATCAAAGTACAGCACATACTATTTTCTATAGAAGCCCAGGAGGCTCACATCAACGTTTAATTATTGCATTACAACATTTAATTATTGCGTTTCAGTATTTAATTATTGCGTTTCAGCATTTAATTATTTGCGTTTCAGTATTTAATTATTCGTTTCAACATTTAATTATTGCGTTTCAACATTTAATTATTGCGTTTCATCATTTAATTATTGCGTTTCAACATTTAATTATTTGCGTTTCAGTATTTAATTATTGCGTTTCAACATTTAATTATTGCGCTTCAACTTTTTATTTTTGCGTTTCAACTTTTCATTTTTGTAGTTTCAACTTTTCATTTTTGCAGTTTCACTTTTCATTTTTGCAGTTCCAACTTTTCATTTTTGCAGTTTTGTTTTTTGCCAAAATACTTTTTGGCAAAATTGTTTTTGCAAAAATAATTTTTTCGCAACAATTGTTTTCTGCTGTTTTGGTGAGCATAGACCATGATGCATTGCGATGGGTAAACAAATATGGCGGAGTTACCAGGAGATATTTCTGAAGGTAAAAATTCTGTAAACTTTATATTTTATATTATTTATATTGTATTTTATTTTATATTATCAGATATTAATCAATTTACAAAATAATGTTATAGATATGTGCGACAGCATTAAAGAAATGGTGAGAAAAATGAAATCAAACGCTACAATTTTGCAATACTTGGAGTAGTTGGACAGAGAGTTTTGTTGCAGTTGCAGGTCAGTATATCTCTCTAATCAGTATATGGGGAGAGGCGTGTTTGAGCGGGGGGGGGGGGTATTTGAGGGGAGTTATTTTTCCCTAAAATGAGATAGTTTTGTTCTGAGAAAATGTGGAAAAAAATCAAAACCTTTTATCAAAAACGTGCGGTGCCAGTGTGGGTAGAGTGTAACAAATATACGGCGGTTGACTGTTGTGTAAAACTACCTGAAAAATACAATAAGAACTTCGACGTTTCGAGCGAAGACCCTTCGTCTGGAAGTTAGTAGAATGGGTCGGGGAAAAACATGTGCTTTTATAGTGAATACAAAAGCGATCACGTGACAAAGAATAAGCCAATCAGATGGATTTAATCAAAACAAACTATAAACAAAATATGGAAATCACATCACAAAATATATTAGCATACAAGGAGAAGCGACCAAAGCAAGAAAGACAGAAATTCAGGAACTATATATGAGAGGAGGTGAGATGTAGAGTATCTGCTGATGGCAGGCATAAACAGATAGGAGTTAAATGTAAGAGAAGCGCTCATTAATGCCGAGAGGATGAATGGTGCCAAGTTGGGAAATGAGACGCATTTCTTGCCTTTTGCGGATATCATTACTACCAGAATGGGACACAGAGCTCGAATTTTCATTTCTGAAACACTGTGATTGCCAGTGTTAAAATGTCTGGCAACAGGTTGTTTAGCATCATTGTTTACGACAGCACGATAGATTATAGCTTCTTATAGATTCTTCCACTACAAAACTGCACAAATGATAAGTTGAAACTGCAAAAATGATAAGTTGAAACTGCAAAAATGAAAAGTTGAAACGCAATAATGAAAAGTTGAAACGCGTTAATTAAACGTTGAAACGCATTAATTAAATGTTGAAACGCAATAATGAAAAGTTGAAACGCAATAACGAAAAGTTGAACACATTAATTAAATGTTGATGTGAGCCTCCTGGGCTTCTATAAATTTCAGTAATTTGATCAAAATTAGTGAATTCGAAAGAAATTCTACCTTTCTTGTTTTAGAAATCAACATAACGCGCTCAAACGGTTTTAACACATCTGTTTATCACAAACCTACATCTATATATAGTAATTTTACTAATTTCGACAGTTTTGTTTCCCTATCTTAAAAACGTGGCCTCAACCTACTCGATCGTTATTTAAAAATTTACTCGTCCTATCACCTGTTTCACCAAGAAGTCTAAAGACGTACTAGAAATACGTGCATGCATAACCCCCTCGCCATTCTAACCAAGCAACTATATTTTCCAAGTGGTTGCCATGGACATCGGCCAAGGAAGAATTGATTAAATTTTGGTTGAGTTTGGAAGAGAATTAGACGAGAAATTTACAAAGGTTTGTCTTGCTTTCTCCAACTGAACAAACTGAATGCGTAATTACTTCATGTATAATTTATGCATGATATTACGGCTTGGCTTGTTTACATATTGTAGAAGTAAGGGCATAGAATAGGAAATGACTAGAAGGACCACTTGAGGCCGAACCTTTGAAGTTTTTGACGCTGCGCATGTCGCATTACGCATGTTCATTACCATTATTCTAGCCAGTCAATTGCATTTTCTGACCAATAAACACGCTGAACTGGCTGGTCCGCCATTATTCTGGCCAGATAACTGCATAAAAATAGGGTGTCACGTTGCACTGCTGAGTGGCCTTTCTGGTCATTTCCTATTCTGTGGTAAGGGACCATTAGAAAAGTGATGGGGGTGGGAATTTTTCGACTTCCACGAATTTTTTTTTTATTTCCTGCTTGTGTTGGAATTTTTTTTTACCTCTCATCCTTTGCACGAATTTTTTTTTCCAAGTTATATTAGGAGATATAAAACATACCTTTAAACGAAGAGGTGGTGAGGTGTATGAGGCTGTAGGTGGGTCCTCCCCCAGAAATTTTTTGAATTCTTGAGCCTCTGCAGCTTGATTTCTTGCATTTTTTTATAGTGACAGCTTTTTAATATATCCCATCTAGACAGAATTTTTTACTTCGCACTGCAGGAATTTTTTTTTTGCAAGTTTGATCTTGCATGAATTTTTTTTCTTTCATTTTCCCTTGTGTCCATAAGACGAATTGCCCCTTCAAATTGAAGGTGCTTCTTATGCTTATCGCCGAAGTGACTACATTGTTTGCTTTGTGCATGTACTAAACATGCATTTGGTGGAAAATACATGTAATGAAACATTTAGCACCATTTTATCCCTTCAATAAGTGTCCATATATTTTAAGTTCACCGATGTATTCCACTAAAATTTAAAACTGAAATGTTCCTATCATAATTTTTAACATACCTGTTTTCCTCGTGATTTTGCGCATGTACTTGAAGTGTTTCAACCATTTCTGTTAAAGCTTTGGAAATCCCAGCTCCATCGAGATGTGCCAGGCTACATGCGCCTGAATCTATACAACGCAGACTCATAGTGAAGAACTTTCGGATGGGATGTAACGTTGTCATTGGCCGGGGTACAAACGATCAAAATTGTATGGCTTTTTAAGTAAATTAGAGGGTCCTGAAGGGGGTAAAATGGGACCTGAACTTTGTCTAGTTGTTTACTAGGAAGATGAGATTTGGTAAAACAAATTTTGTACAGACTGTTGGAATTATTTTTACCTTTATGCCGTAAAACGACTATCTGACATGTTGTGGCACTGTCTGACCCAACCACGTCCACAGAATCTGAAGGAATATATAAATTGAGTGTGTATATATATAGGATATAGAAAGTAGACGATTTTCAAATGGCACTTAAACTAAAAATTTGGAGACTTCTGAAAGAAAAGAGGATCTTCTAATGTATTTAATCCAAAATGTACACGCGAAATCAAAACCTAATACATATCCTGTCCTAGACTTGCTCTAAATCTCTCTTTCATTGGCTTTCTGTATCGATCCGCTATAGTGTAAATAAGATTTTACACATAGTCTAAACTTCGTTATTTTGAAGAAAGACACAAACCTCAAACATTACATAAGATTGAATAAAATTCAAAAAAAAGCTAAGAAGGAAGTCGAACCTTGTATAATGCTATAACAGCCTATAAGCTTTGGATCTTGACGATTAATTAACCTGAAAATTTCAACAAGAACTTCGACGTTTCGAGCCAAGGCCTTCGTCTGGAAGTTGGTTGTGCAATCCTTCAGAAATTTTGCAAATGAGCTATTTTGGTTTGTCTTGTATAAATCACACTAATATTAAGAAGGATGATCCCTTCTCTTTGTTTCATTTTGGCCTTGCAGTTTTAGGAGAATGATGCTCACTGTCATTTGGATAAACTGTGCCATATTCACACTGTCCAATATAGAGAATATTTTTCTGTTGGAATGCTCTTGGTTCTTGGAATGCAAATTCCCGAGATGCTTTCTGAAAAGATGTTTGAACCGTAAATCCTCTGGTGGGCTTATTGGAGAGGGGGACTTAATAGAGAGGGGGGTTAATAGAAAGGGGGCTTAATAGAAAGGGGGATTAATAGAGAGGGGGATTAATAGAAAGGGGGATTAATAGAGGGGGGATTAATAGAGAGGGGGCGTAATAGAAAGAGGGGTTTAATAGAGAGGGGGATTAGTAGAGAGGGGGAATTGATAGATGAGGGAGATTAACAGAGAGGGGAAATTAATAGAGAGGGGGCTTAATAGAAAGGAGGGATTAATAGAGGGGGATTAATAGAAACGGTGGATTAATAGAGAGGGGAGATTAATAGAGAGGGGGGGGTTTAAATAGAGAGGGGGCTTAATAGAGAAGGGGGATTAATAGAGAGGGGGGATTTAAATGGAGAGAGGGGGGTTAATAGAGAGAGGGGATTTAAATAGAGAGAGCTTAATAGAGAGGGGGGATTAATAGAGAGGGAGTTCATTCATTTCTCTTAAAGCCAAACATGGTAAGCATACAACTAATGTGAATTTTGAAGGGGATAGGGGACAGAGAGGGGAGCATGACTGACAGGTTTTTCAACCCAATTGACAAAGGTTCCGAGGGTTAGTTAGTGGTTAGTGCCTAAGGGTTAGTTTTTAGCGAGGGAGGAAAACCGGAGTACCCGGAGAAAAACCTTCGAAGCACAGGAGAGAACCAACCAATCTCAACTTACATGAGTTTATCAGCACACTGACATTACCCAACCTGAGTAAATTTGTGCCCTCTATCTGCTGTATAGCCGGCTTAACTTAGAGGTAAGGGGCAGCGTGCTAACCGCATCTGCCACCTGTGCTTGATGCAATCAATACATGTATTTGGTCCCGCTATGCAAATTTCAAATCATTATCATTATTCATTTCTTTAGAAATTGATTGTTTTCACCGTCAATGAACACGAACAAATTTCCATAGTGGGACTAAATCTGCAGGCTGGCTACGCTACTGCCCCCCATCGATTGGTAGACACTTGATGAAATGTTGGAGGTACAAATGTACGTTGCAAACATATGTTGTTTTTTGTTACTTCTTTTGATTAACTAAATGCAAATATGCCAAAATTATAACCTAACTATGAAAGCTTTTCCAGTTGTAAAGTCATTGTAACAGCTTTGTCACACTGCAGCCAAACAGCTATCATTCAAACGCTTCTAAACATTGTTGAGGGATCAATTGCTTAGTGTCCACCACTGGCTCCAGTTGAGGCAAGGGGCACCAAGGCTCAGGGTTAGTGGGAAGGCTCAGGGTTAGTGGGAAGGCTCAGGGTTAGTGGGAAGGCTCAGGGCAGTGGGTGGCGAATGTGGATATAGCCCCCCTTGGAAGGCACTTCTAACTAACTTTGATGTCCAGGTTAGGGGTTGGCACAGGCAAGGTTTAAGGTTTATGGTCTAAACCACTGATGGATCTAAACCAATGAGACATGAAAATAGACCAGCCCCATCTTGATTAACCTGCATTAACAGGTTACCCTGCTACCTGTGACCCTGTCTCCTTTTAGCCCTCCTCAAATATGCCCCCTCCAAATCATCTCCACCCACAGAGCAGCTGTTCTGGGAGTGTGATGGATGTGAGACCATGTGAAACACTGGTTGCCCCACAAACCGGACAGCAGATCGAGTTGGTCTTCAGAAATTTTTGCACCCTCACACTTAGATTTTCTGCACCAAGGCTTGTCGAAAAACTGTCAACTTCTGCAGTCTGACACTCTGACCCCAACATTAAATAAGTACGACCCCTGGTGGTTAATAATTAATAGAGAATATATTGTGATTTCATACAATTTGTCAGGCTAAGATATATGGTCATATATTTCTCTAATGTTATTTTATGGTTATATATGTTATTCTATATTCTATAATACATGATGTACCTCTAATTCAGGAAAATTTTGCATTAATTCTGTCGATGATTTTATATCACTGACAATCGCTCGTTTTCCAACAAACAAAGGCATAATGACAAATTTACAAACACAAATAATTCGAAATTATTTCCAAAGTTTCGATATATTTATAGAAAATGAAACATTCATAGTTACATATAAATATTCATTATTATTTATTCTTAACATTTAACAAAATCAAAGACTTCCGGTTGTTCCAATACATTTCTTAAATTGCATCGGTCAAAGGTCAAAACTTCCTGGTATTCTTTGTAAGCACATAAACTAAGCTTTAAATATAACGAATTTTTTGTACAAAATGCGAACAGGCATGTTTCGTAAATATAATGTTAACTTCCTCTTTTATAAAAACAGAAAGAATGATAGTCATAATTATTATTTTTCATATTCAAAAATAGAATAAGCGAGTAACGAACATAGTCTGACCGAAACATCCCGACACTTTCCGATTTCTCACGTGTAGTAAAATCATAAGTTATTTCATAACATGGTTTTATCAGGTTATGTTCAAAATTTCAAATCAAAGAAATATTTGAGCTTTGAAGTCAGGAAATTTCCAGAAAATGCTCGCCCTTTCATTGTACAGAAGTTAAGGGTTTTCAAAAGATGGCCATGGCAAATTCAAGAGTCATTCAGCGCATAGATGTGCACCACAGGTGTTCTAACATTGATGGAATATCATGGTCCAACGATAATAGGCTTGCAGTTGTCACTAACTCATTTGTTACTATTATTGTATCCTTCAGTAACAGTAGCCGGTTGATTTAATCAATTTTTAGTTTCCCCAAGCTAAACTGTGTCTATTTAGGGCATGTTTATATGGAGGCGAGTTACCCAACAAGGCGCGTTACTTGGGAAAGGCGAGAAACTTATAGTTCTCTAGGGTGTCTGTTTACATGACACAACCTCAGGGCCGGATTAACCACGTGGCAGATGCGACATATGCCGTGGGCCTCGCGCTTATGGGGGCCTCGCGGTTTACTGTGCCACACCCATTTTTAGGAGAACACGTCCATTTTCTATTGGGACATGCCCATTTTAGGTGCCTCGCGAATTTTGATGCCCTCGCACTGAAAATCTGCCAACGGGCCTCGCGGGACGTTAATCCTGCCCTGCACAACCGGTTAACTTGCCTAGACAAGGTCCCGGCAAAAGGAGGTGGGAAAGCTGGATTTCGCCTAGATCAGGGTTTGTACAAGGTTCTTGAATTTGAAAACAAAAATTCAAGGCCTTGAAAGTCCTGAAATCCATAAAGAAGTGCACTTGAAAGTGCTCGAATTCTTCTTGCTTTACTTTTTGGATACTGTATTTTCTGAAATTTGTCTGTATGTGACACAATTGTACAAACTTGTATGCTGCCAACTCTTTGAAATTCGTTAAAGTTGCAATTTGAACAGTTTAAAAGCATTTTCACAGACTTCTAACGCCATCTTTTCAGCCCTAAATAGTCCTTGAATTTGTCGATACATGACCTGGAAATTCCTTAAAAAGCCCTTGAATTTTATTCTTCCCTATCTGTGCAAACCCTGCTAGACAAGGTAAATATATACTTCCGTGTATAAAACACATTGCCCATCTAACTTGCCAACAGAGCATGCATGTTTCCTACTTTGATAAATAACATAGCTTAATCTAGTCCTCAAAAGTGTATAATAGAAGCATAATTACAATGTATTTGGCAGTCAAATACATGGTAAATCGGTTCTATATAAAAAGCTCACCTTCTTTGTTTTGACTTGGCGAGTAACTGGCCTTGCCGGATAACTCGCCTTGCCGGATAACTCACCCCGATATAAACAGGTCCATAGAAGTTTGTCAACGTTTGTGTGCCTCCTAAATTTCAGACCATGGGAATTAGGCTTGTTTGCTGGGCATAAATGCATTAATGGGGAATAACGGTTATGGGCTATATATGTAATGTTTAAATCTGTAGAAGGCATTATTTTGCTTGACATAACAACAGAACATCACTGGTGTACATACAGATGAGAAAAAGAAAGAATCACGATTAGGAATCAAACGAACCGCCATTGCAGTGGAACACAAACCGGAGAAAATTGACGTAGATGTCGATTTCTCCTTGGTTAGGTGTGTGCCCCTAAGTGCTGCTCCTTATTATTCAACAGCGATAATTGACCCTGCTCTGACACCCACCATTTTGAAGTCAGTTTGTTATGAAGACGTCACATATGCAAAGTGGTCTCCTGTTGGTTGCGATAGAACTGGAAGGTGTGTATTATGATATAACCCTGGTAATAAGTAATATAACCCTGGTATGAAGTAATATAACCCTGGTACAAAGTAATATAACCCTGGTACAAAGTAATATAACCCTGTTACACATGTATAGGAACAGTGGGATCATATTGTAACAAGTTGGAACCTTAAAGTATCCTTTCAGACCACAAGGCTGTTGAAAGTGGGGGGGGGGAGTGCTGCCCATGGAAGTAATTCCAATTCGTTGATGCTTGTAATATATTGTACACAGAGCAAATGTTATTCCAAAATTTGCGGATGAGGTTGTAAAATGTTAAAGTGTGTTACAAAATCTCGGATACTTAGGTGTAAAAACTTCACAACTGTGATAAACATTTCTCCTAAGAAACACAGAAAATGCACTTCTGAGACTCTGAAAATACAAAAAGTTTCTGCTGGAACATACCCCCAGACCCCCTCCCAAAGGTTACCCCCCCCCCAGGTTGCCCCCCTCCGCAAATACCAATTGACTATAAGGTTTTATATGATCCTGGAAGATTGCCATGCTTATTCTTCATTGAAGCACCGTTAGATGGAATTATAGTTCTTTCCTGTATGCCTTGCTGTCGCATGACAAGTTGCATGAAAAATTGCAATTTAATAGAAAGCAGCTTTGGAGATGAAAGCATATTGTATTCATTGTGTCAATGTTATGCAGTAGAACCCGCTATCATATGTCGAACTTGGTTATCTCCAACCCCTCTGGCTCAAACTTTTTCTTGTTTCCCTTGGCTGTTCAAGATAGCAGGGTTCTATTGCATGATTTCAAATTTTACAGAAAATCTGCTTTTTCAGGTCTGTTTTGGCAGTTCTTTTTCGAACGAACAAACTATCCTTGTACATTGCTGACAAACGATCGCTAAACGGCTGGTGTGAAATTATAGACCTGAGTGCAAAACATGTTGATGAAATGAAGGAAGGAGACTATTTTAAAGGTAATAGGCTTTATTGCAACAACTTGTCACATGATGCCATCTCCCTTAAAACGAGCAGCTGTGATAAAATGAACCCCAGAAATGAGAAGATCACATCAATATTAGTAAAAGTGCTAAGTGTTTTAGCTTATAACATGCAATAATTTAAGATTGAACATTTTCTAAAATTTTATTAGGATTTGTATGGGAAAATGCTCCATGGTGGTCAAATCCTAAGAAGATGCTCAATCTTAAATCGAATGCCATTTCTTCCATATTGCATTTTATAAGCTGAAACTTTGTACTTTTACTAATATTGAGCTGCCCTTTTCATTTCTGGGGTTCATTTTGACACAGTTGCCCGTTTTAAGGGAGATGGGGTCACGTGATCAATTGCTGCAAAAATGCCAATTGCCACGAATTTCCCGACCTAAATATATCCTCTATCAACCCTTTCCAGAAGATTAGATTTTAGCCTCAGTGGAGGAGAGAGAGCTATCCTCCACAAGAATATCTCTACCATGTTGACCGATGACGCGGTCATCTTTCGAGTATAAAATATGCGACGTTTCGACTTTAGATAACGCCTGATGAAGGCACTTAAGTGTCGACACGTTTGGTTGTGAATGCAATTTGTCCGGGAAGAATGTCCGGGAAGAATGTCCGGGAAGAATGTTCGGGAAGAATCTCGCAAAGAATGTGCGAGCTTCCACACAATTCTTGCTACTAAGCTGGCAGCCAAATTTGGCAAACCATACTCAATAACTATGTCCTGGCTACGTACGAAACTTTCTTTCTGTCTGCTGAGATCATCCCTTCTTTGTTTGAGGGGTACTAGAGTACCTTTTTATATGAATAATACTAGTTTGTTGGATACTTTGTATTGACTTGAACCTTTCAAGCGATTTCCTCTAATGGATTTTACAATTTTTTTAAATGTTTTTAGCTATTTTTATACTTGTGAATAAAATCTTTCCACATATATTTGTCCGGGGAATGCATCCATTTACTTAGACGAACGAAATATATCTGGTCTATGTGGCTTTTCGCTTCTATATTTTGAAGACAAATCAAGTTTGAAAGGCGAGATTCCTGCCGATGCTAGACGTACTATTGGCGAAGAAGGTGCGTGGAAATTATTTACAGAGTGGCAGAGAAGAAAATATCTGTTGAATTTCACATGCATTGAATGGTTTCCCGCTACAGTCGGCTGCTTGCAGCAAGCTAACAACACTATGCGAAAGTTTGCATTGCTCGCAACCATGGTTAAAAGTGGTCAATTGTTCATCTGGCAAGCACAGTTACCACTGGTTAAGAATCATAGTTTCATGTACAGGGCAGTGGCCGCTTACACATCTATGTTCTATCCTAGTTGTTTAGCTTGGCACGGAGATGGTGATGCCAAAGGTATGATCTGTGCATGTGCATTGCCCAAAACACGTGTGGTGCCAGTGTAGGTAGCGTCTATACAGTAAGCTTCGGAACTTCAACAAGAACTTCGACGTTTCGAGCGAAGGTCTTTGGCCCGCTAACTTACGGTTGAAGGGCCTTCGCTCAAAATGTCGAAGTTCTTGCAGGTAGTTTGGTCCTAAAGACCCGAAGCTTATCGCCCAAAACAATATATTTATATATGTACTTATTAACCAAGGACAACGATAAAGAGTTAACAGTAGTTTTTGCAGTCCAAGAAAGGGGACTATTCGTTTGTTGAAACTTTGTACTTGGTACGAATTTTGATGCGCTCTTTCCAATGCTTCAGTGCATTTCTTAACACTGTAACTTTTTAGCTGAACTAAAACCTGTTCGTCTAGTGTTATTACAGGATAAAACCTAAACTAAAATTTTACCTTCTTTGCAAGCAGTTGCCAAGGACGTTTATTAGTTTTTATACCAGAATAAAAAGTAGGACATTTTGTGAAGTTTTTTTTCTTAAAAAAGCAACTGATTCACAAGTTTTTCGCTCGCTATTCGCTACTAGTAGGCTAGTGCCTGGTGGCCCTCTAGTAGAGTAGCCAATCAGAACGCTGGATTTGTAATAGCCTACTAGTAGGTTTATACTAATCGATAGTAGCCATACCCGGTTGAGCCGAACTGGATGCATTCTTCTCGCATGCGACTGAGGTGAAATTGTAATTACAACTACACGCCCTATTTACGCGTTTGAGCGCCGCGGCGCTCTCTAAATATTCTATTTGTATCTGCCTTCACAACGGAACTGCGCATTTCCAAAGTTCTGGACAGAGAGTTAAACGATAGAACATTGAAATTTACTCATTTTGAACTCAAAAAGCAATGTAGCACATGATAATATATGACCGAAGCTGATTAAAGACTAAGATGCACTGTAACAAGGATTTTAAGTGTAAACACTGAATAGTTTAAGGACACCCGTTCAAACAATATAATCTCATAAAACCCGCGGAGCGAAAGCCCACAACGAATAAGATCCTACCATTGCGGTAGATACGTTAACCAGAATGAACATAGGCGTAAGCATAATCATTCACCAATCAAAGTACGCAAATGAAATAATAAGATAAAAACAATATATTATCTTACCATGAATAAATCATATCATAAACAGTAATATCCTTCCCCTCGCCAGCTGTCAAATAAATTTGACTCCAGCCCTTGGGACACTGGAAGGCGGCTTAAAAGGAGGAAGGACTAGACTGAAACAAGAAAAATGACACTTTATTCAAGTAAACAACAATATAGAATGATACAACGAGATGTAACTAAAAAAAGCCTAAATTAATACACAAACTTATTTTTTTTGAGGTCCGTAACTCAGGTCCGTAACTAAAATAGAGCCTTTTGATTGGCTGAGTACGAGGTCCGTATCACACCAGTACGGACCTCTCGCAACTTTTCGCGCCAAAACAAACAAAGGAGTGAAGAAATAAACACGAAAAAATAAACACGTTATTTACCGTTCTGGTCGGTCCGTACTGGAAAAATATTTTCCCTCAGTCTCAGAAGCGGCCCTCGACCTTCGGTCTCGGGCCGCTTCTGAGACTTCGGGAAAATATTTTTCCAGTACGGACCTCCCAGCCGGTAAATAACATATATGTATTATTCTAATAATGTGTATTGTGATAAACGACTCTTTATTGATACATTTAGCTAACCTACGTTTGTGTATTAATTTAGGCTTTTTTTAGTTACATCTCGTTGTATCATTCTATATTGTTGTTTACTTGAATAAAGTGCCATTTTTCTTGTTTCAGTCTAGTCCTTCCTCCTTTTAAGCCGCCTTCCAGTGTCCCAAGGGCTGGAGTCAAATTTATTTGACAGCTGGCGAGGGGAAGGATATTACTGTTTATGATATGATTTATTCATGGTAAGATAATATATTATTTTTATCTTAAGATGCACTGTAGTTCTTTTCAACTCGAACAATTTGTTGTGAATAAGTGAGGCGCTTATCGAGTGCTGCGCTCTTAAATATTTTTGCTCTCATAGGCTGCGTTTATTCGGGTACGGCGCTTAAACGAGTAAATATGATATTCCAGGAATCGAACCTCGGTCACGGACGTGAAAGACACGTGCACTAACCATTTGGTACAAATAGTCGATCTCAGACAAACTATTTTTGCGTATTTCAGCATCCTACCTGGCTTGTGGTAACACTGATGGTATTATTAAGGTCTTCTTAGTGAAGATAACTCCCACTAATGTTGGTATACCGGAAATCGCCATTGCTAAAGCATATAGTTTTTTGGAAGTTCCTGATGGTGTCAGTGTTGATTGTATGGCATGGTATCGTAAGGTTTGTTGTTCAGTCACATATAATAATGGAAACTTTATTAAATGTTTTTCTTTCTACATAATTATATACAATTGTAAATCTCGCTTATTAAGGTAACTTACAATTGGCTACTTGAATCACAATTTAACTCTAAATAATGTAACATGCAAATATATATTTATATACAAATCAACCAAATATTTCAAAAAGATAATAATTCGGGATTTCCTCATTCTTTGTTTCGACAGCAGAAGATGTAATAAGTAGTTCTAATAGCAAGAATGTCATTCTTGTTTCGCATGCTTTATGACTGTTTCTCTCACAGTACAACACGATTATCATGGGTAACTTAACTTTTCAGCATGCGCGAGGCACAGCCAAAATGGAAGTGTTCGTTTTTGGCGAGGGAGGAAAACCGGAGTACCCGGAGAAAAATCCTCGAAGCACGGGAGAGAACCGACCGCAATTCTAATTGCATATATTTTCAAGCACGTCAAGTCAGTGTAGAGTATTAACCCATCCTAGGCAGTGAATATGAAATGAAATGAATCATGAATATGACTTTAATATCCATCTTAGGTTAAGATCATATTTACAGTACATTAAATTGCGAAATTACAGTAATTAACTATATAAATGTCACTTTAAAATATCATGTAATATATCATACACGAGAAGGAGTTTATTATAGTAATTTGAAACACCGAAAAGTGTGTTGAAAAACAAGGCGCTAGCCGAGTTTTTTAACATATTTTGAGGTGTTCTTAAATCACTATAATAAACGACTTCGAGTGTATGATATAGCTTCTCAAACAAACCAGTATTTAAAGAGAAATTCAACGCGAAAGTTGAGTTAATTTATGGGTGTTTATTACCGTGGTATCAAGACAACGATACGGTGGTGATTTCCTTTGTGTTTTCTCATGAATTATTAATGAGTTTGAGAAAGGTATTTAGAAGATCGAGCAACAAGAGATTGTTTATGTCTCTCAGTTCTCGATAAAATGACGCACTTTACCCTTGACCTACAGTATAGCAGGCTTAACTCAAGGGACAGCGCCACACGTGTTTTATAACTCTGTCATCTTTGTTCTCTCCTCTAGGATAACAAGTTGTACTTGGCTTGTTCTAAAGGTCCCCATGTATCCCTATTTCAAACCCAACTTATGAAAGAAGGCGCTCTATCCAAACCAGTCAGACAAGTTATTACCGGTATTCACTTGTTAAACGTCACTGGGATAGCCATATCGCCGTCAGGAATGCTTTTCAGTACGAGCGCCGAGGGCAGTGTCCAACAATTCCAAATAGGTAAGATAGAAGTATTTCCACTGATCTGCAAACTAGAACTGGATAGAGCATCCTATTGAATTCAATTAGCCAATTTTGAAGCCAGAATATCTTTAATGAGGAGTTTTAAATCTGTCAATTTCTTGACTAGTCAAATCGTTAGCTGTTTAAGTTAGTTATACTATGAAGCAAATATATTTTCCTGTGTAACCTGGGAAATATAGATTCCAACTTCACTTCTTACAAGTTTTAGAACGTTTTAAACACCACATAATGAGGCTTACGGCGGCCATATTGGTGTGACCTCATTAGTTATTCACCAGCAAATTTAGGAAGAAGGACAGGCCACTGATGATCAATTCTTATCCAGACAATATTTGTCCTTTCCCAACAATAAGTAGAAACCTTTCGAACTTCTTAAAACATGTTCCCAACACCACAGTAGATTTGTGTCGGTTACACCAATATGGCCGCTGTTGGCTTCATTTATGCATGGCAGATGCACTGTCCATTGCTTGTTTTCAGATCAGTAGTCGGTCAAGATTTCCTTTGCGCTTTGTTTGTGAATTATAAATGAGAATTACCAAATTTTTACTTATACATACATACATACATACATATATTATTCAGCTCACTCCCCGTCGGGGCTTTTCAGTGACCGATTACATCAAGTATTTCGCTTACCTATATTGCGTACTTAGCCGTAATTGCCTACACTATATATTTTTACAACAATTGTGATATTACTTTCCTAATCTTAGGTACTCGTGTTCGCAGCACAGCTATGGATTGTGAGACTCTGGCAGGCCATGGTTATAATGGTGTATGTATCTCTCCAAATGGAGTCTTTATGGCGCTCAATGAAAGCAAACGTAAACTGTTTCATTATAAGAAAGACGCCAGTGTTGTTCACGGCGAGGTATGTACAATGGTGTAGAAGCGGGGGGGGGGGGGGGTGCGTCTGGCCGGAGTCCCCTTCCTCAAGTCATGCGGGGGTGAGCCCCCCTTCTTTTTTGCAAGAATGCTTGAACTATATAATTTTTCCATACTTTTTATTCTCCAAGCATCACTTAGTATAAATATAGGATATAGTATAAAACTTAATGTTTTCATGGGATTGGGTGGTTACTTATAACGTCACACGTACCCGAATGTTTTACCCTTGGTAACATGCTCCAACGTTCATTTTATTCAGACTAACGACTAACGATTAACATTTCTATAGCGCAAATTTACATGTGAAAATGATCAAATGCGCTTTACATCAAGTGTTACGCTTACTTAATTACACACTTAGCCTAGACTATTTTATCTTTACAACGATTGTGATATTACTTTCTTAACTGTGTTTATCCTAACCCACCCTGTCAACTTTCCCTGTGGGAGGAAACCGGAGTGCCCGGAGAAAACCCACGACTTTCGGCAGAGCGTTGACCGACTCTTTTCACATCAGTCCGTTGCGAGATTCGAACCCACGAACTGAGAGGTGAAAGGCGCTTGCCTTGACGACCGCGCCACCGAAGCCCCATCAGACAAAATAATATTATTTACATGGGAAGAAATAACAGTAAAAAAGGAGGAATTATCTAGTATACAGAATTATTTGAAAGTGTACGGCTGCCAAAGTAGCTAAAAGCTTTCGAGTTGGCTACCGTCTGCTCGTCTTTTACACATAATCTTTCTTTCAGGTCGCCATCATCTCGCTCGTTTCGAAGGATGAGAACGTTCGTGAGTTGATGTCAAGTTCTTCAAGCGTTGTTGATGTAGCAAGCATACGAAATAGATTTATTTATCAAGAACTATCCAAAGCGGATCTTTATGACACCATTGCTCTGCCTGCAGTCCTTCGCGATTTTTCACAAGCATATCTTCAGTTTCTCTGGAATTTATTCTCCTCGGATCCGAAGTTCAAGAAATATACAGGTAGTATCCTAAACCTAAACTCTTTTAACGAAAATTTCGTAATCTTCAAAATTGTACGTTCACTTAAATGGGTAAAATTCGCCGACGAACTCCGAACTCAATAAGACTATATTATGCAATTCAAATTTCCCTTTAATTACGTGGTAGATCGCATATCGCACAACTTCGAAGATTGCAATGCAAGCCTCGGTTCGAAATGCAATCTTTGTAAACGTATGTTATTTAACAATTATTCGCCGAAGGCGAGGTGAATATCGGTGAATAAAAACCGATACGAAGTCGAGGTTTTTATTAACCGATATTCACCGAGCCTGAGGCGAATAATTGTTTTAGTAAAATTACATAGGTGATTATTGGAAATGCACATTTCAAAAATATTTTAATTGAATATTTACGATAAAAGCGGCTTAAAAACGCTTTAGGTGATTATCGCGTATTAATCCGAGGTAGCGCAACCAATCAGCGTTGAGAATTTTCAATAATCACCTATGTAATTTTACTAAATATATATAACGTATGAATATTTTTGCTTCTCCTTGCTCTTGGATTTTGCTATGTGGGTGGCCTACAACCATGGACAAAACAGTTAATAGAATAGATCGAAAACACATTCAAATAATTTTATTAGGCTCCCCCTTCCCACTCCCCCATCTAATGTTGCTAAAATACATAATTTAGGCTCTGACATAGACACAATAGAATCAGGGCTCGCAAAGTTGCCTGCCCGATGTCCCGGGGCAGCTAAAATCTGTCCCGACGGGCAACCAGAAATTAGGCTAAGGCCACGATTAAAAACATACGTTTACAAGTCTTGTCATTTTGTCTATGCGTTTAATAAAGCGGTATGAAAAGCTAATTTGTCAAATGTATTGAAATTTAACAAAAAATTTGTCGATATCAAAGGGATAAATTGATCGACGATTTTCCCGTACGCCATCTCAGTGAGCGTGTGTTAATCACCGAGCTGACCGAGGGGTAATCCTAATTCAAATAATCATGCAACTTGCGAGATAAAACATGGCCGCAGCTTCCAGGTCGTCATACATTGTTGTGGTTCATTTTTCACTTGGTTGAGGTGGGCAAGCCAGAAATAGCTTTGGGCAACCAAACTTTTGGTCTGACCTGCCCAAGGGTAATCACTTTTTCTAAAAATTTGCGAGCCTTGAATAGAATTTTATTAACAAGTTTTGTCTACGATTGTAGGCCATTCCCAGAATTACGAACTTGTAAGCTTTACTCATGCACCTTTGGCGCTTCGTTTGTTGAGTGTCTCGCCTCACCTGTTTATGTATGATTTTCAGGGCGCGAATCCGCAGAACTCAGCTCATGTAATGCAATGTCCAGTGAAAATAGCGACGAGTTACAAAGCATATATCGTATTGAAAAGATCGAGAAGCAGGTTGCAACGCTAGCGATGGAGAAAGCTCTGAAGTTTATTTTGGAATACCATGAAGGAAAGACAAGATCATACAATACACCTGTTTCAGGTAAGTGGTTGAAAATTGCTTACCACATGTGCTTTATACTTCTGTGTGGAGCTTCCATTCCTGCAATGTTATTATTATTATTACAACTTTATTTTGATTCGGGACTATTTCACTGTTAATAATATAGACATAGATATAGATGAAAAAATTACTCAATTCTGATTGGCTAAGAGCAGTGCAATTATTTTTGAAATTGCACACTGTGCAATTACAGCAGTGCAAATTAACGAAACAAGATCAGAGCCTGGAAACGAGGCAAGAAAAATCAACATGGCGGCGGATATTAGCAATGTAAATTTTCACTTTTTGACGACTTTTTCTGCACTTTCAATGGAAAATCGTACGTGAATACAACAATTTAAGTTCAAGGAGAACATAGACTGAAAAAGTTTGCTAACAAGCAACGAAAACAATGCTTAAACGACGTTGGTGAGTGCTAAGTGTTATCAAAGCGTGTAATTTTTTCATGTATATTATTAATAAGTAATAGTATGGTTTCTCGTGAAATTTGGAAAAACAAACACTCGTGAGTTTTCAAAGACGTCAAAATGCACTCGTCATTCGGACTCGTGCAATTTTGATCGTCTTTGAAAAACTCACTCGTGCATGTTTTTTCCAAATTGCACTCGAAACCATACTATTACCTATACATAAAACTAACTATTTACAAAGAGAAAATAAAATGAGTGATCTTCCAATAGGCCGTATATATAAAAACTATATTACAATAAAGGAAAATTATGACTACTTTCGTCCATATTAAAGTTTATTTTTGAATGATTGAATAGTTTGAGATCTTTTAAGATCACAAGGTAAATTATTCCAAGCCACCGCACCCCTGTAACTAAATGATTTTTTCTTAAAATTAGTGTTTGGTTTAGGTGGAAGATAATTATATTGCACCTGTCTCGTTTGGTAATTGTGTACATCATCTGTTGTTTGAAATAAGTTTGATATGGAGCTTGGAACCATTGAATTTCTGACCTTAAACATTAGTGTAGCAAGTTGCAATATGCAGTTGTCATTATAATATCGCCTCGGTCTTATCCGTGAAGAGTGCTTTCCGTTTGACTCTACCAAACACCACCGGTTTCTCCCAGGTACTCCGGTTTTCTCCTCAAGAGAAACCATAGCAACACTATAGGTCGGGGATGGACCTTACGGGATATGTGAACTGTGGAGCTGGTAGACTTGCTCCAAGTCAAGTAGTCAACCTCTACTAAACTTCTACTAAATTTGGATGACTTCCGTAAATTCCTTACTCTTCCGCAAATTACGTCCTCGAAAATTCCTTCGTATTGGTTGTTATTTATAGTCCTTTTACTTTGCGAAAGCCTATAGAACTGGTACATCCATTACAATATTCAGTATCGAAACTCCCCTTACGGACGCCTGTCTATCTGGACTCCTTTCTACTACGAACACTTTGCTGTGTTCCTTCAGTGTCCGGATTACAAAGGTCTGACTGTAGCTTAGTAATTTAGGTTTCCTCCTGTAGTAGTAAATCTAGAAGCAGACAAAATGGCCATTTTAGACCTCTAAGGGCCTGTTCATATGAACCCAGCTAAACGGGAAAGTCGTCTGAGTAAGATCCGCATGTCCTTATTAATGATCTATAAATCATTGTGTGTTCATATGAGAGAAGAATCAGGCCGATTAGATGAGCTCTCACTTCGCGTTAGATGGGATTCCAGTCAAGTGGGATAAAATTTTCCATATGAACGCTTCATCGGACCTGACAGGGATGGACATTTTTTGCCGATTTTTACTTATTATTGAGTGGCGTAGTTGGAAAATATAAACAAGAAAAATAATCGTTAAACGATCTAACCAAACACCATCGTTACAGTCAAAACATAAAACCTGCACACTTCCGTCTGTGTAATTGCTTGTGTATTTCAGTATTAACATTTGATTGGTTGTCAATTACACTATCGTTTTCAGAAGTACTGTATCGCCTACAAGAGTATTACGTCGCAATCAATGGATATAAATCGGTAATTCTGTTACGTACACGACAAGGAATTGTTATACCAGGCTTGTAGACATCACCCTGCGAGTATATTTTGTACAAATTCATTGTTTATGTTTTTTACAGTCGGCTTTGCTTGATAATTTCTATCGTAGTTCTGTATCTGCTACAGAAGTTTTGAAAACGTTCCAGAAATTGACAACCAATCAAATATTAATACTGAAATACACAAGCAAATACAGAAACGGAAGTGCGCATGTATTTCCGTTTTGACTGTAAAAGTCGTAATACAACGTACAGTTTGTTGAATATTTAATAATTAATGCAAACATAATCTTAATCCTAACTCCAATCCTAACCTCAACCCTAATCCTAATGAATGAATTTTGTATCTCTAACTCTAACCCTTAATCCTAACCCTAATCCTTGTGACGTAATTCCAGGCTAGTGATATGCTGCTGAACAAACCTCTAGGAAGAACAGTTCAGAACTGATAGAGCTATCCAATATATAGAGAATATTACATGGTTGCGCGGAAATATGGAATTTATTTCCAAGCAACCATGTACTATTCTGTTTATTTTATAAATAAATTATAAACAAACGACAATTCATATAGAAACTCATGTAAATAGTACACAAATAGTAATAGGTTTTTGATTGCTTGCAAAAATGATATTTTCACACGTAAAAATATCGTATTTTTTACGTGTGTTTAAATACGATTTTTCTCAGTTGCGTAAAACTCTTTATAACACCTATGTTTATATAATAAAAATTTAACTATTTTCATTTTTAGTCTAGTTTTAAGGGGATATATAGATTTTAAACGTCCGAATATTGAACATTTTATATCTCTTCTTCGACAGGGGACATGACAGTCAAAACTATTTGTCACTGGCTCGCACAGAGAAACCCTTCGGGCTCTGTGATTGATTTACTGAAAAAGGTATGGCCTATTTGCAACCCTACTGGTTCATTGAGTGATACTGAGCAGGGATCAGACGGTACATATAGGTACGCCGATGTATGCCAAGAGGTACTAGCGAGTAATAATGTATCCGAGAACTGCATGTGCGGACATCCAATCGCGTTAAAGGAAGTGAGATTTGGTCGTTGTTCTGTTGGGCATGTTTGGCCACGTTGCTGTGTGACGTTCAAATTACTGGATGGCACAAATGCTCGTGTATGCGAGAACTGTAACGCGCATGCGCTGAACAGACATCCAATCAACAGCCCGTATGAAGATTGGACTAAGCATTTGTTAGATGTGACGTCATCGTGTACGTATTGTGGGGCCTGGTTTGAGGAGGTTTAAATACGTTGTACAAAGCTTTGTTTAACAAACCCAACATTGTTGGCCCAACACCATCCAACAATTACCATATACAGTAAATGATTTTCTTTACTTGTTCTTTCGCAAATATTTTAAAGTAGCATAGTTTCGATTTGGATATATCTTGTGAAATTATCAAAAGGTTTGAAAGATAAAGCCTGGCACACACGGTTCGGTTTAGTTGGGCGATTCTAATCGGTTTACTTAAAGCGGTATACAGGCTGACTCGTCCCCAGTCGCTCATCCCGCTTTGGATGATGGGAATGGGTAAGGTTCATCATCACCTAGCCTGCAAACGGGCAAATCTGCCCGTATATTAGGACTAGCGAAGGACTGTGGGAGAGTCAGGTATACAGGTATTTCAATGAAGGTTGCCACATGCAATAGTCAAATGTACAATTGAAGCGCGATCAGCAACATGGGTGTACCCAATTTTAATATTTTAGCTGTTTAATGTATCCTAGAAAGTATTGCCTATGACCATAGCATAGGCAGACATGCTATATTCTGGGTTTGCATTCCATTTGTCGGCGACAACGTGTACTGATTCTGAGATTTACATATTAGCGACAAACAGTTGAAGTTTGTAAGTACAAATCCAGTCTTACTATTTCTATCAAGAAAATAGTTTTCCATCGTAAGTGTGTGTAAGCCTGTACGCATATGGTATACTTTGCTAGGTCAAGCAATTGATTTAAAGAACTGGATTACTTGTATAATATGCAAATATAATAAATGCTCACCACTTGCTTATCCATGCACTAGGCATGCTAGCGTATGGTAGTAATATTTTTATACTGGAAGGCAATAGGGCCATTTATACGGGAGAAAATAAGTCGCGACTTACATAAGACGCGTCTTACATAAGACGCGTCTTATATAAGACGCGAACACACTCGTATAAATGGTCGAATTCTAATAAGTCGCGTCTTATTGTGGAACAGCCTGAACCCCTGTTCTTATTTAAGTCTCGACTTACCAGAATTTGACCATTTATACGAGTGTGTTCGCGTCTTATATAAGACGCCTCTTATGTAAGTCGCGACTTATTTTCTCCCGTATAAATGGCCCTAATGTTCGATGCCGTAAGAACTCTTTTTACTCATTAAAGTTATCCTTGCATACTTACACTCCAAAAACTAGTGTGTAATTATACACACCTATGGTGTGTACAAATACACATCTTTTGGGAAAAAGGTGTGTATAATTACACATCTTTGGCAATATTAATGACAAGGTGTGTATTTATGCACACCTTGTTTACAAAATTACACACCTTGTATTTATGCAATTACACACCTTTGCTTTACACACCTTCTATTTACTAAAGATGTGTATTTATACACACCTTTTTGGCAAATACACACCTTTGCTAATTACACACCTTTCAACCGTACACGCCTTTCCCAATCTTACACACCTCGGACATTACACACCTTTGGATTATATACACACCTTCCTATAGGAGGGAGGGGTGTAAACATCTAAGAGAGCGCAGTGGCAGTAGAATTGAATGCTGAAGGTGTGAGACCTTTGGGAGTATGGAGATCATGCCATACTTATACGTCATCCTTGCATACTTATACATTCGTTGTTTGTTGAACAATCTCGTACACTCAGGTTTTGATAACTATATCTAGGGGGCGCTTATATGCGGGGGAATAGGGTAAATATCAATTGAGCAACCACGTTACGTTACCATGTAAGATTGGTTAGGGTGATCGATAAAAATCGGAATACCTCGCATACGGAACAAATCGGCCGATAAAAATCGGACATCAAAATAGTTTGATATTGGTTGTCGAGGTCTGACGAGTTGACATAGTTATGTACATATTTCGTGTACGCCGTGGTGTAAAAGACAGTCCTGTCCACGAGTCTAAAGTGACCGTTTCCGAAAGTGGTAAGGTCTGTTCATATGTCGCAATATCGTCGATTTATCTTTAATTATTATTAAATGTTTTGTTCACAATTATCTTCGACTCTATTACTACTTTACTACACTATGAACAAACAATATTTATATATCATCGTTTTACAGTAAATATAGGTCACATGTGTCCAGTGTTAGATGCGTGAGAGATGCGTGTCATTTGAGTAAAGAAGGATTTTCGTGGGTCGCTGTCTTATAAATATCTATTAATCTACTACTTTAAATTATTTTCAAGTACCCAGTGCGCTTTCTTACTCTTTTATTATTATCATTATCATCATCATTATCAATATTATTATTATCAACTTTATTTCAAGAGGGTATTTACACATGATAGTAAATTGATAAACTAGTGGCTCTCACTTTGGTGGCCCTTTCGGGGGTCAGACATTAATTACAGCTTCCGTTGTTCAAAGTCTTCCGAAATAACATCTTTGTTCTCCGTGGTGTAACTGTTTTCCACTAGTACTACAAGTGTTTGGTTGTTGAAATTTTTCTTCAAACATACTAGTGCAACTGGTTTACTGGATTTTCTGGGGCTGTTCTCACCATTGTACAATGTTCCACCTACATAAAAATGATAGATATTTTCAGCGTGTCTGGATGATCAGGTTAAAGCCTGTCAAATGTTCTTGCAAACATTAAGATTTCACACGAAAACAGAAATGAAATCTGAATGTTTCTATTTGTTACTGTTCATCCTTTGTTGAAAATAACGATCTGAAAAAAATGATGTGTAAATTTACACAAGTTTTCGCGTAAATCAAATATTTTACATGTGTAAATTTACCATTGATATTTTTGTGTGACGTTTACACAACGGATGTGTAAAGTGAAATTTTACAAAAAAATTTGTGTTGCTGTGGATGCATTTTCTATGCGAGGACCCTTCCCCCGCCCCTCCCCCCCAATAATTATAAATATTAAAAAGTTGGTCAAAATGGTTTGTTGTTGGTCAAAAAATATTGAGAAATTATGCGTTGAAACAAATGCTCTGAGATTATAAAATGTTCAACGCAAGTACAATAATTCTAAATATTAAAGAGTTGGTCAGAACCTTTGTTGCTGGTTAAAATATATTAAGAAACTATACGTTCTAATTTTCATATGTTATACGTAAGTTGGTAACCATTAGTGCAGAATTACTGGAGTGCAGCATACACGCATGGCCTCAACTTCATTCTTTGATCCTTTCTATTTTATAAAAAGTTAAAAAATCCTTGCATTCAGAAAAACTTACTAAAAACAAGATGGAGTATCAGAACAATAAGGGCAATTGAAAGCTGTTTGGGCCAATTATAGTTAAATTGTAATTGCTAACATGCTAGCAATCTAACATTTATAACGCTTTCAGAGTTGAAGTGATCGATATTTGTGTAGTTCAAATTAACGTTTGGAGCGGAGAAGCAGAGTCCCTGTTATATCCGATCACTCGACTATTCAGTTTTTTTTATCAATTCTCTCGTTTTACATAAACTTTTAATTGCATTTATACTCACAGGTATTTTTGTGATCACGTCATTGGTAATGTGTCGATCTTTGCGAGCTTTCTTTTCTCTACTGATTGCCTTATGAACCTTGAAATGAAGAAGGTAATATGTTTCAAACGTACGAGGAGTCTACTTTAAGTAGTATGCTACAATAAGCTGCCCTAGCTCGTTTGTATCTGACTTAATTTCAGGTCGTGAAATTTCCATACAATGCATATGGTGCAGAAGGATTTCAAAGACACACAAGGGTGACAATCCATTCCAGAGAGCGGGGCGATATAGAGCCGGGATTGGACATACGTATTAATTAGAGTTAATTATGTAATATTTAAAACACGAGCAGGAGTGTTTTATCATATAAAACTCGAGGCGAAGCCGAGTGTTTTATGTCTGATATAAACACGTTCTACGAGTGTTTTGAATAGCTTAAGAAACGATCACCATTTGGTAAGTTCGTTGGCGTAGTAATTTTGAAAAATAACGTTGTCTAAGCCGAGAAAATCGAAGCTAAAGTTTATGTAAATCATGCAGGAGGATTTTTTTTCACATATAAAACCACGATACGGTCATGATTTTTCTTTGTGTTTTCCTCGTGAATTATTAATGAGTTTTTTAAATATATATATGTATGGTGAGGGAATGCCTAAGTTGTAGATAAAACATGAGCAGTCGATCTTTATCTGATATAGAAACTCGAGCCGAAGGCGAGCGTTTGTATATCAGATAAAGATCGGATGCGAATGTTTTATCGAACTTAAACAACGACCCATCTTATGAGTTCATTGGCGAAGTAATTTTAAAAATAAACATTGTCTAAGCCGAGAAAATCAAAGCTGAAGTTTATGTAAATCAGGACAAACCTTTATCCGATTTACAAACATTGATTAAATATTCATTTCTTTTGAATTTTCGTCATGAATTATTAATGAGTTTTTTAATTGTATATATATGGTGAAGGTATAAAGTGGTGAGGGGGTGCCCACCCCCCTTGCCGCAGGATCAATGCCCTTAAACCATACAGCGGTGTGCTGTAAAGTTCCTTTATCATATCAGGAGTGAGTCTGTCATAAACGTACCTTTCTATTTCTAAGAATATGGAAAACAAATATCATCACTCCTTGTAGAGAATTGCAAACGGCAAAAAGATATTTAAACACAATCGTATCTCGATTAAACACCAGTAGTCCAAATATCCATGTCAGACCAAGTAAGGGGAGTAGTATGGCTGAACCTTTGAGACCGACTTTTGCTTTTACTAATGCTGTTCCAGTTCTCGCCTTAATTGCTGCAGTACTGCCTCTTTTTGTGCATTGTTTACGAGTTGTGCTCACTTCGCTGGAGGATAACGCACTTCGTAAGGCCAGAACGAAGATAAATAAGTTAATCTGGAAAAAGAGAACGATAAATATAGCATATAAGACGTCTGCTGGGAATGCTGGAAGCGTATTATAGAAGTCTTTGAAAAGGCTGTGAAGCCTGGTTCTCGTATGTCAGCGATGGTCGGCAACAGTTCACGACAGTTTGCAACAGTTCGCAACAGTTCACGACAGTTTCAACAGTGTCGTCGAGATATACTCGAGTTCTATCTCGACGACAGTTGCGACAGGCTAAAAACGTGTCGTGACGTTATTTTATTCGACAGCGTGGCAACATGTTTGCGACAATCAGGGGAGAAAGTTCCCTTTGGGGGACCTACATTTTTATTTTATTCAAAATGGCAGACGAAGCGACAGACGACAGTGTCACGATAGTTACAACCATATGGGGACAAGCTAGCATAAAATTTATTCACGACAAACACTTCACGACACGTTGGCGACACGTTCGCGACAGTTACAACCATATGGAAACCATGCTTTAGTGATCATTGAAAGAAAAAATGATTTCAGGTACACAAAAGATTTTACTCGTCAATGAACTAAGACAATAGCATGGACTGGAAAAACATCACCGACACATGAGACCATGCTTTAGGGCAGTTAATCATGTCGCTTATCCGGCAGACTGTCAAAATGTCACAGTTTCAGCCGAAAAGATTATCATGTTACTTTTGCGATTGCGCTTTATCCTTCTACCTCTTTCGTGTTGCCGTTGCAATTCGGGCAGATTTCCTGTGGTATTTCGCTATTTAATATCCTCTATTTCGCCACTTTAACGCAATATCACTGGTCGAAATTAACTCTGACATAGGCATAGCCCTTGCTACTTCACAAACAACGTTGGCTATAAACGTTGGTTATGAGTTTCAGAGTAGAGAGGTAGGCATTTATTTTAAAAATCCTTTCTTAAAGTTTCACGTTAAGTGATTCTAGAAGGCAAATGGTAGTTATTTTGATCAGTGATATTGCGATGAATACCAATGAATTGGCATTATTCAAGCCAGTGCAAAAATATGTATCTTATATTAAAGCTAACGAAGTAATATGATGGGGGCATTTTTTTGGGACACTTTGTACTGCATGGGCTAGATATAAAGTGCTTACATGTACAGTATGCAAACACGGTGAACATATAGAACCAGTCAAGCATGCAATTCAATCAGATTGTTGTTTTTTCAAGGATATAAAGGCCAATAAAGTTTTAAGTTCTTAAGCTTCTGTCAAAGAAAATTATTTTTTATTGGGCTTGAACAATTTTAGGATTTGGTTGTTCTCCTATTGGTATACTTCAGTTTTGTAAGCACGTTTTAAAAGCCACGTGTTTGAACAAAGCCTACCAGCAGAATTAAGCCTGTGGTAGCAACAAACGTCCAGAACAACACGCCACCACCACGGCACCAACACGCATGCTTGGTTATAAAATTCTCTCGATCATTTAGTCCAACCAACACCGACACAATTATAACTGGGATACCTAAATAGAAAGTTAAAGTAATGGGGAAATATAAGTGATATAAATGGTTAAGAGAAATTGAGCCACAATCATCCTCGTTCCCAGGTCTCGGCTGTGTATAGCCGAGGATGAACAAATCCAGTATTATGTTGTTTCCATTACAAACTACAATTCACGCCCTAATGGTTTGATATTTCAAACTTGCTTCCGTCACAGGGCCTTTTTTTAATATATAACGGGGGGGGGATTGCCCTCCCCCAGGAATCGGATTTGCCTCACTTCCCCCAGTCACATCATTTCTGCCCCCTGACGAGTGTACGCGATTTTTGAATGTATATTATCTAGGGATCAGAGTGGTCTCAAAATGTACGAATGCGTTTCAAAACCCTCAGATTTTCAAAAATTTTCCCCGGGCCCCCCTAGGTAGACATTCTCTGGCTTCGAACGAATTAGTCACACCATATACATTCCAATCAGACTATAGATGTAATATATTGTATATTATATTAGCTTCTCCTTACTTCGCTTTTCTTACCAAATGGAAAGCTTTCAGCGGATATGCAATTAGTAACCATTATCCCCATACAACTTACCCCAACCAATCACATAGAATGCCTTAAGATGTTTTCCGCCCAAACCCAGTCCCGTGAAGACGTTCACGAGTTGAAGATAGATGATGATTCCTTCACATAACATCCATCCAAATACGGCGAGAACAAAGAAATATAATAATATGGACACAGAAACACAGAATTTCTAGAAAAAGAAAGCAAGGGTAGTATTTAGCCGCGGTTTCAGGTGGTCTAATGGACCATTCCGCTATTAGACTAACTTTTGAACTAGGAAATTGTATCAGTACAGCTGGAAAGAGCATCCTAAGTTTAGTAAAATTGCAAAGATTTTAAAAAAGTGGTAACCGTTTTGCGTGCGTAATACAAAAATATACAAAATTTACCAACTTCGCAGGGCTATATTTTCCACATTTTACAACATTTCGCAACCAAACTTTGCAATTTTACTAAACTTAGGATGCTCTTTCCAGCTGTACTGATACAATTTCCTAGTTCAAAAGTTAGTTGAATAGGGGAATGGTCCATTGGAGGTGATTGTACCTTCTTCTGGACGGCTTAAGCTAATTCAATCTTCATTGCTTTTGTGATGATAGAAAGCGTCGACTGATGCTATGGTAATATGATAATAATATGATGCTAAATTCCTCAAAAACAATTTTCAACTTAATACTATTAATAATATAGAGCATAAACACTTGTGAACTAGTGCTTTTGGATGTACTGGATGCATCTTTGTATTTTAAGGACAGCCACTGAGCGCAATTGGCATAAGCAGTACTATTTGGACTAGGCCATGGTTAGGTTAAGGTTTAAGGTCAGTGCCCTACCTCATCACTTTGTGCTGGTCCTGCCAGGATTGCAAGGATATCTGTCATTCCAATGGCTACACATAGATGCATGAGCACTTTGGAAGGTACTTTACTCGTCGCATTCTGTCGAAGTCTTTTCCACAGTACGGCGTGTGTGATTATTGTCATAACTATCCCAAACAATGACACAGAACATCCAATAGTTGATATCAGCTCCAATGCGTGCCTTTCAGCTTTGTTTACCTTGACAAAGTAAATATAATATTATGGAGTAAAGTATAAGAAAGCTGGACGAACCTTTATGATGATATCTTAAATATGGGGTCCAGTATGGGTAATATAATACAATAAGTCAACCTGGCGTGGCTTGTGTCCGAACTACCTGAAAAAGATTAAAAACCACTTCGATGTGTTGTTAATTTTTTCAGATAGTTCCGTCTCATCTTGATTATATTGTTAATATTCACACAGGTAGAAATATCCGTTAAACGTTTTTGAATGTCAAAACTGGAAAGGGCAGGTAAAAATCATGCATAAAGTGACCTAGCATTTTTACCCTTAAAAGCTTACCATATCTCTAGAGATGTCCATAGCTGCGAAGGCTGTGAGATGATCACATTCGCAAATAAGTCGGTTAATGTCTGACTTGTCTTTCACCCTAACACATCCATCTGTTTTCCACTTATTTTCATTTAATTCTGGATTCCAGTATACACATGTTGCAGAGTCGTTCTATAGTAAAGGTCAAGAAATAATTATATTATAAGTTGTTTTCAGTTATTACATTGCGTTGTAATGTGCTATATTGCATTTGATTATATGCTATTCTAACCCATTGTATTCTATTTAATAATATACATGAAAATATTTCTCAATTCTGATTGGCTGAGAGCAGTGCAGTTTTGAGGAAATACAGTGCAGAAAAAAGGAAATATAGTGCAAATTTTTAAAAAAATTTTAATTTGCACAAAAATCAATTTTGACTAGAAAAAACCTCTACCTGTTACATAATTTTTTTCATGTTAATTGCATAAAGTATTCCGAATGGAAAGATTCTCTTAGTGTAAAATTTTTTCATGTATATTATTAATTTTCAAAGACCTCAAATAGCACTCGTCCTTCGGACTCGTGCAAATATTCAATGTTTTCTATTGTATGCATATACTATGGTATGTATTCATTTTCAACGAAAACAAAATTCACTTGAATTACCAATTCCATTTTGTCCCAGCTGATGCGAACAGGTTCTAGGAACTTTACTCTTGGCTCAGGCCGAACACTTGCAGTGATGATCTTGCTATTTACTTCTGCATAAACATTATCACCATAAAAGCTGTTTCTTATAAAGGAATTAATTGTCTTATACCACACAACAACGACCACAACACCACATCCCTGCGGTAATGCATTAGATGAAAGTTGGAACGATGCATCTGGAAACTTGAATAATCCTTCCGTTGACAAATTACATGCTTGTTTGATGTATTTAACGTGCAGCTGCACATTTGAATGGTTTAGAAATATGGTCGTAGCATTTGGGTTATTTTTTAATTTTTCTCCACATTGGAATCCATAATTTTCCAAGGTAAGTACTAGATTATTAATCATTTTATCGTCCTAGAACGGAAAGAACAAGCAAAGAAGGAAGATTTACAAGGAGACTCAAATAGTATACATCACAGTAATGGTGAACCGACGCTGGTTTTGTTGCGATAGGCAAGAATGCGATGGTTTGAGCACCTTATGAGAAGAGAAGAGAGGAGGAATAAATAAATAAATGGTTTAATAAAGCGCTTTGCAGTTACAAAACTGAATTACACGCTTGAACTTACTATAACAAATGAGCTTCTAGAGATATTACAAATATGAAATTGTCTATTGGACAATATTAAATAAAATAATAACTAAAACCTACAATGACTAAAAACATCAATAATATTTACATGTAATAAACTGAGAGAAACGTTCTGTGCTCTTACTCTATTTATAGTCCCTCGAATCTTAAATTGTAACTATGTTCACGTCATTATGATTGTTTTATCTCAAAATGTTAGCAAGAGGGTTATTTAGTTGATCGTCATGATCAGACTTCGTTTTCTCAACAAACAGTGGCAGATTTGTTTTTATTTTGGAAACTGGAAAAATATTAGAATGCAGAATTAACGAACAGAAACGCTGCACAGTGAAATGGATTGGATGGAGCTGGTTGTTTGCAATTTGCATCTAATTTCGACGAGAGAATGTTTTTGGAAAACTGTTATACAAGCGCGAGAAGAACAGCATTTTGATTGCCAATGAGCGAGCACGAGCTTAATGTGAATCTGGAAGAACAAAAACAAACAAAATGAATAAACCAGGAAGATCCTATCAAGATAGCATGGAGACATCCAGTATCACGAATAGTTGGAGGACAGAGGATGAAATGGAGGGATACTGTGAAATGAGACATGTGGCTACTAAACCTAAGAGAGAGAGAGAGATCGGACAGATTTAATTACCGTCAACGTACAAGTGCGGCTGACTCCATTAAGGCTGAAGGCGAAGAATAAAGAAAAATAATGAACAGACGCTTTATTACTTATTTACAAACCAATTTAATTCTAGCACTAACTCACCGTCATGTTTCTCCACGATTTTGTATTTCTACGATCCAATATATTGCTTGCTGGACCCAATATGTTGAGACTGCAATCTGAAATATTTAAACGAACGATTGTTTGAAGTATTATGAATGCATCAATAAGATCCTGTGGCTCCAGTCCGTTTCCTCGTTGTCCTTCGTCCATATTATCAAGATCTATTAAATTTGACAGTTGGTCGATAATCTTTTGTGCATGGTCTTTTCGGGCTTCGTCTGATATATTAGTCTTACGAGCAAGTTCTTTGACCTGAAAATTAAATTATGAACTGACATCAAATTGAGATTTTCTGTTTTGCACGTTTTGCTCAAGGTGAAGTTATGCGAGCCACAAAATGGCTGCAATTTACAGCAAAAGCTGATTATTAAATGCTAAAAAGCTGAGCTTAATAAAAAATGTTCACGCATGAGTTAACATCAGACTGGCAACACGCGTAAACATTTCTTCTCGTCATACTATAACCATGCGTCGAAGTCAGTCTTTATTGCAAGTTGCAATAACTTTCAGTGGCGTGCTGGCTTGTGTTCACCAGGAGAAGCCACCTGCAAATTTGGCGCCCCCTTGTCATATATGTATAGTTGATGCTCTTAGACGCGATAAATAATATTTTTTATGTGTCGACGGGGGGGGGGGGGGGGGGAGTGGCTTAAAAAATTTTCCCGAACTACTAACGTGGTTATATTACTATTTTACCAATAAATATCTTTCTTCCTACAAAATATTTACTTCCAAAAAAATAAATATTCCTTTTTTCTATTCTTTGTGCCAATTTCGGCGCCCCATTTATGTTTTGGCGCCCCCTTCAAAATCTTCGCTGGGGGGGCCATGGCCCTCCGGCCCCCCCTGCCAGCACGCCACTGATAACTTTACGTTTTAATTTGTTGCTCGAATAATTCTGGGGCCGGTTGTTCAAAGCTCGGTTAGCGCCAACCCTGGGTTCAATTTTAACCCACTGTTTTGGGTTATGTATTTCTGCATGGCCGTTGGCAAACTTTAGAAAATAAAACTTCTATTGATCCAGAAACGATTTCTGGAAAAACATATTCAACTTTATAAACAAGGTCCCTGGATTGGAATTACGAGATAAAATCCGATCCAGTCCTGAGATTTGATTACTTTGTAAGCTCAAAATAATCTAAATAATATTTATATATTCTCTTGCCTGCTTTTTCAGTTCCCTAAGGCTAAGCACACCATCGTTGCTTTTGTTACCGACTTTCCTTGTGGTGGGAGCAGAAGTCGAACTCGGACCTAAACAAATGGGTAAGTATATTTAAGCAAGCAAGAAAATCGTATTTAACTATTCTTCTTTTTGCCAATCTTCTCTTCATTTTGTCAACATGTACAACGATAATCTTTTTTATCTCGCAGTTACACTTACCCATAACTGTTGTGTTGGCGTTGCAGGATACACGATTCAGCTTTAAGCCTACGAAGAATTCCGTTTTATTTCTACATAAAAATTGCGGTAATTGATACACGTAAAATGAGCCGCAATTCGTGATGTTCAGTGAATGTCTTGTGCTTTTGCGTTCCATTAGGAAACGAACTGTGGACGTTCTGGTCTCGTATACACGACATGGATGCATGTGAGCAGGAACCACCTGCGGATTTGGGCATGCTATTGTATTAACAATACCGGTAGATGTAAAATGGTCATTGAAGGTACATTTAGATCGGTACCAGACATTTTTCCCCAGGGTTCCGTCAGATAATGGAGCAGGAAATATTGTTTTCATCATCGTATAACCACCTATGTAATCAATTATCTCTGTGAGCGTGGTGTAGTTAGTACATTGCATTGGTACAGGTATTTGTGGGTCTGCTAGAGGTGTGATTATGTCGTATTCCATAAGTAGTACAGCCATGATGACTAGAACCAGTCGGAGACGTTTTGTTGCAGCCATTTTTGTTGGTTATGATTTGTCTTTCGTTATTTCTATTCCTGATTGTTTATTCGTTGTCGTTTTTTGTTAGCCTTGGGCTAACTCTTCTTGAAACTTCAGAGCTAGTCTGACTAGAATAATTCGTTATAGCACTTTATCCTCGATAACACTTTGTCCGCGATAGCACTTTTGGATTTGAAGCTTCTGTTGTATATAAACAACAACATTAGTGAAGTAATAGATGCACTAAGAGCCTTTTCATATGATCCCGCTTGACGAGACGGCATTGTCTAAAACACGGAATGGAACATCTGGAACAACTGGAATATCTGGAACATCTCATAAATCTGATTTTCACGCATTTTTTTTGCCAAATTTTATCATTCTCTGTGCTTGCTTGCCTTTTTAAATCGCAATTCTCAGTATATTCGGGTGGTCACAAAGCGACCTCTATTTGAGGATGATTTCTTTCCAAAAAGGACATTTTCGAAATTAAAGCGAATGCCAGCTTATTGGAAAATCCTGTGGTCAGTGCATTTACATGTAAACTTTTCTTAAAAAACAAGTAATTTTACCGTCTACTGTCAATTTCGCTTGCGCAAACAATTAATAATTTTTGTTGCAGTAGGTGGCGGCACATGTGTCGTCGTATTAAACAATTCGTTGAATTGGTTGAAAAATACAATTTTTGCCTGACTGCTCTTCGTACACAAAATCTCGAGTTTGTGTGACGGACGCTGCCAAAATAAGCCAAATAGAAACTCTAATACGTTTACATTTTTTATCCAATTTAGTCTTGTTTATATGGATTTCATTTACATGGGGATGTCAATTTCCTTATCAAATCCAATCCGCATTTATATTCTTATTATATTTTGCTATTTTTGGGGCTTCGGAGGCCTTTTTGAGATTGGCTGTAAGTGATTATGCATCATGCCTCGCTCGACGCTCAGCAAGGCCCCTCTATCCCCGGCAGATCAATCTGGAATTATTCCGGAATTTAAAAACCGAGTTGAAGTTTGGTGAGCCAATTTAATATATTAGAGGTTAATTAAATACAATTTAGATTTTTAACGCTTTTGAAGATCCTTAGGCTTAATTTTTTATACATCATACCCCCTTATGACTCGGTTGTCGTTACCCCCATCGAAAATTACGTGACTCTGGGCCAACTCTCCCCCCCCTGCACCCCCACTACGCACGCGAAATGACAGTAGACAGTAAATAGAGAATATTACATGGTTGCGCGGAAATATGGAATTTATTTCGAGTGTTGAAGAGAATATTGCTCACGAGTGAGCGCAGCGAACGAGTGCGATATTCTCTTCAACACGAGAAATAAATTCCATATTTCCAAGCAACCATGTACTATTCTGTTTATTTTATAAACAAATTATAAACAAACGACAATTCATGTAGAAACTCAAAACAAATATGTAAATTTGTTGATTGGCTTGCAAAAATGATATTTTCACACGTAAAAATATCGTATTTTTTACGTGTGTTCAAATACGATTTTTCTCAGTGGCATAAAACTCTATATAACACTTATGTTTATATAATAAAAATACTTTGTTTTTAAGAAAAGTACACATGTAAATGCACTGACCACAGGATTTTCCAATAAGCTGGCATTCGCTTTAATTTCGAAAATGTCCTTTTTGGAAAGAAACCATCCCCAAATAGAATTACTTTCTAAAACGAAGAAAGGCTTTCGAAAAGCTATGCGGCCGCTTTGTGACCACCCGAATATGCTGAAAATTGCGATTAAAAATTAAGGCAAGCAAGCACAGAGAATGATAAAACTTCGCAAAAAAAATGCGTGAAAATCCGTTTTATGAGATGTTCCAGATATTCCAAATGTTCCAGTTGTTCCAGATGTTCCATTCCGCGTTTTAGACAATGCCTAGCGAGACGAATATTTCCGTGTGTTCATATGGAGTTTTTCATCCCACTTGCCGAGATGAAATTACAATTTCTAAATTAGCGCTGCGATTTTGTTGTTTTTCTTGACGTTCTTGCGATAAAAAGCATTGGTTTGGCAATATATTTTATGCTTGTTTATAAAACAAACATAAAACTACGTAAAAATCGTCAAATTAAGCGGCAAGATCGGAAATATGGTTTCTCGATTTCATCCCAGTAAGCGACTGGCTTCTAGCGGCTGGCGTGTTCATATGGAATATTTTTCATCCCGCCTACCTATGATCTCGGTTCACACAGGCTGAAAACTAGTTCTATTGAAGGAATAGTCAGAGATAGTTAATCTAGAAACGCTGCTTAAAAACTACTTTGTCCATGTCAAGTACTTCAAGTCTATGACGCAATCGTAGTCTTGGCAATGACAAGGATGAGCCAGTTGGCACCATATTGGCAGTTCCTGCATATTAGCGAAAATGGAGCCAGCTCCATATTGGACTTTAATGACCCAAGCTGTTGATATAAAACCATATTTATAGAAACACAATTCAAACAAAACATATTTTGTGGGGTTCTGGGGTGTGAAGACTCATATTATGACAAACATCATCCTTATGTAACCATCATCCTTGTCATCTCTGGGGCTTCTCTCTCATGAGGCATCATGGGGCATCTCTGTCATGAATGGGGCTTCGATGGCGCAGTCGTCAGAGCAATTAAGCGCCTTTCACCTCTAAGTCTTGAGTTTTTACTCATCACACTCATGTGAAAAGAGTAAGTCCACGTTCTGCCGAAAGTCATGGGGTTTCCTCGGGCACTCCGGTTTCCTCCACAGGGCAGGGGCCCGGTGGGCCCCCGGAAATCTGGCAATTGTGGGCCCCAAGCATGCAAAGGTCTACAATGTTTATAAAGTTTTGGGCCCTTCATTAATATTTGGGATAAATCACTGATATTTAAGGAACAAAAATTTAATTTTGTATTTAATCCTATTTTTCTTCTCAGCAAATGACACCCCCCAACTCTCCCAACGTGAGAAGGTGGGCCCCTAGCGAAAGGCTTCCCGGGCCCTATTTTAAGCCACGCCGCCCCTGCCACAGGGAAAGTTGACTGGGTGGGTTAGGACATACAGATTAGGAAAGTAATATCACAATTGTTGTAAAAACAGATAATGTTGCTATTAAGCGAGATACTTGATGTAATCGGTCACTGAAAAGCCCCAACGGGGAGTGAGCTAAATAATGTGTGCATGTAACTACAAAATGTACGTCACAAAGAAACTATATTGAACGCCAAACTTAGCAAATTATTCAAAGTTTAAGAAGTTTCTGAGCGATTCCCGACCTGCTATCGCTCTACACGTGATAACATAAAAACGGAAAATCGTTATCTTTGAACGACTGTGCGATGTTCTGCAAGGTGCGCGGTCTGCAAGGGGGGTCTGCACGCTCGTAAAAATTATTTGTCTTAAATATGACAATAGTGTTTAAGTTAGAAATATATGATTTACCATCTTTGTTTATGCTTGCATAAAGTTTACATAAATATTACATAAGAAATAATTGCGCGTCAATATGTTTAAATTATGCGCAGATGGTCGAAATTTGTATGTTTGCGCACCCACATGCTTTCACAGGCTTTCACGTCTCTTCCTGTTGTGTATAAAAACTTGAATGACGAAGTTTAAAATCTTTTCCATGAAAGAAACTCGCTTCCTCTGCCGCTTTGGCGGTCCCCCTTTTGCCACAGCTCAACGTAAGCTTTAATTCATGGCTTCTTGCAGCCATTTAACTCAATTCGCAAAGGACAGCTTGTCAACTTATCGTAAAATTTGTGCTTGGTTTATTGTTGGTTCGTCGAAGAAAACCCGGCGTGCGAAGGTTAGAGACGCTTGTACTAGATTTTATGACTTGTCTTCTTATTTACGAGTGTTGTAAGGTTGTATTTTAATAGTTTTTAATGCTTTTATAGGCAACACGAAAATGCCACGAGTGTGGGACGTCGTCAAATCGCCTTCACGCCTGTTTATGTTGTGTTTATTTTGGTTGCTACTCAGGACTGAGGCATATTCACGCTCATGCAAAGAAAAGCGACCATAAGTTAGGTAATTCATGCCTAACTTTTAAAAGCCGGCCTATGTTTAATGCGTTTTATTACAAATATTTCAATATTGGCTGTTGTATGCACATGGGAAAATTTAAGACTTGTAGTTTTCTGGGGATTCCCCACTTGAATATTTGCTGCAATTGCCCCATTCTGAAATGTACTAATGTACACAAAATATGTATTATTTTACCCTGCAGTTAGGCTAGTTTTGGAAGCATGCTTTCATGCCCCCAATATCGATAGGAAACAAATTGGCCAGGCAAGTGTGGCATGACACACACAATATTTCCTAGTAGGCTGTCAATATTTGCAAAATGGGCCTTAGGGAGTCATTTATACATAATGTGCCCTAGGGAGTCATTTATATGTAGTGTGCATTCAAGGCTGGCAAGTGAGAGGGCAAAATACCCAGGGCCTGCACCTTTGCACGTTTTGTAGATGGAAAATTATTGAGTGTATTAGACCTAACCAGGAACAGCTGCGAAAAATGCAACTATAGGTCCCTGGCAGGAATCGAACCTGCGGCCCTGCGATTCCGGTGCAGCGCTCAATAATTTTCCATCTACAAAACCCTGCACCTTTGCCCATAGGGTGACCTCCTTCTTGTTTTGTGGTGCTCTGTTCTGTGGTTGAATTTATTATCTTTATTTGCTAGTTTTCTATGCTTTGCCTGTATCACTAACTTATGGCTAATATTGATTTCGTTTCAGCTGTTGACCTGACCTATGGTGTGGTGTATTGTTTCCTATGTGGTGACTATGTTCATAATGAAATACTTGAAAAAATTCTTCGTGAAGAAAAAGCCAAATGCTGGAGGTCTTATGGTATGTTGAGTTACAGAACACTTAGGAACTGTTCATGTGTGCCTGGCCAGCTTGGTTCTAGTGAACAGCCCTGTGCGATAGCACATGTTAATTGGTTCAAACAGTTGTGCTTTACATGAGCTGTACCAAATGTATAAATTATGATAACATATAATTTTAGATATTCTACATTTTAACCTTTTTGCCTGAGTTTGAGCACAAGCACACAGTGATGTATTTAAATAGCCGGGCAACGGGCCACTGGCCCGGTTATGTTACGCTCCTGGACCAGCTTTAAAAATGTGCTTAAATCTCGGTGTGTTAGTGTAAACGTTTGTGGAAATCAGAGTACAATTGTCTCTATAAGAATTTGGATTAGACCAGCTGTTGCTGAAAGCAAAATCAAAGAATGAATAACAACGTCCAACACCCTGCATCCACATACTTCTCAACTGCCATCAGAAGTTATTGATTTAGGTCACGATGTGACGTTATAGCTCTAGTGAATAGTTATTCCTAATTTAGTGGATGACATAGAAGAGCTGGAACACATTATAATACTTGAAGCTGACCTATTATTATCCAAGAAATGCTTCAGCTTACATTTACAGGCAGCAGACATTTCAAAAATTTTCCTCGGCACTAAATTATACTACAGTATTAGTAAGCTATTATGTAACCACTAGTATGCATATGTCCTGGATCCCCAGCTCCGCGAATTGATGCTATGGCCCCTCTAGATTTCAGATTAGCCAGGCTACCCCATTTCTTATCTACATCACTGAAGCACAGACAATGACAATGTTGTCATTTTATGAAGTTGCTACAAGATTGTCATTCACAACTTGTTAATAAGTTGTTGAATTGCAGGATGATAACAAGTTGTTGGGACAACTTGTAGAAAGTCTGTTAAGTCGACAATCTTGTAGCAGGTTGTCAACAAGTCGTTGACAAACTGGGAACAAGCGGTGTGAACACATCCTGATAACAAGTTCTTGAAACAGCATTGGTGTAGTTGACTAAATAATAGATAAACCTGGTGCTGCAGAACTAAATTCATAACTAGGAGGGCTATCCAGACGAGCATGTTACCAAGAGTGAAAACATTCGGGTGTGGTTGATGTCATAAGTAACCATCCAATCCCATGATAACATTTCTTTCATGCTTGGAGAATGAAAACTATGGAAAAATGATATATTTTCAAGCATTCTTGCAAAAAAGAAGGGGGGCTTACCCCCACCCCCATAGCTTGAGGAATGGGGGCTCCACCCCCAAGCGCCCCCTCTTCTACACCACTGGATAAACCGGGAACACAGAGTTGTATTATTTCTGTTTTTATTAATTGTCAACAACTTTAGGAAACAAGACAGCACTTTATGAACAGTGGTTGCCTGGCAGGAGAGATGTGGAGCTCCTGAAACGGAATGTGAAATATCAGAGAGTTTGTGATAACTCGATTATAGGTTAGTGCTGTTGTATAAAGGGATACATGCAGTAGTTATTAGCGAGGCTCAAAGTTATATACTGCTAGTTATTCTGTAATATGCAATTCAATTTTGGCTTTGGACTATTTTAGCTAGCTAAGAACGTTTGCAAAGTTTTTATATACAAATCATATATAAATTATGTACAGAATGAAAACAATAGAAAATTGACTTTCCCAATATAAACCTTTTTGGCAGTTTTAATATAGTTTTACTTATATTAAAAGGGCACTTTTGCAGCCCTTGCACTCTTAGGAAAGGGCAGGAGAGGAGCAGTGCCCCCCCCCCTCAGTATCCTGCTCTCCTCCCCCTCAGTACCCACTCTCCTCCCCCTCAGTACCCCACCCTCCTCCCCCTCAGTACCCACCCTCCTCCCCCTCAGTACCCCACCCTCCTCCCTCCTCTTTCAGATGTCCCTGGACAGTTCCTTCATGCTTGGCAAACTTTGAATGTTTCTCCTGACAAGCTGACACCTCCAAACCATGGAGCTTGCTGCTTCTGCCCCAAGATGCCTGAATTCTAATACAAACTTGATCTTAATCCTAACCTAATCTAAATCCTAATCTTAACCACAACCCTAATCCCAATCTTAATCCTAATCTTAACCTTAATCCTAACCTTAATCCTAACCTAACCCTAATCCTAGCCTAATTCTAATCTTAACCTTAATCCTAATCTTAACCTTAATCCTAACCTTAATCCTAACTCTAATCCTAGCCTAATTCTAATCTTAACCTTAATCCTAATCCTAGCCTAATTCTAATCTTAATCCTAACCTTAATCCTAACCTAATCCTAATTTTAACCTTAATCCTAACCTAATCTAAATCCTAATCTTAACCACAATCCTAATCCCAATCTTAACCTTAATCCTAATCTTAACCTTAATCCTAACCTTAATCCTAACCTAACCCTAGCCTAATTCTAATCTTAATCGTAATCCTAACCTAATCCTAACTTTAATCCTAACCTTAATCCTAACCTAAATCCTAACCTAATCCTAACCTAATTCTAACCTAATCCTAACCTAATCCTAACATAATCCTAACTTAATTCTAACCTTAATCCTAACTTAATCCTAACCTAATCCTAACCTAATTCTAACCTTAATCCTAAACCTAATCCTAACCTTAATCCTAACCCTAACCTTAATCCTAACCTTAATCCTAACCCTAACCTTAATTCTAACCTTAATCCTAATCTTAATCCCAACCCTAATCCTAACCTAATCCTAACCTAATTCTAACCCTAACTTAACCGCAACCCTAATCCCAATCCTAACCTTAATTCTAACCTAGTTCTAACCCTACCCTAATCTTTAATCATAACCCTAATCCTTAATCATAACCCTAATCCTTAATCATAACCCTAATCCTTAATCATAACCCTAATCCTATTAAACAATTCTGTATCCAACTGAGCTGATGGTGTTTGTAGATGGAATATTCGAACGAAAATTTATATACATTTTTTAGACCTAGCCAGGAGCAGTTGCAAAAAAATGCAACCTTAGGCCCTCTGGCAGGAATCGAACCTGCGTCCCTGCGATTCCGGGGCAGCGCTCTAACCAACTGAGCTACAAAGTCCTGTTGCTGAGCATCATTCGTGTATATATATGGGAGGGATGCCAGTATATGGTATATGCGGGTAAATACTAAGATTTTTCTCAGCATCTCGTTCGATGGGAATAATAGTTGATGGTGTTTGTGGATGGAATATTCGAACGAAAAGTAATAACCTGCCCCAGAGCTAAGGTACAATAGAAACCCGTATATAGAAACCGACCATTTTTAACCGTTCGTTTCTCGTCTTGTGCTTTGCTAGGTCTACGAGGTCTGATCAATCTAGGAAACACGTGCTTTATGAATTGTATTGTTCAAGCCTTCACACACACGCCTTTACTAAGAGACTATTTCTTGGCTGACCAACACAAGTGCAAGAAACAAGATGGAACGTGTATTGTATGCGCTATGGTCTCCCTATTTCAAGAGGTATGCATCTTGTTCATATTTCAAATCATTTCTCCTCCAGGACTGAAGATTAATACGCACTGGTGACTAAATTACTTTGATCTTCCACTCGATTAAAAGTAGGTTTTATGTAGGTAAGGATTTGCAAGGGCTGCAGTGTTTCGTTCTCGTTAGTATTGTTTTTTTCTTGTGTGTTTTATAGACTGGACGTGTCTATACTGTGTAGTATTGTCCTACTAATGCCAGGGCGTGTTGGCCAAAGACGAGACAACGAGACCTCGTTGTGGGCTCCTGGCATCCAGAGCCCTAAAATTGAACTTGAAAAAATAGGTGAAAGTGTCTATTTTTCATCACATCAAATTTGATCAATTACAACCCCTCTCTAGGACGCATCTTAATCTTGCACTGTCTGAAGTATAGTGGGGCAAGCTAGTGCCTTTATAACAAAGATGAATTGCGTAATGAAATTGCCAGATATGGCTTGATAAGTTTTTTTAATGCTTTCTTGCGAATTCTTTCTGAGCAAGAAAGCTTGAGAACTTCATCTTTTGCTATTTGTATAAGTAATAGCATGGTTTCGAGTGCAATTTGGAAAAAACATCCACGAGTGAGTTTTTCAAAGACCTCAAATAGCACTCGTCGTTCGGACTCGTGCAATTTTGATAGTCTTTGAAAAACTCACGAGTGCATGTTTTTTCAAATTGCACGAGAAATCATGCTATTACTTATTAATAATATACATGAAAACATTTAACATGAAGAGAATCTTTCCAATCAGAATGCTTTGTGCAAATAACATGAAAAAAAATTGTAACAGGAAGAGGTTTTTCTAGTCAAAAAATGATTTTTGTGCAAATGTAAAAAATAAAAAAATTTGCACTATATTTCCTTTTTCTGCACTGTATTTCCTCAAAACTACACTGCTCTCAGCCAGTCAGAATTGATAATTTTTTTCATGTATATTATTACACTTGAAACTAAAGCTCCAATGACATTTTCCTTTCTTTTGTCGCACTCTAGTTTTATTCTGGTGAAAGAACTCCTCATATTCCGTTCAAATTGCTGCATCTTGTGTGGACAAATGCTCGACACTTGGCTGGATATGAACAACAAGATGCGCATGAATTCTTTATCGCTGCCTTGGACGTTCTTCATCAGTACTGCAAAGGTAGAGAATTACTTCAATTTAAAGTGCCACTGACCCCAAAATTTATTTCTGTATATGTGTAATATTTGTATCATTCTGAGAAGAAATGTAATATATCTTTCTGTTACAAGATGTTTTTTTTCGATTGAAATTAATCCTGTCGGAGGACTTAGAGTTGCATTTTTCGCAGCCGTTCCCGTTCAGGTCTAAAATGTTGTATATATTATTTCACTCGAAATATCCACCACCTATACATTCTACCTTAATATCTTTTTATTATATGGCAAGCACTAGTTCCTGTAGTTTATGCGATATGACCCGTAAAGGCCTCACTTTCGGTTAATAAGTAGTTAATAGTAAAAAATCCTCATCTTGATCAACTTTTTCACTGTCAAAGTTGCCGGATATGATGTCATTAGATGAATTTAAAACAAAGGAAAACTAATTTACAATTCACCTAATGACATCATATCCGGTAGCTTTCACAGTAAAAAAGTTGATCAAGATGAGGATTTTTACTGTAAAGATATATTACATTTCTTCTCAGAACGATACAAATATTACACATATGCAAAAATTATTTTGGGGGTCAGTGGCACTTTAAGGAAATTTAACGTCCGAATATCCGATTAATGTCAGCCATTTTGGATTTCATTTCAATTAGCAATTTGTCAAATGGTATTACGAGTTGCGAATAGAGATTGTTATCAATATTTCTTATTTCTTCTACATATAGAAGACAGCGACGAGACGTTGAAATCAGACAATCCGCATCATTGTAATTGCATTATTGATAGAATATTTACCGGAGGACTACAGTCAGAACTGAAGTGTCAAGTGTGTAGTAGTGTGTCGACTACAATCGATCCATTCTGGGATATTTCGTTAGATTTAGGAAATGCTTTAAAAAACGGTAATGGAAAATCAAGCACGTTCATTGGTTCAACAGGATCTGTGCCCAGTCCCACTCCGTCAGGTAGGTAACGGCAAAAATTTAACAGGTTATATTATGATTATGAAGTGGCAGGATAATTATGCATTCAGTTCATCTCAGCCCACAAAAGCATGACAAAGTTTTGTAAATTTCTTATCCATATAATCTATTTATGATGGATTTGCCCTTGGCCTACGGCTAATATTCAGAGCCATTAGCCGAAGAAGCTATAAAAATAAAATGGGAAGAATTTCGCTTTTTCTGGTCTCATTTTGACACTAATGGTAGTCCACAGATTGCAGATGGCAACATGGTGGCTAAAAGACAAATATTAAGGACAATAGGGCATAAAAGTTTATAGACAAAGAAGTTATATCGGAATTATATTTACTTGGGTCTTTTATAGATGATTATTTACTGTCGTGCACACCACCAGAGTCCGATCATCTGGATGAGAGTTTTGTACCAAGATCACTTATAGAATGTTTAAAAAGGTAACTTGGATCTTTTATTACTTCGAAATGGGTAGTATATCAGAAGTGACAGGAATAGATACAAGATTGGAGAGTTACGGGTTTAACAGGGTTAAGAAATAAAATTAAAGGTAAACAGGATAAAAGAATGAGAGAGTAACGGTGTTAGAGTATGACCGAAAATAACAGGGTTATAGAATTAGGATGAATATGGTTGAAGAATTAGTAAGATCATTGTGGAGAAAAATGGGGCGTGGTAGGGTTAGAGAATTAGAGAGTAACGAGTAAAAGAATTAGAGCGTGGAGAGGTTAGGAATTAGAGAGCAACAAGGTTAGATAATTAGAGAGTAACAGGGTTAGAGAATTAGAGAAAAGGGGGGTTAGAGAATTAGGACGTGGCAAGGTTAGTGAATTAGAGAGTAACCGTTTTTGGAGAATTAGAGGGTAACAGGGCTAGAGAATTACGGTGTGGCAGGGTTATAGAATTAAAGAGTAACAAAGTTAGAGAATTCAAGATTAATATGGCTATACTACATAAGAAGTAGTAGAGCTGTTTCTGTTTATCTCATTTTTTCCATTTCAATTTTCTATTTAGATTTACTCGAGTGGAAAGATTAGGTAGCGAGGGTAAAACAAAGTGCAATAAATGCCAGAGTTATCAGGTACGTATCTAGCCATTGAACGGTTCTTTCTGACACCTTGTATAATAGGGCGTTGTAGGGTTAGAGAATTAGAGAGTAACAGGGTTAGAGAATTAGAGAGTAGCAGGGTTAGAGAATTAGAGAGTAACAGGGTTAGAGAATTAGAGAGTAACAGGGTTAGAGAATTAGAGAGTAACAGGGTTAGAGAATTAGAGAGTAACAGGGTTAGAGAATTAGAGAGTAACAGGGTTAGAGAATTAGAGAGTAACAGGGTTAGAGAATTAGAGAGTAACAGGGTTAGAGAATTAGAGAGTAACAGGGTTAGAGAATTAGAGAGTAACAGGGTTAGAGAATTAGAGAGTAACAGTGTTAGAGAATTAGAGAGTAACAGTGTTATTTAATTAAGGTGTGGCAAGGTTAGATAATTTGAGAGAAATGGGGTTAGAGAATGAGGACGTGACAAGATTAGAGAATAAGAGAGTGGCGCATTGTATAATAGGTATCTATCTTGTTACCACAGGAAGCAACAAAACAATTATCAATGAAGAAATTACCGATTGTTGTTTGTTTTCATCTAAAGGTGTGTTTGAACGTTGTATTTTAAGAAGTATGTTGTTTAGTTTATTGTGTTTACCACTGTGAGGTGGACGGAAAGCCTTAACAGGTTTCTCAACCTATTTGACCAAGGTTCAGGGGGTTAGTTAGTTAAGGTTAATTCTTAGTTTTTATCGAGGGAGGAAAACCGGAGTACCCGGAGAAAAACCCTCGAAGCACAGGACGGAACCAACCAATCTCAACTTACATGAATTAATCAAGCACAGGGACGACCAACCGAAGTGAATCCTTGCCCTCGACCTGCTGGAATGCCGGCTAACCACATATGGCACCGGTTCTTTCCCTATAATAAAACTGTCCAATTTAATAAAACTATCCTGCATTTAATTGCCTTTGCAACATCATTTGGACATGTACTTGCTCTCGCCCCCAAGTTGGTCTAATAACCATACAAAATCTTAAAACGTTTACATGCATGCGTCTTGATGCTTGATCCACCTTTAGTATCATTTAAGGATCAGTGAGATCTTAGTTTGGATAGATTGTGCTTTTATTGCATTGTTCTTGGTGCTTATCATGTTAATATTATGTTCGTTTTAGCGCTTTGAGCACTCTAAAAAATCCAAGAAAATTTCGTCATTCATCCCTTTTCCAGTTGAACTGGATATGGAACCTTTCATGTCGTCTAGGTAAGATTAAATCTTGTCCTTGAAGGGCCATCCCTTGTTGCTCTAGTGCACTACAGGTGGAAACCTAAACTAAACTAACTCTATTCAAGCTAGATAGCTCTATCAGTTCTAAACTGTCCTCTCTATAGGTCCAGTAAGAGCCATCTCCTCCTGCACATCTACTAACCACTGCCATTAACATTTAACACACTGGATTATGACTTAAATTATCGTTTAAAAATTTTTGAAAATGTTTATAGTATAAAGTACCTCCCTATATTTACATGACAATCTATTTCATTTTCTACCATACTGTACAGTTAGTATGTTTACTCAGAAATTTCGAAGTAAATACCCTTAATGTTCTTTTTCCAATTTTTAGTTCAAACTTTGCTATTTTTACCTATACAAATATTTTGAAACATCTATTTAACGCGCTTTTAAAACTTTGTCTTATGTAGTATCTTTTGTTCTGATTCCAGCGACCAAATAGAAAATGTAAATATACAATCTCCAAGTTCGTCGTGTTCATTGAGTGATTATAGGTATGTTTTTATGTATAATTTGTTTTATGTTCATCCAGAGTAAATTTAAAATAGTTTTATTAAATTAAATTAATCTGGACTAAATTTAATGTGGATGAACACAAAACAAACTATGAATATAGCCGGATTCCAACCCTTTAAATTAAACGTATGTTTTTATTAGGAAATATTCAAAATTTTGCCTATCTCGCCCGATAGAACAGAATGTTAAACGGTTTTGTAGATGGAAATTTCGAACGAAAAATATACATATTTCAGACCTAACCAGGTAATGGCGAAAAATGCAACTATATACGCCCCTCCAGCAGTAAAACGCACCTGCGGCCCTGCGATTCCGGTACAGCGCTCTGCCAATTGAGCGACAGAGTCCAGTTGTCAAGAGATAATCACAAGTTCATGTCTATATATACTAGGGTGATGGCAGTGCGTGGTATAAGGGAAATATTGATGCTTGAACGGTTGTGCTACAATAGTCAAAAGACGTATCAGACATATTACTTGGCAATATTGTAGAGGCATATCAGTACATAATACAGATCTGTGGGGCCTGTGGTGTGGCTCATACTAAGATCATTGTGGTCTTTCTCCATATTTACCGGCATCAACCTCTTTATTTTGTATAGATATTCGTTATTTGCCGTCGTTAACCACAGTGGCACACTTGAAGTCGGTCACTACACTTGCTTTGTAAGGCAGAAAAAAGACCAGGTAACGAAAATATTTTACATGTGCGTAAGTTATAGGTTAGTTCTAAAGCTATATATTATTATTCATGGACCAATTTCCATATCAACATTCTCAATTTTACACTTGAATTCCAAATCCAATCCTAATACTAACTCTAATCCTTGTGACGTCATTTTGGGATGAGGGACCCTTCATTTTTTATCTGGAACAGGGGCTGGTGGAAAAAATCTTGGCAAAAGGGGAGGGAGGTACGCAAAAAATGATACAATGTTTTGTTGGTCTGTTGCAACAATGTCACACTGAAAGCGCACAAAATGGCCATTCTGGGCTTATAAAATTCAAAATTTACCCCCGAATCCAACCTCCCCCCTCCCAACCCTATGCAAGACCCATGGAATGACTACGCACTTGGGCTCAGCCTTACAACTGCTGCTTAAATAAATCCTGACAAATCTTGAGCAAGATATTTACAACATAATTACCACTTGTTTATTTGTTTATAGGTATAACTTGAAAATATATTAACAGTATTAAAAGTTAGCCAATGATCTTAGTTTTTAATAAGGTTTTTTAATAAGTTTGGGGGTGCGCCACTGGGAAATAAAGAGATGGGCCATGCTTAAGATTTAAGAGGGCACACTAAATCCACCAGCCCCCTTCCCAGATATAAAATGAACGGTCCCTAGGTAATATGAAAACTCGTCCATATGTTTATCTCTGTTTCTAGTGGTTCAAATGTGACGACGCGTGGATAACAAAGGCGACGGTTGAGGAAGTACTTATGAGTGAAGGGTAAGAATCAGCAGTTGAGAATCCTTCATACCTATATTTTGGGCCGGCTTATATGATCCCGGCTAGGCGGGACGGGACAGTTCGTAATATAAGCTCTATTGAGTGTTTATATGATCCCGCCATTATCGGATCTCGCCTGGCCGGGAGAAGGAATACGTCATATATACAATCTGTTCTCGGCAAATTTTGTTATAATCTAGCTTTTCTGTTTTTGATCACGCAGCAACCCCAGCGCCGCAAGCGCAGATGCCCTGCGTACGAGGTTAATTGCTCAATTATCAAATCACACAGTTGGAATATTCTTTTTGAACAATCGCCCTCTCAGATCCTAGGGCAATGTACAACAGCAAATTCAAAATGGCGGCATGTCTTTGTGTTTAGAATTTAAATGTTATTATAAACAATTGTATCAAGTGAGATTGTGTTCCTTTGCGAATTGTAAATTTCAAGTTTCCCATGCAGAAATATTCATTCAGATGGGTTTTATTCATTCATAATAATTGGCCATGAAGAAATATTCATTCAGTTGGGTTATATTCATATTTGGGTTTTATTTTTTATCTATTAACACAAACAATTTGATCAAAGTTTCCACAAACTGCATAACGTTGTTGTAAAATTGGTCATTTCTTATTCTATAGGTACTTGTTATTTTATCACAAGCAGGTCTTGGAATACGAGTATTAATTGTGACATTATTAATTGATACATGTGACATCATTAACTTTTGATACAATAATACACAACGTACACCCTATTTGCAGTCTTTTAAAGGCTGTCCACGCATGCGCGTTAACTGCACACTCCAAAAACACTCTGGCAAGAATTTCATGGTTAAAGTTCACTAACCTCCAAAACTTATTTTTATATATGTGTAATATTTGTATCGCTCTGAGAAGAAATGTAATATATCTTTACAGTAAAAATCCTCATCTTGATCAACTTTTTCACTGTCAAAGTTACCGGATATGATGTCATTAGGTGAAGTTTAAATTAGTTTTCCTTTGTTTGTTGATGCTAAAATTCACCTAATGACATCATATCCGGAAACTTTGACAGTGAAAAAGTTGATCAAGATGAGGATTTTTACTATAAAGATCTATTACATTTCTTCTCGGAATGATACAAATATTACACATATACAAAAATAATTTTGGGGTTAGTGGCACTTTAAACTAAAAAAAATGCATCATTTGATTTTGAGACAATGAACTATAACAAAGAATATTTAGCCAGAGTGTTTTCAGAGTGCGTGTACAATTTGAGTGTAATGAACTGCATGCTCTATTAACAAACTAACTCGTTCGCTATAACCAGCTAGATAGGAAATATTCAAGATTTATTTGTAAATACGTTTCTAAATCTACATGCAAATCCAAAAAATTATTACATCATTCAGCAATCATAATAATCCTGTCCATATTTTACAAATTGCATAATTGATTATTTAATATTGAATATGCTGAGTGAGGAATTTAATACATTTTACATGCAGTGTGTGGGTATTTCTTATTTAAATAATGTTTAGAACATGAGTGGCGCTCAGGGTGGTGGGGGAGATCTCGCGGGCGGGCCCCACCCGTATATTTTTGTAGATTCCGTAATCTTAACCGGGAAAGTTATTTGGAACTTTAGTGTTAACGAAATGACGTAACCCAAGGGCTATTTATCAAGTCTTTAAATTTAAAGAAGGTTTAAATTGCGATTTAACAACGAAATTTGGTGGTTGAAGCATTTTACGAAACAGGAAGTGTGCACACTGAACTGCTGGCAATGGTTAACGTTTCACAAATAGGCAACCATCATTTGGGCAAATGGTCGAAAATTCGAAGTACGTTTAATTCCCAAAGGTACGTGGATAGATGTGATTTTCGACCACTCTTTTCTCATCGGATCGTATTGAGCCATTATTGATCGCAGTGATACAGGAAAGATGTCATTTGACAGCTAAAAGCCTGGTCTTTATTTGTGTGAAAAAAGTAAATCTATAAACTAAATATTATACGCGCGATGACATGCCAAATTTGGATTTACCTTTTTGATACACCCTGTTGTATAAGGGCGAGATAATTAAATGCAAAAAGCAATTAAAGTAGCTTTTAAAAGCTTACTGCAGCTAATATACTTAAAACATGTAATGGGCGATTGAAACACCAAGCGGAAAGCGAGGTCTAGTTAAAAATATTGTTTCCCAGCAAATAATTTAAGAAATGGCATATTCAAACACTATCCTATATACATCCATGGTTGAATATGCCTTTTCTAAAATTGTTTGCTGGGCAAGAATATTTTTAATAACCTATTGGAAAGAGATTTTTTACCAAATGTGCAATTCATACATACTTGGGCAATGACGCTAAAACCTATGCGTGCACCCAGAGGGCGTGCACCTGTCTAGTGCAGTAGTGCTTAACTTCTGTTCATGTTGAACGTGTGCCGGGTCGTGTTTAAAAGATTATGAACAACAAACTATGCATGAATCTTTCTGTTCAAGCCATAGCTTTTGCCTCGTGACATTTGTTTGAAAAACTGGAAATTTTTGCGACTTTTCCTACTGAAAAATACGTCATGAATAGCGCGTTAACTTTGTTAATATGTGAACAAAACATGTATTCTTGTCTCTTCTTAATCGCCTGAGCCGCGAGCTAGGCTCCCAGTTTAAATATTATTAAATAAAATAGATTGCGTGTGATTCGATAAAAAATTTACTTCAGACTTCATTTTCAGAAAATCATTTTATAATTACAATAATTTCTATAAAAACAACCATAAACATTGTGGTATGCATTTCTAACATTTTACCAATCATAAAACTATGTCATATTTTTCTTGGTGATGCTTCCGTCGTCTTCTCTACAATTCCAAACGACTTGTACAGTCTATTTTGCCTTGTCCCCTGAATCCTGGTCAGGTCTTTGCCGTATTGTAAATCACGTTTTAATGTTTTATGTTGTTCCTCAAGCTGCTGTCGTTTCTCGTGAAGGGCACGAGTTCTCCTGATCAACGCTAGCAGTTCCTTTCGTAATTTCTGATTCTCCTCTTTCACTCTTTGCGTCTGAGTGATCATCGACTGTTTAGCTTCCTGTGTGGGAAAAATAAATATCTTTATTTTAAACTCGCGCCCTTTTCATAAAACATCTGATCATCTTCATTTTTCCTCAAATATTTCCCTGTGGCCCCACCCTCGGCAACATTATTGTGGAAACAAAGTTTTTACCCTCGACTCTATAATATAGAGGTTTGGCACCAACACGTGACTAAATTCTAAAATCTTTAACGCGCAACCTACAAAGCTGGCCGTTTAACATGTTTTGTATGTCATTATAACAAGTATTCGTAACAAATTTCAAGTCGATACAATTATTCCCTCGCGAGTTAAGAAGGTTTGAATAATTCATATTGCTGAATTAAAATCAGCATTATTTTCAAATGGAGTTAAAAACTACGTTTCAAACCTAACGCGAAAACCTCGTTTAGCTTTTAAAAGCAATATATAGTATCATAGTAAACGGAATAGAAACATATGTAATAAAACGCTTCTTTCCTCAAGCATTTGTTTTTTGGTAGCCATGTTGGATGGCATCCGGCTAGGTTTGGAAAAACGTAGCTTTTAACGGCATTTGAAAATAATGATGACGTCAGCAATATGAATTATTCAAACCTTCATAACTCGCGAGGGTATAATTGTATAGACTTGAAATTTGTTTTGAATACTTGTTATAATGACATACAAAACATGTTTAACAGCCAGCTTTATAGGTCGCACGTTAAAGATTTTAGAATTTGGTCACGTGATGGTACAAACCTCTATTGGATTATCAAACGCAAAATATACTTTGCCCGGCGGAACAAACTTGAAATGTTGAAGATATATACACTATACTAACTACAGATGAAAAGTGGAGGCAACCATTTGTAACGAAATCTTGTACAGTATATATCACTCGCCTGATTAGCTTCTTTTGCCATCGCTTCGATTCTGGTGTCTGATTTATCTTGAAACTGTTTCTTTTCTTGTAAAAACTGCGCTTTAAGTTTCTGAATGGTTTCAGAATGTTTCGCGCGCATCTGTTGAACTTCTTCCTCCAAAGATTTGATTTCAGCTTCTTGATCGTATTGTAAACGCTATATAGAAATATTATGGAAATGTTAGAGGGTGTTGAATGGAATGTGATAATATCTCAACGCGTGTTCCCAATGTAGGCAGAGTCTGTCTATACACGATACGCCACCGGTCTTTAGGATCAAACTACCTAAAAAAATTCAACAAGAATTTCGACGTTTCAAGCGAAGACCCTTCGTCTGGAAGTTAATAGCGAAGATGAAATCCAACATGGCTGACATTGAACGTAGCAGGGACGTAGGACGTATTCAATATTGGCGGGGCCCAAGCTCACGAGGCGACACCATGGTTGGCGGCGAGCGAAATTTTATTTTAAATTTGAAGCCCCCAGATCGCCGGAAACGGCCGTTTCAGAGTCTTATCTACCTCTCGAAATAACGTGGAAAAACTCGCCCTACGGGCTCGTTTTCCCACTGATTATTTCTCGTTCTCCCAAACTCCCACACGTGTTTCTATAAGTGTATAGAAACACGGAAAATGTTTTCTATTTCTTAAATAATAAAAATCCTCGTCTTGATCAACTTTTTCACTGTCAAAGTTACCGGATATGATGTCATTAGATGAATTAGTTTTCCTTTGTTTTTTGATGCTAAAATTCATCTAATGACGACAAATCCGGAAATTTTGTCGGTGAAAAAGTTGATCAAGATGAGGATTTTTATATTACATTATTATAGATATATCACATTTCTTCTCAGAATGATACAAATATTACACATAAACAAAAATAATTTGGGGGGTTAGTGGAACTTTAAGAGGTGACAACTAACCTGATATTGTTCAAGCTCTGTGAGTTCTTTTCTAGCCGATGATAATTCTGTTTCTTTTTCAAGCATCTGGTCTTTCAACTCTGTATGGAAATTGAACATGATTTACAAACAATTGCCCAGTAAAAATATTATATTAAACAGTTGAACGCCAATAAGGGAGCTCTCGAGGGGGGGAAGGGGGGGGGGGGTGACAATAAGAATTCAAATTCCGAGGAAAATTAGACGCTTTTTCTGGGTCTGGATATTATCAGCTTTTCTCACCGTTTTTCGACTGTTCATAATAGGCGATCATTTCTTCTCTCTGTTTTTGAATTTTGCTCAGTTCTTCTTGGTTATTATCGTTGAGCGAGACAATCGCTGACTGTCTTTTTTGTGTCTTTCTTGCCATGTAAGCCATGTATTCGTGCTGTGTAAATAAATGTTATTGTAAAGTACCAACACCAAGTTTTCATAAAACACAAAACAATGGATATTACTCTCAGTAACATAAATTATATTCGTTTCAACTACCGGGTGGGGCAAAAAAAAGTACGACTGTTTGATTTAGTATAACTTAAAAACTAAAAGAGCTATTACACTTAAACAAGTTTCTTTGCATTCGGCGATGTTTAACTTAAATTTTGATATATGCCATGTGCATTTTCATGCAATATTGACTGAGATAGCTGCGTTTAAACTTGACTAAACACTTTTGGAACTGTCGAGAATTAGCTAAAAACGGCCTATTAAACTAATTTGATAACCGTTACCATTTTATCGTTAGCTCTCACTTTACAAAATATAACGATTTATCCCCAGTTCTTTTCACCTTTTACGGTTGGTGGGGGGAAGGGGCATTACCCACACACACACCCCACATATCTATTCAAGAAACATTTCTAACTTCAACTTCACTTCATTTAAATAATACTAAAATTGAATGTTAACCTGATCTCTCTAAAAACCTCCACATAACTAAAATTTTGTGCAGTCAATTTGGACACAATTCGAAATCGCTTCAGAAAACGCCAGAAACGCAGTTCTGGAGCCTCAAAAATATATAAGTCTGGGGGACCCTAGACCCCCTATATTTTAAACAACTAAGTATTAGAATGATAATCAATCTGAAAAAGGTCTATTATAATCATATACTTCAGGGGTCGGTTGTATCAACGCCGGATAGCACTATCCATCGGATAGCGAATCTTCCAACCTTCCTAAAATTGTCCGTTGATTTGTATAATCTAGATTAAACCTTCGCATTTATAAGTTAAAGTTTCTTTTTATTAATTGTGGGTCTACATTCGTAGTTTTATAGCTTTTGGAGCATTTTTACAACGGTCGAAAAATTCGCTATCCGGTGGATAGTGCTATCCGGCCTTGATAGCCCCCAGGTAAATTAATTTTAGCATTGAAGTTCAATTTTCAGGTAAAATTATTTGACACCAGCCCCACCCCCAACTCCAGGTGCCTCGCTACGTCACTGTGAATACCATTGCCATGCAGATCTTTCTTTTGCATACAAATGAATCATAAAATGCCAAATAACTGGTAAATATCATGTGAGAAATACTCCTATTGCTCCTGTTCTAAAACAAGGCAAACCACTAGAGAGCACACAGAGAATGTATACCTCCGCGATAATTAAGTCAAGTGAAAAGTATCGAATTGACCTAATATACTGAAATAATACTTTGAGTGATACTGAATTGATTCTACACGTACACTTTCTCGCCTGGTATTCTGTGCTTCTTCCTGCAGCCACTCATTTTCCTTTCGACTATAAAAAATATTCGTTAAGGAAACCTATAATCCCGGATACACACCCGTTTATATTGAACAGAATGTAGATAGAATGGTAATAGCGTTTTTATTAGGTGAAAGGTGGAACTGTCTCGCTCATTATAACAGGATGTTGAAGGTTTTTGTCGATAGAAATGGAATTGAGGAAAATGGAATTGAACAAAATTTTAGATGTGACATATGTGGTCAAATGGAGATATGTGGAATGGAAATGAACAGAATAAAATATTACTTTCTTTAACCGTATATGTTACCTTACAGCCATCAATATACAGGGTGGGAAAATGGCGCAGGTTTGAAAAAATACAGGTTTGAGTATAGTCAATATTTAATTTTATTTCACAATGAGTCATAAAAAGGTTTGGCCTTAATGCCATCTAAAATGGAGCCTTCATTTTACGGCGAAATATATACAATTTGACAAGAAAACAACACAATATATAATGTAATGATGGCTACACTTTTATTTTACGTTTCATTTCACATTTTAATATGGTTAGAATGTTTGAATAAATGTGGCTATATTTTAAGAGGAGGGTAATGGGGTATTTTCGTGGTTCGTATCGAGATAATTTTATAACTCGTTCTTCGTTTCGTCAGCTTGTTATTAAACGTGTTTCGATCCTTCCATAAATGGCGTGCATCGTGTCTTTGGTTTATTCAATATTCGTTTTCCGTTTTCAACAAAATTTGACAGAATTTGATAACGTAAGATCATGAAAACCGTAAAGAATACGAGAAGCGGCCGCATTGTGAGACGTAAAATACTTTTAGATGGGATGGCTGCAGGTTTAATATAGACTACAAATAATTTTCCCCCTTGCTTCGGCACTTCCTTCTTTTATTTTTCGTGCTTCAAGATTATTGAATATTATTTTTCATGCTTCAGGGTTAGTACCCCCCCACAACACATGAATGTGCGGGCTTGGGAGTATCTAAAATCTGGCGAGACAAAATAAGATGTGTACATGAAGTAGTGTTTGTTTGGCGGGAAATCTAAAATACAAATTTTTGAAAGTGAAAAGGATACAGTTCGTCAACATTTCTCTTCATCTCCGTCAGTTCATCAGTTAAAGTTTCTAGCCTAAATATGCACACGATGAACTAACGTTATCAAGCAGCACTTTGGTTGCAGGCATTCAAAACGTAGAACGTTTTATATGGCATTTGGTAAGTGAATTTGTATCAAATTTGTAAACTAATTGTTATATATTTGCTAGGTAGGCAGGACAAGGCTTATTTTAGTGTGCAGTATTGAATGTGAAAGTGTGCAGTATTGAAAAATTGAAATTTTCAGTTTCAACTTCGTATTACAAGTGATAGAATTTTCCCAAAAAAATACAGCAGTGTTTTCAACAGAAGGCCTTTTACAGTCTCTTATTTCTTTGTCTATTGGCAAAATATGTACTTGCCTTTCATCTGGAAATGTTGAGCACAGACGCCTATATTTTAGAAAATACAGCCTGCTATTACGATAATTATTCAAAACACTGTACATTAGGGAATGGCATTTCAGAGACTCCACCTCCATAAAATGTGCTCACAGTTTCTTCCTCCGAGTTTCTTCCACTATCACTGAAAATGAGCACTTCAAAATTTCGTCAAGGGGCATACCATTATCCTCTGAAGTGTGAACTGTTGAAAATTTCGTAGAATGGCCTTGAGGCTTGTTTTAATATTTTACAGCTTTTTAAAGACGACTGTGTACTGTTGATAATTGATAAATGTTGATAGCTCTGTTTATGGAATTTATGAAATTCACGCAATAACAAAAATTTGTTGATAATGAAAAAAGTGAAGTTTATTGTTTCTTCTAGCAGTAGTGGAAATTCATTTAATCTGGTGGGGGGGGCAAAGCTTGCCAAATTTCTGTCAAAATCTTCTAAATCTCCCACAAACCCTCTATTTCCAAGATCAGCTGCTTTCAGTCAAATTGTGACAAATCTATTTCACGTAAAAGTGGAGGGCAATTTCCCCCACCCCACCAAAATGTCCACCACTGCCCTGTAGTGAGTAATTGTCAAGATTTAGCTGTTGTACATTCTTACTATTTGTTTGCGAACTAAATTTTTTGTCCAGACTACATGTTGTGAGCAAAGATTTGTGACATCATGGTCCTCTGAGATGCCAAATATTTGTAATCAGTTCTAATCAGCACAAGCTAAATTCAAATAAATTGCGCTTTTTGTGGCTGAGTGCCATTGAAGCACCACATGCTTCGGTTTTGCACTCTTGCTAGTTTCCTTGACCAAGCTATGCAAAATAATGCGAACTTGCAATTGATTCTGAAAAATGTGTAGTTAACCAAATTATGATGTAGATAAAGTAGTTTCATGTTGGTTGGAATGTGAATGTCCACTCCAATTAACACATTCCAATTGGCAAACGTAATAAATGGAAAAATAGATGAACAGCACAACTTATGTTTTGATTCAGTCAATAAGTTATCTTACGATCTGATCTCTCTGGACTGAATTGTATTATTTTAAGAGCAATACATATTAGGGTCGGGTTTAATGCAGCACTTATTCCTTGCCATAGGTAATTACTCCTTATAGTTAATTATATGCTTTTATTCTATCCTTCTAAATCTTTATAATCATACCACTAACCAAAATGTAATTTCTAGTCAAATTCTCATAGCCTAACAACTCGCTACCCTGAATACTATGGGGGGGGGCATCATTGACACACAAACTGAAGTTTAAAATCCAATAATCCCCTGATGCACCATGTGCTCTTCCCTTGCTTGCTTTCCAATCTTGTATTTGCCTAAAGCTGCCAGTTTGTCCCTGTTTGTGTCTGAAAAACCTCAAAAGAAGAATGCCTTTCGATGCGGGCTTAGCCAGAGGCCCGTCGACCCATCTTTTGGATGGGCATTTTTGAAAGTGGATGGGCAAAAATATTTAAAAACAAACAAAACTCCAGTATTTTGTCTTTAGTTCATTGCTACATCGTACAGACTTAAAATTTGCTAAGATATTTAACAATTGATCAATAGATCATCATTTATGTTATTAGCTAAGAGACGGGTATAACTCATGACAAATTACAGTACAGCAAAACTTATGTCCCTCCAAATTCTGCCGTACCTATTTGATTTATACGTTGTTCTTCCATCGAACCGAATTCATCATTTAAGTTCAGCGCATGAGTGGAGCGGCATCTTAAACGAGCCTAAGGCACCAACAACGTAATTTTATATTGTAGAATATGACCCTGTCCCATGGACCAGTCAGTAGACTCTAGGGCCAGTCAGTAGGTTTGTGATATGTATGCGATAGTATATCTATAAACATTGGGATTTCCGTACACTGCTACCCCACTAGCCTATAATTGTTTACATTTTACTGCCAGGCAAATTAGATCAATTGAAGTATACAACCGCCAATAACCTAGCGCTGTATATTACTGCCTCGTTCTTTAAAGAATCCCTTTTATTTTTGTTCTGGGATAGTACAATTTACGAATTAAAGTTGCGTTGGACAAATTAAACTGGCAATATTTTATTGAAGAACCAGGCAGTGAAATACAGCGCTATGTATAAATCGTCGGTTGTAATCTTCCGATTATGCAAAAAGATTATGTTCTCTACAGGGACGTAACTAGACCGATAATTGGGGGGGTGTATATTCATATATTCATGTTTACATACCGTAAAAACAATCGCTTTCAAAAGAAATCCGTCGGGCAGAACACGAATATATGAATATACACCCCCCCAATTATCGGTCTAGTTACGTCCCTGGTTCTCTATTGTGGATCAATGTATACAACAATAACGAAGCACTCTTGGGAGCTGCCAGCAAAATATAAACAAGGCAAGTGCACTATACTCACTGTTGTGATAACAAGATTTCTCGCTCCGTTGACTTTGATTCAGCCCTCTCCTCGTCGCCTTCGCCATTGGCATTTCCCTTTTTCGCTTTTCCTTTCTTCTTTGGAGGCATAGTTAGAAAAAAACTTCATAAAACTTTACAAAAACCCTGAATTCTTGGCAAAAAGCTGAAATTGTTGTCGTCCATCTTGTTTTCGTATATACGTTGCCTTGGTAACGGAGTTATCATGCCGTTACGTCATGTTATGCGTAGTATAGTGGAGCTAGTATACACAGAACTAAAAAATAGGTACTTTATAGCGTACATGCGTCTACTGCAATTCGTTGTCAATGCGGATAAAACTTCACGCCAATGACATTAGTTTCAGGACCTTAGCCAGTATAGATCACGCTTTTCTAGCAAATACATGTGTTGCACTTAATGGACTTTGTCGATGGAGAAAACTATTTTCTGTTGGAGTGTAGTCCACCCAGGACCGAATTTAATTCAGTTATCTATGACTATTATCAAAACACATTTTTAATGAAACACACGCATGCATTCAGCAGAACGAACTTGACTGTCACGTAAAATATTTCTTACATGCATCAATGTATTTTGTTAATAATTTTATTTTATGAACAAATTGGAAATTTAAAATATATACGAAGTATGCATGAAAATGAAATATCAAAGTAACTTCATAGTTAATAGTTCTGTTGCTTCAGACTATTAGTATTACAAAATATGTTTTAATTATTTAACAGCTCAATGTCCCTCAATTTACCTTTCGGCTATGTTAGGTCCAGAAGACATGTCTTCTGGATTGTCTATGGTTTAACAAGTCCTCCAAAACAAGCGGAAACACATGAATGATCAACAAATATGTCTCACTAAGGACTTCAAGAAATATATGATTCGTAAATCGTGACGGAGAAATATAGTCTCAGAAACATTATTGAATGAAATAATTTTTTTAAAGTACAATTAACAGTATATCGACAGTATGTCCGCACCGAGCATTGCGATAGCGATACGACTACATCAGGTCTTTGGCGGCGCCACGGGGAGTACTGTGCCGGACATGTTTCCCTGTTCTCTTTTTAAGGTCTTTCGACTCTTTCCAATCGGTGCGAGAAAAGTTAGGAAAAATTCAGTCTTTTTAGTGCGAATAGACTCGTCTCGTGATCATCGCTTTAATTTGACAAAGGATAGTGTAATGTATATATCAGCATTTTGCAGACGATGATTACGATCGTTGTATTTAAATATAATTGAATCGTGATTTTTAATGTAGTTTTCAAGACTTAATTATGCAGTTCTTGAATTACCATATACTTTACTCTTGTTTCAAGTAACTGTCCATCAATGTTTTTTCTAGAACTTATACATACAATTCTTGTATATCATGCTTGAGTTGCTTTTCTTTGATGTACCGTGGGATATAACCAACTTGTATCACGTCATGGACAAAATTCGAAAAATCTTGATAAAATCATGTTCGAAAACTTTCTTAATCATGATATACTGTAAATCGGTTATATACCTTGAACATGCATGGTATATAATAAATTCATTAATTCATTCATTGTTGTCTTCCATTTACTTGCACGTGTTATTAAATTTGTCTGTGTAAAGTACCTAGCTCATTTCAAAGGTTTCCTCGTGGTATTCATCACTGACTCTCATGATTGCTTCCCACCACAGATTACCACTGATAGTAAACGTACGATAAAGTGGTTTCTCGTATAAGAAGACGTGCGGCTCGTAAGGTTGGCTCCAGGTCTCTTTAAAACGATCGTACTTCTTGATATCATACCAAACTGGACGCCAGACTTGGAATCTGACTTCAATTTGTGTTGCGCCCGAGGGCAGTCTAACTATCTTTCCACTGCCACTCACTTCTTGTTTGCTTTTTTCGTCATTTAAAGAATAAGTGACAATCATTTTGGAGACCCAATATCCTTCAGATATATACTTGATGGCTCCCTCGTATGATTCATCAGCATCTCCTTCTTCACTGATCACATCATTTGATTGATGGGTTGTCTTCGATGATTCACTTGCTTCAGGTTCTTCACTGATCACAATATTTGGCTGATGGGTTATTTTCAATGATTCACTTGCTTCTGGTTCTTCACTGATCGCATTTGGTTGATGGGTGGTCTTGGATTGCCCTTCTTCTTCTGGCTCTTGACAAGTCGCATCGTTTGTATGATGGTCTTGATGGATTATTTTGGATGGTTTATTGGTTTCCATTGGATCGTAACTAGCTGATCCTTTGCCACTCTGCCAGTTGATCCGATGTTCGTTGTTTTTTACGGAGTCATATCTAGCCATGCCACGAATTACTTGTTCATTTTTAACTTTTCTCCAAATTTTGACTTCGTTGGTCGCATGAGAGACAAGTGCACCAGATACTTGCATAGCACAACCCAAACCAACATTGGCAGCAACATTCGTAACCCCACGCACGACATGCTTCATAGGGTGTTGATTTTCCACAGAATTATCTAAGCGTTCTTCGGCAAACTGGGTCGCCGTCCCCATCACCGCTTCTGTTCCAGATTCAGTTACCTGCCGAGAGACGACTCGTGCTAGATTATTAGCCAGACGTTTTGCTCCAGTCATTATAGCAACCTGTTCTGCTACTTCTCCCTCAAGATTGGTGGTGGCTGCAGACGCTTGATGACTGACAATACCTTTGGTGGCTAGACCTCCTAAAGCTCCGGCACCTGCTCCTACGAAAGCTCCCCATACTGCATGAAGAGCTACCTTGCCCGCAACGAATTTTTCTCCATCTACAAGCACTCTCGCTGCATCTGAGGCAAGAGATGACGCAACGCCCCCAACAGCACCAGTTGCTGCACCAATTCCAACGTACTGACCAAATGTGACAGCACTTGACTCTAACGCTTGGCTTCCAATACCGACTACCCCTTGCGTGATTCCTGCAGCAGCACCTCCAGTAAGTGCACCACCTACAAACCCGATCGCTGCTTTTTTCAACCATGCACTGGCATCGCACCCGTCTACAACAGAACTTTTATTCAAGGTGTACATTAGAGATTGTATTCCAGCTCCTGTTAACCCTCCTCCAAATATTGCTCCACACCACACCACTACCGGTGCTGCAGCCCCAGCAGTGCAAGCAGATAAGGCGATCCCGCCAACGAGCCCAACCAACGATACAACAAGCAAGCCAATCCTACGCCAGTAGGCTTTATTTTGGTCTTCAGTGAGGCACTCAGGCCAAAAAATAGCTTTGTAGCGTTTTAAAGACAACCATCCTTTATCGTAATCAGCTTCGTTGTTATAACAAGCTCGTCTTTCTTTATCCAGCAGAACCTCCTTCGCTATGATAATCTGCGTTGCAATCTCGTTATCGCCATAATTCTTGTCAGGATGCCAAATTCTCATTTGTTCATGATATCCCTTCTTAATAGCAGCTTCCTGCCCTTTCTGGTCCATCTTGCGAACTTCTTCCATGTCTAATCCTAAAGTTTCGTACAGATTTAGCGTGCCGCATGTGCTTCTCAGTTCTTTTTCTCTGTATATTTTTCGAAGGCATACTCGTTTCTCCTCTGGGAAATGAGCAAGGCATGTTTCGGTGCAATCCAGTGATTCCACTGATACAGCAACCTTGATTAATTTATCTTCAACCCACTTTACAGGTCCTAGAATTTTCTTTGTCGTTCGTTCTTCCCCAATCCTAGCGACGAGCTCAAACTTAAATGTCGTTTGCTCGCGATGAAGATATTTTTGGTTCGGCTTGATTATTTTTGAAATGTTGGAAACGTTGCAGAATGGAGCCCACCCGAGATAAATGTAAAGAGTGACATCAGCGTCCTTTGACTCATTTGCAATAAGTAAGTACTTATAATCCTGTTGATCGTCTTTGAATTCATTCGCAGGTAACAAGGACTTATCTTGTTGAACATCTCTCGAATGATTTTCATCATGCGACGACTTATCCTCTTGACTCAAGGACTTTAGTTCTTCTTGATTCATATCTGGTCAGTTCCTACGAGAAGCAATGAAACATTCATAGAGGGGCTGACTAATGCATGAAGAGTTTTCACCCCGGGCTGAATGACATCCCGGTTAACCGAGCTGAAATTTTCTTCACAATCACATGGCAAGTTTCAGCCCGAACTGGGACGAAATCTCAGTCCGGGCTGAAATGATCAAGTCTCGAAATAGAGCTATTCCGCTTCTTTGAGGAATTTAAAAGTTTTTTAGGTCTATTGTTTGACCTATGCGATACTATAGTTGCATTTAAAAATAGAACAGACAAGAATAAAGCCACTGAAATGACTGTTTTTTCAACCCGGGCTGAAATTTTCTGTCGATTAGATTACGATTTTCAGTGTGGTCAACCGGGATGAAATCGATGATGAAATTTTAGCCCGGGTACCTTAAACTATCTAATCGCGCGTTGTATTTTAATAGGATTTGATCGTTAGGCCGGGCTGAAGTTTGGGTCTAGCTTGACGTCAGCACACGGGTAAATAGCGATCTTGTCGAATATGATATTTTGTCACGTCAGTAACTTCCGAGAAATACCAATGCTCAATTATTATTAATTATTTATCACTTACTTATTATTTAACATTTAACACTCGCTTTTTAATATTCATTGTTAATATTAATACACACATTAAAGTATTTTTATTATTACAGGTCAGTCTTAATATTATATTAACAGACTGCACGAAACATTCCCATGTTTCGTGCAGCTCAATCACAAACCTATCCGGGTTTTATCTTGTTTTGCACACGAATCGGGTAGAGTTAGGAAATTTTTGTAAAAATCCCCCAAAGGACCAGAAAGTTAAAAGGGCCACAATAGACTTTACTTGTATCAACAATCTATATGACTTTACTATGAGAGTGTTTTGGTTCACAAAAAGCTACAAAATGCCAAAGAGTGCTCGTTATCGTTTGAATACGTTAGTCTTGGAAAGATTTAATGCGCTTTCGATATCGCTCTTTGAAAGTGCTTACTGACTGTCATGCGAATGTTGATACGTATTGTTCATACGGCACACAGTTGCCTTGTTTATACGTCATACAGTTGCCTTGTGTATACTATGTGCTTAGGAATGTATTGCTTATGAAGTGGGCAGGTGTCTTTAATCTTACGGTTGCAACTGTTTGTGTTCTTGCTCTGTAGATGGTTTTTCCTCATTATATGTGCCGTTGTATTTAGTGATTATAGACCTGACATTGTTCTAGGGCAAGTGTAGCTAACTTTAACTGTGTTTCTGGCAAAAAGTTTATGATTAGGCAGAGTGGTGATTAATTAGGTGACGAGATTTGCGTCCCATGTTGGTTGTTACATTCTTGCTAAATATAGGGGCTCGAACCAAATAACATTGCGATGACTAGTGTATGGTTGAAGTTACTCTAGCTTAGTGCGAATTTGGTATATGGGTGCAGATCTAAAAATAAATTAAATGTTTGCTCGTCCGACGAGAGAAGAGAAATGCGCTTGCTGGTGGATGTAGGTATACATGTAGCTGTTTAATGATGCTTGGTGGGCGGTTTGATTACCATTCTATGTATAACGGTTTGCATGTAGCAAACATAGAAAAAACAAATTTTGAAAAAATTTCGAACAATTTGATCTTAAAATCACAGCAGAAGCAAATTTACGAGTAAGTGAACGTTTTAGACGTCACTTTCGATCATAACAGCGGAGAATACAAACCATAAAGGAAGCCCACTGACAAGCCGTTATACATAGAATGGTAATCAAACCGCCCACCAAGCATCATTAAACAGCTACATGTATACATTTGTCGTCTCTATATACAGGCCGACCTTTTCTTTTAATTTTTTTCCATCTCTATAGGTGGTTTATATAAACAGACCTACAATTTCGCAAACTTCGGCTCCGTCGTAGCTATCCATCGGGTAACGTCAAATAAACTGTTGCTGTCTTTTTTATCCAAGGTTTCCCGTTATGGAAAAGGAGTGATTTTAGTGTGTTTTATTATTGAAATTTCGACTTTGGATTTATTTGCCAAATATGAACCCTAAAAGGTTCAGCGAGCTACGAAAGACAAAATTTCAAAACACGCTAGAAAATCACTGGCCTCGTTTTGTGTTTGCTAGTTTTACGGCCTGACAGGCGCACATGAAGGTTATGTATCTCCATATTTTGTGCAGGAATATGCTTCTCTTTGACCTTGAGCCCAATCACAATTATTATACTCGTCTATAGGTTAGAGTGCGTGTGATTGAACCTTATTTTTAACTATCTGGTTCAGCCATATTTCAATTACTGTTGCTCTGTTTGGGATAACTGTAACAAAAATTACAAAATCGCGCTGCTAGGGTATTAACATTCTCGAGCTATGACACTAATGCGAAAAAAAGGCGCGAAAAAAGGCGCGAAAAAAGGCGCGAAGGCGTGAGAAAAAGCGCGAAGGCGCGACGAAAAGGCGCGAGGCGTGAAGATTAGATTATCTCGCATATTCATAATTATAAAGCATGTTGATCACCGCCATTAAACTATGACATGGAAGCAAGAAATTCGCATATTTGCCAGAAAACAAAATTTGCAGTGTTTAGTGGCCTGTCAGTCTTTTTAGTGTGAATAGACATCGTCTCGTGATCATCGCTTTAATTTTGACAAAGGATAGTGTCAAATGTAGTTTTAATGTAGTTTTCCAGACTTAATTAATTTTCAAGACTTGACTTGCAGTTCGATCTTAAATTACCATATACTTTACTCTTGTTTTAAGTAACTGTCCATCAATGTTTTTTTTTCTATACCTTATACATACAATTCTTGTATACCATGCTTGAGTCGCTTTTCTTTGATGTACCGTGGGACATAACCAACTTGTATCACGTCATGGACAAAACTCGAAAAATCTTGAAAGAAAAACTTAGAAAAATATAAAATCAAGTTCGAAAACTTTCTTAATCATGATATACTGTAAATCGGTTATATACCTTGAACATGCATGGTATATAATAAATTCATTAATTCATTCATTGTTGTCGTCTTCCAATTACTTGCACGTGTTATTAAATTTGTCTGTGTAAAGTACCTAGCTCATTTCAAAGGTTTCCTCATGGTATTCATCACTGACTCTCATGATTGCTTCCCACCACAGATTACCACTGATAGTAAACGTACGATAAAGTGGTTTCTCGTATAAGAAGACGTGCGCTTCGTAAGGTTGGCTCCAGGTCTGATCGTACTTCTTGATATCATACCAATAATTTTGGAGACCATTATTATTCGTTTATACATTACTTTCTCTAATATTTTGAAAAACAGCTAATAACTGAAATCGGCCTATAATTAAACAAATTTGTTTATTTTCAATTTTGAATATTGGCGTAACAAGGGATTATTCCTGTTGTAAATGTCAAGTTAAATATATGACACAATACATTGCTAATGTGCATTCCCACTTCTTTAATTACTTTGGGATGAATTCCATCAACCACAGCTTTTTTGGGGACATATATAGTTCCTTTATGATTTTCTCGACTTCGTCTATTCTATTTTAATAAGAAATAGTGAACTTGGATAATTTGATTTTAAGTATTTGGTAAAATTCCCAGTGTTGATATTATTGAAATTTTTAGCTAAATTTTGACCTACATTACAAAAAAATCATTAAATTCATATGCTATTTCACTTTCCTTAGATATTGTTTCGTTGCCTTTTCATGGAATGATTGGGGATACGAAAATCCACTTTTCTTTTTATTTAATATTTATTTAATTACATCCCACGTTTGATTTATATGCTCTTACAACTTTCGATTTTTTCATTGAAATATCTTTTCTTTGCAATACGTATTATGTGGATCAACTTATTTTATCGGGATTTATACTTCATGCAATTTACCTGAGTCGGCTTTTTAAGAAATTTTTTGTCCAATTTTCCTTAGTGTGCGAGGATTTTATAATAGCATGTAATCCATGGGTTCCTGTTTCTCTGTTTTTTTGGTGTTTTAATAATTTTTATAACAATTAATAATTTTAATAATAAGTGCTTATTGTACTTCTCTTGGAATATATTAATAAATGTGTTCATGCAATGATGCCTGTGGGTTATCGGCACCTGTCACTTAACTCCAGATTTGATTTCGTAGTTGTTCTTGAAATTCTGCAATTCTATCCGGCTCTGTCTCGGTTGCATGCAATAAAAATATGGGCAGGTGATCCGAAAAGTATACTGTTTGTCTGGGTATTATTGTCCGTATTTGTAAAAATGTTGTCAATTAATGTTGCTGTTGTTTTTGTCAGACGGGTAGGTTTTTTTATTGTTGGGATTAGTGACGAGGAAAGCATCTGATTTAAAATCAATTGGAGTAGTCACATTTATCGTGTTTAATTTTACTCCGTATGTTATGTATGAGTCAATTCCAACTGCGATCATCCCCCCCCCGGGAATTTGACTTTTCGAAAAAAAAATGGTCAAATTCCCCACCGTGTGGGTGAAAACCATCGTCAAATTCCCCACGGTGCGGGTAAAAAAACATAGTCAAATACCCATCTGCCTCGTAAGATTCCCATATATAAATTCTTAATGTGTATGTGAAGAGGACCAGGACTGTAAATTTGAATTGTTTGAATGAAATAGTTGTATTTTGTTTGAATGAAATAGTGTATTACTTTTACCATTTTTAACAACTAGAACATAAAGTTCTCCAACGAAACAAACCAAACATTTTGTTCATATACATGCATGTATACTACTATACTTGCTTGTCCACACTTTTCAAGCTGCAACTCATGCAGGGCCCCCGTTGATAACAGTGTTTTCACTGAAGGGGTCACCCTGTATAAATAAAATTGTGTTATGTTATGTTATGTTATGTTAGGGTTCTGATCTTTTTAATAGAGAGCTTAAGCAAGCGACGGTTTTGATTCACAGACACCAACCCAGAAGTAAATTGAGTCGTTATAGATGGTGACAGCTGTTCTTGTTTGACATCACAAACGTGAAATTAGATTGACTACCGTTCTTGATTTCAAGCAACAACTGCTGACACCATAATTAACGGCTAAGTTATGTACGCATATTACAGCTGTTCTATAAACATCCCTGGTGCGGTTCCAAACTTTATACAAAAGCATTTTTAAGGCAGGACTTTACGCAATAAATTTCCACGTGAAAACTTCTCAAGCCAATAAAATTAGTCAATTATGAAGTTCTAAGCGCGACCACCGACCAATTTCGCACAACCGGGAAACGAGTCAAATACCCGACGGGGTGGGAAAGGTTTCGCGTCAAATTCCCGCCTGTGCGGAATTAAACTCTGGTCAAATCTAGGGGGTTCGCCCGGGGGGGGATATCGCAGTTGGAATTGACTCATGCATTACGAATGATGAACGTAACAAAAACTATAAAACACATACATGCTGCGCTTTTAAAGAGAAGTTTAGTGCATGCTTGGATTATTCCGGGTAACAAAGACTTGTTTCATGTTATGTACCGACTTAACTACATGCCCGAATTATATTTTCTAGCGATGGATATACTACACAGTATACACAGCAAGTGTATAGACAGCTATAGATAGTATATACTAATACACAGCTACAATAATCGGAAACCAATATAACAAAGTTGATGCTTAGGTTATGAAGACGCAAGATAGCTTTCTTACTGTTTATACGCACTATCTAGTCTCTACTCGTGGATATTACATCGTTAGCAAGTTTATTATAAGTGCATGTTGCCTATACATTCTTGACATACATGATACGTGTCATACGCATACTTAACTCGAGACATACCTTCTAGTTCGATAAAGAAATCGTTGATTTAACCAACTTTTGTTTCAATCCAAGTCTTAGAAAAAAGCAGGAGTATTCTAGAGTTCTTGTACTTTGCTGAAATAGTTAGCTAATCATTCGTTTGCTCACATCTAACAGCGACAGACAGGAAGCTCCATCATCTTATAGTGACAAATACAGTACGTTTGTATGGTGTCATATTACTGTCTCTTATCTCTCAGGCTAGTTTTAACCTGATACTCTGTATTATAATTAACCAGATGATACCCAATATAGGTAGAAGGTTTAGGTGGATGGTAACCGGATCAAAGAGATAGAACAACCTATTTCCCAGGCTCTTCAGGGCTAGAGTCAAACTGGAAGCACTCTTCTCACGTGCGACCGATTGCATGATTTCACTAATTGCTTTCCGCGGTAGGCATGGAACCGGTGAATGTAACTACATCTAGCTGAGCGATATCCTATGTGAACAAGTAGAATCAGACGAATTTGTATATGATTCCGGATCCATTTGGTCTCGTATGAGCGGTAGACTAAGATATTCATTTTCAACACTATGTCAATTTGACAATTTTTTTACATTTTTTTCCAACAGAGATTCTTGGAAAGACATTGAAAACTGTCGACATGCAGAATATCGACAAAACTACAGCGAGAAAGCAATGACAACCGAGGTCGAAGACAAAGTTAGATGATGAAAGGTACTATTTAATTTATTTATGGTCGTCATATTAATATATTATTGTCCCTTGGCAGTTCAACTTATCATCAACGTTGGACACATTTGAGTAGTGAAGATCGTTGTCTAACTCTAAGATAATATTTGCTCCTTCCTCTGAAGTAGTTTTATATTAGTAGCCTCTTCTGAAGCACTGGCATGTAGTTGTTTGCTCTGAAAATTTACCTATGCGGGGACCTACTTGAGGTTGGTTATTAACTTCGTTGAGGTCATGTTTCTGATGCTAGCCGACGCTGTGATACTGCTGAGGCTGGTGTTAGCTCGTTTTTCACCACGCCTTTCGGCTACTAAAGTAGACAATAAAGCTGTTTATGTAGTCATGCTATTATGTAACGACGCCAAAAATCGTAGAAAATTGGGTGGGTTAAGCTCTGCGCGTTTGTTTGTTCATTCAGAAATAGCTAAGCCTAAAGGCTCTTTTCCACTCGTCGCAAAAACCAACTCGCAAGCTCGCTGCGAGTACTTTCATCCAATCACAATGCTCGACAGTTTATTTTAATTACATGCAAGAACTCGCAGCGAGTTTTTGCGAGTTGGTTTTACGATGAGTGGAAAAGAGCCTTAAGTCATCAAATTCGTCATAATCAACACGATTTTCAATGTCATGTGAGTATCCGAATGAGCCGACATATTGCTTAAATATAAATAATTAGCATAAAGAAGATCAAAACAAGCAATTCACATGACAAAAACATGATACTTAGCTGTAAAACTGCAACACAAATGATCTTTTGTGACAAGAACAAGTCACTTATGATTAGAAACAGCAAAATATCTTGAAAATTCTTGTAGAAACACGAACCACGAGGAATACCACGAGGCAACCACGAGGCTGTTTCGCGCTAACAGCACAACTTGTATGCGCATGTGCTGCTCTCTCTCTGTCAGACAACTATCAGGAAAAACCCGATGCTTTGGTACCCGTAGTAAGACTTCGCAGCAAAACCAAAGATTGTATAGTTTGTTTCAGGACCTTAGAAAGTATAAATCGCGCTTTTCTAGCAAATGTGTTTTCGAATTAATGGACTTTTTCAACGGTGAAAGTTCCTTTCTGTTGAGTGTTGTCCACAAAATTGAATTTAAATTTAGTTATCTATTATCAAAATAGATTTTTAACGAAACACAGGCATAGTGAGGCATTTTACTTGAATGTCACTTTAAATATTGCTTACACTGATGCATTTTTTAAATCATTTTTATTTATGAACAAATTAGAAATATAAAGTATATACAAAAAATGAAATGTCATAGTTCGGTTGCCGTAAACTATATTGTTACAGTATATAATATATATTATTATATAAAACTCAACGTCCCTCAAACGAGTTCACACCATTAACCTTTAGGATATGATTAGGTTTAACAAGTCTGCCAAGGCAAAACAATTTCAGTACAACTTTTGAACACTTATTTTTCGACAAATGATAAAGCCAGACATATATCAATAATATTATGCTTTGTTGATATTATAGCCTATATGAAGAATTCGCTCTATTTTATTCGTATATTCAAACATTAAAGCTCAATATTTTCGCCTTAATTAATTCTCCATGCTTAAAAATATTTGAGATATATATGGTCATTTTGGATTTTTTGACCCAGTGAGCTGAATATGTTACTGGAGTAATATTGTAAGAACTGGATATGAAACCAAAGAGATCTGAAATTGGATGTCAATTTGGCTTCACTTTTCCTTCAGGAAATTGAGTAAAGTTCTTAGTTAGGGACAGCGGAACGATGAGAAAGTAAGGCGGGGAGGAGCAGATTTTTTCAAAGTATACTTTTTGGTACTTGGCCAATTTTTTTTTGCTTTTTTTTGAAGATTAGTTGCCACGCTTTTCATTTTTCATGCACTTTTGCCTACAGTTTTTTCAGCTGAAAAGTTCGTTGAATATGTTTTATGATATAAAATGGATGCATATTTCGATCTTTTGAAGTGATATAGTTACACCAACAAATTAATTGATAGTTTAAAAAGGAATGACAAAGAATATTTAAATTATAACAAATATTTCCCTAGGATTAGTATGGCACCTTGCCCTCTCCCTGGTAAAGGCAAGAGGGGCAACTGCCATACCTCCCCCCACCTCATCCCAGTTCCGGCGTCCCTGCTTTTACTCCAGTTACACACTGGTGGTCAAAACTACTGCTTATGACAGACAAAAACTGGATGGTTGCACAAAATAGGATAAAAATCACCCACATCCTTTAAAAACTACTTATGTTGACCAAAATGCCGGAATCTGTTATTTAAACACGTTCAAGTTCATTTTCCTACGCTCATGTGTGGTATAGTTGACTGAAATGATTCGATACAAGTGCTTCCCGAACATTCGTTGCGGCTTATTATCCCATTCATCAGTCTTTGTTTGTTTGGCAAAACTCAAGGTGAGCCTTCTTGTGGCGAGCATTGTTAAAGAAGTTATAATTGACTCCATTTTCATTTATTCACTCCAATCATTCTCAATTGAGATTCTTTCTTAATTTTACACTTTGGATCTTGACACAGGCTCATCATCTATTTTGCTTAGATCGTTTTTTAGAACAATCAATTCCTTTACAATAAGCTTGTCGTCTCGCTTAGAAGATGTAGATTCGCTGAAGATATCGACTGTTTCAAACTCAATCTTCTCGCATTGTTCAGTTGATCTGTCCTTATTGGCAATGAGGAGAAACTCAAGGCGAACCTTCATAGGATCAGCGATGTTAAAGAAGTAAATTTTTCTTGATTTTCAACGATTTAATCCAATTATCTTCGGGACACCTCAATTTTGAAGTGTGGCTCATCGTATTTTGTCTTTCTTTAATCCTATTTTAGAACAGTCTGCTTTGCATTTCTCTACAAGAAGCTCGTCTTCTTTATTTTGTTTAGATTTTTCCACATTGTCTTCTTTCTTATCCATCTATTTTTCATTAATTTCATTATTTTTATCGTGATTCACTTTAATCTTCATCAATTGCCCAAAAATTTTGGCTTTATATTGTTCACTCTGTGTGCAATGAGGCAAAACTCAAGGCGAACTTTTGTGTATCGAACTTTTGTGTATCGAACTTTACGAACCAAATGTCTTGATTAGTTACAATTCCATCCAATCTTTTAGTTTTTAGCCTCTTTGATAATTAACTAATGTAAACAACGTGTTTTAGCCACAGTCTCAGAATAGATATTCCTTGATTCTCACTAGTTGAATACTCTTCTTTGAATAATCTTCACTATTTTCCTTTACAATGAGCTTGCTTTCTCTTTTGGTCTTTTCTTCATTCGCCCGAGGATCGCTACGAGAGGCACGGTAAATGCCAGTGGACCTACTGAAATAACGTGTTCTGACATTCAGGTCAACATAAGTATTTCGTTCAGGCTGTAAGTCATTCGGCAACCCTATATTGTGCAAAATTCTAGCTTGACTGCTTGAGCAGTTCTTTTTAACAACCAGTGCATGCTCACTGCTCACTCAAAGTTGCGTTAAGTCAATCATAGATATTTTATGCTTATAAATATGACAAGTAGAATTGCCCATATTATAACAGGGCTAAATGGACGGTTAAGTTAAACTCCTTAACGCAGTTCGTCAACTTTAGTGTTGCTTTCTTACTATTTAATATTTTGTGATGTTTTCAGTTTCTTCACATATCTATACAAATATTTTGCCAATTTTTTTCTTAAAATCCATCCTGCATTTGTTGACATAATAGACTTCGAATGTTTGTTCGGAAGTTTATTTCCGAAGCCGAAATAGTCGGCCCTTTCTGTAAATGATAAAATATGTAAAAATAATGAGTGACTGGAAAAGTAGTGGGATTTTCGAAACAATAAAGCGACAATGGCACATTCCGATCACTGGATCGTGACTGGATGGCGCTATTATTGTGTTATGCCGTACTGGTTTCGAAAAATGACAGCTGTTTACGATGTTTTTTCTCAATATCGAGTTATTTCGTTGGCCAGTTCAGATCTGGCAAGGCAATTCTGAACTGTCTTAACTTTCAAACAAGCATTCGAAGTCGATTTTTAAAAGCAAGTTAAAACCATTGAACTCTAAAAAGACTGGAACGATAACTTTCCCGCCATATTTGAAGCCACTCATGCTGGTAGTATGTAAGTTGTGGGAAAATATCACACGGAAAAATTTACGTTTTTGAGTAGTTAAAGCATGGATCAAATCAATATTGTAAACAAACAAGTTTATACCACCGTCAAAATAATTGTTTTCGCAATTGAAGATCAAAGTTTGCTTCGGCAAACTTTTGCTATAGTTTTTCAAATTACAAAAATATTACTCAGTAATTTTTTGCTATATAAGTAGATTTTTAGAATGAAATTCTTCGGATGAAAATATATATTTACTTACGGCTTCAGTGCTGGTTAGCGGTCCAGTATATATGTAGAGTTCAATGGTTGAAAACTGAAAGTATAAGTATCAAATCAAATTTTGTTCTTCTATATTTAAGGATTCAAATTTTCACATGCTATTGCTTCATTTGTAACTTGTCAGTTTTCGATAATGACTAACAACTTTGCAAGTGTCTTCTTTCACGGATTACTTACTGACTTCGTTGACCTCCAATTGTTAACATCCGTCTGGTTCGACCAGCGCTCGATAGATCTCTTAAGTTCTGTGGTTAATATGTCCAATCCTGGAACGGTGTCTGCACCCACAATCCTCACAAATAAAGTTTCCCTCTGGTGATGGCGACGACGGTTTCTTTACACGCACGCTGATGCTGCTTCGTGTCATTTTGGTTGTCCCAAACTTCTTCATAGTTTTGTACGGCAGATTTTGCGCCATTCAGATCACTTCGTTGCTATTGTTTCCCACTCTTTAAGATTTATACAGCAGGCTTTGAGAGTTGATTTAAGCACATCATTACTTCTCTCGTACTGTCCTCCTTCTCTTCTACATTCAACAAGTTCTCCGTGTATAAATGGCAAATGTAAATCATGTAAATCATGATAGTGAAAGTGCTTGTATCAAATGTTTTTCTATGTGTTTTCATAAGTTGTTATATTTAATGCTTCACCCGTAAGAAAATGTGACTGTGATATGTATGCAGATTTTATATTGTATACTTGATTGAGATGCTGTCAGAAAATGCTGCCTATATCTGAAATATTTGTTTTTCGTTACTTTCTTTTTGTAAATAGATTTTACCTTGTTTTGTCCTTAAGTTCTATTTCCAGTAAATCCACAAATTTCAATAATTTTCTGCCGGAGCATAGTTGGTTTTGTCATGAAATTGGCTAATATATTTTTGCAAAGTGTTAGCATGCAAGTTACATGAAAATCGTGAAAGCAATTTTTAGTGTATTGTTTGGTAAATCGTTTCGAGGATTTGAATTATTGGGCAACTTTCCACGAGGATTAGGGTTAGGATTGGAGTTAGGTTTAGGATTAAGGATAGGATTAGGATTGGGGTTAGGATTAAGATTGGTGTTTGGGTTAGGATTACGGTTAGGATTGAGGTTAGGGTTGGAATTGGGATTAGGATTAAGGTTAGGGTTGAGATTAGGATTGGGATTAAGGTTAGGATTGGGATTAGGGTTAAGGTTAGGATTGAGGTTGGAATTAGGGTTGCAATTTGGATTAGGATTAAGGTTGGGATTGATATTAGGTTTGGGATTAGGATTTGGATATGATTTCAATCCAGATCTCATGATATCACTAAACTGCGGTTTCTGCGTATTTTGAAATTCAAAACCTGTTTCTGAGCAGAGGTTTTGGTGAGTCCTTGAAAATTTTGAGACCTGTTTACCGCCGATCGGGGATTTGCCATTTGGTGTCCATTTTCCATCTGATGGTACGTTGGTAACACGGAAGAGGAGTGGTACTAGTTGCAATTAAACTCAATATCTTGTGCAATGTTCTTTCCAAGTTTGTCACGGACTTGTTCCTTCCATTACTAAATATTTACAAAATTTCAACTAGTTTTATAGAAGACACAGAAAGAAATACGCGATTAAGTACAGCAAACTGGATTTCGTTTCTGGTGCCAGTTTCAGATCCTTTGGCTTTGCCGCCAACAAATTAACTATTAAATATCATTGTACGCGCTACGCTACGGTTTACATGATGAGGATGTATCGAAAAAACGAAATATCAGATTATCTGATTATGCATCGATTCATACTTTGTTGTCATCACCTTTATTCTCTATTTTTTTCCTTTCCATTTCCATGAAAGTGCCTTTATATTGTTGAAATATCGCGTGCCGACTTTTCGGTGTGTTAATCCTACTCTGTACATATATATATTGGTAATATACCATTTCCTTTTGGAGACTTTGGTGATTTTTTTCTGTCGAAGAGACAGCAGTGTAGATATGTCTTCTGTTCCGAGTTTCAACCAAATCATCCCTCGAGCGAGTTAGTGAGTCATTTCAGGTGTTCTGTTTGTTTTGGTCATTCTGGAGTTAGAAGTCCAATGGTACTGTCGCTGTTATAGACGTTTTGTGAATGTATTTGAAATATTTCTTCGCTCTTTGAGGTCTCTTTAGTCTTTAGACTTTACCGACGATTTGATGTTATAGCTTACCAGAAGCTACTATGTGTTGCTCTGTCAGGTTGAGGTCTTCAGGAATTGGAAGTTCAAAAATGCCGACTGCATGTGATAGACGTTCATTGTGAATGTCTCCAAGATATTCTATAGAGTTCTAATATACTAGGTTGCTTACAATTCCGAACGGCAGGCATCCTAGTTGATAAAAGCATGTTGGACATGTTCACGAGAGATCCACTAGAGATTGAAGCTGAATGCATTCCTTCGGAGTAACTCCTCCGCACTTAATGTACTTCCACGAATGACAGATTACAGGTATCGCAACTTATCGTTCTGTGTTACAAACCGAGCATTTCTTGGTCGAAACAGTCTTCGGAATGTCTCAGACTTGTTATTATGGTTTTACAGTCGGTAAACTCCGGTAAACAAAAGTATCTGTTTGGGTTTCGTCGAGTTAAGCTCTCAAAGCAGTTATGGTTTAAAGTTTTTGAGTGTCTCTGAAGCGGACATTTAAACTGGACAGTGAGAAATTCTGTAGGTCTTGACTTTGATTCTCATCGTTAATTTGATGCTATGTATGCTAAACAGAAGCCGTTTGTTGCGTCAGGTTAAGTTTTAAGACGATGTTCAAAAGTCATTTGCGTGCACTGGGTTGGTGGATGTTGTCCTTGATCTTGTCCTTTATTGACTACGACCAGTGTTCGTATTTCCCTCAAACAGAGTGAACTCAGAAAAGATCTATTTCAATATTTCTAAAATACTTCTTTAATTCATGTATCTTTTCTGTTCATTTGCTTCAGTAACAAAACCCCGCGCGGTAAAACAACTTTATTACTGCATTTCATCGATATATAAATGTTTTCCATGGAGAAATCCGGACATCCAAATTCTTACCAATTTGCTGCCTGTATTTTTGCTTCTCTTGAATTGATGAAAATATGTTAATCGTACTCGCGTTTACACAATAAAGCCTTTCAAAAACTTGAAATGATGTAAATAACTTGATTTGTTGCAATTTGCAAATTAGAGACTATAGTTTATTCTGACTTGTTTCTTTTCAAAGCAAACCGTCTCCAAACATATGATATGGGCATACCAAACAATGCTAATAGTTAAATTCCGAAAGAGACATGCAGAACGTTCAAAACTATGACATTACTGGTCATTACTCGTTGTAAAGTCTGACGTCTGACGAGCGATACTCATACCCACGCCAACAGGGTCCGCGACAGTTCCGCGTTTGTTCCATGTTACATATTATCTTTCTTCTATTTTGCAGCCTCTCGTTCGAGAAATTCTTGGCAGTTTCTTTAGTTTCTTAGATTATATGATGAGGTCGCAATAATACTTCATTCATGGCAGAGAATTCCGTTGATCAATTATCAATACATAGTTTCGTGGATAAAAAACACGAACTTCTGTTTTACAAAATGTTCAATCTTTAAAAGTACGTCCTTAATGTTTTCGCCCAGATTTACGATAACTTACAGTGTTGTCATACTTAGGTAACAAACGTGGCGTCTCTTGTGTACTCTGGCGGTCCCAGTTGTAAGTTCAAGAAACATTTAGCAATCATGAGAGTTATGAGAGACAGAATTGATATAATTCAATGATGTTGACGGGCGCGATATTTTTCGATGCCTTTTAAGGAGGACCAGGATCGAACAACAAGAACATTTTGACGTAAGACGAAGCAGATCACTTAAGGAGCTTGAATAGTTCTTATACACGCATGAGTAGCAAATGAGCAGAAAAATTAGTACATCCTGTGGCTTTGTCGAGTATAGTTGTAAAGTGCAGGCAGAATGAAGCTTGCTGGTCATTGCATCAGGCATCCCTAGATTAAAGTATCATTCACCGTGCTCTGGGAACCAACAAAGGGCACCCACGTAGACAATCTGGTGGGGACGCTAATTTGGAAGATGTTAAAGAAAGGTTTTTGGTGTAAAATAATTACCTTTAACAGGATCTTTTTCTAGTATCGACCTAATAACGGCTGTGCATCGAAATTAACAAGTTTTTGAGACTTATTTTATTGTTTGACCACACAATAACAAATACAATAACACAAACACAACAACGTGTGACCATATAATGGAGCTAAATCACGTCGACAAAACAATCAAAATAATTTTCATATTAACTCAGGCAAACGAGAATGCATTTTAACAAGAAAAATTTCGCCTGATTTTTGTGGCAAGGCAAAAATATTGTCGCTTCGGCAGATTGAACGTCCTTTATAACAATCTGGATAGCCGTTGTGGCGGAAGAGAAACTCACGTCCACGACGTCCACGATTCCCGCGGAAATATAGAGTTAGTCGACGGTCACTTATTACACACATAAGCTTCTCGCGTATTATTTCGGCATCTATCATATCATTATTAAACACATACGACGATTGGTTAAGTGAAATGGGTGGACACGTATCTATTTTTATCATAAATATATTTACTACCACAAAATCTAACCTTTTTCTGGCAACGTAAATAATACCATATTTTTGGTCACTAGATATAGAACAATAACATAAATCTGCTGTACCTCCATATGCAGGAAACGGATCTTCCAATGGAAATTCCTCCAATTTGGCGGAGTAACATTTTGTGCAAGTGTTACCACCACTGATCTTCCAAATTTCAACGTGATCTTTTCCAGTAGCCAGTATTGATGACCCATCGTGAGTCACTGCGAACTTGTCCATGGTGGACAACTCAGGGATAGATATTTCATTCTCTTTAACAAAACAGTGAATTTTTATCGTGGAATCATTTGTACACCTATAGATAAAGGCTTTCGGAGAAAAAGCTAAAGGCGTGGCCTTATCGGTCGACAACTTTATCGTTTCGGCTTGTACGTTTGAATGTTGATTGACGAGATACCTTGATAGCATTAGATCGCTTCCGATATAGTGGAAAATTGATATGCGGTCGGACCAAAAACAACGAATTGCTTGTTTGCAATCATCAGAAAAATTTCGGACTTCAAAAGAATGTATATTCCAAATATGAATCCTACCATCAGCTGCACAACTTACAAGATGCGAGCCATCAGGAGAAAAGGCACACGCAGTAACATAGATATTGGGCGTGAGATGTGAAGGGTTTAACTTCTCGAACCAAAGAGGCTCGTACTTGTGTAAGATGTTCTTTGCGATCTTTTTCTCTTCATCACTGAAAATCTGACTAGGACCTTCATTAAAGATGTTTTGCACGACATCAGCATAACTGTCCTCCAATACAAGCGCCTCAACTTTCACAGCATACCAACAAACCTTCCTTCCAATTGCCGCTAAGAGATTATCATTACTCTCAAGGTGAAGAAAATCTTTCCATGGTTTCCATGTGCTCCCCATGTCTTTGAGATATCCATGTCTTGAAAAATATCCATGTCTTGAAAAATGATATAATAAGGCAACATCCACCAGCCATTCATAATCTACGCTCGTTGCCCAGCTGCTTTGTGCTGAAGGTAGAGGAAGATGATTGAATCCATTTTCAAGGGCATATTTCGTGGCCTTACTTTTGTTCAACTCATCAATGATTGAGAGATCTTTTTGTTCAACAATATTTTTCTTAATTTCTTCAAATCTTTTTTGCGATATCTTCCACAACAATTCATTTCCACGTTCACAATCAACTGTGTACTCGTGTGTGTTATCGCCGGTGAATTTAAGCCAGTCAACTACCGATTTGTGAAATACGGTAACTAAGTAATCATCACTGACGAACAACAAAGTAGAGATATTTTCGTTAACTTTACCGATGATATCTTTCATTGTTGTTCGATCTAATCCGAATTCGGTAATGAACGATAGTGGAATCGGCCCATGAGCGGCAGCTATAATCTCGAGCAAATGAGCTTTCATGTCATACTTTTTACTTACTGCTGCGAGTTCCTTCCAAAGGCGAGAAAAATACTCATGGTAAACAGAACTTATTCCTCGAGGAAATAGAGCCGTTATTTCTTTCTTCGTTATCTCGGGATTGCAGTTTTGTAGGTGTTTTTGAATATAAAACGCAAAAAGAAATAAGCCCTCGCACTTTGCTGCTATATGGGAAATAATTATTTTCCTTTTAGATAGAGCAGGAAGATGTGATATAAGGTACCGTTTGATGTCGTATTCATTATTTATATCTTTGGGTAGGATCTCCATGTATTCTAACGAACTTAACTTTTTCTTGACATTTATTTCAGGTCGACTTGTCACCAACACCTTCAACCAAAACGGAAGCGCTGAAAACTCGTTTGCCAACACATCAAATAACTCGGTTCTTTTGTCAATTTGGCGGCATTCATCCAATCCATCAATAACCACCAGCATTGGCTCGTTTTCTGGCAGCTGAGATAGCGGCTCCTTCAGGTATACCTGGAAAGCATCGTGGAGGTTTTTCACTTCATTTCCTCTCTTTAGCTGTTCAAGTAGTTTTGCCTTGAATCCTACAACAGAGTCACATAACTGACTTGCCAATGATTCTATCATCTTCGACGGATTACTGTAATTGGTGTTGATAAACCTAAAAAAGTGATAAGCTGCCAAGGATTGCTTTTCTTGATATACAGAAATAATTTTTGCGGCCAAGACAGTTTTACCAACACCGGGTCCAGCCGTCACTACAAACATATTTGATTCTTTTTTCGAAAACCAATCCTCAACTTTCGTAAACAACCACTCCCTTGTACCTTTATGGAATGATTCTACGAACTTCTTTCTATCACCGACAAAGTCGAATTTACAAAACTGTTGTAATTTTTCATCAGCATCTGCTTGGCCACACCGATCGATCTGCTTTATTGCTTGCACTATTTCGTCTTTATTTTCGTCGCCTCTCTTCATTATTTTTTTTTCGGAAACTTTGATTTCATCCAATATTTCATCCATTTTATCTTCTTGTATTTTCCAATTTTTCAAAATCTCTAGATACTTTTTTCCTCAGGGCTCAGGGGACATGTTCTCAACTCGTCAGTTTCGGTCTTCGAAATTCCAAGCTCATTCAACGTCTGGGAAATATCCGACCATAAATCTTCAAGCCGACTGTCGCTCATTTCAGTTGTAGTAGCATGAGCAAAGATCGTGTTTCTATAAAGCTTTATTCGGATGAGGTTGGCTACTTCAGTTCTGTTAGTGTCAAGTGGCATGGTAGACCATCCTGTTTTTTTTGGGGGTGTCAATGGGCAAATGTTCCGTAAAAGAACCGACAGTAAAGTGATATCAAATTTTTTTGAGTCTGGAGGGCCGGATGTGGGATATAAAAGTTCCCATTGTTGATCTTTGATAATTCGAGATGTTTGCAAGTTTTCAAGTGAACGTAAGTGTGTGTTGAGTGTTGTTTGTAATGTAGAAGGAGATTGATAGCTATCAAAAGTTTGTCTGAGTGCTTTTGTTCCTTTGTTCACCAACAGTAGACTCAGCCTTGTGCCATTTGCTAAATCGTTGAGGTTTGCGCCAGCCATGATTTCTGCAAGCAGATTATATTTTATACAAACATGCAAATCTGGAATCCGGAAAATTAAGATATGTGTTGTATGTGTTGTATGTATGTATGTATGTATGTATGTATGTATGTATGTATGTATGTATGTATGTATGTATGTATGTATGTATGTATGTATGTATGTATGTATGTATGTATGTATGTATGTATGTATGTATGTATGTATGTATGTATGTATGTATGTATGTATGTATGTATGTATGTATGTATGTATGTATGTATGTATGTATGTATGTATGTATGTATGTATGTATGTATGTATGTATGTATGTATGTATGTATGTATGTATGTATGTATGTATGTATGTATGTATGTATGTATGTATGTATGTATGTATGTATGTATGTATGTATGTATGTATGTATGTATGTATGTATGTATGTATGTATGTATGTATGTATGTATGTATGTATGTATGTATGTATGTATGTATGTATGTATGTATGTATGTATGTATGTATGTATGTATGTATGTATGTATGTATGTATGTATGTATGTATGTATGTATGTATGTATGTATGTATGTATGTATGTATGTATGTATGTATGTATGTATGTATGTATGTATGTATGTATGTATGTATGTATGTATGTATGTATGTATGTATGTATGTATGTATGTATGTATGTATGTATGTATGTATGTATGTATGTATGTATGTATGTATGTATGTATGTATGTATGTATGTATGAAATCGTGTTTTCAGTTCAAGAAATGGGATTGCCGACTTTTGAAAGCGAAGAAAGACGTGATGGAAAATTAATCATTCATGATATGGAAATTTAACCCATTCAAAATGAAAGTCGTGAACAACTTTATCGACTCGCCGCCGTTAGGACTATACGATATATTCAATCACTTGAGTTGCCAATCGACCAACTACGACAAACAAGGCCTTGCCTCATATATACAACTGAGTCTTTCCATGACTACAGACTGTCTGAAGAGGGGTATGTAGTTAACAATCACGCTAAGAATGAAGGTCTACATGTTTATGTTGGGAAAGTGAGACCAGCCATGAAGACTAAAACCGATGACGGGAGAGACTTTTACGACCTGTATTTCATCGTGGAGGGAAAAGGCGCAAAAAGAGGCAGCATTCTAAATGCCAAGTGTATATGTAAAGGTGGTCGTGACGGTGGATGTAAGCACATATCTGCAGCAATGTATTCACTCGAAGAACTTTTAAATACTCGTGCCAATAATAGCGCAACAAGCGGTCCCTGTTTGTGGTTAAAGAAGCCGACCTCAAGCACGCAACCATGCGAAGTCCGAGAGTTGGTGATAGAGAAAGAAAAGTTACCATCTCATCAAAAAGAAAAAGAAAACAAACTTATGCGCAAAATATTGACATTGATGTGAGAGAAACGCGCGACAGATTTCCCCCACGCAAACAACACCATAATGACCACATGCATGTAGACGATGATGATGATAACTTTATTTAACCACGCTAACATTGTCAGCTAAAGCTGGTTTCCACAATGGGCGTGTAAAATATTAACAAATAGTTACAAGTAAATAAAAAATAAAAAAATATCATGCAGTTACAAATATACAAATATTAAGTATCTATTTACATTAAGAATCATGTGATTTTATAAGTTAAGAGTAGCGATTTTTCTTCTTTTAAAACTTGAGATTGATTTAATTTCTCTTATATTTTCTGGTAGGGAGTTCCATATGGAAGCTCCATCGTAAGACCTTCATTCTTTAGCGTGATTGTTAACAACGATTCTACATACTCCTCTTCAAACAGTCTGTAGTCATCGAAAGACTTGTATGCGGCAAGGCCTTGTTTGTCGTTAGTTGGTCGATTGGCAAATCAAGTGATTGAATATATCGTATAGTCCGAATGGCGGCGAGTCCGCCGAGTCGATAAAATTGTTCACGACTTTCATTTTGAATGGGTTTTCCAATTACCATATCATGAATTATTAATTTGCCATCACGTCTTTCTTCGCTCGAGTTGTTGCCCATCAAGCTTTCAAAAGTCGGCAATCCCAATTTTTGAACTGAAAACGCGATTTCTATATAGACTTATAGCCATTTAAGCTAACTCCACGTTCAACTAAATATTTCTTTATTTCCATGACAGTCATCGTTTTTAAATCCATGGCTTCGAAACCACTTTTCATTGTTTACTAGTAATGGCTGAAAATTTGACCAAGATTCCCAAAATGCTTTTATTTTAAAACTTTGTAGCGCGATCGTTGTTCGAACATATAATACGAGCTTGTACAAATGTCCGAACTCATGGTGTTTGTTTACATTTTTTGTCACGTGGCGCTACACGTGTTTTTAGTGCCGAAAAGGTCAATTGGGGCCATTTGATTTCCGATACCGTATAAATACAGACAATCCTAAGGTAGCCATCACACCTTTGTAGCAAAGCCAGAATACGGTATCATAGTCAAGTTGTATATTCTTTTTTATTGATTCCTTACTACATCATAAATCTTAATCGTGACATGTTCACAAATTGTACAAAAGCATCATAGAAAATTTGTCGATGAACACTTGAAAAACTCAGCAACAACAAACCACATGAATTAATTAACACTAACTTCTAATTGATGATTTTAATATGTGGGGTGAACCACGCCACCCGCCGAAGAACTGTCTTAAATATCGGTATGATTTCGTATATTTCTTCCTAGGAATATTTTAAGTCTTCCTGCTGATTTGTTATAGAAATGCGTATAAGTAACGTTACATTTCTGCCTCATGGACGACAGAGGTGAAGTTCCACCGCTCCAACCGTTCCAGAACTCCTATTCTCTAGAACTCTTATCTGTATGTTTATACATCTATTTGTTTATCAAAACAATTTTTCTCAATACTGAACATTTGGCTATAATATACTTCAGCTATAAGCCACCAAGAAATCTGAAAAACTTAAAACTTACACTTTGAACAAGGCTCAGGACCAGTTACGCTTTAAACAAAGCTTAGGATCAGTAGCCGGAACAATCTTCTCTCATGTTCACATTACATTCTTCAGTTCTTGTTTCCTATCCAGCAGGATTAATGTACTTTATTCAGGTATTTTCAATTTCTGCAAGAAAACAGATCCAATTTTAATATGTAGCTTTTGTTTGGCTTTCCCCCTTTTAAATGATAATGTTGTTGTACGACATTGTCATTGAACACATGCACACCTTATAAGGAGACATGTTAAAGTTATTAAATGGTAATTTGGTCAATCTATACCTATAAGTACAATGATGATATTTCAATTCCATTTGAATTGTTATCTTATGTTTCACAAACGAACATACATGTACATGTAAGATTAGGGGATATAATGGAAATCGCGATAAAGGGGAATGTATTCGTGGAAAAGGGGAAAGATGAAGGATTTCCTAACAAAGTAGGCAAGTTTACATACACAGATTGGCCTGAAAAGTATGCCTGCAACTATTTGCTCAGGATAATTTTCCTTTAAATTAAATGTAAAACATGCAATACGTAAAGCAGTATCCCAACGATGATCATTGTGAAAGAGTCTCAGCGACGCCATGTTTTACAAGATACCAAAAAATTCATTCAGAATAATTGAGTGAACAAGGCTACCATAACTCGATATATTGTTTATGTAGCTTAGCCAATCATAAACAGTTGCTTAAATATGCGTAAGTGACTACGTCACGGTACACGATTAAGCCCACAGTTCAGCAGACTGAAATTTCCCCTTCAAAATTTCATGCTGCGAGCAAGCTACTATTCTGCCAGAGTACACTGGTGATATTCCCAAACGAACATACATTCATGATACGACTTCCATTGTATCCCTAAACGGCGAACATGAGCATGCAGCTCCAATGTATTAGTCGTTTGCAATGGGTGGCCACCATCTTGGTTAATTTTCAGAAAACACATAAACTGCTGTATATATTCTACATTCCCGGTCGTATCGAGGGTAAACTTTGGCATCGACCAAGTGATGGTGTCCAGTAACAAGTATAGTGACACGTGATGCATGTGCAAACAAAGAATATAATGAGTATATATATATTACTATCAGGCTCTTTAGAGGCCCCAGAGGGACAAAACCCGAGGAGGCAAAACATATAGATTGAAGTCCCCGCACGTAATATGATGTAGATATTTTTGGTAAATGGGAGATAAAATCTCAGTTTTTTGCCCGCAAAGCATTAGTGGGTAATAACCGCTATTGGTATCGGGAATGGTTTCAAGTTTCGACGGAATCGTGACGTGTGATTGCCCAGGAGTTAAGTGATTTCATATCAGGTCTCTTTTTGCATTGGGCTTTTAGTCAAGGGGTTGTGCCTTTAATAGGCATCGAAACGTGGTTTTTAGAGGATGTAGATCAGATTTTGAAGACTCTATCCGACAAATACCGAGAAACCGTTAAAGGTTAGACAGTAACAGTCACAGGATTGAAAGACTCAGTCCAGCAACTACGACTTGTCAGATTTCCTGTTAAGTGTTACAAATCGTAACACTTAACGGAAAATGAAAGGCAGTTCACTACAAAATAGATCAACAACATAGATCCAGCAAAGCTCTATAACGAACAAAGTATACAACAACAGGTTTTATCGCAAGAAAACATCTTTGCATTTCATTTCATAATTTAGTGTTTGAGAACCCAGGGGCATATTCATGTGCAATTGATTGTTTTTTTGGAGTTGTCAAGATATCTATTTCTGCCAGCCTCACATCACATAGACATCATGATTTATAAACGTTTAATTGCGAAAAAAGCACAAAGCACGTGAATTCCTGCTCCGTATATAGACCAGTCACTGATCTATCTAGTCAAGACATAATACATGGGATACCAGCATTAGCTCCATTGCTATAGCAGTATATCCATAATCAGTCGGGGGCAGTATTATTGTAAACTATTCCTAGTTATAGTATAGAAGATATAGTGTAAGATTATTATACAAAACTGTGAACTGGTTTCATTTTTCTCTAACGGCAGAGTCCAGAATGATAAAATCTTATTTTCAAAACCGTTATTTACACACACGGCACTTGTTGTTAAGATATTTTTACGGAAAATGAAGCGTAATGCTAGTATAAGCGAAAGTCATTCTAATTTTCAAGATGCGAAAGCAGGTTGATATAATTATATAAATTAGTACTTTCACTATGTAAACTACGAAATTTATACTACAATTTTCTTTGCACAAACACAATACCCAATAGATGTGTCAAGCCTTTCACGCCTGAAAATTTCCCTGCTTTTGTAACTCCTGAGTAGCCAAGTAGACTATCCAACAAGTTTCAAGGGCAGCGATATGTTCAAGAGTTCAAGTGCGGTTCGAAATTTATACAAATCATACAATTAATGAACAAAATTTTATTAAATGTACAATCAGTCGATCACGAACCTTCTCTGGAAGCAATTTAATACAACAATCAAGTCGAAATGGCAGCTATTTATTTGTAGTAATAGATAATGGATATATAGAACTTAAATCCGGTAGCCGATAGACAACAGATGCGTAGCCTGTAGTCTAGGTTAGATTGGTTAATAATAACTAAGATAAAGCATGCAACAATTAACTTGTGCTCTAGAATTTTGGTGTTGCGGCAAAACCGGCAAACTCGCTCTTATTTAGAGTCCTTGGCTGGGCTAATAATCCATGTTCTAAACTCTCGCCGTTTTTCTCGTGGCTACATTTTGCACCAGACGTTTGAAAAATTTGAAATCCACTTTTCCGCGTTATATCCTGTTTTCCGCAATTTACATTTCTTCCGCGTTTTATCCTGTTTCCGCGTTTTACCCTATTGGCCGCTTCCGCAATTCCGGATCCGCGTTTCACCCCAACCCAGCGAGCAAGGCAGCAGACTAAAATATGCTCGGCTTAGTATGTGCGCGGGCACATTGGCTGAGATGCTCGGCTTTCTTCTAGAAATATCAATATCAGTTGGACTAGAATTTTGTAAATATATTCTTGTAGTCAGCAAAGAAAATTTAATAGTAAATGATTGCCTTTTCGAGGGACTGTTTATGAATCGGAAACCGTGGAACTGTTTGTAATAATCACGAGAATTTTAGTCGGTATGCTGTTTATGAATCAGAGTAGTCCAACAATATGTATCGAGAACCTACTCAACCGTGTCACTGCGTGTAATAATCACGGGAATTTTACTCGGTATGTTATGAATGATAAACGTAACAAAAACTATAAAACACACACATGGCTGCGCTTAAAGAGCAGTTTATAGAGCTTGGATTTTTCCGGGTAACAAAGACTTGTTTCATGTTATGTGCAGACTTAACTACATGCTCGAATTATATTTTCTAACGATGGATATACTACACAGCAAGTGTATAGACAGCTATAGATAGTATATAATAACAGCTACAATAATCGGAAACTAATATAATAAAGTTGATGCTTAGGTTATTAAGACGCAACATAGCTTTCTTACTGTTTCTACGCACTCTCTAGTCTCTACTCATGGATATTACATCGTTAGCAAGTTTATTTTAAGTGCATGTTGGCTATACATTCTTGACACACATGATACGTGTCATACGCATACTTATAACTCGAGCCATACCTTCTAGTTCGATAAAGACCAACTTTTGTTTCAATCCAAGTCTTAGAAAAGAGCAGAAGTATTCTAGAGTTCTTGTACTTTGCTAAAATAGTTAACTAATCAATATTCGCTTGCTCACATCTAACAGCGACAGGAAGCTCAATCAAGGCTTCTTACATTGACCGACGCAGTGCGTTAATTTGTATGGCATCATATTACCGTCTCTTATATATTCTTGTCTGTCGTCAATTCAAGATGTTTTCATACCTGAATTTTTCACAGACCCCCGCTATGCTTATAAATGACAAGAGTATAGCCCCTATTAGACTTGGATCAAGTCCGTCTCTCTAGAGTCCGAGTCGCGAAACGACGATCCCTCGGACTCTAGAGAGACGGACTTGATCCAAGTCTAAGCCCCTATATGCCGTTGAGTACAATTAATTCATGTGCCTGACACGTGTTTTATCCATTTATGGTAAAAATCGTGGTACCCGGTGACTTCGTATCAACTTCGCCTATCAATTATATGCAATTTTCTTACGTTTGTTCGCCAGTCAAGTAGCCGCAAAAATTATTGAACTCGAATTATTGAATTATTAAATAGCGCTTAGCGCTATTTAATAGTCATGTAAACCAAGCATTAAACCAAAACCAGTACGGCATTTACACATACGTAAATAACCTACACTGCTATAAAGATAAAGATTTATGCGGAAAATGAAGCGTAATACTTGTATATTACGCTGAAACAGTGAAAAGATGAGGCAGTCAGTTGATACACAGCCGGATATGTATATATGTATATATATACGTGTAGGTTTAGGTCTACGAAACGCAAAGAGTGCTCGACAACATATAGTTAGAGCAAATTATAGATTTTCGCTTACCTCAAAACTTGTCTGCAACAGGCTGTTTCATCTGTAAAAGAATCATCAGGCAGTTGATTCTTTTACAGATGAAACAGCCTGTTGCAGACAAGTTTTGAGGTAAGCGAAAAACTATGTATATATATATATATATACGTGTAGGTTTAGGTCTACGAAACGCAAAGAGTGCTCGACAACATATAGTTAGAGCAAATTATAGTTTTTCGCTTACCTCAAAACTTGTCTGCAACAGGCTGTTTCATCTGTAAAAGAATCATCAGGCAGTTTTCCTGATTCTTTTACAGATGAAACAGCCTGTTGCAGACAAGTTTTGAGGTAAGCGAAAAACTATATATATATATATATATATATATAGATTATAATTTGAACATTCACTATTATGTCAATTTTTATAGTAATTTTCACCACAGTCTGCATGGGCGTGCACAAATACATTACGCAATAGATGTGCCTAGGCCAGATCTTTAGATATTCTGAACTAAAACGGCCGAAAATCCCCTAACGAGAACCCCAACGGCTGGAATCTGAGCCTAAAAATCCCCCTGCTTTGTTAGCCCTGAGTATAGCCAAATAGAATATCGCGCGAGTCACGCGGGAAGCGATATGTGCAAGTGCATTTCGTATCAATATATAATTTAATATGAACAAAACTTTATTAGTGTACAATCAGACAGTCACGAAACCTTCAGTGGTAGCAATTTAATACAACACAATCAAGTCGATATGTTAGCTATTGATTTGTAGTAATAGATGATGGGTAGAACTGCAGTCCGAAAGCCAACAGACAACAGATATGTAGTGCAGGTTCGAACTGAAATACGACAGTAAAATATATCTAAATCTAGACTAATAATAACTAAACAAAAGCATGCAACAATTAACAATAAAAGTATACAATTACTATAGAATTCAACTTACGTACTTTGGTTTACACTCGTACTCCAATAGCTGCTGATATATATACGTGTAAAGATAGATATCTTGTGCTTGATTGTTGCGTTCTCGCGTCTTGACAATACGACACGGCATGTACAGACAATCTAATACTGCCGGAAAGGTGTGACCTAAATCACATGATCACGCAAGCAGGTTACATGGAAAACACGGAGTCGGAGTTGCGGAGCTGGAGTGCTTGAGTCGGTGTTCATTATGCGTGTGTCATCGGCTTCCCCGAGGGGGGGGACCCCGGGCAAATGTGGGACTTAGATATATTCATCTTCAATCTCTAAATATTTCCCCACCCATGGGGCAAAAAAGATTTGCAAAGGCCCTACCCTTAGGGGCAACTTTACAAATAATATCTCTAGTTTTGTAAGTGCCATATACTTATAAATTTAACAAACAAAAATATAGACAATATACAGTACAGGTTTTCTATAGTTCATCTATGTCTTCTAAATACAGACCACAAATGTAATGTTCCATTTTGTCAGCATATAACTACTACAATGAGTCTTTGCTAAATAATCTATGTGTTCTGGTAAAATGTCCTTGTTTCCTTCAACATAGATTCGAAGATTCCAGATTCCAGTGTTCCACTTGCCAAAACGAAATTTCCTTCCCAATATTTTGAAATTTCTTTCTTTTATTTCTTTTACGCAAAATTAAAATTTTTCAATGCTCCATGACAGCGTTTTCTGAGGCAAGTTTGTACAAAATTACGTGGAAATTGCCTTATTGACAGGAATAATTAGAAAATATGCAGGGATAAGCTGTTTTATCCACAAAACCCTGCTTACGAAAAGTTCCCTCATTTGCCCTTGAGGTAGGGCAACAATAAATCAAAGCCTTAGCTCCCACATTTGCCTTACACCACGGGCAAAATTTTGCTTCAAGGCTCCCACTATTTTGTTAAATTACCCCAGTATAGCCCGGGGTCCCCCCCTCGGGGAAGCCGATGACACACGCATTAGTGTATACTAGTCTGCATAGCACTATAGCAGGCGTTTGTTCAGAGCGCTCGCGAGGTGAGAAGATGACCAAGGTTGACTGCCCAGATAATTCTTGCCAGGATTGTATAGCAGGATAATAAACGCGTTAAAGCGATATGTGCAAGTGCATTTCGTATCAATATACAATTATGAACAAAACTTTATTGGTGTACAATCAGACAGTCACGAAACCTTCAGTGGTAACAATTTAATACAACGCAATCAAGTCGATATGTTAGCTATTGATTTGTAGTAATAGATGATGGGTAGAACTTCAGTCCGAAAGCCAACAGACAACAGACGTGTAGTGCAGGTTCGAACTGAAACACGACGATCTGATCTAAAACTCCACACGAGTCAGAACACGAGTGAACACGAATGAACACGAGTGAACACGAATGAACACGAGTGAACACGAATGAACACGAGTGAACACAAGTGGAACACGAGTGAACACGAATGAAATACAACTAAAAATGCCTATAGTTCTATAAATATATAGGAATCAGGAAATAAAACCCCAAATTTCCAGTCATTTATTGAAAAAGGCTTGGAAACGTTAATTTATTGCGTGCTGCTGCTCAGTGTTCTACTCGGGATTTATTACAAGCGTTTTCTCTGACTCTGGGCTAAACGACAGCAGACTACACAAGTATTTTTTTGGGCCCGCAGTAATTGGCAATTACGCTGTTGCGGATTCCCTGCCACTATGTAATATGTACAAGATGTACAAGGCGAATTAAATAGATAAATAAAAAAATATTTGGAGTTTGGAAAACGTGCAGATTGTCAATTGGGGAATTCTACTTTTGGTACATATGTATTTAGTTATTGTTTGGACAATTGTTGTGTATATTTAAGTATATGATTTAATTTAGTTGCTATTTAAAGGCGAATATTGTCAATTAATTCATTTAATTGTAATATTAATAACGTTAATTGTTATAGCCAAACGCAAGCCATTTATGGAAATATATCATGTACATTGACCATTTCACATTTCAGTCCATGCCATGTTCTGTTATTGCTAACTATCATTTTAATTAAAATGCTTGAATCTTTCATTCATATCTGTATGTCGTTTAATTTCAAAAAAGTGTTGTCGCATAATTTGAAATATGTAAGCAAACAACACTAAACAAGGGAGAAGTTGAATGGGTCTATTGCCTTAGAAAAATGTTATAGTGGGTGGGGACATTTGGGCAAGTCTTGGTCTATGGTAAATGGATGAAAGCATTTTTATTCAAATGATAATTAGCAATAACACAACGTGGACTCACGGAACTGAAAAGTGAAATGGTCAATGTACATTATATTTCCAAAAATGGCTTGCGTTTGGCTAACAATTAACGTTATTAATATTACAATTAATTAACAATATTCGCCTTTAAAGCAACTATTAAATTAAATCAAATATACAAACAATTGTCCAAACAACAACAAAATACATATGTACCAAAAGTAAAATTCCCCACATTGACAACCACGTTTTCCAAACTCCAATTGTGTAGTCCACTGTCGTTTAGCCCAAAGAAAACGCTTGTAATAAATCCCGAGTAGAACACTGCAGCTGAGCGGCAGCACGCAATAAATTAACGTTTCCAAGCCTTTTTCAATAAATAACTGGGTAATTAGGATTTTTATTTCCTGTTTACTAAATATCTATAGAACCTAAATGGCATTTTTAGTTGTATTTCATTCGTGTTCACTCGTGTTCACCCGTGTTCCACTCGTGTTCACTTGTGTTCATTCGTGTTCATTCGTGTTCATTCGTGTTCATTCGTGTTCACTCGTGTTCATTCGTGTTCACTCGTGTTCACTCGTGTTCTGACTCGTGTGGAGTTTTAGATCAGATCAAACACGACAGTAAAATATATCGAAGTCTAAACTAATAATAACTAAACAAAAGCATGCAACTATGTTGTATGGACTACATAGACTATGTTGTTTCTCACCCGTTTTAGCGTTGTTAATTAACAATAAAAGTACACAATTAATATATAATTCAACTTACGTACTTTGGTTTACACTCGTACTCCAATAACTGCTGATATATATACGTGTAAAGATAGATATCTTGTGCTAGATTATTGCGTTCTCGCGTCTTGTCAATACGACAGGCATGTACAGACAATCTAATACTGCCGGAAAGGTGTGACCTAAATCACCCGATTCACGCAAGCAGGTTACATGGAAAACACTGAGTCGGAAATTTTAAGGTACAATTCTGGGTGTTTGTATCTGTCAGACTATAGAATTACAGCGCGTGCTTTAGTATAGACATCTATATCCAGAAACAATTTGCGCAAAATCCATTCATATATATGTTATTGCTTAGAAATTTATAGACTATGTTGTTTCTCACCCGTTTTAGCGATATAAAGCATTATTAGCAGCGCAAGTCTATAAAACCCGAATTTTAAATAGATATTCACAATACAATTCTTAGTATTTACATCGTGTCAGACTATACAATTTACAGCGCGTGCTCTATAGTTTAGACATCTATATTGAGAAACAATTTGCGCAAAATCCAGTCATACTATTGCTTAGTAACACAATCCTAATTATGGTTGGTACCAAAAATTCATATAACTACAAGTTAATTTTGCATTCCGTTTATGTAGCAAAGCAGCACTTTCCTAGTTTCCTTGCGGTAGTAACTCCTAGTTTTAACTCCCTTACTACTCCTTATTTGAGTTAACAATTATTGGACGAGGTTTTTGTGATATCCAGAATTATCAAGGTCAAGGTAAGTGTTATCAGGCGAAGCCGAAGGCTGAGACTGATAACACTTACCGACACCTTGATAATTCCGGATATAACAAAAACTGAATTCATTAACCGACCGAATTCAATATTGTGCCATTGTCATTAAACTCCTTCGATAAACAACGTTAACGATTTAAATTCTGTCGCACAAAACAACGTTTGGTTCTAAAATATTCGGGTGAAAATCAATTATAAAAATAGAACAAGAACGACAAAATATTATAAATCTAATTTACTTACTATAGTTCTGATAAAAGTTTCAAAAGAGTGTATTTTTTTACGCAAAAACTTTCAAAAAGACATCGTTTATTCATGTTGTTTTTCTTGTTTTTAATTTGTGATGCCGCGCTAAAAAAGTACGTACTGCTGGCTCAAGCTACAGATAACTGTGTAGGTTGCGTGATTCCAGACCTGTCAACCTCTTGGAAGCAAATATAGTGAGATTCAAATTTACTCTCCAAAAAATCGTGAGAAAAATGCAAAAATAGTGAGACAAGTAAAAAATCACTTTCCATAATATTTTCATTTTCTTGTAAGTTTTGTCATGCAACAATTAATAAACGTTAGTTTGCTATATACCTGAAAATCATATTGTTCGGAATTTTGGATAAGAACCTGAACGTGCGGGCAGTACCCTGCGATATCAAAGCAGAAGAGTCACTTACTTTTAGTTTTTAAGTTTCTCAAGATTTTATATTTACCGTGAGATTTGAGTTTAAGATCGTGAGACCGTGAGATTGCGGTCAAAATCGTGAGTCACACGGCAAAACCGTGAGACTTGACACAGGTCTGTGATTCCCATATTTAACTGTAAGCAATTAGCCAATCAGGAGACACGTAGTGAGTCACTAGTGACTACAATGTATAATAATTGGAGTTATTTGTTGTTGGAAGAAAGCAAAATGGCGTCGTATTTTCGGTGACTTTGACAACTCAACTCACTCGTTTGTCAACTCGCTCGGTTGTATTCTTTTGTCTTGTACACAAGAAAAGAACGTGCCTAGTTGCACAAACTGCACTTATGTTTAGGTAAGGGAATAGACACCGACGTTAACACCTCAAAGTTTGTTTTGAATTCCGGAAATACCTTGTCATAACAAAACCCACGTTACTTTGATAAGGTTAGGTTCAAGGACACATTGAATTCCGGAAATACCTTGTCATAACAAAACCCACGTTACTTTGATAAGGTTCTAAGGTTCAAGGACACAGTTTTGCGTTCGTTCAAAATACCGAGGGGATAATTCTCCTTTTATTCATGTAAATGCGCGTAGTTACAGAGTATTTTGAAATATAGCGCAAAATATTTTCTACATTAAACTATATAGACAACCGCGCAAGTTAAATTCGTATAGTTCAACTACTTCAACACCATATCTGTTAGAGTTTGACTAATAGTCGCGTGTCGCGGGTTTTAAATCGCGCCGTAATACTGCCGGTTATAAATAACCTGCATGTAACATTGTTGCATGTTTTAGAAAGCGTTTGTTACTTGTGCAACAACAATTGCAGTGAATAAGCGCGTCATACGATATTTTAATAATAGACGCGCTGTCACGCGCGACTTAAATAGACGCAAATAGCGCGTTTGTTTTGTTGAAAATAATGATACTTCAAGCTTGCTTTTGCGCACATATCCATGTAAGACCCACCATAAATTGCACACAGATATACCACTTGTATATTTTAGAAATCGTTTGATATTCGTGCGAAAAGCGGAATATAGATTGCGCGCCATACGATATTGTAATAATATCGCGTCTTGAATAAACGCGAATAGCACATTTGCTTTGTCAAAATGATTCTTTAAGCTTGCGCTTAGCGCTATTTAATAGTCATGTAAACCAAACATTAAACCAAAACCAGCACGGCACTTACACATACGTAATAACTGCTATAAAGATAAAGATTTATGCGGAAAATGAAGCGTAATACTTGTATATTACGCTGAAACAGTGAAAAGATGAGGCAGTCAGTTGATACACAGCCGGATATGATAGTAAGCCAAATCACTTCATCCTTTGAGATATTACCGACTGGACAGTAATGCTTGTAGTTGTAGGTAGGCTGTTGAATTTTTAATCCTCGTATAAGTCGTATTCCGAATAACAGAACTGTTTAGTGCTTGGATTATTTCGGGTAACAAAGACTTGTTTCATGTTATGTGCAGACTTCACTACATGCTCGAATTATATTTTCTAGCGATGGATATACTACACAGTATACACAGCAAGTGCATAGACAGCTATAAATAGTATATACTAATACACAGCTACAATATAATCGGGGATCCGATATAATAAAGTTGATGCTTAGGTTATTAAGACCCTAGATAGCTTCCTTACTGTTTCTATTCATTCTTGCCGTCATGGATATTGCATCGCAAGCAAGTTTAGTCTAGGTGTTGGCTTTACTGCCTTTACATTCTTGACCTACACATACTTAACTCGAGACATACCTTCTAGTTCGATAAATAAACCGTTGATTAAACCAATTTTGTTTCAATCCAAGTCTTAGAATAGAGCAGAAGTATTTTAGAGTTCTTGTACTTTGCTGAAATAGCTAACTAATCATTCGTTTGCTCACATCTAAATGATCTAACAGCGACAGGAAGCTCAATCATGGCTTCTTACAGTGTTTAATGCAGTGCATTTTTATTGTATCATATTACCGTCTCTTATATTCCTGTCTGTCAGGCTAGTTCCAGATACTCTATTATAATTAACCAGATGATACTCGATATAACCGGATCGGAGAGATCTGAAGAACTTACTTCCCAGGCTCTTCTTTTTCTCTCGTTGGCTCATCGGATCTGACAAAATTCAAAACGCTTTTGTGTGATATTGTGCAATTTCGGCGCCCCATTTATGTTTTGGCGCCCCCCAAAAAATCTTCGCTGGGGGGGCCATGGCCCCCTGCCAGCACGCCATATGGCATGTTCTCCGTCATGGTCATTTTACCATAAAATAGTTGAGATTATCTGTCCTAAATGAAATTCATACAAACTTATATACAAGTCCTAGACTACACAGGAATTTTACTCGGTATATTACGAATGATAAACGCAACAAAAACTATAAAACTCATATATGCTTCGCTTTTAAAGAGAAGTTTAGTGCTTGGATTATTTCGGGTAACAAAGACTTGGTTCATGTTATGTGCAGACTTCACTACATGGCAGTACATGCTCGAATTATATTTTCTAGCGATGGATATACTACACAGTATACATAGCAAGTGCATAGAGGGTGCATAGACTGATAGACAGCTATAAATAGTATATACTAACACACAGCTACAATAATCGAGGATCCGATATGATAAAGTTGATGCTTAGGTTATTAAGATCCAAGATAGCTTTCTTACTGTTTCTATTCACTCATGCCGTCATGGATATTGCATCGTAAGCAAGTTTAGTCTAAGTGTTGGCTTTACATTCTTGACCTACATGTACGTGTCATATACATACAAAACTCGAGACATACCTTCTAGTTCGATAAAGAAACCGTTGATTAAACCAATTTTGTTTCAATCCAAGTCTTAGAATAGAGCAGAAGTATTTCAGAGTTCTTGTACTTTGCTGAATTAGCTAACTAATCATTCGTTTGCTCACATCTAAATGATCTAACAGCGACAGGAAGCTCAATCATGGCTTCTTACAGTGTTTAATGCAGTGCATTTTTATTGTATCATATTACCGTCTCTTATATTCCTGTCTGTCAGGCTAGTTCCTGATACTCTGTATTATAATTAACCAGATGATACTCGATATAACCGGATCGGAGAGATCTGAAGAACTTACTTCCCAGGCTCTTCTTTTTCTCTCGTTGGCTCATCGGATCTGACAAAATTCAAAACGCTTTTGTGTGATATTGTGCAATTTCGGCTCCCCATTTATGTTTTGGCGCCCCCCAAAAAACTTAGCTGGGGGGGCCATGCCCCCCCTGCCAGCACGCCATATGGCATGTTGTCCGTCATGCTCATATTACCATAAAATAGTTGAGATTATCTGTCCTAAATGAAATGCATACAAACTTATATACAGGTCCTAGACTACACGGGAATTTTACTCGGTATATTACGAATGATAAACGTAACAAAAACTATAAAACACATATATGCTTCGCTTTTAAAGAGAAGTTTAGTGCTTGGATTATTTCGGGTAACAAAGACTTGGTTCATGTTATGTGCAGACTTCACTACATGCTCGAATTATATTTTCTAGCGATGGATACACTACACAGTATACACATCAAGTGCATAGCCAGCTATAAATAGTATATAGGAAAAGAAATTTCTAAGCCACTTGCTCATATATTTAATTTAACATTTTCGACTGGAATAATCCCAAATGAATTGAAAATTGCATTAGTAACTCCAATCTATAAAGCCAATGAGGCGAGCGTCTTCAAAAATAGGTACGCTAAGCGTACATGTATCTGCTCATGGTGCCCATGAAGGAGTAATATTCAACAATAGGCAATTTCGTAATTACGGGCGCCATTTTGCAAAGGGGGCAAACACAATAAAGCAACAATAGCATGACTCTAGGGACAAGTATTTTGACTATTCCCATTGGGACGAGGTGTATATAGTTACTACGGCTGGCAGAGCCATACGCCCCTGTCTGTTTTTTTCAGCATCGTCCTCATGGGGTTTTTGGGAGTGTCACAAACTTGCACTCCCATGGTCACCCAAGTCACCCGCACAAAACGCATGCAATTTTCTTGTCAATCTTGTGTGCATCTTTATAGAATACTTGCGCATTTTTAGTTACGTACTTGTGTTTTAACCAGATCAATAACGCATCAAGGGAACGATACGATAAATGCAATACGAACGAGAAACGTACAAATCATGCTGATATTCGTCACGCACTATGTAAAATATTCGACATACTTTAGTCTATATGAGGGTATTATATTTCCAACAACAAACATTGCGCCTTCAAGACTTGACGATCGTAAAGTGCATCGCTCTAAAACATCTATGCTCTACAATAGTTTGAGCGAACCATACGTGGGTATTTATTTGTATTTGTGGGAAACTAACGAGAAACTAGAAATCAGTGTTGAATATAATTCAGACATAAACGCGCAATAACGAGCTCTATTTATTAGAGTTCAAGGGTCAGCTGTCACATACTCTTGATAATTATTACACTGTAAACGGGTCAAGTTTTTACAAGAAAACCGATCGAAGAGCTTAGTTCTCCCTACGTATTGCAATATTTTAAGAAGATCCTATAGCTCCTCATTATTATACTTCGATTTGACCCAAACGCTTGAACAGACTCGATATCAGTATTCAGCGAGACGCATTCCTCACGAAGGGATATTATATTTCCAACAACAAACATTGCGCCTTCAACACTTGATTCGGCGCATCGCCCTAAAACATCTATACTCTACAATAGTTTGAGCGAACGTACCATACGTATTTATTTGTATTTGTGGGAAACTAAAGAGAAACTAGACATCAGTGTTGAATATAATTGAGACATAAACGCGCAATAACGCGGAGCTCTATTTATTAGACTAATTAGAGTTCAAGAGTCAGCTATCACATATTCTTGATGATTAAATTTACACTGTAAACAGGTCAAGTTTTTATAAGAAAACCGAAGACGTTAGTTCTCTCTACATCTTGCAATATTTTAAGATGATCCTATAGCTCCTCATTATTATACTTCGATTGGACCCAAACGCTTGAACAGACTCGATAAAATTAAAGTATTCGGCGAGACGCATTCCTCACGACAATAATGGAATACGCAAGACATTTAATCGCATGCACGGCGCACGTATTGGTCAAACGTTGGCAGACCAATTCAAATGAGTAACAAATGTATATATACATAATTATACAGTTATACAATGTTTTATTTTTAATATGTTGTAGTATTTCTTATATACCTTAATGGCTATTGATTTTCGACAGTTTGACTGTTTAACTGTTTAGTTTGATAGTTTCTCCTTCAGAAATAGAACAACTACATTTGAAATTGGCCACATATTTTAAAGCATTCGTTCTGGTCCATAATTTCGTATTGAAAACCTTCGTATTTCCACGTTTTATATGATCTAACGACGTTTTGTCAATTTATTTTGACATTTCAAAACATAAGCGCCATGTTGAGTTTAAGATCTAGCCTGCGAACAGGAAGAATTTAATGATGTAATAGCCTTGGGGAACATTACGTCATTGCACTGTAAGCCACTTGCTGATTGGTTATCAATTTAAATAAGCTCGTCGCTGAATGGCTACAAGCTAACAGCTAACAGCTAACAGCCAACAGCCAACAGCACGACGGCAATAGTATCTGCTTCGCAGATACAAAAATAGGTACGCTAAGCGTACATGTATCTGCTCATGGTGCCCATGAAGGAGTAATATTCAACAATATGCAATTTCGTAATTACGGGCGCCATTTTGCAAAGGGGGCAAACACAATAAAGCAACAATAGCATGACCCTAGGGACAAATATTTTGACTATTCCCATTGGGACGAGGTGTATATAGTTACTACGGCTGGCAGAGCCATAAGTTTAATACGCCCCTGTCTGTTTTTTTCGGCATCGTCGTCCTCGTGGGGTTTTTGGGAGTGTCATGCACCAACTTGCACTCCCATGGTCACCCAAGTCACCCGCACAAAACGCATGCAATTTTCTTGTCAATCTTGTGTGCATCTTTATAGAATACTTGCGCATTTTGAGTTACGTACTTGTGTTTTAACCAGATCAATAACGCATCAAGAGAACGATACGATAAATGCAATACGAACGAGAAACGTACAAATCATGCTGATATTCGTCATGCACTTTGTAAAATATTCGACATACTTCAGTCTATATGAGGGTATTATATTTCCAACAACAAACATTGTGCCTTCTTGACTTGACGAACGTAAAGTGCATCGCTCTAAAACATCTATACTCTACAATAGTTTGAGCGAACCATACGTGGGTATTTATTTGTATTTGTGGGAAACTAACGAGAAACTAGAAATCTGAAAATTGAATATAATTCAGACATAAACGCGCAATAACGAGCTCTATTTATTAGAGTTCAAGGGTCAGCTGTCACATAAACGGGTCAAGTTTTTACAAGAAAACCGATCGAAGAGCTTAGTTCTCCCTACATATTGCAATATTTTAAGATGATCCTATAGCTCCTCATTATTAGGCCTATACTTCGATTTGACCCAAACGCTTGAACAGACTCGATATCAGTATTCAGCGAGACGCATTACTCACGACAAAAATATGAGGGATATTATTTTTCCAACAACAAACATTGCGCCTTCAACACTTGATTCGGCGCATCGCCCTAAAACATCTATACTCTACAATAGTTTGAGCGAACGTACCGTACGTGGGTATTTATTTGTATTTGTGGGAAACTAAAGAGAAACTAGACATCAGTGTTGAATATAATTGAGACATAAACGCGCAATAACGCGGAGCTCTATTTATTAGACTAATTAGAGTTCAAGAGTCAGCTATCACATATTCTTGATGATTATTACACTGTATAAACTGGTCAAGTTTTTATAAGAAAACCGAAGACGTTAGTTCTCTCTACATCTTGCAATATTTTAAGATGATCCTATAGCTCCTCATTATTATACTTCGATTGGACCCAAACGCTTGAACAGACTCGATAAAATTAAAGTATTCGGCGATATGCATTCCTCACGACAATAGTGGAATACGCAAGACATTTAATCGCGTGCACGGCGCACGTATTGGTCAAACGTTGGCAGACCAATTCAAATGAGTAACAAATGTATATACATAAGTATGTATTTCTTATATACCTTAATGGCTATTATTCTTCGACAGTTTGACTGTTTAACTGTTCAGTTTGATAGTTTCTCCTTCAGAAATAGAACAACTACATTTGAAATTGGCCACATATTTTAAAGCATTCGTTCTGGTCCATAATTTCGTATTGAAAACCTTCGTATTTGCACGTTTTTATATGATCTAAGTATCTAACGACGTTTTGTCAATTTATTTTGACATTTCCGAAAACATAAGCGCCATGTTGAGTTTAAGATCTAGCCTGCGAACAGGAAGAATTTAATGATGTAATAGCCTTGGGAACATTACGTCATTGCATTGTAAGCCACTTGCTGATTGGTTATCAATTTAAATAAGCTCGTCGCTGAATGGCTACAAGCTAACAGCTAACAGCAAACAGCCAACAGCACGATGGCAATATATCTGCATTCGCAGATACAAAAACTATAGACCTATATCTGTACTTACGTGTTTTTCAAAACTTCTTGAAAAACTCATGTACAAAAGATTAATTAAATTTATTGACAAGAACAAAATTTTATCTAAACATCAATATGGATTTAGAAAAAATAGATCTACAGAATTTGCCATTATTGAACTTATCGATAAAATTACGAAAGCAATTGACCAAAGTAAATACACAATTGGTATCTTTCTAGACTTATCGAAAGCATTTGACACAATTAATCATGAGATTCTCATTAAAAAACTTGAGTACTATGGAATACGAGGAATAGTACTTGAATTGTTTGAAAACTACTTAGAGAATAGAAAGCAGATTGTAAAGTACAACCAAATCCATTCGGTTGAAGCGAAAATCACAAGCGGTGTTCCTCAAGGATCTATCTTAGGTCCACTGCTGTTTCTACTATATATAAATGACATTGAAAAATGTAGTGAAATAGTTTCAATGATATTATTTGCTGATGATACAAACATATACCATAGTCACACCTGCCTTAAAACACTAAATAATATCATGCAAATAGAAATAAACAAAATATCTGACTGGTTAATTGTAAATAAATTATCAATAAATAATGAAAAAACTAAATTTATATTATTTAAATCCCCTAAGAAAAGACTAATTCATAATGTAACAATATCTATAAACAACAAACCTATTGATCAAGTTAAAAGTACAACATTTCTGGGGGTTATCATTGACGAACACGTAACATGGAAAAATCATATAGATTCAGTCTCAAAAAAGATTACAAAGTCCGCTGGAATAATAGCCCGAATTCGGCATTATGTAAATTTAAATACTTTAAAACTAGTGTATTATGCTTTAGTCTATCCATATTTGACATATGGTAATTTAGTCTGGGGAAATACTTACACAAAACGAATTCAGAAGTTAATAAGTATACAAAAAAAAATTGTCCGTTTAATGTCATTTAAATCTAATTTTGATCACACTGATCCAATTTTTCAAGATTTGAAAATACTAATTCTTCCTAAAATCAATGATTATTTAACTCTCTTGTTCATGTTTCGTTACCACAACACAGAATATTTACCAGCCATATTTAACAATCTATTTGTAAACAACAGCGATATTCACCATTACAAAACAAGAAATGCTTCCAATCTTCACAAAATGTATAAAAGAACAAATTATGTCAATCATTCTCTTACTAGTAAAGGGGTTGATATTTGGAATAAGCTTGAAATTCATTTAAAATCTATCAATTCATTCATTGTCTTTAAAAACAATATAAAGAAATATTTAATTGTCACAGATAGCTGTATACACAAATAGTGCAATTACTCTCCCATATAAAAAGTTAAGTATATATAGGTACTTATTTAAGTACTTTTTTGGGATATAGGTTTTAGTTATTTTGTTCATTATTTTCTCAATATTTGACTGTAAATAATTTCATTACGTAATTCTTTATTAACTAGGGGTCTTAATTCAAAAGCCTGTTTAGGTTTCTAGTAGATCTCTAGGCCTTACTTTACTTATTTTATATAAATTACTACTTTTGTAAATATTAATGGGCGAAAAACCGATAAATAAATAAAAAAAAAATATATATATACTAATACACAGCTACAATATAATCGGGGATCCGATATAATAAAGTTGATGCTTAGGTTATTAAGACCCTAGATAGCTTCCTTACTGTTTCTATTCACTCATGCCGTAATGGATATTGCATCGTAAGCAAGTTTAGTCTAAGTGTTGGCTTTACATTGTTGACCTACATGTACGTGTCATATACATACAAAACTCGAGACATACCTTCTAGTTCGATAAAGAAACCGTTGATTAAACCAATTTTGTTTCAATCCAAGTCTTAGAATAGAGCAGAAGTATTTTAGAGGTCTTGTACTTTGCTGAAATAGCTAACTAATCATTCGTTTGCTCACATCTAAATGATCTAACAGCGACAGGAAGCTCAATCATGGCTTCTTACAGTGTTTAATGCAGTGCATCTTTATTGTATTATATTACCGTCTCTTATATTCCTGTCTGTCAGGCTAGTTCCTGATACTCTGTATTATAATTACCCAGATGATACCCGATATAACCGGATCGGAGAGATCTGAAGAACTTACTTCCCAGGCTCTTCTTTTTCTCTCGTTGGCTCATCGGATCTGACAAAATTCAAAACGCTTTTGTGTGATATTGTGCAATTTCGGCGCCCCATTTATGTTTTGGGGCCCCCCAAAAAATCTTCGCACGCCATATGGCATGTTGTCCGTCATGGTCATTTTACCATAAAATAGTTGAGATTATCTGTCCTAAATGAAATTCATACAAACTTATATACAGGTCCTAGACTACACGGGAATTTTACTCGGTATATTACGAATGATAAATGTAACAAAAACTATAAAACACATATATGCTTCGCTTTTAAAGAGCAGTTTAGTGCTTGGATTATTTCGGGTAACAAAGACTTGTTTCATGTTATGCGCAGACTTCACTACATGCTCGAATTATATTTTCTAGCGATGGATACACTACACAGTATACACATCAAGTGCATAGCCAGCTATAAATAGTATATACTAATACACAGCTACAATATAATCGGGGATCCGATATAATAAAGTTGATGCTTAGGTTATTAAGACCCAAGATAGCTTCCTTACTGTTTCTATTCACTCATGGATATTACATCGTAAACAAGTTTAGTCTAGGTGTTGGCTTTACATTCTTGACATACACATACTTAACTCGAGACATACCTTCTAGTTCGATAAAGAAACCGTTGATTAAACCAATTTTTGTTTCAATCCAAGTCTTAGAATAGAGCAGAAGTATTTTAGAGTTCTTGTACTTTGCTGAAATAGCTAACTAATCATTCGTTTGCTCACATCTAAATGATCTAACAGCGACAGGAATCATGGCTATCATGGCTTCTTACAGTGTTTAATGAGTGCATTTTTATGGTATCATATTACACTCTGTATTATAATTAACCAGATGATATTCAACATAACCGGATCGGAGAGATCAGAACAACCTATTTCCCAGGCTCTTCGGGTCTACCGATTGCACGATTTTACTAATTGCGTTCCGCGGTACGCATGGAACCGGACGAATTTGACAACAGCTAACTGAACAATGCTAACTGAACGAATTCTCATGTTCACATGTGAACAAGTAGAACCAGATCGACGAATTTGTATACGGCCCCGTTTATACCGGATACGCATGGTCACGACATCAAATTTAGCCATATCAAAGCGAGTTTAGCCCCCAAAATTATAATAGTATGATCGATTCAACAAAATCAGCTAACTGGCAAAAGCCTAGGGTCAGGGATGCCGTAAAACGGTTTAAATTGATGTCGTGACCATGCGGATCCGGTATAGTGTAAACGGGGCCTAAGATATTCATTTTCAACATGGTGACAATTGTTTTACTTTTTTTCAATGTAGAGCTTCTGGGGAAGACATTGAAAACTGTCAACATGCAGAATATCGACAAAAATACAGCGAGAAAGCAATGGCAACCGAGGTCAAAGACAAATATTAAAACATGAAAGGTAATATTTAATTTATTTATGGTCGTCAGTTTAACAGAAGATCAGGAGCATTGTCCTTTGAACGCTCAACTTATCAACAACGTTGGACACATTTGAGTAAAGATCGTTGTCTAACTCCCCAGACAATATTTGCTCTTCCTCTAAAGTAGTTTTATTTTGTATTAGTAGCTTCTTCTGAAGCACTTGTAGTTGTTTCCTCTGAAGCTCTAGTTATGGGACCTACTTCATGTTGGTTATCGACTTCGTTGGGGTCATGTTTCTGACGTTTGCTAGAGCTGTCACACTGCTGCCGCTGTTTTTATCTCGTTTTTTCACCACGGCGTTCGGCCGCTACTAAAGTAGACAACTTATGTAATCATGCTATTCGGGAACTTACTCATCACACTCCTGTGAAAACTGGAGTAAATCAACGCTCTGCTGAAAGTCGTGGGTTTTCTCAGGGCACTCCGGTTTCCTCCCACAGGGAAAATTGACTGGGTGGGTTAGGATATACATATTGGGAAAGTAATATCACAATTTTTGTGAAAATATATCATGTAGGCTAAGTACGTAATATAGATAAGCGAGATACTTGATGTAATCGGCCACTGAAAAGCCCCAATGGGGAAAAAATCGTAGAAAATTGGTTGGGTTTAGCTCTGAACTTTTGTTTGTTCATTCAGAAATAGCTAAAACTAAGTCATCAAATTTGTTATGATCAACACGATTGTCATTATCATGTGATTATCCGAATGAGCCGATATATATTGCCTAAATGATAAAAAATCAGCATAAACAAGATCAAAACAAGCAATTCGCAAGACAAAAACATGATACTTAGCTAAAAAACTGCAACATAAACGTTATTTTGCTAAAAAAGAGCAAGTTAATACTTAGGATAAGAAACAGCAAAATATCTTGAAACTTGTTGTAGAAAACGAGGCTGTTTTGCGCAAACTGTACAGCTGGTATTCGCATGCGCTGCTCTCGTACAACTCCGGAACGATCCGAGTTGGCTACGAAGTAGAAATCGATTCGATTTATTTAAAACCAAGTTAGTGGTAAGATGTACTTGGATTATAATTGGTGATATCTCAAAAAAGTACAATATACAAGTAGATACTACTTTTCTTTGTTTGCAACCTACCATGGTCACACATTGTCCTCCTCCTGATTGACAAAGCTAGAATAACTATCAGTTGGCATTATGTGCACAAATACGGCATTACACAAACCATCAGGAAAAACCCGATGCTTTGGTAAGAGCTTCGCGGCAAAACCAAAGATTGTATAGTTTGTTCCAGGACCTTAGAAGTATAAATCGCGCTTTTCTAGCTCCTATTATTAACGTGTCTTCAAATTAATGGACTTTTTCAACGGTGAAACTTTCAACTGTTGAGTGTTGTCCACAAAATTGAATTTAAATTCAGTTATCTATCATATCAAAACACATTTTTAATGAAACACTGCACGTATGCAACAGCAGAACGTACTAGACTGTCACTTAAAATATTTCTAACATTTTTGTATTTTTTAATAATTATATTTTATGAACAAAGTAGTAATATAAAGTATATACAAAGTATGCTTGAAAATGAAATGTCAAGGTTAAAGTTCGGTTGCCTATCTTGTTATCTCTTACTAAACGTCATTCAAACGAGTTCACGCCATTTACATTTAGGCTATGGTTAGGTTTAGCAAGTCCTCCAAGGCAAAATAAGTTTTGTACTACTTCTAAACACTTATTTTTCGACAAGTGCAGTGTTAAACGTCAGACATATCAATAACATTATGCTTTGTTGATATCATAGTCTATGAAGAAGTCTTAATTTCTATTTTACTAGCATGCAGTTTTTCAAATTTTAAGGTCTTATATTTTTGCCTTAAATATCCACGCTTAAAAATATTTTACATATATATGGTCCTTTTGGATCTTTTGACCCAGTGAGCTCACTATGTTACTGGAGTAATATCTTAAGAACTGAAGTCAAAGAGATCTGAGACTGGTCACTTTGACTTCACTGGTTTTCCTTCGGGAAATTGAGAAAAGTTCTTACTAGTTAGGGACAAGAGAACGATGAGAAATCAAGGGGAAGGGCGGATTTTTATCGAAGGTACTACAATTTGTTTTTGAAAAGTTGGGTTGAGACGCATTTTAATTTTCATACAATTTTGCCAACAGTTTTTCAACCGAAAAATTCGTTGAGTATTTTTATAACGCAAAATAGATACATATTTCGATTTTTTAAGTGAACTAGTTTTACAACAAATTGATTGATAGTTTTAAAGGAATGATAAAAAATATCTTTAAATCAGAGCAAATATTTTCCTTAAAATTAAAACGTCACATTGTCCCCCCCTCTCCCTTTAGTAAAGGAAAGAGGGGAAACTCTCTACCCTCCTCCCTCCCTCCCAGTTCCAGCGTCTTTGCTTTTACTCCAGTTATACACTGGCGGTTAAAAAAACTGCTTATAACAGACAAAAGCTCGGATGATTGCCAATATAGGACAAAAATCACTGAGATCCTTAAAAATTACGTATGTTGACCTAAATGCCGGAATCTCTTATTTTTCCACGTCCAAATGCATTGTCCCACGTCCGTGTGTAGTACAGTTGACTGAAATGAAGTTCTTCCCGAGCATTCGTTGCACATACATTCAAATATTACACCTGCATGGCCACTAGTGTCGGCTTATCCCAAAAATCATTTTAGTTTATTTATCCAATTTATGAGTCTTTGCATATTTGGGAAAACTCAACTTGAGCCTTCTTGCGACGAGCAGTGTTAAACAAGTGATTTCTTATTCTATTTTCAACGATTCATTCCAATCATTCTTTGCACTTTCTTTTTAATTTTAATGTTTGGATCTTGACCCGGACTCATTGTGTATTTTTCTTTTTCATATTTATGATCCTTTTTAGAACAATCTGTTTTGTATTCCTTCCAATAAGTGCATCATCTCGTTTCGCAAAGTGCAATAAGCCTTGCTTCAGTCCATAACAATATACCCCGACTACTACTCACTCGTGCTATAGAACACATTTTGCAATGTATTGTGTTCGATGCTGTCTTTGATAATTGATAACAGTGCGAGTATATTTACCTTTGGCACACTATGACACGTCACATTTTGCTGACACCATTTAATACTTGAATGGACAATGACTATAGTAAATGTGATGTAAGTGACGGGTCTGTAAAAGACAAATGATAAACCTGGGAACGAGTTTGGCGATTGTAGCTTTTGTGGACGTAGTCAAAGCGGATAATCAAACGCCCTGGTCATACTATGTTTGACACCTGAACTTTTAGTTCTACGGGTATAGATGCGCCATTTCTCACTTACTCTCCAGACAGACCGGTAGTGAAAATTAAAATTTAAGAATGCCTTCTCTAACACACAACTAAAACATCGGAGACATCGAAAAAAAATTAGATCACTGAAATATGGGCGTTTGCGTTGGCGTTTCAACTACGAGCGACGGCTTGAAATGATGATGTGCTTCGATGTGAATAGCCCTATTTGTTTATTTTTGGGTATTGAACTGCTCTGACAGTTGTTTTTGCCATGTTAAGAATTTAGAGAACGAGAAGATTTAAGATTAGATATGTTTAAAAGAGCATGAATATTCTACAATCTAGCCCACTCGTGACAGGTAATGTCGGTGCGCGGACGTTTGGCCGACAGACATTTAGCCGACAAACATTTGACCGACAAGATGTACGTTTGGCCGACAGGACATTTCACCGACAAGACATTTGGCCGACAAGACAATTCACCGACATTTCAATTATTTGAAGTCGTCTATATTATTTTAACATCTTGAAATAACATTTATTGTAACCTTCACGCATATTTACAGGTTATGTGCAATAGCACGTAAAGTCCAAAAAGCTGTCGGCGTTTAAGTCCAAATCACTCACAATCGCTTTGAGTCTTAAATTGAGTCATCCAATGAGTCATCATCACCCGTGAGCATTATTTTAGAAAATAAGCATGTCTTGTCGGTCAAACGTCTGTCGGTCTAGTGTCTTGTCTGCCAAATGGCTTGTCGGCTAAATGTCTTGTCGGCCTAATGTCCTGTCGGCTAAATGTCTGTCGGTGAAAGGTCCAGTTGGTCAAACGTCTGCGGATCTATAACCGAAGAACTAAAAGGTCCGGTGTTAGACCTATAGCCATGGCCGCAAAAACTGTATTAGCATAAAGATAAGTATATTTTATATATACACAACTGAAAAGTCTGATTTAAGAATCATGATCCTCGGAATCTTAGACACTAAGTGTGCATCGTTCCTTTTAAATTAACAGGATGGGTCTTTAGGATCAAACTACCTGAAAATTCAACAAGAAATTCGACGTTTTGATCGAATGGCCTTCGTCTGGGAGTTGTGTATATACGGATCATCCGTTTAGACAAAATGTCTGAGTAGTTGTCGTCTACTTCGAGAAATGCCGCTTTCGACACTTCGACTGAAACGAACTTGCGTACGTAGTTCGTCTTCAAGAATGATCCATCTTTGTGTGTAAATACGGTGTTGGTGTTAGACGAATCATCAGGAAAATCCGATGCTTGGGTACCCGTAATAAGAGTTTGTTCGGAGAAAAACCATAGATGGTATAGCAGTGGTGTAGAAGAGGTGGGGGGAAGCGCTAGGGGGCAGAGTCCCCCTTCCTCAAGTTATGGGTGGGGGTATTAACCCCCCTTCTTTTTTTACAATGCTTGAAAATATACAATTTTTCCATAGTTCTCGAAGCATCACTTATGACAATTTCAGGCAGGAATATAGTAAAGAACTGTTATCATGGGATGACGTCATCAATTCCTGAATGTTTTCACCCTTGGTAACATGCTCGTCTAGAGAGCCGCCCTAGTTATGAATTTAGTTCTACAGCACTGTGATATAGTTTGTTTCAGACAGTATAGATCGCGCTTTTCTAGCAAATGTGTCTTCGAATTAATGGACTTTGTCAACAATGAAAATCTTTTCTGTTGGAGTGTTGTCCACAAAATTGAATTTTTAACAAAACACAGGCATTTAAGAGAAGGAACTTGAATGTCACTTCTAGTGACACTATTTCTTACACTGATGTATTTTTTTCTAAGAATTTTATTTTATGAACAAATTGGAAATATAAAGTATGTACAAAGTATGCTTGAAAATGAAATGTCATGGTAACTTTATAGTTAATAGTTCTATTGCCTTAGACTATTACAATATAGAATGTTTTAATTATTGAACAGTTCAACGTCCTTCAGTTAACCTTTAGGCTATGGTTAAGTTTAACAAGTCCTCCAAAACAAGTTTTGTACAACTTTTGAACACTTATTCTTCAACAAATGTTAACGCCAGCCATATATCAATAATATTATGTTTTGTTGATATATCATTCTTGAATAGTATTACTTAAAACATCTATAGCCTATGAAGGAGTCTCTATTTTTATTCGCATGGAGTTTTTCAAACTTTAAAGCTTTATATTTTTGCCTTAAATATTCATGCTTAAAAATATTTTAGATATATATGGGTTTTTATAATTTTTTGATCCAGTGAGCTCAATATGTTACTGGAGCAATATCTTAAGAAATTAATATAAAGCAAAAGAGATCTGAAATTGGATGTCACTTTAGCTTCACTTTTCCTTTGGGAAATTGAGTAAAGATCTTAGTTAGGGACAGCGGAAAGATGAGAAAGCAAAGTGTGGGGGCAGATTTTTGTCGAAGTGTGCATGTATTTTTGCAAACGTTTTCGAAAAGATGAGATGGTATGTTTTTCATTTTTCATGCACTTTTGCCTACAGTTTTTTTTTCAGTTTTTTCGATCTTTTTATGAGGTATAGTTTTACCAAAAAACTTATTGATAGTTTCAAACAGGAATGATAAAGAATCTTTAAATTATAACACTGAAACATTTTCTTAAAAATTAACACTTCCGGTGTCCCTGCTTTTACTCCAGTTATACACTGGTGGTCAAAACAACTGCTTATGACAGACAGAAGCTTGAATGATTGCACAATAAAGGATAAAAATCATCCACATCCTTTAAAAATTACTTATGTTGACCTAAATGCTGGACTGTCGTATTTTAGCACGTCCAAATACATTGTCCCGCGTTCATGTGTAGTACAGTTGACTGAAATGATGCGATAGAAGTGCTTCCCGAACATTCGTTGCGGCTTATTATCCAATTGATCAATCTTTGTTTGTTTGGCAAAACTCAAGGTGAGCCTTCTTGTGGCGAGCAGTGTTAAAGAAGAACTTTTGACACCATTTTCAAATATTCACTCCTGTCACTTTCAGTTGAGATTCTTTCTTAATATTAAAGTTTGGATCTTGACACAGGCTCATCATATATTTTCTTATATCGTTTTTAGGACAATTAATTCCTTTACAATAAGCTCGTCGTCTCGCTTAGAACTTTCCTCACTATTTGCATGTACATTCGCTGAAAATATCGACTGTTCCAAACTCAATCTTCTCACATTGTTCAGTTGATCTGTCCTTATTGGCAATGAGGAGAAACTCAAGGCGAACCTTCATGGGATCAGCAATGTTAAAGAAGTAATTTTATCTTGATTTTCAACGATTCAATTCAATTATCTTAGGGCCACCTCAATTTTGAAGTGTGGCTCATCGTGTTTTGTCTTTCTTAAATCCTATTTTAGAACAGTCTGTTTGCATTTCTCTACAATAAGCTCGTCTTCTTTTTTGTTGTTTAGATTTTTCCACATTGTCCACTTTCTTATCAGTCTATTTTTCATTAGTTTCATTATTTTTATTTCGATTTAATCTTCTTCACCAATTGTCCAACAATCATTGTAGCTTAATATTGTCCACTCTGTTTGCAATGAGGCAAAACTCAAGGCGACGTTTTGTGTATGGAACTTTATGAACCAAATGTCTTCATTTGTTACAATTCCATCCAATCTTCCAGTTTTTAGCCTCTTTGTCAATTAACTATTGTAAACAACGTATTTTAGCCACAATCATAGAATAGATATTCTTTGATTCTCACTAGTTTATTTTGATTCCCTCTTTGAACAATCTTCTCTATTTTCCTTTACAATGAGCCTGCCTTTTCTTCATTCGTCCGAGGATCGCTACGAGAGCAACGGTGAATGCCAGTGGACCTACTGAAATAACGTGTTCTGACATTCAGGTCAACATAAGTATTTCATTCAGGCTGTAAGTCATTCGGCAACCCTATATTGTGCAAAATTCTAGCTTGACTGTTTGAGCAGTTCTTTTCGACTGCCAGTGCATTTATATCAAGCTCACTGCTTCACCCAATGGCACGGCTTCATTTTCCCGCCAAAGTTGCGTTAAGTCAAACATAGATATTTTATGCTTATAAATATGACAAGTAGAATTGCCCATATCATAACAGCGCTAAATGGACGGTTAAGTTAAACTCCTTAACACAGTTCGTCAACATTAGTGTTGCTTTCTTACTAGTTAAAATAGTTTGTGATATGTTTTCAGTCTCTTCACATATCTATATAAATATTTTGCCAATTTTTTTTCTTAAAATCCATCTTGCATTTGTTGAAATAATAGACTTCGAATGTTTGTTCGGAAGTTCGGAAAGTTCATTTCCGAAGCCGAAATAGTCGGCCCTTTGCGTAAATGGTAAAATATGTAAAAATAACGAGTGACTGGAAAAGTAGTGGGATTCCGACAATGGCACATTCCGATCACTGGATAGTGACTGGATGGCGCTATTATTGTGTTGTGCCGTACTGGTTTCGAAAAATGACAGGTGTTTACGATGTTTTTTCTCAATATCGAGTTATTTCGTTGGCCAGTTCAGATCTGACAAGGCAACTCTGAACAGTCTTAACTTTCAAACAAGCATTCGAAGTTGGTTTTTAAAAGCAAGTTAAAACCCATTGAACTCTAAGAAAAATGGAACGATAACTTTCCCGCCATATTTGAAGCCACTCATACTGGTAGTACGTAAGTTGTGGGAAAATATCACACGGAAAAACTTATTTTTTACGTTTTTGAGTAGTTAAAGCATGGATTAAATCAATATTGTAAACAAACAAGTTTATACCACCGTCAAAATAATTGTTTCGCAGTTGAAGATCAAAGTTTGCTTCGGCAAACTTTTGCTATAGTTTTTCAAATTGCAAAAAATATTACTCCACTTTTTTTTTCTATATAAGTAGATTTTTAGAATGAAATTCTTCGGATGAAATTATATATTTACTTACGGCTTCAGTGCTGGTCAGCGCTCCAGTATATACGTAGAGTTCAATGGTTGAAAACTGAAAGTATAAGTATCAAATAAAATTTTGTTCTTCTATATTTAAGGATTCAAATTTTCACATGCTATTGCTTCATTTGTAACTTGTCAGTTTTCGATAATGACTAACAACTTTGCAAGTGTCTTCTTTCACGGATTACTTACTGACTTCGTTGACCTCCAATTGTTAACATCCGTCTGGTTCGACCAGCGCTTGATAGATCTCTTAAGTTCTGTGGTTAATATGTCCAATCCTGGAACGGTGGCTGCACCCACGATCCTCACAAATAAAGTTTCCCTCTGGTGATGGCGACGACGGTTTCTTTACACGCGCGCTGATGCTGCTTCGGGTCATTTTGGTTGTCCCAACCTTCTTCATAGTTTTGTACGGCAGATTTTGCGCCATTCAGATCACCTCGTTTCTATTGTTTCCCACTCTTTAATATTTATACTGCAGGCTTTGAGAGTTGATTTAAGCACATCATTACTTCTCTCGTACTGTCCTCCTTCTGTTCTACATTCAACAAGTTCTCCGTGTATAAATGTAAATCATGATAGTGAAAGTGCTTGTATCAAATGTTTTTCTATGTGTTTTCATAAGTTGTTATATTTAATGCTTCACCCGTAAGAAAAAGTGACTGTAATATGTGTGCAGATTTTATATTGTATACTTGATTGAGATGCTGTCAGAAAATGCTGCCTACATCTGAACTGTTTGTTTTTCGGTACTTTCTTTTTGTAAATAGATTTTACCTCGTTTTGTCCTTAAGTTTTATTTCCAGTAAATCCACAAATTTCAGTGATTTTCTGCCGGAAATTTTGCCGGAAATTTTGTCATGAAATTGGCTAATATCTTTTTGCAAAGTGTTAGCATGCAACTTACATGAAAATCGTGAAAGCAATTTTTAGTCCATTGTTTGGTAAATCGTTTCGAGGATCTGAATTATTGGGCAACTTTCCACGAGGATTAGGGTTAGGATTGAGATTAAGATAGGTGTTTGGGTTAGGATTAAAGCTAGGATTGAGGTTGGGGTTGGAATTGGGATTAAGGTTAGGATTGAGATTAGGATTAAGGTTAGGATTGGGATTAAGATTAAGGTTAGGATTGAGGTTGGGATTGGAATTAGGGTTGCAATTGGGATTAGGATTAAGGTTGGGATTGAGATTAGGTTAAGGATTAGGATTGGAATTGGGATATGATTTCAATCCAGATCTCGTGATATCACTAAACTGCGGTTTCTGCGTATTTTGAAATTCAAAACCTGTTTCGGAGCAGAGGTTTTGGTGAGTCCTTGAAAGATTTGAGATCTGTTCACCGCCGATCGGGGATTTGCCATTTGGTGTCCATTTTCCATCTGATGGTACGTTGGTAACACGGAAGAGGAGTGGTACTAGTTGCAATTAATAGTTCATTTTTAAATTAAAACTACTCAATATCTCGTGCAATGTTCTTTCCAAGTTTTTTCACGGACTTGTTCCTTCCATTACTAAATATTTACAAAATTTCAACTAGTTTTATAGAAACACATAAAGAAATACGCGATTAAGTACAGCCAACTGGATTTCGTTTCTGTTGCCTGTTTCAGTTCCTTTGGCTTTGCCGCCAACAAATTAACTATTAAATATCATTGTACGCGCTACGCTACGGTTTACATGATGAGGATGTATCGAAAAAACGTATAACAGATTATCTGATTATGCATCGATTCATACTTTGTTGTCACCATCTTTATTCTCTATTTTTTCCCTTTCCATTGGAAAGTGCCTTTATATTGTTGAAATATCGCGTGCCGTCTTTTAGGTGTGTTAATCCTACATTGTACATAGAGAGATTGGTAATACCATTAACTTTTGGAGACTTTGGTGAAATGACAGCAGTGTAGATATGTCTTCTGTTCCGAGTTTCAACCAATTATCCCTGAAGAGAGTTATTAATTAAGTCATTGCAGATGTTCTGTTTGTTTTGGTCATTCTGGTATTAAAAGTCCAGTGGTACTGTCGCTGTTATAGACGTTTTTATGAATGTATTTGAAATATTTCTTCGCTCTTTGAGGTATCTTTAGACTTTACCGACGATTGGATGTTATAGCTTACCAGAAGCTACTGTGTGTTGCTCTGTCACGTTGAGGTCTTGAGAAATTGGAAGTTCAAAAATGCCGACTGCATGTGATAGACGTTCATTGTGAATTCCGAACGGCAGCCATCCTAGTTTATAAAAGTATGTTGGACATGTTCACGAGGGATCCACTACAGATTGAAGCTGAATGCGTTCCTTCGGAGTAACTCCTCCGCACTTAATGTACTTCCACGAATGACAGATTACAGGTATCGCAACTTATCGCTCTGTGTTACAAACCGAGCATTTCTTGGTCGAAACAGACGAGTACTATTTATGATTAGCAGTCTTTGGAATGTCTCAGACTTGTTATTATGGTTTTATATATAGTCGGTAAACTCCGGTAAACAAAAGTAGCTGTTTGGGTTTCGTCGAGTTAAGTTCTCAAAACAGTTATGGTTTAAAGTTTTTGAGTGTCTCTGAAGCGGACATTTTAACACTGGACAGTCTTCAGTGAGAAATTCTGTAGGTCTTGACGTTGATTCTCATCGTTAATTTGATGCTATGTATGCTAAACAGAAGCCGTTTGTTGCGTCAGGTTAAGTTTTAAGACGATGTTTAAAAGTCATTTGTACTGGATGTTGTCCTTGATCTTGTCCTTATTGACTACGATCGCTGTTCGTATTTCCCTCAAACAGAGTGAACTCAGAAAAGAACTATTTCAATATTTCTAAAATACTTCTTTAATTCATGTATCTTTTCTGTTCATTTGCTTCAGTAACAAAACCCCGCGCGGTAAAACAACTTTCTTACTGCATTTCATCTATATATAAATAATGTTTTCCATGGAGAAATCCGGACATCCAAATTCTTACCAATTTGCTGCCTGTATTTTTGCTTCTCTTGAATTGATGACAAGATGTTAATCGCACTAGCATTTACACGTTAAAGCCTTTCAAAAACTTGAAATAATGTAAATTAAATAACTTGATTTGTTGCTCTGGGAACCAACAAAAAGGCACCTACATAGACAATCTTGGTGGGGACGCTAATTTGGATGATGTTAAAGAAAGGTTTTTGGTGTAATATAATTATCTTGAACGGGAATTTTTTCTAGTATTGATCTAATAACGGCTGTACATCGAAATTAACAAGTCTTTGAGACTTCTTTTATTGTTTGACCATACAATAACAAATACAATAACAACACAAACACAACAACGTCTGAATCATTTCGACAAAACAATCAAAACAATTTTCATATTAACTCAGGCAAACGAGAATAGAGGTTTTTAGAATTCGCAATGAAGTTTAACAAGACAAATGTCGCCTGATGTTTGTGGCAAGGCAAAAATATTGCCACTTCGGCAGATTGAACCTTCTTTATAATAATCTGGATAGCCGTTGTGGTGGAAGCGAAAAAACGTCTACTATCCCCGAGAAAATATACAGTTATATGATGGTCAGTTATTAAACACATAAGCTTCTCGCGTATTATTTCGGCATCTATTATATTAGTAAACGCATACGGCGTTTCGCTAAGTGAAATGGGTTGACACGTATCTATTTTTATCAGAAATATATGTGGAGAAGTTTGTTCTCTTGCGGCAACGTAAATAATACCATATTTTTGGTCACTAGATATAGAACAATAATAGAAATCTCCTATATCTTTCAATGAAAATTCCTTCCATTTGACGGAGTAACATTTTGTGGAAGTGTTACCACTGATCTTCCAAATTTCAACGTGAACTTTATCAGCAGCCAGTATTGATAACCCATCGTGAGTCACTGCGAACTTCTCCATGGTGTACAGCTCAGGGATAGATATTTCATTCTCTTCTGCGAAACAGCGAACTTTTATCGTGGAATCATTTGTACACCTATAGATAAAGGCTTTCGAAGAAAAAGCTAAAGGCGTCGCCTTATCGGTCGCCAACGTTATCGCTTCGGCTTCTACGTTTAAACCTTGATTGACGCGATACCTTGATAGCATTAGTTCGCTTCCGATATAGTGAAAAATCAATATGTCGTCGGACCAAAAACAACAAATTGCTTGTTTGCAATCATTAGACAAATTTTGGACAACTTTACAAGAATCTATATCCCAAATGTGAATCCTACCATCATCTGCACAACTCACAAGACGCGAGCCATCAGGGGAAAACGCACACGCAGTAACATGGATATTGGGCGTGAGATGTAAAGGGTTTAACTTCTCGAACCATAAAGGCGCATAATTGTTTAAGATCTTCTTTGCGATATCTTTATCTTCATCACTGAAAATCTCACTGGGACCTTCATTTAACATGTTTTGCATCATAAAATATGCTCCTCCACCAAAGTCTCTATTATACCAACAAATTTTCCTTCCAATTGCCGCCAAGGGATTATCATTACTCATAGAGCGAGGAAAATCTTTCCACAGTTCTGATTTGCGCAAAATATAGTAGGCCTCCCCACTTCTCAACGAATCATAATATAGGGCAACATCCACCAGCCATTCATAATCTACGCTCGTTGACCAGCTGCTTTGTGCTGAAGCTAGAGGAAGATGATTGAATCCATTGTCAAGGGCATATTTCATGACTTTACTTTTTACCAACTCATCAATGATTGAGACATCCTTCTGTTTAACAACATTTTTTTTAATTTCTTCAAATCTTTCTTTCGATAATTTCCACAACAATTCATCTCCATGTTCACAATCAACTGTGTACTCGTGTGTCTTATCGCCGGTCAATTTAAGCCAGTCAACTACTGATTTGTGAAATACGGTAACTAAATCATCATTGACGAACAACAAAGTAGAGACATTTTCGTTAACTTTACCAATGATATCTTTCATTCTTGTTCGATCTAATCCTAATTCGGTAATGAACGATAGTGGAATCGGCCCATGAGCGGCAGCTATAATATCGAGCAAATGAAATATGTCATATTCTTTACTTACTGCTTCGAGTTCCTTCCTAAGGCGAGAAAAATAATCATGGTAAACATAACTTATTCCTCGAGGAAGTTGACTCGTTATTTCTTTCTTCGTTATCTTGGGCTTGCAGTTTTGTAGGTGCTCTTGAAGATAAAACGCAAAAAGAAATGAGCCCTCGCACTCTTTTGCTACATGGGAAATAATTATTTTCCTTTTAGATAGAACAGGAAGACATGATGTAAGATACCGTTTGATGTCGTTTTCATTATTTCTATTTTTGGGTTGAATCTCCATATATTCTAACGAACTTAACTTTTTCTTGACATTTATTTCAGGTCGACTTGTCACCAACACCTTCAACCAAAATGGAAGCGTTGAAAACTCTTTTGCCAACACATCAAGTAACTCGGTTCTTTCGTCACTTTGGCATTCATCCAATCCATCAATCACCACAAGCATTGGCTTGTTTTCTGGCAGCTGCGATAGCGGCTCCTTCAGGTAAACCTGGAAAGCATCGTGAAGGTTTTCCACTTTATTTCCTCTCTTTAGCTGTTCAAGTAGTTTTGTCTCGAATCCTTCGACAGAGTCACATAACTGACTTGCCAACGATTCTATCATCTTCAACGGATTACGGTAGTTGGAGTAGTTAAACTTGCAAAAGTGATAAGCTGCCAAAGACTTCTTCTCTCGGTATATACAGATAGTTTTTGCGGCCAAGACAGTTTTACCAACACCGGGTCCAGCCGTCAATACAAACACTTTTGATTTCCTTTTTGAAAACCAACTCTCAACCTTCCTAAATAACCACTCCCTTGTACCTGGATGGAATGATTCTATTGAATTCTCTATTTCGCCGTCAAAGTTGAATTTACAAAGCTTTTGGATTAGTAGGTTTTCTTCAAGGTCCGGTTGGCTAGACGATTCTGACTGCTTTTTAACGATCTCTTCGATCTCTTTAGTCTGCACAGCTATCGATTCTTTAATTCCTCTACTTTCATTAGTTATTGATTTCTGTAGTTCTCGTGTACTTTCGGGTATCGACTCTTTTATTTCATCGCTTGTCTTGAGTATTTTTGTTGCCGAAACTTTGATTTCATCTAATATTTCATGCAATTTATCATCTTGTAATTCCCAGTCTTTTAAAACCTCAATATAATTTTCCTCTTCAGGGCTTAAGGGGCATGTTCTCAAATGGTCAGTTTCGGTCTTCGAAATTCCAAGATCATTCAACATCTGGGAAATTTTTGGCCATAAATCAGCAAGCTGACTGTCGCTCACTCCAGTTGTAGTAACATGAGCAAAGATCTTGTTTCTATAAAGCTTTATTCGTAATAGGTTGGCTTCTAGACTTCTGTCAGTGTCAGGTGGCATGGTAGACCATCCTGTTGCTGGGGATTTCAAGCCGCAAATATTCCGTAAAAGAACCGAAAGTAAAGTGATATCAAAATTTTTTGAGTCTGGATTGCCGCATGCGGGATATAAAAGTTCCCATTGATTATTATTGATAATTTTATACCTAAGTTTTTGAAGTAAAGCTTGGTTTGCGTTGAGAACTGTTGGTAATGTAGAGAGAGGATGATACTTATCGAAAGTTTGTCTGAGTGCTTCTGTTCCTTTGTTCACCAACAGTCGAGACAGCCTTGTGCCATTTGCTTCATCGTTGAGGTTTGTGCCAGCCATGATTTCTGCAAGCAGATTGTATTTTATTGAGACATGCAAATCTAGAATCTTTGCAAAAGTTAAAGAGTTCATGCGACAAATTGTAAACGAAAACAGGTGAAACGAGTTTCAGTATCATTGCATGTGCCATGAATATAAAGAATAGCCAGCAAAGGTGGATAGTTAGGATGTATTTGTTGTTCGCTACTGCTGTGAACTACAATTGTTATGTTGCGAGTACACACGTAAAAATTTCACATCTTGTCAACAAGATGTGTTCGGAACAGACTTGTAGCAAGCTTGTCAACAAGTTGTAACAATGTTGTCATTTCATCAAGTTCCTACAGGGTTGTCACTCACAACTTGTTAACAAGTTGTTGAATTGCAGGAGGATAACAAGTCGTTGGGACAACTTGTAACAAGTCTGTTGAGTCAACAACCTTGTAGCAAGTTGTCAACAAGCCGTTGACAACTTGTCAACAAGCTGGGAACAAGCAGTGCGAACACATCCTGATAACAAATTCTGTCTGCTGCAGGTTTGTTACAACTTGTGCGTTTTTACGTGTGTAGTTGTCAGTGATGTCGCCACGGGTGGTAAAAAGAAATTATTGCAAGTAGCTTTTGACTTCTTTTTAAAAACAGTAGTTCTAGTTGTAACGAACTGTATTCTTTTCAGAAGCCAAAGTTGATTTCACTTCTAAATTTTGTCATCAGTTAAAGTATTTTGTCATCGTTCCAAGGACCTTTTCCCTTTTTGTCATTTGGAAGGCGGGAAAAGATCAAATGTCAAAACGGGAAAAGGTCCAGGGATTCTCCCCCTGTCAGCTTCATGATATATTTACTTACCAGTGAAATAAAGGAAATCGTTTGCAAGATCTATTATTTATTATCAGTAACGAACTACATTTCTCGCCAATGAAAGTTTTCCCCATGCATTTATCCACCTTTAAGGGGAAAGGTACGCTCAGACTCCAGCCATTTGGGTTCTCGGCGGGACTATGCCACAAGTTTATATATAGAATAAAAGCCGAGTGGGAGGGCTTTCATTGAAATTCAAAACCTATAAACCTATCACACCCATTTTCTATTTTTCTCAAGAGGTTTTGGAAATTGTTGTGTTTAGTTATCTTACAAAGCACGGAATAATTTGGTAACAAGCTATTCACTTAGTTATGTCGTATAATAGAAGAACGGTATTTTGTTACAAAAGCGCTCAACCATAACTTTATTGAATTTATATCAAAGAAAGCATTTTGTGCATGGGAATGCCATGGACCGATGGGAAGTTAAAGATCTTCATTAAATGAATATATGGAAATGACTGCAGACTGGCAGTCGAAAACTTGAAGTTTTACTAAATATTTAAAATCAGAGGACGTCTAAAAACTTGTTATGAATAATCCTGGTTATGGGTCCAACACCTTTAAGCAAATGTTGTTTATTGATGATGAAAAATTGCCCGTTGATTTGGGCTAGTGCTTTGAGCTTTCTCTTTGCCCAAAATCTACCCAGGATACGGTAATATTATACAACCTAGTTCCAGCGTATTAAAGAAGTATATAAAGCAAAGAAATGTACATATAGTTCGAACGTCAAGCGCTAGAATCAATTATATGGCAGTGAGTAAGATTTAAGCAACGTTAGTAGTAATATTCAACACTATAAGTCTTTAAGTCACCTTCTTAAAAAAAAACCATCGTCACCTTCCAAAATTATTACGCAACATTGTGACGTATAAATTCAAACACTTACGCACACCTTCTAAAATTATTACGCAACATTATTACGCAACATTTTCCACATCGCCTTCCACAAAATTATTACGCAACACTTAGGTGTGAAAATAAAATATCTTGTATATTATAAAAGGAAACATATTAAAATACCATGTAAAAATTTGTACCTATTTTAGGTACAAATTTACACATTCTTTTCTTAACTTAGTACCCATAAGGTATCGTATCAAAATCATCTAAGACTACTCGCTTGTTGTAATCCAACGAGAAGGTCTTCTTTTGGAACTTATTAACTACCGTCTTGTTTTTGGGATTTCTTACGATGGCATTTTTTTCCGTTATGATCTTATCTAACTCTCCGGTTACTATGTTGACCATACTTTCTTGGTTAATAAGTTCACTGTTCTTATGGTTTAATGTGAACCCTTTAACCTTACATACTTTGTCACCATCAGAAGTCTCGTAAGCGTAAGACTTAGGACCTGTCGCAACCCACTTGGTTATGTAACCACCACTTAACTCGTCTTCTAATTCCCCAAGCATGTCGCCAGTTATGGTTTTGTTACCACCAGGTCTCTCTATGTACCAAACACTATCTGTATCGTAACCTAACACTTGGTCTCCTAATGTGTCTAACACATCGTATAACATCAGCCTTGCATGACTAGTTGTAAAACTAGCTACGAAAATATTTATGTTATTATGGTTATCAACGAACTGATCTTTAAGAGTGTAAGTAATTTGAGCCAATCCGTTGTCAAAAATTTCGATGTTATCGACATCTAATGTGTCGTCCATAACGACTTCAAAATACCTGTCGACATCTAAAATGTACTCGGTTTGGGACATGTTAATTCGCTGACCAAACTTACCCCACAAGCTGTTTAAACACAACTTAGCGATGGCTCTCATACCTGGATTAAACTTGATCTCGCCAATGTCTATGTCTAAAATCTTTTTAACTTTCGCACGAAAATCATCCAACGACTCGTACTCGGTTCCCGGCCCAACTTTTGGTGGCTTAGAAGACTCGATCTTAATTTTTAAAAACTTTTTGACATAACTTTTAAACAAGTCCTCGGTTGTGTTTTTGAAGTGCCACGCTTCGTAAATCTCAACAATCTTGTAACCCTTCTCGAGTGCCTTGTTAAACTCGTTCGTACACCAAGTACCAACGAAACTTCGCTCTTCTGATGTGTGCTCGCATTTGGTTTGTTGCTGTGTTGAAGAACACTCTCTACACAACGGGAACAACAACTTCTCAGAATTACCACACATTGTTTTGACTGGCAGCACAGGATGATACAAATTTCTCGGTGGTTCTACTTTGCACTTGATGTAACCAAACCAGTTATTGTCAAACACCTCTGGTCTGAAAATTTTCTCGGCGTGACCAACCTGGTACTTTTTGAAAAATTGTACGCTTGGATATAAACTCTGGAAGTCGTCGTACAAACCTTTTTCGTTGTCTTTGAACTCGTATTTAAGCTTGGTGACATTTGTACGACCACCAAAGAATGCATCTCTTGGGTCTAAGGGTTCTATGACCTCAAATGTTGACTTCTCGCACCATTTCTTAAACTCAGTGTCTTGAGAAAGACCACACTCGTAAATCTCAACGAGGTTGTAACCCAAGTCTCTGATCTTTTGGTTCTTGGAAAGCGTTCTTGCATGTAGTTCTGTCATATCTAACTGGTTGTTAACATTTACAAGATCTCTTTTTGTGGTGTAACACTCAGTGCAACCGTGCCAGTAACAACCTTGAAACTCGTACACAGTGTTAGTTGTCTCGCAAAAACCATCTACATTACCGACATCCAAAATCTTATGCTCGCCACCATTTAGAGCGTGTTGTATCTTAAGTTGTTTGGTTTCACTTATGTACTCCAACCACTTGATGCTAGCCTTACTATAATTCTCAGACTTTTTAATGTCTCGAAAAACCGCTATCTCTTTCCACGACATATGGTCACATCGATACACAGCCATACAAACACTCGCTATCGTGATGTATTGTAAGGGATCAATGTTACTTAGCGTTATGAAGTCCTCTCTGAACTTCATCATGGACCTTCTCAAAATATCAACATCACTTCTACAATAATCTTTAAGTTCTTTCGCAAAGTCAAACACAAAGTTTTCGGCAATCCTATCTTCGTACCACTCCATAAATTCTTTTTGTCCTTCTACGCTCATAGTATCCGGACCATAGTTTTCTACAGACGGCATGGGACCTATGTAATTTTGGTTCTCGGGTGTGTTGAAAAAATGTGGGAAGTAACCCTTCTTAAGTTCATCTAAACCAAATGTTTTTGGGAACTTGGATAACTTATCAGGCACAAAGTTTACGCTGTCTATGAACCTTAAACCGTAAACACTTAAGTACATAATCTTTGTACCCGCATAAATACACTTATTTGGTTTTTTACCAAGAGTAACTACAAAATATTTTAAGATAAATTGTAAGTCAAAGGCCTTCGCGTTATGTGCAATGAAAGTGTAACCTTTGTATTCTTTTTGAATTATAAAATCACAAAAATCTTTGATGTTGTAAAAAGTATGCTCGGTACCATCGAAGTCCCATAAGTGTGCGTAATCAACTATGTGTTCCCCTGTGTCTTGCGATGTCTCGAAGTCGAAAAACATATACTTCTCGGTATATGTCTTACAACTATAACACCAGTCTTTACGTTTAAGACCTGACTCTTTACATATCATCTCGGTCTCGCTAGCACACATCTCGCTAACACATATTTCACGAGTGCATAACCCACCTTTAACCGGCTTACGCGTCATGTAACACTTGTGTTGTGACAGGTCACAGTATTTGTCACAGTTATCGCACATAGAGTAACCGCAGATATGGTTTTTAATACGGTTAGGTGACCAAGTAACTTTACACATTTTACATTTGTGTTTTTCACCGCACAGAGTTTTGGTTTCATCCTTCTTTTTACTTCTGTTTCGAAGATGTTCGTCAAAACACTCTTGTCCAAAGAACACTCTGTCACAGTCGTCACATGTTATGTTGGATTCTTTTTTTTCTTTACACCCTGCATAAGACTTAAAACATTGTGTACACTTAGTCGGACACCTATGTTTGTCTGGCTTAGTGTAACTTTTTTGACATTCATGACAGAAGTATGGTTTACCTAAAAATCCAGTCATGCTTGTGATAACATCAAAATGCTCACCTGTTTTTAGCAAGTAGATCATATTAGTTTGTGTCTCGTTAACACTTGGTCCCGCTGTATGAAGTATTCTGTTAAACATATCACCATCTATCACTGTAATTCTTAAATTAAGATACTCTGCAAATGTTGTGACATCGTCTAAAGTACACCCGAAACCGGTAATCTCAACATCGGTCAAGTCGCTAAGTTTAAAAGCTTCCTCGGTTTGAAGTTTACGAGACTTATTAAAACCATTTTTAAGTTGGGTATTAGTCCACTTGTGCGGTTCTAAATTAGCCTTTGCGGTAACGATAGCTCGTTGTAAACACAGTGTGTCTGTGTTAACTATTCTGATCACTGACTTTTTACTACCTAAGTTGTTACGAGTAACTGGAAGGTATCCTGAACCACGAGGAATTTTTACGCTATGAACATCGATCTCGAGTTCGTCCAATGGGACATTCTTGTAATCTATAAAGTTTATGAGATCTTTCATGAACCCTGGTGTGATGATACCACCAGAAGGTATCTTCACAAGCTTTGTGCTTATGGGTTTATACCACTCAAAGTGGTTAGCTATCAGCCTGATCTTATCACCAGGTTTTAAGTTTTTCTCTTGGATTACCTTGTTTAAAGCACCCATGAAGACATCGACAGGGTCAACATAACCGTGAATTTTAAGATTGTACTTTACAAAATATGATCTGAATTTTTTACTTGTTGTTTCTCTGATCTTAATTAGTTCAAATAATGGTTGAAGATATGATGGTTCTTGCACACTCACATCTCGCGTCTTGTTATATGTCTCTTTTCTAAACTCTCTTTCCCAAGTGTCCATCATCTTTTTTGAGTCTATGCGAAGTTTAGACTCTTTGAATATTTGAGTCAGCTTGCGTTCAAGTTTTTTACGAACAGCTTTGATCTTTTTACCCTTACCAAACCATAACCTAGCTTCGTCGTTGACAAACTTTTGTCGTGCTTCTTCTTTTGTGATCTCGCGAGACCACTTAGATGCTTCCTTGGCAGCTGTTTTTTCGACTTGACGAGCTGCTTGTTTGGTTTGTTTCTCAGCTTGTTTTTGAACACGAGCTTGTCTAGCAATAAGTCTTTTTGCTTCGGCTTTTCGTGAGTACATAGGTACATTTGAGCTATCGTTCATTTATTATTTTTGTTATATATATATATATATATAATAAAGTAAGTGGTACAATAACATCTGTACTCTTAGTTTTTCTTTCTTAAACTCATATTTTATATCCTAAGGTTTTTACACTTATTGTCATCTAAGGCATTTGTCGTCATTTTCGTAACTCACGAGAGTTACGAAATTGAGTCTCTTTTGTATCCAAGTCGAATAAAAATTTAAAAATGGAAATAGTTAAGTGCCCACAAATATTTGGTGAAATTTTAAACAACTTAAAGGTTGTAAAACATGAGGAAGAGTTTTGGTTTGCCGCCGTAGATGTTGGAAAGTTTGGGTCAGAAAAAAACCCACGAAGGTCTGTACTACGACTTGTTCGTGAAAAATACTTAAAAAGGTATCATGAGTTTTTTAAGTCGGACCGGTCGGACCTCAGCGAAGAAGGGGGTACCGCTGCGGTACCCCCCTTCTTAGATCTTAAAGATAAGCTTTTCGTAAGTGAAAGAGGTCTCTTGGAGTACGCTACAAGAGTTAATAACCATTTGTTAGTAGAATTTCAAGATTGGGTCTTAGATGTTTTGATGAAAGAACTTAAGAGACCAGAAAGAATATTATCTTTAACTTATACAAACTCCTTAGATGAGTTTTTACCTGACGAACTTGTCGAAGGTATAAGAAATAGTAACCCCTGTAAATGTAAAGGTATCTGTAAGTGTGAAATTAACGAGCGAAAAAAATTAGCTTATAAACTAGATGAAAAGCGGGACCTCGTTAAAGATCCGAACCACAAAAAAAAAGGTGTGATAGCATGGGTAACACGAAAGGCAAATATTAAATTAAAAGAAGAAATGTATGTAAAAATACAAGATGACTTACAAAATGTAATGGATGATAATCTTAAGTTAATGGATGATAATCGTAATTTAATGGATGAGTTGACTAATTTACAAACTGAAAATGCACGCGTAAGCGCCGCGCAAGCCTTGTATTTAAAAAGATGTTGTTATAAATTTAATAATTTATATTTCATTTTTTTTCATAACTTACGAAAGTTATGAAAATTTTAAACCGTCTCGCTCGTAATTTACAATGCCACAGCTAACAGCCAACCAGCGCCTAATCCAGATAGTCCAACCGCGACATGTTGATACTCGTTCATTTCTTTTGATGGTTTGTAATAATCAGACAAAACAGGCTCTTTTTTAAACACCTTACCGTGATGTGTTATTTTTTGTAGTTCTGCCAATGACGCGTTAACAGAGTTCATATCGCTATTTGCGTCTAAAAGTTCTCGTCGCATAGCTGTGATCTTGTCTTTCTTAGCAGCTTGGTTCTCGTACCACTTGTTCTTTGACGACATTAATTGTTCCATGGCAAGGTTATGTCTTTTAATCTCTGACTGATAACCCTTGTGATCTAAAAGTCTAAATAAGTAACCGGCACCTGTAAACGCTACCGCGTTAAAGAGACCAGATAACGCAATTGTTGTTGCCATTTTTATTTCTTTGGTATCGTATTCGTTAAATCTTTCATTTCGTCATATTTTTGATCATTTAAACGTCTAGAAATATAACAAGCACCTATTATTGTTGTTGCATATAACACTGATACGATGATTATGCTTGATAATGTGATGTCACCCATTTTTATTCCTTGAATGGGTTCTCAGGTAGCATCTTCTTTGCTTGTAACACTTTAATAATACTCGTACTGATACCAAACGCAGCCGCAAGTTTCAAGAGCCCTTCCATCGTGCTTGGGATACTCAATGAATCTTTCATTAATTTTTTACTAGCAAATGAGACTGCGACAGCGCCAGCCACAATTAATAGCGAGTCGAATAACTCTTTTGGTAAATCTTTAAAAACACCAGCCATTTAATTTATTATGTATGTGTATGATTACATGTAGTGTATAAATAAATGCACAAAGTTAACGAACTTTTACCTACTTATGAGAAGATTACTTACTCTCAAATTCGTGGTCCTAAAAAACAAAACATCTTTACGCTAACACCCACAGAGATAACAGAGAACCAATCACTTTACATCAACATTCCGAAGTTGTACGAGAATGTTTGTCTGGTTCCAGGCTCGTTATACATCGTGGGTTCGTTTAAAAGTAAGAACACCAAGTCGTGGTTCTTAAACAACCTAGCTAGTCTTTTACAGAAACAGTTAGAGATAACGGTCGATGGTCAGGTTGTGTATGACAACCTAGGTGAGTCTCATTACGAAGTGTACAAAGCACTTTGGAAAACCAAAGAGCAAAGAAAGAATCTGGTATGTCAAGGACTGACAAACGAGAACACTCGTAAAATTATGAGCGGTGATGACTCTGGTGACAAAAATGTGAAAGCCGACAAGTACTTTGGCGAGTTGTACAAGACAAAAGTTCACATTCCAATTGGTAAAATTCTGGACGACCAAGGTTTGTATGCGCCATATGGTATGAAGTCAAATTTCAGGTACAAAATTACACTACCACCTGCCTCAGAAATTATGACTGCACAATCTGGACAGAAGGTTGATGGTTACACTGTCGAAGATTTACATCTCGAATACGAGACAATCACATCGCCAGAATTATACAATCAATCATTAAACTCTTACCAAATTGGCAGGTCTCTACTTTACCCACAAGTTATGTTGATGAAAAAAGAGACATGGGCCAAGGGTTCGACTCTGGTAAATTTGAACATAAATGTGCCAAGAAAGTCAATGAGAGGTATTGTACTTCTGTTTCGAGATGACACAGTGGACTCAGAACACTTCGTGTATCCAAACATAACGAGCGTAAAAGTTGCCATAGAAGGTAGCCCAAACTCGTTGTACTCTCAAGGTCTCGAAGAACACAACCTCTTTAGATCGGCAGAGAACTTCTTCTTGGATCACACAACAGACACTTTAAGCATAAATGACTTTTACACAGACAACAAGTTTGCGCTGGTAGTTGATATGAGAACTGTCTGTGACAAAACTGTGGCGGGTATTGGGCGAAAGATTCTTAACACGCAAGACGGTGTACTCTTAGAAATTAAGAAAAGGGTTACCACAAAAGATCTGACATGTTATGTGTTCATTGTTTCAGATGGGGTGGTTAACATAGTTGGTAAACAACTACAAAGTATTGAGTTTTAAGCGTAGCAAGCGAAGCAAGCAACGAGCCAAAGGCGAGAGCAATTATTTTAACCGTAAAAAGTTTTCTAATCCTAAATTAGGGATTAGAAATCTTAGACCGTTACGCGTGTTAGTTGTCGTTTGTGATAACTTGCAACTCTTGTTGCGTTGTCGCTTGTTGCGTTGTCGTCGTGTTAATGTTTTCATCTGAGATATTAGTAACTTTTTCATATTTCTTAATTCTTGACGTTACAAAGGCTATTTGTAAGTTACCTTCGACACCTTCTTTTTCTTTTGATACTTGTACCCCAGTTAAAAATTTTTTACGAACTGTGATGTCTTCGTTAAACAGATCGCCGTTATGTTGTATTTGTAGTTTGCTAGGCTTACACATACCCATTTACTTAGTCGTCTAAATTTACTAGTTTTGGTACTTTAATTTTTACCGCGCTTTGCGCCGCGCTTTGCACTTCGGAATCTTTTGTCTTGCTTGACTTTGTATCTGGACTTGACGCGCTTACGTGCGGCCTTGACTGAGTGCAATAATTCCAAAAACAACCTAATCCATAAATAATTCCTATTATTTTTAAAAGTAACATATATGGAATATCTGACACCATCGAAGACATGGAGTTTGTAGTATCTGGTTTTGCTAGCTTTCTTTTCTTAGTGGATTCACTAGATTTTTTTGCGCTTCGAGACAGTTCGCTAAGTTTTTCACATGCAACTTTTCTTTCTGGATCTGACTCTACAATTGGGTCTGTTATATTTTCACTTTCTGACATAGTTTATTTTATTACAAAACCTTTCTTGCTATCCTAATAACAATAACTTCATAATATAACCGGTTGCTGCTGATAATACCAACAAGGCTGACATCGCGTAATCAGAAGAATAATTTGTTGGTTGATTTACACGAAGTGCTGAAATATTTGGACTATTTAAAACTTCTTCAAGAGAGGTTGGGTTTGATGCGCGCTTGCGCGCGGTACTTGATTGGTTTGATGATGTACTTGCTTTTGGTGATGCGCTTGTTGCTCGCGGATTTACAACAAGCGCGCTTGCGCGCGTTGGGGTTGGACTCGCAGAGCTAACAGGAACCAACACATCTTTGTTAACATTTTCGTTATGACCAAATTTCATGGTTGGTCCGACAACCGTTAAAATGTTGTTGTAACCTGATATTTTTTGTTTTAAAATTATCATGTCATTTGGGATAAGAATAAGTCCTGGACTAATTGCAAAGTTTAAAATAACATTGGTACCTTTTATGGCATTTCTCATGTTAGAAATGGTCACAGTTTGATCGTCTTGTATGATTGTGTCCTCAACTAGTTTTTTAAAGACCTCTTGTGTTTGTAAAGACTTGGCACCATTTCCAACGATAGCCCATCTTGTACTTGCTTGCGCGCCAAGTACACAATACACATAAGACTCTAAACTTTGTTGAAATAACAGTTCACCTGTTTGAGTTAGTCCGGTCGACTCTGTGGCAACGAACATTTTGTAGTCGTCCAAACTCTTAATGGTTCGGTCACCGCGCTTCTCGTATCTAATTCCAACCTGACCAAACTTACCAATCTCTGGCGTGTAATTTTTCACGGTACCTCTTGGTTGTTTTGCTAACCAAGTTCCCATCTGTTCTCGACCAGAATGAAACTCTTTAGTCCACTCGTACACAACTGGAATGTTGTTATTTACGAGATCTTTGATCCTTTGGTTTAAAAATCTGTTCATAGAACTTGGATTTCTTATGAACCTTCGCATGTGATAGTACAAGTGGTATCTCGCCAAGTTACTAACTATGGTATTACCTTGAAAATGTTTGGTACTAATTCCACAAAGATATGTTGATATGTAAGCGGCAAGACAAGAAGCCATATATGGGTTTTCCGTCGGGTCGTTAAAGTTTAACATGTTGCTTGTAATTACGAGGTCTGGAAATGTTGGGTCAAAACTTAACGTGTTGTTGATAAAAATGTTCATTGTTTTTGGGTTATCAAGATAAGAACCTTTGATGAAACCTTGTACAACACCTTTCGTGTTCCAAATACGAGGTTGCCAGTCTAACGCCCAACCAAACGAAAAGCTGCTGGCTTTTATGTCGTAAGCTCTGCCTTTGTGTACAAACATCGTTCTGACAAACAAAGTTTCACCAGCACGGTTTTTTACGGGCTGGAACATGAACTTATCGACATCTGCGTATGGATATTTTTGTTTAAATTCTTGTTGCGCTTGTTCTGACATTTATTTAGGACGCACAGAAATAAATGTCAAAGTTAACTGTATTTGTACCACATAACAAAACAAATGTGAGCTTGAATATTTTTCAACATAACAAGAGTAAGATATATCTCAGATCGGCAACAATATATTGGGAGTTCTATAATGTTTCACCAAAATGTCAAATTCAACACGGTACCGATAAGATCTTGTTCGAAACAGGTTACTGGACATTCGTTGACATCCAAAAGAAATTAAAAAACGAGGACATCGAGCTAGTCGCAAACCATAAAAACTCTACATGTTCGGTAAAATCTAAAGAATCTTTGAACCTAGAAAACACCATAGGTCCGATGTTAGGGTTTTTACCAGACACAGCGTTGACAAAAGACACATGGCACAAGAGTCCGAACCATGTTGATGTTAACCATGGTTTAAAATATATCAACATAGAATGTAGCATCGTGAACACTTACCAGAACTTTGACACAAACGGTAAGCCAAGTCAAATAATAGCTTCGTTACCTATCTCGTCATCACAACTGTTAATAGATACCGCAGAGTTCTACGATAACATTAACTCAAAAACACCTATAGTACAAAATTTTAACTCGTTGAGTTTTAAACTTACAACTAACATAGACAAACATGTTAACATGAGTGCCTTGTTAGATCTCGAGATGGTTTAGGTTTAAGTTTTAGTAAGCCATATGGCTTACTAAAAATACATCATAGTCATCTAAATACACCGCTAACAACTATAGGTGGCTCTTTAGTCAACTTACTAACATCACCACCATAAGCCAATAAGTCTCTTTGTCTTGCTATCTCGTTATACTTTTCCCTATCTACATTGGCCTTTTTCATATCTAAGTGAAACTTTTTGTCCCACTCTTCCATCTCTCGTTCTCGTTCTTGATGAAATCTTTCACAAGATGCATCAAAGCGTTCTATGAATTGTAACTCTTCAATGCGTCTTTTACGCTCATACTCTTCTGCAAACCTAGCTCTTCTTAGTTTTAAACTTTTTAGTTGTTCTTTTCTTTCTTTCTCTTCAATCACAGCTAGTCGTTTAGCCTCTCTAAGTTTTAAAGTTTGCTCTTTTAGCTCGACAAGATCTTTATGTTTTTTATCAGCGTCTAGCTTTTTTTGTTTTTGGTTTTCTAGTCTAAATTTTTCGCTCTCTTTACGAGCCTCTTGTCTTGCAAGTTTTTCACTTAGTAATCTTTTTTTCAAGACAGCGTTCTCAAGTTTAAGTTTTTGATGTAACTCTTTTTGTTGTTTTTTTTCGTCACGGATCATTTGGTTGTTTTGTAAATGTAATTGTACTTGGTGTTTAATGTTCTTTTTAACATCTTCTACTAAGTCATTTGGGTCTTCACCCTCTTGAAAAACAACACAAGACATTTGTTTTTTGTTTTTGTTACCAACACCTGGGTTTTTAAGTCCATCTAGTCGAACAAAACTTCCATTTTGAATGTTATCTTTTTGAGCTAGAAGAAACCAACCACCTAAATATTTCTCGTTGTTTGTGGTTGTGTGTATAACGATGTCGTCTAAACCATATTTTCGTTGTATCTCAAAACTTTTTATCTTGATAATTGTGTTAACAGGTAAAGTTGTTAAACTTAAAATTTGTGTAGTCATCTCTTTATTAACACAAACTTGGACATATTCTTATAAGACTACCGCACCGTGCAAGACAAACACGAGCGCAGCGAGACATCATAACTCATTTTTTTTTTTTACAAGTAAGTACACTGTGAATTAGAGAGTGACATGGCTCTCTCGCTACGCTCGTGAAAATCCCTGTCTGTGTGTGAAATAAAGTTTTTAAAAAAACATAGGTAATCACCTAAATCCATGAAAAATATTAAACTTGGACACCACACACATCATAACTAATTTTTTTTTTACACTTGTACACTGTGAATCAGAAAGTAATATGTCTCTAGAAATCCCTGTCTGTGTGTGAAATAAAGTTTTTAAAAAAACATAGGTAATCACCTAAATCCATGAAAAATATTAAACTTGGACACCACACACATCATAACTCATTTTTTTTTTACACTTGTACACTGTGAATCAGAAAGTAATATGTCTCTAGAAATCCATGATTTTTTCTAAAATAAAATAAAATAAAAAACATAGGTAATCACCTATAATCACATAAACCATTAAACTTGGACACAACCACAAATGAGTCTGTCTTGCTCGTGTGTCTTGTGTACCTGTCTCGCTCACTTCGTTCTCGCTACGCTCGTCACTCGTCCATGTTTAATATTTTTCATGGATTTAGGTGATTACCTATGTTTTTAAAAAAACTTTATTTCACACACAGACAGGGATTTTCACGAGCGTAGCGAGAGAGCCATGTCACGCTCTGATTTGCGATGTACAAGTGTAAAAAAAAAATGAGTTGTGCTCGTGTGTCTCGTGTACCTGTCTCGCTCTCGCCTTCGGCTCGTACGCCGCAGGCGCGGTCGTCCATGTTTAATATTTTTCATGGATTTAGGTGATTACCATGGTTTTTTTAAAAATTTTATTCTCTAGAGAATCATGTATTTCTAGAGCCATGTCACGCTCTGATTCGCTATGTACATGCTGTAAAATAAAATGACAACACATTTTGAAACAGAACAAGGTCTTCGGGACTTGTATCACTCACCTGGTACCGGTTATCAGTCTGTAGAAAGATTGTACCAGAAAGCAAAAGAGGAAGGCTTAAATGTCACGCGTAAACAAATTAAAGACTGGATCTTAACGCAAAAAACTTACACGACAACAAAACCAAAAACCGGCAAGCATGTCTATCGTAAAACCATAGTCGGTGATCTAGGCGAGCAACTACAATTAGACTTGGTTGATATGACCGAAGGTCGTAAACCAAGTAACGATGGTTACCGTTGGATTTTAACAAGTATAGAAATTTTGTCCAGATATGCTTTCACAGAACCAAGCAAAACAAAAGGTGGTCTCGATGTCTCTCACGCAATGGAAAAAATACTAGGTGAATTTAAAGTTAGGTTTGGTAAGTACCCTGATGTCGTACAATACGACGACGGTAACGAATTCAAAAACAAACATGTCAACGCGTTACTTGACAAACTCGGTATAAAACATTTTACAACGCTAATTAAAAAAGGCGGCAAGGCTTTTTTTAACAGAAAGGCAGCCCTCGTTGAGAGACTAAACAGAACTCTAAAAACACCGATGTGGAAATATTTCGCAGAACACAAGACCAACAAGTGGTTACATATTTTAAAAGATGTCACATATAATTACAACCACAGCGTGCACAGAAGCATTAAGATGAAACCGGCGGATGTCAACGAGAAAAACAAAGATGATGTTTGGGTTACTTTGTATGGGACTGGCAACGAAATAAAAAAGCCACGATATAAAGTTGGTGACATCGTGAGGGTTGAAAAATATCACACCGGTACAAGATTTGTCAAAGGTTACACCGTTAATTTTACAGAAGAAACATTTAAAATTATAGAAGTTAACCATGGTGTTCCAGTTATGTACAAAATACAAGACATAGCAACTGGTGAAAAAATACACGGTAAGTTTTACGAGAGAGAACTTAGCGAAGTGTACGAACCCGTAGCGACGAACGAGCGTAGCGAGTGAGAGTGAGCTAGGTTAAATAAAATGGCAACAAAACCAGAAGATATACCGATGACTAGTCAGGATACTGGCATAGGTGATGATGATGATTATAAAGATGAAAATGAAACACCTTTTACCGAAGGATCAGATACCCACAACGATGATGATGATGATGATGGTGAGGAGTCAGATAACCAACCTTATGACAACGATGAACAACCAGATGTCCAACCTGATGAAACTACCCCAACTAACAACCCACTAAATGGTTCAACTAGAAAAAACAAAGGTGGCACACTTGATCCACCAACTAATTTAAACGAAAGCATTCCCATTGTGACAGGTTTTAGTCAAGTAGCAGAGGGTTTTAAAGATCAAGAGTTAGAGGAAACATTTCAAAAATATCTTGGTATAGGTTTAGATGTAAGTGATGGACCAAAAACAAAGTTATTGTTTTTAAATTTAAAAGTAACAAAACATGCAAGTAGTAGAAATATTAACGGTATAGAGTATGAAGGTAAAAAAATTTATGTTATGAGAGGTCTAAAAATGGTTGAATCTAGTGACTCATCTTTGAGTATGAGAAGAGCACGAGAAAATTTTAACAAAGAATTAAAGGATGCTGAGACAGAACATAAGACCAAGTTCCCATCTGTGGTTGAAGAACAAACTGGTATTTTTAACGACGAGTTAAATGAAGATGTGCGTCAAAATTCTGCGGACGCACTAAATAGCAACATCGAAGATAGGATTACTGAAATTAAACAACAGGTTGAAGAAATTCGACAATCTGTTAGGGACGAACAACAAAAACAGTTCAATAACCTACTAGGAATGTGGCAAGACATTCGACAAGAAAAGGTCAACGATGATCAAAAAATTCGAGAAGGTTTTGGTTATCAACAAGAACAGATCGTTGTTCTTCAAAGACAAATTAACGAACAAAATCAAGTAATTCAACAAAAACAAGAACAGCTCGATGTTCTTAAACAAGCACAACAAGCGCAACCTCAAGATCAACAAGGTAATGATCTTAAAAATGAACAGACACAAAGCACAGCGCAAAAAGAGGCGGTGCAAAATCTCGTTATCATAAATCTTCAAAACCAAATTAAAGATCAACAAAAACTAACTCAACAAAAACAAGAACAAATTAATGTTCTTAAACACGAAACACAAGTAGCGTTACATAATCTGGCGAAACAAAAACAAGAACAGATTGATGTTCTTAAACAACAAGTAGTTGACTTTCAACGAGAGCATGGTTTACAACGAGGACAAGATATTAAACTTCAACAACAACAACTAGACGATCTTAAAAAGGTAGTTGACTATCTTAAACAACAAGGTTACAAAGAGCACGAGCCGAAGGCGAGCGAGCCGAAGGCGAGAGCAAAGCCTGTGGTGTCACAAAAACAAGACACAATAGAACAGGCACGAGCAAAAGAAATATTAGAGTGGTTTGAAGAAACAGGGCGATCACTTTTAGCACGCGATATTCACAATAACAATACCTCTCCCGAAGAAAAAATTGAAGCTTTAGAGGTCGATAAGATTCATTGGCTTGAAATTTCTGAAAAGGAACAAGACCCTAAGCTTAAAATTATTCACAAACAAGGGTCAGTTATTGCAGAAATAGAACAAGATTTCATCAGGGAAAAAAATAATATGAGACCTAAAAGTAAAGTAGCATTAAAAATTGTAGAAGATGAGATAGAAAACAGTCCGTTAAAAAAGTTTCATAAATTTAAAGAGTGGGCTAAGAAAAACCTGGGTACCGCGTCAGTTGTAAGTATAAGTATCGCAGGCATAATAACAACTATCGTCATGGCTGGTAGAAGTGCTGTCATGGCAGGTGCTCGTGGTGTGTCAACTTTTGGTAAAGGTGTCGCTAAAATATTTAAAGCGTTAGGTCCTGTGTTTGGTGCCATCGGTAGCATTCTATCGACAGTTCTAAGTATGAGTGCGAAAGGCTTATCGTGGTTAGCCGACAACATGTGGTTGTTAGCGATAGCGTTAGGTTACCTTGCGTATAACAAAATTCAAGCTAGGCGAGCGTAGCGAGCGAGAGGTCTTATAAGAATTCAACAAAAACTTAAATAAAGAATGAGTGTAAGTACATTAAAACTTGAAAGTCCTAAAGTATTTAACATCACCAACTGTTTAACATGGGGTGTTGAGAAGTCAAAGTTTAAAAATGGTGGTTATAGAATTCCAATTTGCATAGACAATGATGAGATACTCAAACAGATCACAAGACTACAAATCGAACACCAAACAAAACCTGTTCTGTTTGGTCAACAATGTACCACCTTATACTTGTCGGTAGGTGGCCTAACAGAAAAACAACACAAAGAGTTACTCGATAAGGGTATGTTGCGTGTTGATGTGGTTTTTGAGTGTGAATCTGTGTACACGGCAAAAACAAATGTGAAGTATTTAAACTTCAAGGTAAAAAAATTAAGCAAAGCTGGTGAGTTTGTGTCAACAAACATTGCCGAAGATTAAATTAACATAGAAAGTGTGTAAATTTGTATCCTCCAAAAAGGGTGGATACAAATTTAACAAATTAATAAATGGAGACCAATCAACTATGTAACAAATGTCAAGTTAGTCTTGACAAAATAATTAAAACCGTAATGGACTTACCAGTTAGTACTAACTGTGAACAATGTGACGACTTTAATGGTGATGAGATGTACGACAATGATAACTACATTGAGAGCAAGCAAGTGCGTAGCGACGAGCGAGAGCAAGAACGAGGCGAAAGTGTATGTTCATGTGACAGTGAAACTGAATGTTGTTCTAGATGTGAAGATAACATGAGCGAAACGAGCGCAAGCGACGCAAGCGGTGGAAAATGTCCAACATGTAGCGAAAACGAAGACTACGAAGCTGTTATATGTCCAAAGTGTCATGACAACTTTAACTTAGACGAAGACTACGATGAATCTGTCAGTTATATTTGTACGACCTGTGAAAATTGTTATGGGTGTTGTAATTGTTATGTCAGGTATGACACATTTTCGTGTGATACAAACGATGATGATGTAGACGAGTAAATTAATGTGTATATTTGTAACCAAACAAGGTTACAAATTTTTAAGTCTTAGACATCATCATCATCAGGTTGTTTAACTTCGTCGTCATGCTGTATGTCTTTGTCGTCATGTTGTATGTCTTCGTCGTCATGCTGTATGTTTTCGCTTGTAGGTGCGTGCGGTTCAGTTACTAAGGTAACATGATTGTAACACAAATTACATATCGAAAGGGTTGCAAATAAGTACTTTGTGTAATAGTCGTCTGGCATGTCGTTTGGCATTAGGTCTTGGATGACAAACATGATGTTCTCGTCATCTAGTACCTTTTCTAAAAACTTTGTCTTGTCAATAATTTTTAAGTAACTGTCACAAAACTTATCGACGATACTCACAGACAACAACACAAAATTTATTGCCATCTTATGTTTGTTTTTGTCGTCTCTTTTTTCTAGATATTCGTCTTTTATTTTTTGTAACACCTTAAGTGTCGCTCTTTTTTTGTTTTTTAAATAGACCTTAGTTTGGTTAATGTAACCTTTCTCAGAAAGATTTATTAGTTCTTCACGTAAGACATCGATGTCGTCCATAATTATTTATTAATTACAGAGTGTGAACGAGGAAATCTAAGGTTGATCTCTAACCTAGCATATTTTTTTTCTTTGAGAGCTTTTCGTATTGCATCTTGTTCTTGTTTTGAGACATCTAGAAACTCATCTGTTATGGTTTTCCATGCGAGGGCACTTGGCGTGTCAAACACGACAAGCTTGGCTATGTTTTCACGATAAGCTGGTGTGATTGCCGTTAACTTTTGCGTGACGACTATCGTGCTCAGGTTGTAATGTCTGGCAGAGAAAGCTAAGTTAACCAGCTCTGATGTTCTTGTCTTAACAGACTTAGAACTTGCACAGTCGTCTAAGATTATTAACGAGTTAGTACCCTTGAATTTATCCGATATGAATTTTAAAAATGTGTCGACTTGGTCTTGGTCGCATTGTATCGTGTAAAAACCCGGTGAGTTTTTGTACGGCCAGTCTTGGTAAGTTTGGTTGTACTCAAAAGTCGGGCATATTAAAAATATGTATTGAAAGTGACCATGGTACTCGTTGGTTAGCATGTTTAACAGATAGTATGTCTTACCACACTCTGTCGAACCTGTTATTAGCATGTTAAATGGTGTTTTCATTTTTATTTAATTTAGCTAACCTTTGTAAAGACCATGACAGGGTCTATGACATCGTAAAGAAGATAAGAGTAAAAGTCACCAAAATAATTTGTGTAAGATTTTAGTTCGACGGTCGCCCCTTTCTCGAGAGAAACAATACCTTCCATGTAAATATGATTTGGTAATGTTGAACTATATATTGTACCATCTGTTACAACTTTAAACTGATGTTTAACAACACTTTCAACATATACACATGTCTCAAGGTTAGCATAATCACCAAAATCCGATGAGTACCAACCAGCGGACTTAGTGATATTTGGATCACCGATCTCTACAAAAGTCGGTACCAATCTAAATTTGTATTTAAGTATGTAATCGCCTTTCGTTGTTATTATGGTCTTTAAAATTAGGTTATTATTTCTTGTACATGAAATATTATTTTTTGCAGATATGAGAGAGTACTTTCCAGGCTTAGATTTATAAGTTATCAAAAAATTATTAGATGAAGCTACTCCGGGATCACCTTTGTCACCTTTTGGACCAGTTGGACCAGCCGGACCAGTTACAGAGTTACCTTTTGGACCTCTTTGTCCGGAGTTACCTTGCCCACCAATGCTTCCACGATCACCTTTTGCACCAGTCATTCCAGTAAAACCTCTTGGTCCAGTCGCACCAGCCGGACCAGTCGGTCCAGTTGGACCAGTTACCGAGTCACCTTTTGGACCAGTCGCACCAGTCGCACCAGCCGGACCAGTTTGTCCAGTTGGACCAGTTACCGAGTTACCTTTTGGACCTTTTGGACCAGTCACTGATCGACCAGGCAGACCTCTTGGTCCAGGATTACCAATCTCACCTTGTATACCAGTCGGACCTTGCGGACCTTGCGGACCAGTCGGACCTTGTTTGCCAGATAATGTGTAACTATTATCTTTTGTATAACCAAATGCTAATGACATATTTATTTCATAACTACTTAAAGTTATGAAATCTCACAAAACAACACATTGAAAGGCGTTTGCGCGGTGCTTTACGGTGCAAACAGCTTTCTACGAGCTCAAAACAACACATTGGAAGGCGTTTGGGTAGTGTTTCACGGTGCAAACAGCTTTAAAAATATTTAATAATTTTCAAGAACCACATCTAAGTTTGACTCGTTACCGAAAGAGCCATCGCTAAGTTGTTTAAATTTTACGTAAAACACCGCTATGTTTTTAAAATCTGGGAAAAGGTCGCTTATCGTAAACTCCTCGTTCAAAACAAATATGTTTGTCGTTCCGAGTCTTTTAGTCATAAGATCTATGTCTTTTAGATCCACATCGAAGCCTGTGTTGTTAAGATCGTAAATTCTCAGCGCGTATCTTACTGAGAGAGTGGTTAGTACATCGTCAACGTCAAAAATATGTGTAAAAAGAGTTAGTTTAGAGTTCTTAGTAAGTCCACGCCCAAAAATATAAGGCGTCGGATAACCAGGTCTAAGATTTGTTGGTGTTCTGTATGATTTTGAAACGCTATGATATGTAAAGTTGTAATGTAGCGTGTGCGGTGGTCGCCTTTGTTCTATCGAGTGAATCCAGTTTGGTTCGTCATTTGAATATCCAAATCTAAGTGCCATTGTATTTTATTTAGGCACAAATGTGCTAGTACTCAACTAAAATGTCTATGTTTGACTCGTTACCCAACGACTCTGTGGTAAGCTGTTGAAAGCGTATGTACATCAAAACTATGTTTTTAAAATCTGGGAAAATGTCACTTATCACAAACTCCTCGTTTAAAAGGAATATGTAATACCCAACATTTTTAGTCGATAGATCTATGTCTTTCAAATGAGCATATTTCACGATACCCGATGTGTTAATAACACAAAGCGAGTATCTCACGGTGGGACCTGGGTCAGCAACTTTATCGTCGGTATCAAAAAGATGTGTCATCATCGTTAGCTTAGAATTTTCGGTAAGTCCACCACCCCAAATATAATTAACCGGATAACTTGTTCTAACATTCTCTGGATATCTATAAGTTGTTGATGTGATATAGTTATATGTAAAGTTGTATTGTAGCACGCGTTGTGGTCTCGGCTTGTTGTGAATCCAGTTTGGTTCGTCATTTGAGTATCCAAATCTAAGTGTCATTTATTTTTTATTTATACCTCGTTATTGTTTCTTGGCTTAACATACGCTTTGACCTTACCTAAAGATGTAGATGCTATGATTAACATCGGCATGTTATCAAGTAAGTGAACGCTTATTTTTGTTGCCACGCTAGCGAGTTTACTAATTTTAATTATGTTGTTAACGTTAAAAACACCGCTTGCTGTTACTTTGTTTAATTCGTGGAATCCTAGTTTAACTGTCTTTTCGACATCATCGCTTATCGAAGCTGTTAGTCTAAGTCCAAATAAGTTTATCACCTCGATAGTTATGTGTTGATCGATAAGGCTTAGATCCTTACATGCTTTAAAAAACTCGCATGTGTTTACAAGCACACCTTTTTTGTACCTAGAAGTTGCCGGCGTTTCTATCTCATACCACTGAGATGTTAAAGTGTTAATAGTTGTGTTAGTGGTATTTAAACTTTTGTTACACCTTGTAAGGATTTTAAGTTCCCCGGACCCTTGGTCCGCTTTGTTCATGTCATAACTTAACTCTATAATTTTTATCTTTGTTATGTGTTTAAGTAGAGATGCTAGTTGCGTTGCGTTTATAACTATTTTTGACTCGCCGGTACTTTCAAACATGTTGAACATGTTGTGTTTAAACACCATGCTTATCATTATTTTCGAATAATCAGGGTCACAACAAGTAATCTTAATTCCTGACTCTGCGACTTTTATGTACCCTTTGTAACAAACCATTCTTATTATTTCGGCTATGGTTTTTAAAGTAAATCCTTCATCTGTTATACATTTAAAACTCATATATGTTTCCTTTTATAATATACAAGATATTTCACCCAAGAGTGTTGCGTAATAATTTTGTGGAAGGCGATGTGGAAAATGTTGCGTAATAATGTTGCGTAATAATTTTAGTAAGTGTTTGAATTTATACGTCACAATGTTGCGTAATAATTTTGGAAGGTGACGATGGTTTTTTTTTAAGAAGGTGACTTAAAGACTTATAGTGTTGAATATTACTACTAACGTTTCTCATTAGTTTACTTTCATGTTGAGGTATTTGTTTACTTTGGCTGTAATTGCCTAACTCCTGAATCGGACATTTAACATATGTACTGTATACGCAAATTAGATATCTATCATCTATAACTGTATGCAATTTACTGTATGCAATTTACAATTAACAGTGTAACGAGGATCATCTCGAGGATAATACACGAGAAACGTTTTGTTATATTCAGTTTAAGTCGATAATTTCGCCTTTTCTGCGTTGGTATAGGTTTTCAATTTTGAATTCAAGACTTGGAATTGTTGATTTCAGGTCTGGAGTCAAATACCAAAACCGATTGAGAACAATAGAAAATAGGTGTGGTAGCCCTATGATTGATGATTTAATGTGTGGGGTAAAACGCTCCACCCACCGTAGAACCCTCTTAAATATCGGTGTGATTTTCCCCCAGGAATTATTTAAGTCTACCACTGGTTTCTTAAAAGTATGTATAACAGAGACTGAATACCTAAGTCAAGTATACATGCATAAATTATACAGACACTAATTATGGATTCAGTTAAGTTCAACCTGGGAAAGCAAGATAAACGTTTGTAAATTTTTCATCCAAATAAACCCAAAATTTAATAGATTTGTCCTTGGCCTTTAGCTCCACAAATGTTCGTATTAAAATGTTCCAAATCTTTTTAGTAATCTTGCTTGCAAACAAACACGCACACAAACAAACCCAGGTGAAAACATAACCTCATGGCGAAGTTAATTACGATTAATTTCTGCCTGATGAAGACAGGAATGAAGCTCCACTGTTTTCTTATGCTACCACTGAATGCTTATACATTGATTTGCTTTATACGGCAATTTTCCAACAACTAACATTTGGTTAATAGTCTTGTTAGCTCGCCAAGAAATCTAAAAAAATCTAAAAAACATAAGACTTACGCTTTAGAAAGGCTAGCCAGAACAATCTTCTTTCATGTTCACATTACATTCTTCAATTCCTGTTTCTTATCCTGCAGGATTGATGTACTTTCACTTAGGTATTTTCAATTTCTGCAAGAAAACAGGTCCAGTTTAAATATATCGAGTTTGTTTGGCTTTCCTTTTTTAATGATAATGTTGCCATTGTACGTACGACATTATCATTGAAAAAAAGTTAACTTTAGGAGGACACGCGTGTTAAAATTTTCCAATGGAAATTCGGTCAATCTATACCTTACCAATTTTGGCAAGAGATACATTCAACAAATTTGCACTGATGATATTTCAATTCCTTTCGAATTTAGGTTGTATCTTTATGTTTTGCCCACAATTAACATACATTTAAAGTTAAGACTGGGGCTAGGGTTGTTATTGGGGTCATGATCAATAGGGTTCAGGGATCATGGTGCATGGGTGGCGCCGTACAGCAGCGCCCAGCACTCAGCACTACCGCCCGCACTGTATATTTTATCTTTATCGAATTTTGTTATTTAAGCATTAGTATTAGATGAAACTGAGCACTACAATGCGCACAATATTAGCCACTGCATTGTGATTCTGAGAAATACCGCTAAAGCCAGAAAGACATCTGATGAACGACTCTAATCACTTTGCACTTCGTCTATTGATGTTGCGCTTGAAGCTATTTTATAGGACCATACCTGTACAATTTACTCTAAACTATGAACAAGATAAAATAGTTTTATAGTATTAATAATCCTTCTTAAAAAAGACACTGTAAGTTTTGAGCTTTGACTTAAAACAGTCAACTGAGTTTGCAGTTCTAATTTCCAATGGGAGTGTATTCCACAACTTGGGGGCAGCAGTAGCAAAGGCACGATCACCCAGTGTCGCTTTTGTTTTAGTTCTTGGAAAGCTAAGTAACATAGTATCATCAGAGTTCCTAAGATTGTAACGTGACGGTCATTTATACGAGATTAACGAAATTAAATATGTAGGTGCTAGTCCATTAAGAGCCTTATATGTAATCAGTAGGATTTTGAAATCAATTCTAGATGCAGGCTCACGAGCGACTGCAGGTTATTCGCATTTCAACTGGGTCCCAGTCTTCCTATGTGACAAAGCGCGGAAAAAGCTGAAATGTAAAGAAGGCCTATTGTCTAGGCTGGGACGAACTATGGTTTTCAACCTGACTCTCGTTGTATTTTGAATGTACACATCACTCGAGTATAAAGTCTAAAGAGTGTATCTATAAAGTCCAGCTAGCATCGTGTCTGGGCTACGCAGCGTGTCTGATAGTGTTAAAGCAAACTACAAGCTTCTCAAGCGGGGTAAGGCATTATACAATCTCGTATCCAGAGTATGTCCGTTCGCAGGTTAGAGGTGGGCATGACCTAACATGCGAACGGGCATACTCTGGGTCAAGATTGGGCATTTTGGAACCTGTCCTAACACTGTTATCATGCGATGGGTAGACTCCATATTGGTTCATTTTTAATACACACGTAAACTATAGTATTGTATAAATAGCTCATTCCTGGTCGTATCGAGCCAGAAACTTTACATTACAGAAAACATTATAACGACAAGCAATGGTGACACGTCATATGCAAACAAAGAGTATATTAAGTATAGTCCTATTGGGCTCTTTAGTCTTCATTAGAACTCGGGCTGAAATAATGAATTGGTATACTAGTTGCGTTTGCTATGTTGCTATAGTATAGATGATACAGTATAGTATAACATTGTACATGTCATATTGGGTCATGGGGTAAATAGCTGATCCGAGAATTAAATGCTTCTGCTTAAACAAAGCTGTGAACTAGCTGGTTTCATTTTTAACCAAGGGCAAAAACCATGTCCAAAATCATACATTGATCTTGTGTTCAAAACCACCACGATATTATTGATATACAACTACACACTGCAGTTGTTAACGGATGGCTTCTTTTCTTTTGGCCCAGAAAAAAGTTCGGCCTTTTGGTTCACAGTTTACAAACATTTTGTGAAAATTTTATTGATTCTCAAGTATACAACATTGATTGTATGAAAATCGATTGCATTTTCATGTAATGTCATTGTGAGAAAGAACCTGATTGTAATGCTAGCCAATCAGAATTGGTGAAATTCAGCCAATTGTATGGTTGAAAAAATAACCAATCATAATTCAGCATACTAAGCATAGCACTGCGCTCGCAGAGGTCCGAATTTAGCTTCTTTTGGCGTCTTTTTGAACGAACGATGTTTGGCCTCTTTTGGTAAAAATTGGCTACTTTTTGTATGGTATTTGGCTCCGAGCATGCGCTGAAGCCTGCCAACCCTGTAATATACTTGCAGTGAATCAACTTAACACTGCATGAAACAGCGCATGCTAAAGTCACATATACTTAACGATGCGAAGCCTATTGACACGGTTTATAAATTCTATTAGCTATTATTGCACAATCACTGTGTAAGCTAATAATTTTTATTCTTTTGCTTCCACAAATACGATATCCAGTAGAGACATGTGTCCAGCCCAGAGCATTATAGATAGTGTAAACTAAAACGCCTGAAAATTTCCCTGCTTTCAAACTAAGTGTGATGTGATAACGACTAATCATGGATAAGTTATATAACACTGAAGCGTTTGTTATTATGTTTCAAGACACTGCCTTTCAATCTTAAAGTATACTAAAACAAGTCCACCCGTCGATGGAAAATTATACATAATTGCGCTACAAAAATAGATTTTACTTACAGATATTCGCTAAATAGGAAACCAATGGCAATGAGGAAATCTCGCCTTCTTTATTAATACAGCAGATGCATTCGACTCGTTCTGTTGTTGTTTTGAATTCGTTCCAACCAACTTCAAATGGTAATAATTGGTACTCAAAATAAGCAATCAACTTTCCCCAATCTTACTATCGTATTTCTACAAAAAATATTAAGAAATAAAGCCTAAAGGAGTAAAGATTAAAGCCCAAATAGGCGGTTTACATCAGATCGACGAAGGGCTTTAAAAAGAAATGAATAATTTTTCACATCGCTAGTTTTTAATTAGCGCAAAGAACAGCGTTTTAAGCATGAACATTGTTTGAAATATTTACCCCTGGTGAGACTTTGTGTTTTGGTAGTTTGGTCAGTGTTTACTTCAACTTTGTATTTTAATTTGAGCACAGTATACTGCTTAGAACAAGACTGGAAAACTATACAATAAAAATGGCTATATATAATTTCAAAGTCTACATATTTAAAACATTGCCAACTTCATGTCAGACATTTTCTCCGAATTGTCAACTCTAATATTCAATATATCAATTGAAAGTGTTTTTAATTATACTGGAGTTTTGTAATGTTATTTTTAAACTTTTAGCCTTTTCTATACTATAAATTTTTACCAACAAATAGAAAAATTTGCCGAACGACATCTCGAAATAATTCATTATTTCGCCTCATTAATATTCAGTCACGTCAGCATGTACAATCTACGCATGCTCAGATTGGCAAAGTCGACCTGTTTTAGCTTAAAGTATTTGGCCGCAACTTCCGATCGTCTCTCACATGTGACCGAGGTGAAATTATAATCAGACACAGGGGCGGATCCAGACTGATGCAACTGATGCGAATGCATCAGTCAAACGAACTGACATACAAATATGTATGCTAATTTATACAAAATAGTGACTATATTAAAATATAGCAGATCGTCAGATCGAAGGTTACGTTCGTTTCTTTTTATCCTAAACACCTTAAAATTAATTACTTACGCTCATATTGACTTATACTATCCTACACTTTCTCAATCATTCTTAAAAACGATATATTTTCATCTTAAAAAATCAAAACAAAGCCAAAGTGGACACGATGTACAAAATTTCGCCTTTCTCAAGTTGTACGGTTTGTTGTCGCGAATTTATTTCGCTAAATACGTCGTTGTTTTGTATGTGATGCATCCACTGAGTTGTATTTAGCTCAGTGGATGCATCATACGTCACGTTGGGTAAGGAGTTTACACTGAGCTATATTATATTACAGTGGGAATATTATATTACAGTGGGAGCATTATATTACAGTGGGAGTGCATCAGTGGTGCAACAGTCCCGAGTCCTCTTGGCCGAGTTTTCCCAACGGCACGTCATGAAAACCATTGTTTTCATGCCTACGAGATGGATGCTGACCATGCTGACTGATGCATTTAGCCCGCGATCAAAAATACTGCATCTGACTGATGCATTTCGCCCGCAATCAGAATTCAGAATAGTCAGCGATGCAAGAATTTGATGCATGAGTATAAGCATGAGTAATTTGATGCATAAGAATAATGCGCGGATATCGATATTTGCTCACGTTTCTCGAACATCATGGCAGAACGTATGCAACTTAACTACGACCTTTGTTCGTTGTTTCGAGATAACAAGGCTGTCGAAATCGATTAAGTAAGGAAGAACTGTGAAATGAAAGCTTCCTCGGTCATTTCACAAACTTTGGAAATCGCGCAACCGAGATTTCGCAAATTTAATAGTATAAAATATACAGAGAAATCAAAATTGCGCGCCCGATATCTCGGTTGCGCGATACAAACTTTCCAGAGTGGCACAAACGAAAATTTGGGATCCATTTCGAAGTGGAAAGCATGTAAGGCCGTAAGGGATCTTTATTCTGAATCGCTTATCCCTAAGCATATAACCAAATATGTATGGCAACGTGGAGAACTGCGGGCATTAAAGTAAGTGTTGACTTAGAGTGTTGACTTTGTATCAATATAAATACATATATATTATTGCGTAAATATTTATCGTTGAAATTAGAACATTTAACAGTATATTTTGTCACAAACAGACTGCTCCGTACATAAAAATATGAAATGTTACCAATGTGGTTATATGTAAAAACTAAAATACCACAGAGCAAGCCAGCAAGGTTTCATAGCGAGGGTAGTAGAATATTATAGTATATTACTGAGGGGTATTTAGGGATATTCGAGAGATATTCAGGGTGATTAATCATCACTGATGAGTATAAAGGCCAAATTAATATTAAATAGATTATAAATATTAAATATTAAATATTATACTGTTGGTCAACATATTTATATAATTTGATAGTTTTCCCTGTCTTGCTTAAACGGGCCACATATTTATCAGACCTCGGTGACCTGGTCACTGGCATATAAACTGTAATGTGTCTTACCTTGCTATTCTATTCTGTCTAACATGATGCCAATAATATGCCATACAATTTCAGTAAATATCAGGGTTCCACCCAGGCCAAATGTGCCAGGTAACTGCTTTCCCAGAAGCATGTATGCTTCCCTGACAATGACAACTTTTCAAATCTATGTAATGTAATGGTCATAACATAATTCAATCTGGCTTTAGATGGATATTGCCAGGATGGATGGTAGCCTATACTGCATGCACTCTGTTGCTAAATTACACCAAATAATCATGAATAGTATTGTTTACATAAACAAAATCCACTATAGAATTTTTCTTTATCACAAATTTGATACATTTTGACTGTGGGGTGGAAGAGTCTGCTGGGACCAGCTGGGCAGCAAAACCCTAGTCTTGTGACTATCTGCACATGTCTCTTGTAAAGTCATGATTGAGCTGGAATGTGTCCTAATGCACCTTGCTTTGTATGTACCCATGCCTTATGACAGAAAATGTAACCTGTTAAGATGCCGGAAAGTTTTCAGCAGCAATGGTTTATGTGCAAAAAATTGAGTATTGCAGCATGTAGCGTGAAGTAACATGAATGTAATTTTTTGCGGTAGAAATTTGAATATTTCGCTTGCATTTTCTGAAAATTCGGAACTATTTGATGCATAAATTTGAATGAAAAAGTTCCTTCAGAACGCAGGAAATCGCATTTCCGAGGTCCTAGATTTCAAAATTTTCCGGGGGGGGATGCCCCCGAACCCCCCTACTGTTACGATTGCGAGTTCAGTATAGTGCATCAGTCAGCTGAACCGGCTGGATCCGCCCCTGATCAGACAAGTGCATATTGCAGAAATCGAAGCCAGTCAAGTCGCAAAGGTGAAAGTTTCACATGCACAAACCATGATTGTGCCGCTTTGAGAGTATTTGGCATACAAGGCTTTGTTCACACGGCCCTAGATTAATTCGGAACCCTGCTCAAATTTGCACGATTTCGCTATTATATCTGATAAAGCACTCCTGCTCGTGTTTTAAATAGTACATAATACTAATTAATAAAAATATTAAAACAGTCAAAAAGAACCGAAAAATGAGTAGTAGATCATTATAACATGTCTTAGTCCCATGGCGTGAGGCAGGCCAATTTGAGGTACAGCCAACAGCTAACCAGACGAATTCCCACGAGTGAACGAGTAGAACCTGAGAATTTGAATATGGTTCCAAACTCGTTCGGTCTTTAAAAGTAGGTTAAAATATTTCTTCTCATTTTCCAACATCTTACATGGTGACATTTTTTACATTTTTCCAATTTAGAGCTTCTGGGGAAGGCATTGAAAACTGTCAACATGCAGAAAATATCGACAAAAATACGGCGAGAAAACAATGGCAACCGAGGTCAAAGACAAGGATTAAAAGATGAAAGGTACTATGTAATTTATTTACGATCGTCATTTTAACAGGTTAGGAGCATTGTCCTTTGAACGGTCAACTTATCATTAACGTTAGACACTTTAGGTAAAGGTTGTCGTCTAACTCTAAGACAATATTTGCTCCTTTCTCTGAAGTAGTTTTGTATTTGTAGCTTCTTCTGAAGCACTTTTAGTTGTTTGCTTTGAAGATCTACCAATGGGGGGGACCTACTTGAGGTTGGTTATTGACTTCGTTATAGGGTCATGTTTCCGACGTTTGCTAGAGTTAGCCAAAGCTGTGATACTGCTGAGGCTGATGTTAGCTCGTTTTCTTACCATGGCGATCCGTTACTAAAGTAGACAATATAGCTGTTCATGTATTCATACTATTATGTAACGACGACAAAAATCGTAGAAAATTGGTTGGTAAGCTCTGGGCATTTGTTTGTTCACTCAGAAATAGCTAAACCTAATCATCAAATTCGTCATAATCAACACGATTTTCAATGTCATGTGACTATCCAAATGAGGCAATATATTGCCTAAATATAAATAATCAGCATAAACAAAATCAAAACAAGTAATTCAGAAGACAAATACATGATACTTAGCTGTAAAACTGCAACACAAATGATCTTCTGTGACAAAACAAGTCACTTACGATTAGAAAGAGCAAAAAGATCTTGAAAATTTTTGTTGAAACACGAACCACGAGGCAACCACGAGGCTTTTCGCGCAAACATACAACTTGTATGCGCATGTGCTGCACTCTTTCTCTCCCTCTCGTACAACGCTGGGACGGTCCGAATTGATGATGAAGTAGAAATCGATTGGATTTATTTAAAACCAAATTAGTGATAAGATGTACTTCGAGTATAATTGGTGATATCTCAAAAGAGTACAATACAGGGATGGATTTACTGGGGGTGGGGGGTGCATGAGGGGCGCAAATTCCATATCAAATCTGAATTTTGGATTTGACAGGGCATTTATCAAAAAAAAATCAAGTATCTGGCCATTGATCGGCCTTTTTTACCATCAACGCAATCATACTTTTCAAACATTTTCTGACAAGATGATCCCCTTCACCCTTCAGGGCGTCCTTAGTGATGATTCACCCTGCTTCGGACGCCGGCCACACCCTACTTCATGATCAGCACCCACTTAGCACCCACCCTATCAGATCATGCTGGATCCATCCCTGGTACCCTCTGCCCTGGTACAATATACAAGTAGATACTATTTTTCTTTGTTTGCAACGTGCCATGGTCACACATTGTCGTCCTGCTGTTGTTTGTAATGTACAGGCATGTTATCTTTTAATTCTTAGGAAAAGCTAGAATAATTATTGGCATTATGTGTATAAATACGGTGTTTAGACAAACTATCAGGAAAAACCTTTGGTACCCGTAGTAAGACTTCGCAGCAGTTTGTTTCAGGACCTTAGAAAGTATAAATCGCGCTTTTCTAGCAAATATGTTTTCGAATTAATGGACTTTTTCAACGGTGAAAGTTCCTTTTAGTTATCTATTATCAAAATAGATTTTTAACGAAAACACAGGCATAGTGAGGCAGTTTACTTGAATGTCACTTTAAATATTTCTTACACTGATGCTTTTTTAAATCATTTTTATTTATGAACAAATTAGAAATATAAAGTAGCTATATACAAAAAATGAAATGTCATAGTTAATCGTTCGGTTGCCGTAAACTATATTATTACTGTATATAATAGATATTATTATATAAAACTCAAAGTCCCTCAAACGAGTTCACACCATAACAACTTCAGTACAACTTTTGAACACTTATTTTTCGACAAGTGATAAAGCCAGACATATATCAATAATATTATGCTTTGTTGATATTATAGCCAATATGAAGAATTATCTCTATTTTATTCGTATATTCAAACTTTAAAGCTCAATATTTTCGCCTTAATTCTCCATGCTTAAAAATATTTGAGATATATATGGTCATTTTGGATTTTTTGACCCAGTGAGCTGAATATGTTACTGGAGTAATATTCTAAGAACTGAATATGAAACCAAAGAGATCTGAAATTGGATGTCAATTTGGCTTCACTTTTCCTTTAGGCAATTGATTAAAGTTCTTAGTTAGGGACAGCGGAACGATGAGACAGCAAGGGGGAGAAGATTTTTTTTCGAAGTGTACTTTTTGGTGCTTGGCCAATATATTTTTGCAATTTTTTTTTGAAAGACGAGTTGCCACGCTTTTCATTTTTCATGCAATTTTGACTACAGTTTTTTAATCCATATTTCGATCTTTTTAAGTGATATAGTTGCACCAACAAATTAATTGATAGTTTAAAAAAGGAATGACAAAGAATATTTAAATTATAACAAATATTTCCCTAGGATTAGTACGGCACCTTGCCCCCCTGGTAAAGGCAAGAGGGGCAACTTCCCTAGCCCCCCCCCATCCCAGTTCCGGCGTCCCTGTTTTTACTCCAGTTATACACTGGTGGTCAAAACTACTGCTTATGACAGACAAAAACTGGATGGTTGCACAAAATAGGATAAAAATCACCAACATCCTTTAAAAACTTATGTTGACCAAAATGCCGGAATCTGTTATTTAATCACGTCCAAGTGCATTTTCCTACGTTCATGTGTAGTACAGTTGACTGAAATGATTCGATACAAGTGCTTCCCGAACATTCGTTGCGGCTTATTATCCCATTGATCAGTCTTTGTTTGTTTGACAAAACTCAAGGTGAGCCTTCTTGTGGCGAGCAGTGTTAAATATAAGTTCTTTTTGGCTCCATTTTCAACTATTAACGCCAATCATTCTCAATTGAGATTCTTTCTTAATTTTACACTTTGGATCTTGACACAGGATCATCATATATTTTGCTTTTTCATATTTATGATCGTTTTTTAGAACAATCAATTCCTTTGTCTCGCGTAGAAGATGTAGATTCGCTGAAAATATCGACTGTTTCAAACTCAATCTTCTCGCATTGTTCAGTTGATCTGTCCTTATTGGCGATGAGGTGAAACTCAAGGCGAACCTTCATAGGATCAGCGATGTTAAAGAAGTAAATTTTTCTTGATTTTCAACGATTTAATCCAATTATCTTCGGGCCACCTCAATTTTGAAGTGTGGCTCATCGTATTTTGTCTTTCTTTAATCCTATTTTAGAACAGTCTGCTTTGCATTTCTCTACAAGAAGCTCGTCTTCTTTTTTTTGTTTAGAATTTTCCACATAGTCCACTTTCTTATCAGTCTATTTTTCATTAGTTTCATTATTTTTATCTTGATTCACTTTAATCTTCTTCACCAATTGCCCAAACTCAGGCAAAACTCAAGGCGAACTTTTTGTGTATCGAACTTTATGAACCAAATGTCTTGATTTGTTACAATTCCATCCAATCTTTTAGTTTTTAGCCTCTTTGTTATTTAACTATTGTAAGCAACGTATTTTAGCCACAGTTACAGAATAGATATTCTTTGATTCTCACTAGTCTATTTTGATCCTCTCTTTGAACAATCTTCTCTATTTTCCTTTACAATTTGCTTGCTTTCTCTTCTGGTCTTTTTTTCATTCGCCCGAGGATCGCTACGAGAGACACGGCAAATGCCAGTGGATCGACTGAAATAACGTGTTCTGACATTCAGGTCAACATAAGTATTTCGTTCAGGCTGTAAGTCATACGGCAACCCTATATTGTGCACAATTCTAGCTTGACTGCTTGAGCAGTTCTTTTTAACAACCAGTGCATGCTCCCTGCTCACTCAAAGTTGCGTTAAGTCAATCATAGATATTTTATGCTTATAAATATGACAAGTAGAATAGCCCATATTATAACAGCGCTAAATGGACGGTTAAGTTAAACTCCTTAACGTAGTTCGTCAACTTTAGTGTTGCTTTCTTACTATTTAATATTTTGTGATATGTTTTCAGTCTCTTCACATATCTATATAAATATTTTGCCAATTTTTTTCTTAAAATCCGTCTTGCATTTGTTGACATATTAGACTTCGAATGTTTGTTCGGAAGTTCGGAAAGTTTATTTCCGAAGTCGAAATAGTCGGCCCTTTGCGTAAATAGTAAAATATGTAAAAATAACGAATGACTGGAAAAGTAGTGGGATTTTCGAAACAATGAAGCGACAATGGCACATTCCGATCACTGGATAGTGACTGGATGGCGCTATTATTGTGTTATGCCGTACTGGTTTCGAAAAATGACAGCTGTTTACGATGTTTTTTCTCAATATCGAGTTATTTCGTTGGCCAGTTCAGATCTGACAAGGCAACTCTGAACAGTCTTAACTTTCAAACAAGCATTCGAAGTCGGTTTTTAAAAGCAAATTAAAACCATTGAACTCTAAAAAAAATGGAACGATAACTTTCCCGCTATATTTGAAGCCACTCGTGCTGGTAGTACGTAAGTTGTGGGGAAAACACGGAAAAACTTATTTTTTACGTTTTTGAGTAGTTAAAGCATGGATTAAATCAATATTGTAAACAAACAAGTTTATACCACCGTCAAAATTATTGTTTTCGCAGTTGAAGATCAAAGTTTGCTTCGGCAAACTTTTGCTATAGTTTTTCAAATTGCAAAAAATATTACTCCACAGTTTTTTTCTATATAAGTAGATTTTCAGAATGAAATTCTTCGGATAAAAATATATATTTACTTGCGGCTTCAGTGCTGGTCAGCGCTCCAGTATATATGTAGAGTTCAATGGTTGAAAACTGAAAGTATAAGTATCAAATCAAATTTTGTTCTTCTATATTTAAGGATTCAAATTTTCACATGCTATTGCTTCATTTGTAACTTGTCAGTTTTCGATAATGACTAACAACTTTGCAAGGGTGTCTTCTTTCACGGATTACTTACTGACTTCGTTGACCTCCAATTGTTAACATCCGTCTGGTTCGACCAGCGCTCGACAGATCTCTTACGTTCTGTGGTTAATATGTCCAATCCTGGAACGGTGTCTGCACCCACAATCCTCACAAATAAAGTTTCCCTCTGGTGATGGCGACGGCGGTTTCTTTACACGCACGTTGATGCTGCTTCGTGTCATTTTGGTTGCCCCAAACTTCTTCATAGTTTTGTACGGCTGATTTTGCGCCACTCAGATCACTTCGTTGCTATTGTTTCCCACTCTTTAAGATTTATACAGCAGGCTTTGAGAGTTGATATAAGCACATCATTACTTCTCTCGTACTGTCCTCCTTCTCTTCTACATTCAACAAGTTCTCCGTGTATAAATGGCAAATGTAAATCATGTAAATCATGATAGTGAAAGTGCTTGTATCAAATGTTTTTCTATGTGTTTTCATAAGTTGTTATATTTAATGCTTCACCCGTAAGAAAATGTGACTGTGATATGTATGCAGATTTTATATTGTATACTTGATTGAGATGCTGTCAGAAAATGCTGTCTATATCTGAAATATTTGTTTTTCGTTACTTTATTTTTGTAAATAGATTTTACCTTGTTTTGTCCTTAAGTTCTATTTCCAGTAAATCCACAAATTTCAATAATTTTCTGCCGGAGCATAGTTGGTTTTGTCATGAAATTGGCTAATTTCTTTTTGCAAAGTGTTAGCATGCAACTTGCATGAAAATCGTGAAAGCAATTTTTAGTCCATTGTTTGGTAAATCGTTTCGAGGATTTGAATTATTGGGCAACTTTCCACGAGGATTAGGGTTAGGATTTGGGTTAGGGTTCGGATTGAGATTAAGATAGGTGTTTGGGGTAGGATTAAGGTTAGGATTGAGGTTGGGGTTAGAGTTGGGATTAAGGTTAGGATTGAGATTAGGATTGGGATTAAGATTAAGGTTAGGATTGAGGTTGGGGTTGGAATTAGGGTTGCAATTGGGATTAGGATTAAGGTTGGGATTGAGATTAGGTTAAGGATTAGGATTGGAATTGCGATATTATTTCAATCCAGATCTCATGATATCACTAAACTGCGGTTACTGCGTATCTTAAAATTCAAAAGCTGTTTCTGAGGTTTTGGGGAGTCCTTGAAAGATTTGAGATCTGTTTACCGCCGATCGGGGATTTGCCATTTGTTGTCCATTTTCCATCTGATGGTACGTTGGTAACACGGAAGAGGAGTGGTACTAGTTGTTACTAATGGTTCATTTTTAAATTAAAACTATTCAATATATCGTGCAATGTTCTTTAGTGAGTTATTGCAGGTGTTCTATTTGTTTTGGTCATTCCGGAGTTAGAAGTCCAATGGTACTGTCGCTGTTATAGACGTTTTGTGAATGTACTTGAGAGATTTCTTTGCTCTTTGAGGTCTGTTTAACCTTTAGACATTACCGACGATTTGATGTTATAATTTATCAGAAGCTCCTGTGTGTTGCTCTGTCAGGTTAAGGTCTTAAGGAATTAGAAGTTCAAAAATGCCGGTTGCATGTGATAGACATTCATTGTGAATGTCTCCAATATATTCTATAGAGTTCTAATATTCTATGTTGCTTACAATTCCGAATGGCAGGCATCCTAGTTGATAAAAGCATGTTGGACATGTTCACGAGAGATCCACTACAGATTGAAGCTGAATGCATTCCTTCGGAATAACTCATCCGCACTTAATGTACTTCCAAACCGAGCATTTCTTGGTCGAAACAGACCAGTACTATTGATGATAGCAGTCTTTGGAATGTCCCAGACTTGTTATTATGGTTTTATAGTCGATCTCGCAACTTATAACTCCGGTAAACAGAAGTAGCTGTTTGGGCTTCGTCGCGTTAAGTTCTCACTACAGTTATGGTTTAAAGTTTTTGAGTGTCTCTGAAGCGGACATTTTATGTATCTTTTCTGTTCATTTGCTTCAGTAACAAAACCCCGCGCGGTAAAACAACTTTATTACTGCATTTCATCTATATATAAATAACGTTTTCCATGGATAAATCCGGACATCCAAATTCTCATCCAAATGCCTGTATTTTGCTTCTCTTGAATTGATGACAAGATGTTAATCGTACTATAAAGCCTTTCAAAAACTTGAAATGATGTAAATAACTTGATTTGTTGCAATTTACAAATTAGAAACTATAGTTTATTCTGACTTGTTGCTTTTCAAATCTAACCGTCTCCAAACATTGCTTTGTCTTTCAATCGTAGATTTCGTTTTCGCATCGGTTATTCGGTTAAGTTCCAATACGATACTCAGTAGATGGTCACACATTGTGGATTGAGGTATCAGATTTCTGGTAAGATTTGCATCTTTTTGTGTATCTGCAACTCTGGGACTTGGTGTCCTGCGTAACTGTATCAGCAGTATACAATTATTCCCAAGGCGTTGTCCTCATTGGCTTTTTGTCTTTAACATGCGCGGCTAGTGCGAGATTCTCGCGGATCTCGCGCGAATCGTATTGGACATTTTTTCGAGCTGTAAAGTTACAGAACAAGGAACGTAATTTAACGTTAATATGTCTAATATAGAAGAAAATAAGAGTTATGAAGCATGTATTTATTTAATTCTTACTTCTTACATACTATCAAACATAGTCAAAATTTTATGACATTATGTACACTTTATCAGTCTCGGTATGAATTATAATACTACATTAAATGAAATTCCTCTCGTATATTACAGTTTTGACCTCCAGTTATGACCATCTTAAACTGTGTCTTTTGACAAAATAAGCTCTGTTGAGGTAAAATCCGTGAGGTGACATTGCTCTGAAATGGTGACATATGATATGGGCATACATATACCAAACAATGCTAATAGTTAAATTCCGAAAGAGACATGCAGAACGTTCAAAACTGTGACATTACTGGTCATTACTCGTTGTAAAGTCTGACGTCTGACGAGCGATACTCATACCCACCCCAACAGGGTCCGGAAACAGTTCCGCGTTTGTTCCATGATACATATTATCTTTCTTCTATTTTTGCAGCCCTCTCGTTCGAGAAATTCTTGGCAGTTTCTTTAGTTTCTTAGATATATGATGAGGTCCGCAATAATACTTGTTCATGAAGAGAATTCCGTTGATCAATTATCAATACATAGTTCGTGGATAAAAAGCTTATGAACTTCTGTTTTACAAAATGTTCAATCTTTAAAAGTACGTCCTTAGTGTTTTCGCCCAGATTTACGATAACTTACAGTGTTGTCATACTTAGGTAACAAACGTGGCGGCTCTTGTGTACTCCGGCGTGTCCCAGTTGTAAGTTCAAGAAACATTTAGCAATCATGAGAGTTATGAGAGACAGAATTATATAATTGAATGATGTTGGCGGGCGCGACATTTTTCGATGCCTTTTAAGGAGGACCAGGATCGAACAACAAACACACTTAGACGGCATTTGCGTCGATGCTTGTACTGGTGTCATTTTGACGTAAGACGAAGCAGATCACTTAAGTTCTTGAATAGTTCTTACACATGCATGGGTAGAAAATGAGCAGGAAAATTAGTACATCCTGTGGCTTTGTCGAGTATAGTTGCAAAGTGCAGGCAGAATGAAGCTTGCTGGTCATTGCATCAGGCATCCCTAGATTAAAGTATCATTCACCGTGCTCTGGGAACCAACAAAAGGGCACCTACATAGACAATCTTGGTGGGGACGCTAATTTGGAGGATGTTAAAGAAAGGTTTTTGGTGTAAAATAATTACCTTGAACAGGATCTTTTTCTAGTGTCGACCTAATAACGGCTAAATTAACAAGTCTTTGAGACTTCTTTTATTGTTTGACCACACAATAACAAATACAATAACACAAACACAACAACGTGTGACCATATAATGGAGCTAAATCACGTCGACAAAACAATCAAACTACTTTCATATTAACTCAGGCAAACGAGAATAGAGGTTTTTAGAATTCCCAATGAACTTTAACAAGAAAAATTTCCCCTGATTTTTGTGGCAATGCAAAAATATTGCCACTTCGGCAGATTGAACGTCCTTTATAATAATCTGGATAGCCGTTGTGGTCGAAGAGAAAATAACGTCTACGATCCCCGCGGGAATATACAATTATTCGACGGTCATTTATTAAACACATAAGCTTCTCGCGTATTATTTCCGCGACATGAGGAAACATAAACGGCATTTGGCTACGTGAAATGGGTTGACACGTATCTATTTTTATCAGAAATATATATGAGTAAGTTTGTTCTCTTGTGGCAATGTAAATAATACCATATTTTTGGTCACTAGATATAGAACAATAATAATCTCCTGTATCTTTATATGCTTCCCACCTATCTTCCAATGGAACTTCCTCCCATGTGGCGGAGTAACATTTTGTGAAAGTGTTACCACTGATCTTCCAAATTTCAAAGTGAACTTTATCAGCAGCCAGTATTGATAACCCATCGTGAGTCACTGCGAACTTCTCCATGGTGTACAGCTCAGGGATAGATATTTCATTCTCTTCTACGAAACAGCGAACTTTTATCGTGCAATCATTGGTACACCTATAGATAAAGGCTTTCGAAGAAAAAGCTAAAGGCGTGGCCTTGTCGGTCGCCAACGTTATCGCTTCGGCTTCTACGTTTAAACCTTGATTGACGAGATACCTTGATAGCATTAGTTCGCTTCCGATATAGTGAAAAATCAATATGTCGTCGGACCAAAAACAACAAAATGCTTGTTTGCAATCATTATTAGACAAATTTTGGACAACTTTACAAGAATCTATATCCCAAATGTGAATCCTAGCATCATCTGCACAAATCACAAGACGCGAGCCATCAGGGGAAAACGCACACGCAGTAACATGGATATTGGGCGTGAGATGTAAAGGGTTTAACTTCTCGAACCATAAAAGCGCATAATTGGTTAAGATCTTCTTTGCGATATCTTTCTCTTCATCACTGAAAATCTCACTGGGACCTTCATTTAAGATGCTTTCCATGATAAAATATGCTCCTCCACCAAAGTCTCTATTATACCAACAAATTTTCCTTCCAATTGCCGCCAAGGGATTATCATTACTCATAGAGCGAAGAAAATCTTTCCACAGTTCTGATTTGCGCAAAATATAGTAGGCCTCCCCACTTCTCAACGAATCATAAACTAGGGCAACATCCACCAGCCATTCATAATCTACGCTCGTTGCCCAGCTGCTTTCTGCTGAAGGTAGAGGAAGATGATTGAATCCATTGTCAAGGGCATATTTCATGGCTTTACTTTTTTTCAACTCATCAATGATTGAGAGATCATTCTGTTCAACAACATTTTTTTTAATTTCTTCAAATCTTTCTTTCGATATTTTCCACAAGAATTCATTTCCATGTTCACAATCAACTGTGTACTCGTGTTCCTTATCGCCGGTCAATTTAAGCCAGTCAACTACTGATTTGTGAAATACGGTAACTAAATCATCATTGACGAACAACAAAGTAGAGACATTTTCGTTAACTTTACCGATGATATCTTTCATTCTTGCTCGATCTAATCCTAATTCGGTAATGAACGATAGTGGAATCGGCCCATGAGCGGCAGCTATAATCTCGAGCAAATGAAATATGTCATATTCTTTACTTACTGCTTCGAGTTCCTTCCTAAGGCGAGCAAAATAATCATGGTAAACAGAACTTATTCCTCGAGGAAGTTGACTCGTTATTTCTTTCTTCGTTATCTTGGGCTTGCAGTTTTGTAGGTGCTCTTGAAGATAAAACGCAAAAAGAAATGAGCCCTCGCACTCTTTTACTACATGGGAAATAGTTATTTTCCTTCTAGATAGAACAGGAAGACATGATGTAAGATACCGTTTGATGTCGTTTTGATTATTTCTATTTTTGGGTTGAATTTCCATATATTCTAACGAACTTAACTTTTTCTTGACATTTATTTCAGGTCGACTTGTCACCAACACCTTCAACCAAAATGGAAGCGTTGAAAACTCTTTTGCCAACACATCAAGTAACTCGGTTCTTTCGTCACTTTGGCATTCATCCAATCCATCAATCACCACAAGCATTGGCTTGTTTTCTGGCAGCTGCGATAGCGGCTCCTTCAGGTAAACCTGGAAAGCATCGTGAAGGTTTTCCACTTTATTTCCTCTCTTTAGCTGTTCAAGTAGTTTTGTCTCGAATCCTTCGACAGAGTCACATAACTGACTTGCCAACGATTCTATCATCTTCAACGGATTACGGTAGTTGGAGTAGTTAAACTTGCAAAAGTGATAAGCTGCCAAAGACTTCTTCTCTCGGTATATACAGATAGTTTTTGCGGCCAAGACTGTTTTACCAACACCGGGTCCAGCCGTCAATACAAACACTTTTGATTTCCTTTTTGAAAACCAACTCTCAACCTTCCTAAATAACCACTCCCTTGTACCTACATGGAATGATTCTATTGAATTCTCTATTTCGCCGTCAAAGTTGAATTTACAAAGCTTTTGGATTAGTAGGTTTTCAAGGTCCGGTTGGCTAGACGATTCTGACTGCTTTTTAACGATCTCTTCTATCTCTTTAGTCTGCACAGCTATCGATTCTTTAATTCCTCTACTTTCATTAGTTATTGATTTCTGTAATTCTCGTGTACTTTCCGGTATCGACTCTTTTATTTCGTCGCTTGTCTTGAGTATTTTTGTTGCTGAAACTTTGATTCCATCTAATATTTCATGCAATTCATCATCTTGTAATTTCCAGTGTTTTAAAACCTCAATATAGTTTTCCTCTTCAGGGCTTAAGGGGCATGTTCTCAAATGGTCAGTTTCGGTCTTCAAAATTCCAAGATCATTCAACGTCTGAGAAATTTTTGGCCATAAATCAGCGAGCTGACTGTCGCTCACTCCAGTTGTAGTAACATGAGCAAAGATCTTGTTTCTATAAATCTTTATTCGTAATAGGTTGGCTTCTAGACTTCTGTCAGTGTCAGGTGGCATGCTAGACCATCCTGTTGCTGGGTGTTTCAAGCCGCAAATATTCCGTAAAAGAACCGAAAGTAAAGTGATATCAAAATTTTTTGAGTCTGGATTGCCGGATGCGGGATATAAAAGTTTCCATTGATCATTATTGATAATTTTTTTATACCTAAGTTTTTGAAGTAAAGCTTGGTTTGTGTTGAGAACTGTTGGTAATGTAGAGAGAGGATGATACTTATCGAAAGTTTGTCTGAGTGCTTCTGTTCCTTTGTTCACCAACAGTCGACTCAGCCTTGTGCCATTTGCTTCATCTTTGAGGTTTGTGCCAGCCATGATTTCTGCAAGCAGATTGTATTTTATACAAACATGCAAATCTGGAATCCGGAAAATTAAGATATGTGTTGTATGTGTATGTATGTATGTATTGTATAACGAAGCCCAGGTGGCCCCGTACTTCTCTACAATTGGGGCCATTTGATTTCCGATACCGTATAAATACAGACAATCCTAAGGTAGCCATCACACCTTTGTAACAAAGCCAGAATACGGTATCATAGTTAAGTTGTATATTCTTTTTGTTATTGATTCCTTACTACATTGTAAATCTTAATCGTGACATGTTCACAAATTGTACAAAAGCATAGAAAATTTGTTGATGAACACTTGAAAAACTCAGCAACAACAAACCACATGAATTAATTAACACTAACTTCTAATTGATGATTTAATATATGTGGGGTGAACCACGCCACCCGCCGACGAACTGTCTTAAATATCGGTATGATTTCGTATATTTTTTCCTAGGAATAGGTAAGTCTCCCCGCTGATTTGTTATAGAAATGCATATAAGTAACGTTAAATTTCTGCCTCATGGACGACAGAGGTGAAGTTCCACCGCTCCAACCGTTCCAGAACTCCTATTCTCTAGAACTCCTATTCTCTAGAACTCCTATTCTCTAGAACTCCTATTCTCTAGAACTCCTATTCTCTAGAACTCCTATTCTCTAGAACTCCTATTCTCTAGAACTCCTATTCTCTAGAACTCCTATTCTCTAGAACTCCTATTCTCTAGAACTCCTATTCTCTAGAACTCCTATTCTCTAGAACTCCTATTCTCTAGAACTCCTATTCTCTAGAACTCCTATTCTCTAGAACTCCTATTCTCTAGAACTCCTATTCTCTAGAACTCCTATTCTCTAGAACTCCTATTCTCTAGAACTCCTATTCTCTCTAGAACTCCTATTCTCTAGAACTCCTATTCTCTAGAACTCCTATTCTCTAGAACTCCTATTCTCTAGAACTCCTATTCTCTAGAACTCCTATTCTCTAGAACTCCTATTCTCTAGAACTCCTATTCTCTAGAACTCCTATTCTCTAGAACTCCTATTCTCTAGAACTCCTATTCTCTAGAACTCCTATTCTCTAGAACTCCTATTCTCTAGAACTCCTATTCTCTAGAACTCCTATTCTCTAGAATTCCTATTCTCTAGAACTCCTATTCTCTAGAACTCCTATTCTCTAGAACTCCTATTCTCTAGAACTCCTATTCTCTAGAACTCCTATTCTCTAGAACTCCTATTCTCTAGAACTCCTATTCTCTAGAACTCCTATTCTCTAGAACTCCTATTCTCTAGAACTCCTATTCTCTAGAACTCCTATTCTCTAGAACTCCTATTCTCTAGAACTCCTATTCTCTAGAACTCCTATTCTCTAGAACTCCTATTCTCTAGAACTCCTATTCTCTAGAACTCCTGTTCTGTATTTTTATACATCTACTTGTTTATCAAAACAATTTTTCAATCTCAATACCGAACATTTGGCTATAATATACTTCAGCTACAAGCCACCAACAAATCTAAAAAAAACTTAAAACTTACGCTTTGAACAAGGCTTAGGACCAGTTACGCTTTAAACAAAGCTTAGGATCAGTAGCCGGAACAATCTTCTTTCATGTTCACATTACATTCTTCAGTTCTTGTTTCCTATCCAGCAGGGTTTATGTACTTTTATTCAGGTATTTTCAATTTCTGCAAGAAAACGTGTCCAGTTTTAATATGTAGCCTTTGTTTGGCTTTCCCCCTTTTAAATGATGATGTTCTTGTACGACATTGTCATTGAAAACATGCACACCTTATAAGGAGACATGTTAAAGTTATTCAATGGTAATTCGGTCAATCTATACCTTGGTAAGATATCTTTTTTGCAAGAGTACAATGATGATATTTCAATTCCATTTGAATTGTTATCTTATGTTTCACAAACGAACATACATGTACATGTAAGATTAGGGGATATAATGGAAATCGCGATAAAGGGAATGTATTCGTGGAAAAGAGATGAAGGATTCCCTAACGAAGCTTGCAAGTTTACATACACAGATTGGCCTGAAAAGTATGCCTGCAACTATTTGCTCAGGATAATTTTCCTTTAAATTAAATGTAAAACATGCAATACGTAAAGCAGTATCCCAACGATGATCAGGGATATTGTGAAAGAGTCTCAGCGACGCCATGTTTTACAAAATACCAAAAAATTCATTCCCTGTTTTTCCTGCTTTTGTAACTCCTGAGTAGCCAAGTAGACTATCCAACAAGCGTTTCAGTTCATACAATTAATGAACAAAACTTTATTAAATGTACAATCAGTCGATCACGAACCTTCTCTGGAAGCAATTTAATACAACAATCAAGTCGAAATGGCAGCTATTTATTTGTAGATAATGGATATATAGAACTTAAATCCGGTAGCCGATAGACAACAGATGCGTAGCCTGTAGTCTAGGTTAGATTGGTTAATAATAACTAAGATAAAGCATGCAACAATTAACTTGTGCTCTAGAATTTTGGTGCTGTGGAAAACTCGCTCTTATTTAGAGTCTTTGGCTGGCCAATAATCCACGTTCTAAACTCTTTCCGTTTTCCCTGGCTATACATTTTGCACCAGATGTTAGAAAACTTTTTCCACTCTTCCGCGTTTTATCCCTTTTTCTACGGAATTTCGTAATTCCGGATCCGCGTTTCATTCCAACCCACCGAGCAAGACAGCAGACTAAAAGTCTAAAAATGCTCGGCTTACAATGGTACTTTTTATGTGTCTGGACGCATTGCCATTGGCTGAGACGTGCGACTTTCTACAAATATCTATATCAGTTCGACTAGAATTTTACTGTATGTAAATATATTCTTGTAGTACCTAAGCAAATTTAATAGTAAATGATTGCCTTTCCGAGGGACTGTTTATGAATCGGAGTAGTCCAACTATATCTAGCGAGTTTGGGAACCTACTCAACCGTGTCACTGCGTGTAATAATCACTAGTCTAGTGCATTTCATTTAGGACAGATAATCTTAACTGTTTTATGGTAAAATGACCATGACGGACAACATTGGCATATGTGCCAAAACCCCAATACGGTGCGAAATGTCCGAAAATGACCACACCCAGAAACGGCACTGCCGACATAGCTCTATCTCCTAAACCGTCAAAGATACAGACTTTCTGAAGTGCTTATAGTGTTTAGAATGGTTACTTTTAGGGGTAGTCATTGGAGAGTGAAATGTGTCCAAGTACAATATTTTTCAAGAAAATGACTATGCACCATCTCAGGTCAACTGCTAATTATACATGACATAACATCAAACACCTTACAAAGGCTATATTTTCTTATATCCTAAATATTTTTGTCATAGGATAAAAAACTGTACTTATTTCAATATAATACTAATAGATTTCATGAGGGTTGATATTGTGTTGTTGAGATATAATACAGTTCATTTCACTTTAATACAGGTACCCCCCGCCACAACACGATTTCAGCCATATTTTGCCGTTTTATTTGCTTTTTATCACCGAGCTTCGCAAATATTATCCACAAGTTGTACTTGAACATAATGATAGTTGACTAAAGAATAATCCAACCAAGTTTCGTCAGGTTTTGAAGTAGGGCAATGTATTTATTTTCGACATTGTAGAAGCGATGTTTTGCTCAATTATCGCGCCAGTGCAATGTCTTGTCGCTTCTCTTTCGCTTTTGCTATTTCGCTTTTGCTCCCAAGAGACAATATGCGAATTAGGTAAAGGCGTAAATTAAGCATTCAAAAGCTGATTTTTTTAAAAAATGAAAGTTTGCGCGACGTTTTGAAGGGCTTACCCTTAAGCAAATTTTCTGAAATTTTGAACAGCAATGCAACACCCAACACATTTTCCACGAAAATGACGAATCTCGTGCTCGTAGTCGTACTGGTAGTCGTACTCGTAGTCATTGCTAAAGCTCCCTAATGATGCTAAACAACCTGTCGCCAGACATTTCAACACTGGCAATCACATTGTTTAATTTCAGATATGAAAATTCGAGCTCTGTGTCCCATTTCTGGTAGTAATGATCGCCGCAAAAGCCAAGAAATGCGTCTCATTTCCCAACTTGGCACCATTCATCCTCTCGGCATTAATGAGTGCTTCTCTCACATTTAACTCCTATCTGTTTATGCCTGCCATCAGCAGATACTCTACATCTCATCTCATATATAGTTCCTGAATTTCTGTCTTTCTTGCTTTGTTCGCTTCTCCTTATATGCTAATATATTTTGTGACGTGATTTCCATAATTTGTTTATAGTTTGTTTTGATTAAATCCATCTGATTGGTTTATTTTTTATCACGTGATCGCTTTTGTATTCACTATAAAAGCACATGTTTTTCCCTGACCCATTCTACTAACTTCCAGGCGAAGGGCCTTCGCTCGAAACGTCGAAGTTCTTATTGTATTTTTCAGGTAGTTTTACACAACAGTCAACCGCCGTATATTTGCTACACTCTACCCACACTGGCACCGCACGTTCGAAGTAGCTTTGACGGTTTAGGAGATAGAGCTATTTCGGCTGTGCCATTTCTGGGTATGGTCATTTTCGGGCATTTAGAACCGGATTGGGGTTTTGCCCCGGCCCGCCCGCCGCAGTGGCGTGCTGGCTTGTGTTCGCCAGGGGAGGCCAGCTTGAAATTTGGTGCCTCCTTGTAATTTGTGATATGGTTGAGCGTCGTAGACGCGAGACGTCTAGGGGGGTCCGGGGGCATACCCCCTCGGAAAATTTTTGAAATTTAGGATCCCTGAAATGCCATTTCTTGCGTTTTGGGAGGTGATTTGACGGAATTCTGAGGATTATAAAACATCGTATAAAATAAAAATGCGCAAGAAACAACACACTCAGGAATAAATATATAATTCATAGAAGGACTTAGTTTTTTCTTAAACAAAGAAAAGTAGACGGCGAACTTACCAGTTATCGTAAGCCAAATCACTTCACATTTCACAATTAACAATTCACATCCTTTGAGATATTACAGACTGGACAGTAATGCTTGTAGTTGTAGGTAGGCTGGTTAATTTAATCCTCGTATAAGTCGTATTCCGAATAACAGAACTCAAATTAAGCGCACGTACTAGCACTTTGAGCAGTGCTTGCGGCAGTGTGATAGTAAGTAATGCGATATTGCGATAGCCAACACTGCCAAGAAAACCTGGCATATCGGATAAGTTTTATCAGATAAACGACAATGTATCAATCATTAACAATCTCAAACTCTTTCTCTCTCGTTCTTCTCTCGCTTTTGTGTGATCAATTTTGTGCAATTTTGGCGCCCCATTTATGTTTTGGCGCCCCCAAAAAAATCTTCGCTGGGGGGATCATGGCCCCCCCTGCCAGCACGCCATACGGCATGTTCTCCGTCATGGTCATTTTACCATAAAATAGTTGAGATTATCTGTCCTAAATGAAATGCATACAAACTTATATACAGGTCCTAGACTACACAGGGATTTTACTCGGTATATTACGAATGATAAATGTAACAAAAACTATAAAATTCATATATGCTTCGCTTTTAAAAAGCAGTTTAGTGCAGCTTGGATTATTTCGTGTAACAAAGACTTGGTTCATGTTATGTGCAGACTTAACTACATGCTCGAATTATATTTTCTAGCGATGGATATACTACACAGTATACACAGCAAGTGCATAGACAGCTATAAATAGTATATACTAATACACAGCTACAATAATCGAGGATCCGATATAATAAAGTTGATGCTTAGGTTATTAAGACCCAAGATAGCTTCCTTACTGTTTCTATTCACTCATGGATATTACATCGTAAACAAGTTTACTCTAGGTGTTGGCTTTACATTCTTGACATACACATACTTAACTCGAGACATACCTTCTAGTTCGATAAATAAACCGTTGATTGAACCAATTTTGTTTCAATCCAAGTCTTAGAATAGAGCAGAAGTATTTTAGAGTTCTTGTACTTTGCTGAAATAGCTAACTAATCATTCGTTTGCTCACATCTAAATGATCTAACAGCGACAGGAAGCTCAATCATGGCTTCTTACAGTGCAGTGCTTCCACTATTTAGTTTTGAAATTCCTTACTTTCGTCTCAAAATTTCCTTAGATTTCCTTGACCATGGAATACAATTTCCTTGAAATTTCCTTGAGAAGACTTTTAGTTATTGTACTGCTTACAGCCCTACCAAAGCCCTACTAACTTATCTTTAGACTGTTTAGTGTTATAGTGCTAATTTCAAAGGCATTGAAACAGTGAAATATTGCTGTAATGAATTTTGACATTTGTCAATTCAATTTGTGACAATGTGACTGTTGCGGCCGTTAGTAAGGTTGGTTCATCTTGATTGGAAAGGTCAGATTCGAAGCCGTCTGACTCTGACGTCTGACCTTCATCAACAGCAAGAGATCGCTTCATGACTTATTCATATTGCTAGACCATGCAACATGTTTGATTTCAGACATGATGGCATTTTGCTAAGGTACCGGGGCCCCGGGTCATGTGATACTGGTATGAGCCAAGGAAACACTATAATACTTCATGTAATAATGTTCTTAAATTGTCTATAGATAAAAAATTGCTGCCAAATATGCCAAAAATATATTTTTACTGTTTACAACTCTGTTTACAGACTTTTGACAATATTTCCTTAGATTTCCTTGAATTTCCTTAGATTTCCTTAAATTTTTTCCATCCTTGAAAATTCCTTTTTGGGGTCAGAATTTCCTTGAAAAAGGAAATTTCCTTGAAAGTGGAAACCCTGTTACAGTGTTTAATGCAGTCAGTGTGACCAGATTTTGTCAGCGGTATTTACCAAATGCCATGCTGAAATTTTACCAAATTGGATTATTTTTTACCAAACACGTGTTAAGCACGTGTTTTACCCTTTTTGGTAACAAAATGTGCATCAAACTATCAAAGAAGTAAGTGTTTCGCACTTTTTCCATGTAGGCGAATTGTAACCAAACGAGCTTGAATTTGACATCGACATACTTTGTAAAACGCAAAATTTTCCGTTGAATCACTGTGATTGATTGATAATAGTATTTATTCAGGAAAACCAACATCACAAGTTGTGTTTTTCAGAAGGTCCCTGAGAAACTATAGAAATACAAAAGATTATACAATAATAATATGCATGCAGGTTATACGATATATATATATATACAAGAAAAATTTTAAAATATAGAACTAAGATAATTATATATTACAAAGAAAAGCTAGTTGCAAATACTGTCCGATAGTACTGTCAGATTCAGTCATTGTCGTAACAAATGCATAAAGAATGCAATCACTGAAAAAACTGTCAGAAAAACTGAATATACAAATTTCCTGCCAAGGCGATATAATGACCTATTTTTAGTATTTTAGACATCCGGGGGTAACTTTAAATTACGAGATATCAGTGAAATGACAGCAAACTAAAGCAAACTAGATTTCACCAAAAAAGTACTAAATTTCTCTATTTTTGAGAAATTTTACCAAAATAATTACCAAAATTTTATTTTACCAAAACTTTGTCAAAATTTACCAAATTTTACCAAAGGTAAATTAATTTACCAAATCTGGTCACACTGAATGCAGTGCATTTTTGCGTCTACGTTGCGTAGCAACGTAAACGCTATTTTAGCGGTAAGATTTCTTATGTGGCTGTGTTTGGTCGATTCGTGACGTCAGCTGTGTTTGGTCGATTCGTGACGTCAGCAGCTTAACCGCATGCAAAATTAAAGGACATTGGCAACGAAAATTTTTATTGGCTTATTTAATCTTACTGGACCACCTAACTATGAGAATGTTACTATTTTTTTCTGTAACATTTTCGTTTGCGAGTAAAGTGCAAGTAAAATGTGATAAATTTGCTCATCGGCCGCCATCTTGGATCAAATTCTCAAAAAATTATCTTTGGGGTCAATGACCTTTGTGACGTCATTAGATGGGTTCGCTTCAAAACAACATAGGGATCTATATTGCGTGAAGGTTTTGGTAACTAAAAATATGTCGTTTTTGCGCGTTATAATGAACAAAAATTCTCACAACCAGGCAGTAGAACTAAGAAAATGCTACACTATCGGGTAAAGCCATATTAAGCGTGTAAGAAGGAAAGGAATTGCGAATTTTACAACTTGAGTGGTTTAATTGTGTCACGCGTTTGTGAATGATTGGGGTATTATTGAAGCTATAGTATTTACTATTATACTATAGTATTTTGTGTCAATTGAAATTTAACGAGAAACGTAAATGGCCATACACTCTGGAAAAGGTTTCAGGAACCATTCTTTAAACGAAGACACGAGAAGAGATGTTTGAAATGTTATATTTACTCGAGACACCGAGAAAGGTTGAACGTATAGTTTTGACCTTATCTGGAGCTAAGCTAAAGCCTTGAATGTTACTGAAAAATAAATCTGGTGCAGAATTATTGGATACAAGTAATATTCTTTTGAAAACAATCTGTATTCAAGTTCTAATGATTATTAAAGAATAAGTTATTCACGCGATTCATATGATTATGAAGTTTTGAGCTTCTATTGTTTTGACGGGAAATATGAAGCTGTCAATATAGTACATTATTTAGTATATCTAGCTAGTTTATAGAAAAAAGCCAGACTATAGCTATTCTCTGGCTTAAATTCAGTTTCATATGTGTGGCTAAATAGTTTGGTGAATTATACATGATGAAGCTGGTAAAAATATTGCCGAAAATGTAGCGATTCCCATTACAGTAATTCAGTAACTATAGTTCTTAATTGCGTCAATACACAATATCAATTATAGAAGTGAGAACTCTAATATTTTTAGATCTTTTAGTTCTTTTGTTATACTCTTTTTTACGAAAAGTCAAGACGCGCATTTTTTTCAATTTTAAAGAAATATTGGGCAGGGAAAATAGAAATTAATAATTTAATGCTTTGCCGCACTGAAGACTTGCTATTAACTGACATATCGGTATTCTCTTCGCTTTTCAAAATGACTGTAGTTGTATTAATCTTGTTTGTTTTATTTCAATAACCGTGGGTAACTTAAATTTGCAATATGTCAATACAAGCGATGAAGCGATATACTCTACAACAATCAATAATATACCTTGAATACGAATACAGCGTGCTATTTGGAGTTTGTTTTATGTAATAGCGCTTCTTTATACTACACTGTCCAACTGCATTGAAAGTATAAAAGGAGTAGTTCAAATCTCAATGATGAACTATCCAAATTTTTAGGCCTTTATTCTTGTGTATTTTGAATGTATATATAATTGCGCCAGCTACTTAGGTTTAATAGTTAGTATTAGTATAGACTACATTTATTTATTAAGCTTTGCCGTCTAACAATACATAAACAGTTATGAACACAAGACTACATTGTGCCAATTTTATTTACTGTTGTATTTTCAATAATAATTGGAACTGGTAACTGAACGTGCTGATAGAGATTTGATTGTTTTGCAATTTGAGCAATTTTTATGCATTTATCCAGCGAGACATTCAGGGATATAGACAATAATAGCATAACATTGCATAAGGATTTCCTATGTGATATTCGAATTTATGCGTCTATTTTACACGGAATTGGAAGAAATAGTATCAAAAGTAGTGGCACAAACATGTTACACACTTGTTAAAACCTTTCTGCCGTCTATTTTGCCGCAACGTTTACCGCGTGTGGTAATACACTGTAGAGTTTATATTAGAGAAATTGTGTCAACCCATCTAATGACGTCATTTAATGTATTCATGCATAAATTAGCATACGCCGTTTTTTTCAAAATGGCGGACGACTGTTGAACTTTGTCACAAATTTTCTCAACAACTAAATGCGATGGACAAGGGAAAGTATGAAATTAAGTATTCCGTAGGCATGCTCTATAAATATAAGGAATAAAAATTTTCGTTGCCAATGTCCTTTAAACAGTCAACAAATTATTCGCTGCTGTTCACACGGATTTTGTTTTCTATTTTTGAAAGGATTTTGTCGAGGTAAGGCAATTATCAAAGCTTATAGGTACCTGGTCAAGTTGGGCAATGTGAATATCGATATTTGTTGACGAATCGCGTAATAAATTGTGAGCATTTCAATTGTGTTGTCAACGCTGCCAGTCAAGTCAAGCTTTTGATATATTTATTTGTCTTACAAAAAAATCGCCCAACAGTGACAGTTCAAGATCAAGATGGGAGTTACAATTGAGCAATACAGAGCTCGAATTGGTGCCCACAATAGTTTTGTGAAAGCCAGAAAAGGTAACGCGAGTTGGAAAGATATTTTATGGAATACAAGTCCAATAATATTTTTATTGACACGAAGTGTTTATGTAATTGGCTATATTGTGTATGTTGCATTTAATATTGTTGCGAATGGCAAATGATGTGGAAGAAAATCCAGAGCCTACTCTTTATGAGATTATTGATCCAACCAAAACAATTTGTGCAGATTTTAGTCAAAGCAATGGAAGACAATTTGGAAGAAATGCTGGCAAACAATGTGTAGCTATGTCACTAACTGCTATAGTTCATACCCAAGTAAAACATATTACAACTTGGGATACATCATTTTTAAATACAATATTATCTGTTGGTAACAATCTTTATACCTATATTGCAAACTCAATTAACAAAGAGCTTTTGTTGTTAACTGAGATACCAGAAATGATTTCAATTGATAATAAAGTTATTAATTTAAAATACAGTGACTCCTTGAGTGGTGATGTATTTATGATATTGGATAATGAACCATTTTACTCACTCAAAACTGCTCTTAATAAAATCTTTTCACCCACTGAATTAAGTTACCAACATTGTCTGTTAACTATTGACTGTAACACAGTGGCAGTTTTGAAGATTTGGGAAGAAAAATTTAAGATTTTTGATTCTCATTCAAGAGATTTATATGGTATACCAGACCCATTTGGAAAATGTGTGTTGATTGATATTGAAGGTTTAGACAATCTGTCCAGTTTTTTTCGCAATATCTACCCTCAAAACAGTCAACGATTACCATTTGAGGTTAAGGGAGTACAAATGTTCCATTTAAATAACAATATAATTGATGGAAACATATTAACTGTAATAAGAGAAACTCATTTGAGTCGAAAAACCCAAAGCAAAAAAAACCAAAATGAAACAACTGAGAGTAGAGAACAAAGATTATCCAATCTTAGGGAGAAGCGAAAAAATCAGTCGATGGAAATTAAAGAGAAAATAATGTTCGATAAACGTCACAGTTTCACCCTATGCAGTTTCAAATGGAATGACATTTCCCCCAAAGCCATCATATTTTCTAAAGTTAATCAAAACTTAGTTTAGCAAAATAACATGACTTGATTGTAGTTGATTGTAGTAGATTGAAGCTTTGCACACCTATAGAGTGTAGGCCTGACGGTATATATCTAGTATATAATATATATTCATGCGAATACTTAAAATCATTTGACTCAATGATTTAAATATTCCCAGCTGGTAAAATCCTCATACTCTACTTGCGTAGATATAGACACTCCCCGAATACAACTTGCAATCGAGGCTTACAATAAAGATATTGCCGTCTCTTCGGGAAGTCTGCCAAGGTAGACGCATGTACGCATATGCGTACCTATTTTTATTGTATCATATTACCGTCTCTTATATTCCTGTCTGTCAGGCTAGTTCCTGATACTCTGTATTATAATTAACCATATGATACTCGATATAACCGGATCGGAGAGATCAGAAGAACTTACTTCCCAGGCTCTTCTTTTTCTCTCGTTGGCTCATCGGATCTGACAAAATTCAAAACGCTTTTGTGTGATATTGTGCAATTTCGGCTCCCCATTTATGTTTTGGGGCCCCCCAAAAAATCTTCGCACGCCATATGGCATGTTGTCCGTCATGCTCATTTTACCATAAAATAGTTGAGATTATCTGTCCTAAATGAAATTCATACAAACTTATATACAGGTCCTAGACTACACGGGAATTTTACTCGGTATATTACGAATGATAAACGTAACAAAAACTATAAAACTCATATATGCTTCGCTTTTAAAGAGCAGTTTAGTGCTTGGATTATTTCGGGTAACAAAGACTTGTTTCATGTTAAGTGCAGACTTCACTACATGCTCGAATTATATTTTCTAGCGATGGATATACTACACAGTATACACATCAAGTGCATAGACAGCTATAAATAGTATATACTAATACACAGCTACAATATAATCGGGGATCCGATATAATAAAGTTGATGCTTAGGTTATTAAGACCCTAGATAGCTTCCTTACTGTTTCTATTCATTCTTGCCGTCATGGATATTGCATCGTAAGCAAGTTTAGTCTAAGTGTTTGCTTTACATTCTTGACATACACATACTTAATTCGAGACATACCTTCTAGTTCGATAAATAAACCGTTGTTTAAACCAATTTTGTTTCAATCCAAGTCTTAGAATAGAGCAGAAGTATTTTAGAGTTCGTGTACTTTGCTGAAATAGCTAACTAATCATTCGTTTGCTCACATCTAAGGTCGCGGTCACACTAGCGCTAGAATCGTGTTTGCTTGAACTAAATCCACTTGAATCTGTCAACACATCACCTTCCAAGCGCGCTTGCTAGTGTGACCGCGCAAAACTCAAGCACGCTTGAAATCTGATACGATTTGCTTGAAATTTCAAAGGCACCGAACCACAGTCCAAGCACACTACAGGGTATGTTTGAATCGTGCTAGAATGTGCATTTCAAGTGGATTAGATATTTTAACCAATAGAGTTTTCAGTTTTAAGAGGAAAATAGACAGGCAATTTGGACATGTCATTTTAATTAATATAGATCGAGATAGAAGCGGTAGTTTAGAAATATTTTGTTTATCTTCGCAATAAGTTCCTACTTGTTGAATCGAAGGCAACGTATTACTGTCCTAGGAGCAACTTCATCTGAAAAACCTGTTATGTCTGGAGTCCCACAGGGTTCTATCCTGGGTCCTATACTTTTTCTTCTCTATGTAAACGACCTACCTGATGTAGTAAATCATTCAAAAGTTGCCTCTTTCGCCGACGACACAAAAGTATTTAAGTGTGTCGATTCTCTCACAGATGCTGTCTTGATTCAAAGAGATCTTAGTAGTCTGGAAAATTGGTCTACTACTTCGGGACTTATCTTTAATCAAGATAAGTGCAAGTGTCAGCATTTTACTAGGAAAAAGACTCTTACTGAATTCCCTTACGTGATCAAAAACAAGACACTTGCAGTTACACCAGAAGAAAAGGATCTTGGCATTTGGGTCACTAACAATCTGACATGGTCAAAACACACCCTTGATCGATGCGGTGCGGCTAACAAAATGCTAGGTTTCCTGCGCAGATCTGCAACGGAAATCAATAATAAAAAAATCCGCCGCACATTGTATTTGGCAGTTGTACGACCTGCCCTGGGTTATGCTACTCAGGTCTGGTCCCCGCAGTCGGTCGAGCTTATTAGCCGGACAGAACGCATCCAACGCCGAGCTACAAAATTTATTCTGAGCCTGCCATTTACGTGCGAAATATCCTACAGAGACCGACTCATTTCCACAGAACTACTTCCCGTCTCATATTGGCATGAATACCTTGACTTCTTCTTCAAGGCCATTACTGGCATTGTAGTCATTTCTAAAAGTACTTTACCTGAACGTATTATTCCTGTCAGGGTAACTAGATCATCTACAAATCTCAACGCAATCTCATTCCGTCAACGTAAATGCAAAACAACTACTTATCATCGCTCATTTTTTCTTAGAACAACTAGAACTTGGAACTCCCTCCCTGAACATTTAAGGCTTGATAACTTATCTATTACTCAATTTAAAAAAGCACTTTTGAACTATTATTCTATTGCCTTACGATCCAGCTACACTCTTGATGATCCACGAACTTGGAAAACTGTTTGCCTCAAATGCAACGCAAGCAGAAGTCTCATCCAATCATTAACCTGCTGTTATTAGTTATTCTGACTGTTTCATATTTTCATTAATTTGACTTTTTACTTTAACTAAAGGGCCCACTGTAATTGGCGTTAAGCTGTTGTGGTGTCCCAGCTTTCTTTTTGTAAGAAGCGAAGCCAAATAAATAAATAAATTAACGCGCCAACACTGCAAATCGAGTAGGAAAAAATGACGCAGACGCCAAGTAGTTCAGATGGATTCGATGATCGAAACGATGCTGCTTTCTTGTATTCCAACCCTTTTGGTATAAACGAAAGCATACGAAAATGCTGCTTCCAGCAGCCAGATTGACGATCGTCTCAATATATAACCTCGAACCACCCCAGTCGTGGTCTTGGAATCTCCCAGTACTGAGGTTGATTCATTTGACCAACCATTCTACCAATAGCCATTATGGCTAATGTTATGGTTCGGACGTATTGAAAATACATCATGTTTTGGTCGATTTTTGCAATGTAAGAAATAACTTTCTCCTTCTTCTTACAAGCGATCTGCGTCTGGCAGAAACGCGCGTTCTTTGATATATTATTGGTAATAAAGCAATAGCAAAGAAGCGTTCTCCATCTTGCGCGCCAAATATTTAAAACTGAAACTCTATACGAAATCCAAAAAAATATATTTTTAATGGACTTTTAGATTATTAGATAAGTTATCTGTCATACAACAGCGAACAAGCAAGCAAGCAGTACTTTTCTAGTGTGACCGCGACGTGCTTGGCTTACATTCTAGAAAGAGCTTGGTATGGTGTTCACGCAAGCACGCTAATCCGGTGGTAATCTCCAAGCACAAGCGCTAGTGTGACCGCGACCTAAATGATCTAACAGCGACAGGAAGCTCAATCATGGCTTCTTACAGTGTTTAATGCAGTGCATTTTTACGGTATCATATTACCGTCTCTTATATTCCTTTCTGTCAGGCTAGTTCCAGATACTCTATTATAATTAACCAGATGATACTCGATATAACCGGATCGGAGAGATATCAGAAGAACTTACTTCACAGGCTCTTCTTTTTCTCTCGTTGGCTCATCGGATCTGACAAAATTCAAAACGCTTTTGTGTGATATTGTGCAATTTCGGCGCCCCATTTATGTTTTGGGGCCCCCCAAAAAATCTTCGCACGCCATATGGCATGTTGTCCGTCATGCTCATTTTACCATAAAATAGTTGAGATTATCTGTCCTAAATGAAATGCATACAAACTTATATACAGGTCCTAGACTACACGGGAATTTTAGTCGGTATATTACGAATGATAAACGTAACAAAAACTATAAAACACATATATGCTTCGCTTTTAAAGAGCAGTTTAGTGCTTGGATTATTTCGGGTAACAAAGACTTGGTTCATGTTATGTGCTGACTTAACTACATGCTCGAATTATATTTTCTAGCGATGGATATACTACACAGTATACGCAGCCAGTGCATAGATAGTTATAAATAGTATATACTAATACACAGCTACAATAATCGGGGATCCGATATAATAAAGTTGATGCTTAGGTTATTAAGTCCCAAGATAGCTTTAATACTGTTTCTATTCACTCATGCCGTAATGGATATTGCATCGTAAGCAAGTTTAGTCTAAGTGTTGGCTTTACATTCTTGATCTACACATACTTAACTCGAGACAGGGACGCCGGAGCGATGGTAGGGCAGGGGGGGCAATGCGAACGTAAGGGCAGTCGAAAATTTTTTTCGCTGCCACGCCCTTTAATTCGATGGGATTTTGATGATTTTCAAATTTCAATTCATTTAATTGTTATTTCTATGTACAAATATAGATCTAAAGAAGTATGGAACGAAAACAATAGCTTTCATTATGCACTGATCGTCTAATTTACAGCTGTATTCTCTCTTCTTTGCCAGTATTATTATTGAAATCGAAAGGGCACCTCTGCCCCTCCTGCCCCCCTTGGCAAAGGGCAACGGGGGCTGTCGCCCCCCTTGCCCCCCCAGTTCCGGCGTCCCTGACTCGAGACATACCTTCTAGTTCGATAAACCGTTGATTAAACCAATTTTTGTTTCAATCCAAGTCTTAGAATAGAGCAGAAGTATTTTAGAGTTCTTGTACTTTGCTGAAATAGCTAACTAATCATTCGTTTGCTCACATCTAAATGATCTAACGGCGACAGGAAGCTCAATCATGGCTTCTTACAGTGTTTAATGCAGTGCATCTTTATTGTATCATATTACCGTCTCTTATATTCCTGTCTGTCAGGCTAGTTCCTGATACTCTGTATTATAACTAGAATACCTGCAAGGTAGGGAATGCTGCGGGGACTGTTATTATTCTTTAGCTTCTTGAAACAAACATGCAACACAAATTATATTCAGTAGACGGTAATTATTGGCATTGACCCAGTGGCTTGCGCGCTGTCAGTAGATGCATACCCTAGCATAGTTTGCAGGATGAGACAAGCTAAATATATCACGAAACATGAAAGACATCAAATTTTGTAACATCTATTTCAAAATATCAATATTTTCCATGTATTGTTCTTCCACATGGAATCCCCATAGCCTCCTCCGCAGGCAACTCTTGGGCAAAAAACTTGTAATAAACTTGTAATGTAGCGAATATTATCGAATATCGAATATTATCGAATGTGAAGAACAGTAAATTCGATAATATTCGCTACATTACAAGTTTTTCCCCCCAAGAGTTGCGTGCGGAGGAGGCTAGAATCCCCACATGCATGAAACCCATGTTTACTGCAATGAGTAATTTGACACTGCCACGCAAGGAAATTTGCATATTTTTGTAGTGTATAAAAGCGTTAAAAATATATACATGTGCGCAAAATAATTTTGCATTTGGAAAGCTATAAAACGAAAGCGTTGTTCCATCATTCTGTTCTTACTTTGCTGGATATGTGTGTCACCTACATGTAAAGCACAACTCATTTCAACTCATTGCCATTCGAATATTTGTCTTAGTGCGCGCAGAACTGAGACCCTGTCTGTTCTGACAATAATATGTGAACGCGACTAGACAAAAATGTTAAGTCCATTGTAAAATAGGAATAAAAACATATTTCTATGCCTACAGTAGCCTATTGAATAGGTCAAACCTTGCACAAATCAGAATGATTCAGTCAGGCAATTTAGACGATCAATTGCATATCTGTGACTTTGTGTCAAGTTCACACGGAGTCACAATCGTCAAGCGGCATACACGAAACATCACTTGATGCAAAATATGGAAATCAGCAAGAGAAAGCAAACGCGAATGGATAGAAAAACCTTTTAAAGACATCTCTATGTAAGACTTCCATGCTTTACAGCACTAACAGCTCAAGCAAAGTCGATAGCACATTAATAGCAGAATATATAGTTTATATATAAACAGACACTGAATCTAGCTGCGATCGATTGTGTGCTTTCAGCGTTTCATGACATAGATATATAAATCGAGATTGCCAACTTTCCAAAAAGGAGTAAACAACTGTAAACGTAACACTAACATACAAACAAAAGACAAAATATCTTACCTTGAATGGTCAAAATCGAAAAGCACATGGAACTGAGCGAGTTTAAAATTTGTGTTCTGTGCATATCAAGCGCGCACGACCACAATTCCATGCCCTAAATAAAATTTACTTCAAAACTCCCTCTCTGCACACATTAGGCTGCTGCTACGCTCGCTCGCTTCAGGCTCGCTCGCTCCGCAGCAATTAACCAGATGATACTCGATATAACCGGATCGGAGAGATCAGAAGAACTTATACAATTCCATGACACGCACGAAATAGGGTTAGGGTTAGGGATTGGGTCGGGATTGGGGTCAAGATCAAAGAGAAATATTCGTGATTGCGTGTCATGGAATTATAACCAGAACTTACTTCCCAGGCTCTTCAGGGCTACCGATTGCACGATTTTACTAATTGCGTTCCGCGGTACGCATGGAACCGGATGAATTTGACAACAGCTAACAGAACGAATTCTCATGTGAACAAGTAGAACCAGACGAATTTGTATATGATTCCGGATTTGTCCGGTCTCGTATGTACGGTAGACTAAGATATTCATTTTCAACATGGTGACAATTGTTTTACTTTTTTTCAATGTAGATCTTCTGGGGAAGGCATTGAAAACTGTCAACATGCAGAATATCGACAAAAATACAGCGAGAAAGTAATGGCAACCGAGGTCAAAGACAAAGATTAAAACATGAAAGGTAATATTTAATTTATTTATGGTCGTCGTTTTAACAGAATTGAAGATCAGGAGCATTGAGTAAAGATCGTTGTCTAACTCCCTAGACAATATTTGCTCTTCCTCTAAAGCAGTTTTGTATTAGTGGCTTCTTCTGAAGCACTTGTAGTTGTTTCCTCTGAAGCTCTAGTTATGGACCTACTTCATGTTGGACGAATTGTGGTCGTGCGCGCATGGGAACTTACTCATCACACTCCTGTGAAAACAGGAGTAAATCAACGCTCTGCTGAAAGTCGTGGGTTTTCTCAGGGCACTCCGGTTTCCTCCCACAGGGAAAATTGACTGGGTGGGTTAGGATATACATATTGGGAAAGTAATATCACAATTTTTGTGAAAATATATCATGTAGGCTAAGTACGTAATATAGATAAGCGAGATACTTGATGTAATCGGCCACTGAAAAGCCTCAATGGGGAAAAAATCGTAGAAAATTGGTTGGGTTTAGCTCTGGACTTTTGTTTGTTCATTCAGAAATAGCTAAACCTAAGTCATCAAATTTGTTATGATCAACACGATTTTCATTGACATGTGATTTCCGAATGAGCCGATATATTGCCTAAATATAAAAATCAGCATAAACAAGATCAAAACAAGCAATTCGCAAGACAAAAACATGATACTTAGCTGAAAAACTGCAACATAAACGATCTTTTGCTAAAAAATAGCAAGTTAATACTTAGGATAAGAAACAGCAAAAGATCTTGAAACTTGTTGTAGAAAACGAGGCTGTTTTGCGCAAACTGTACAGCTGGTATTCGCGTGCGCTGCTCTCGTACAACTCCCGGCGGAACGATCCGAGTTGGTGACGAAGTAGAAATCGATTCGATTTATTTAAAACCAAGTTAGTGGTAAGATGTACTTGGATTATAATTGGTGATATCTCAAAAAAGTATAATATACAAGTAGATACTACTTTTCTTTGTTTGCAACGTGCCATGGTCACATATTGTCGTCCTGCTGATTCTTATAGACAAAGCTAGAATAACTGTCAGTTGGCACCATGTGTATAAATACGGCATTAGACAAACTATCAGGAAAAACCCGATGCTTTGGTACCCGTAGTAAGAGCTTCGCAGCAAAACCAAAGATTGTATAGTTTGTTCCAGGACCTTAGAAGTATAAATCGCGCTTTTCTAGCTCCTATTATTAACGTGTCTTCAAATTAATGGACTTTTTCAACGGTGAAACTTCCTTTCTGTTGAATGTTGTCCACAAAATTGAATTTAAATTCAGTTATCTATCATATCAAAACACATTTTTAGTGAAACACTGCACGTAAGCAACAGGACGTACTGTCACTTAAAATATTTCTAACATTGTTGTATTTTTTAATAATTATATTTTATGAACAAAGTAGTAATATAAAGTATATACAAAGTATGCTTGAAAATGAAATGTCAAGGTTAAAGTTCGGTTGCCTATCTTGTTATCTCTTACTAAACGTCATTCAAACGAGTTCACACCATTTACATTTAGGCTATGGTTAGGTTTAGCAAGTCCTCCAAGGCAAAATAAGTTTTGTACTACTTCTAAACACTTATTTTTCGACAAGTGCAGTGTTAAACGTCAGACATATCAATAACATTATGCTTTGTTGATATCATAGTCTATGAAGAAGTCTTAATTTCTATTTTACTAGCATGGAGTTTTTCAAATTTTAAGGTCTTATATTTTTGCCTTAAATATCCACGCTTAAAAATATTTTACATATATATGGTCCTTTTGGATCTTTTGACCCAGTGAGCTCAATATGTTACTGGAGTAATATCTTAAGAACTGAAGTCAAAGAGATCTGAGACTGGTCACTTTGACTTCACTGGTTTTCCTTCGGGAAATTGAGTAAAGTTCTTACTAGTTAGGGACAAGAGAACGATGAGAAATCAAGGGGAAGGGCGGATTTTTGTCGAAGGTACTACAAGTTTTTTTGAAATGTTGGGTTGAGACGCATTTTACTTTTCATACAATTTTGCCAACAGTTCTTCAACCGAAAAATTCGTTGAGTATGTTTTATAACGTAAAATAGATGCATATTTCGATTTTTTAAGTGGACTAGTTTTACAACAAATTGATTGATAGTTTTAAAGGAATGATAGAAAGTCTTTAAATCATAGCAAATATTTTCCTTAAAATTAAAACGCCACATTGTCCCCCCCCCCCTCTCCCTTTAGTAAAGGCAAGAGGGGAAGCTGTCTACCCTCTTCCCTCCCTCCAAGTTCCAGCGTCTTTGCTTTTACTCCAGTTATACACTGGCGGTTAAAAAAAACTGCTTATAACAGACAAAAGCTCGGATGATTGCCTACATAGGACAAAAATCACTCAGATCCTTTAAAAATTACGTATGTTGACCTAAATGCCGGAATCTGTTATTTTTCCACGTCCAAATGCATTATCCCACGTCCGTGTGTGGTCCGTCTGTACCACAGTCGACTGAAATGGTTCGGTACAAGTTCTCCCCGAGCATTATTCGTTGCACGTACATTCAAATATTACACTTGCATGGCCACTAATGTCGGCTTATCCCAAAAATAATTTTAGTTTATTTATCCGATTTATCAGTTTCTGCTTATTTGGGAAAATTCAACTTGAGCCTTCTTGTGACGAGCAGTGTTAAACAAGTTATTTTTTATTCTATTTTCAACGATTCATTCCAATCATTCTTTGCACTTTCTTCTTAATTTTAATGTTTGGATCTTGACCCGGGCTCATTGTGTATTTTTCTTTTTCACATTTATATATGATCCTTTTTAGAAAAATCTGTTTTGTATTCCTTCCGTTTTTTTGCTTAGATCTTTTACCACTCTTTGCACGTACATTCGATTTTCACTCCTTCGCTAAAAATATCAGTTCTTCCAAAATATATATTTTCTCTCATTGTTCAAATTTATCTGTCATTATTTGCGATGAGGAGAAACGTAAAACGAAATTTATGTGTGACGAGCAATGTTAAAGTAGGTTAATATTTTCTTGATTTTCAACAATTCACTCATGTCGTTATCGGGTCACCTAAATTTTGAAGTGTGACTCATCGTATTTTGTCTTTTTTAATCAACTTTAAAACAGTCTCTTTTGCATTCCACTATACAGTATGCTGGCCTTTTCTTTGTTTTTTGTTTAGATTTTCCAAAAATCAATTTTCCCAAATTGTCCACTATCTCATCAGTCTATTTTTCATCAGTTTCATTATTTTTATATTGATTCACTTCAATCTTCTTCAAACCTTGGCTAAAAATATCGCCCGTCCCGAAAATCATTGTAGCGTAATATTGTCCTGTTAATCAGTCTATACTTGCAATGAAGCAAACTTAAAGGCGAACTTTGTGTATCGAACTTTATGAACCAATTGTCTTGATTTGTTACCATTCGATCCAATCTTTGTTAACTGTTGTAAACAACGTATTTTAGCCACGCTCACAGAATAGATATTCGTCGATTTTCACCAGTCTATTTTGACCTTCTCTTTGAACAATCGTCTCTAATCTCCTTCACAATACGGTTGCCTTCTTTTTTGGTCTTTACTTCATTCGCCCGAGAAATCCCTACAAGAATCATGCAGGTAAAGGCCAGTAGACTTACTGAAATAACGTGTTCTGGCATTTAGGTCAACATGAGTATTTCGTTCAGGCTGTAAATAATTCGGCAACCCTCTATTGTGCAAAATTCTAGCTTGACTGCCATCCTTTTGACTGCCATCGCATATTATACATATATATATATATGGAGCTCACTGCTTCATCCAATGGCGCAACTACATTTTCCCGCCAAAATTGCGTTAAGTCAAACAGAGATATTTTATGCTTATAAATATGACAAGTAGAATTGCCCATATCATATATAAGAACGCTAAATGGAAGGTTAGTTAAACTCCCAACGCAGTTCGTCAACATTAGTGTTGCTTTCTTACTATTTAATAGTTCGGATGTTTATATAAGAATTGTCAATTCTTCCTTAAAGTTCAACTTGCTTTTGTTGACATAATAGACTTCGAATGTTTGTTTGGAAATTTGGAAAGTTCTTTTCCTAAGCCGAAATAGTCGGCCGTTTGTATAAATGGTAAAATATGTCAAAATAATGAGTGACTGGAAAAATACCATTATTCAAAACAGTGAAACAGCAATGGCACATTCTGATCACTGGATATTGACTGGATGGCGCTATTGTTGTGCAAACTGTTATGCAAAGAGTTTATTGTTCCGAAAAAAGGCGGATGATTACGATTACGTTTTTTTTCAATATTGAGATATAGTTTCCTAGCCACTTCAGATCTGACAAGACAATTCAGTTTTGAATGAACTATCTTAACTTTCAAACAAGTATTCGAAGTCGGTTTTTGGAAGCAAGTTAAAACCATTGAACTCTAAAAAGACTGGATCGAACGATAACTTTTCCGCCATATTTGAAGCCACTCGTGCTGTCCGTTACACAGTACGTCAGTTGTGGCAAAATATCACACGGAAAAACTTATTTTTTACGCTTTTGGGTATTTAAAGCATGGATGAAATCAATATTTTAAACTAACAAGTTTGCTACCGTCAAAATAATTGTTTTCTCAGTTGAACGTCAAAGTTTGCTTCGGCACGTTCAAATTTTGCTATAATTGTTCAAATTGCAAAAAATATTACTCCACAGTTTTTTGCTATAACTAGATTTTTAGAATGAAAGTCTTCGGATGAAAATATATATTTACTTGCGGCTTAATTTTTCCGCGCCTTGAAACTTAGTGTTTGGCTTCAATGGGGTTAGCGCTCCAGTATATATGTAGAGCTCAATGGTTGAAACTGTAAGTAGAGGCAGCAATTGCAATTTTGTTTGTCAATATCCAGGGGTTCAAATTTTCACATGCTATTGCTTTATTTATAACTTGTCAGTTTCCGATAATGATCAACAACTTTGCAAGGGTGTCTTCTTTCACGGATTACTTACTGACTTCATTGACCTCCAATTGTTAACGTTGGTGATTGTCTGATCCGTCTGGTTCGACAACGCTCGACAGATCTCTTAAGTTCTGTGGTTAATATGTCCAATCCTGGAACGGTGGCTGCATCCACAATCCTCACCAACGAAATCTCATCCTGGTAATGGCGGGGCGACGGCGGCCTCTTTACACGCACGCTGATGCTGTTTCGTGTCTTCATTTTGGTTGTCCTCAATCTTCTTCATAGTTTTCTACGGCAGATTTTGCGCCATTCGGATCAGTTCGTTGCTATTGTTTCCCACTCCTTACGATTTATACAGCAGGCTTTGAGAGTTGATTTAAGCACATCGTTACTTCTCACGTACTGCCCTCCTTTTGTTCTACATTCCACAAGCTCTCTTTGTAAACGGCAGTATGTTCTTAAATTACCAAGCAGTTTTGTAAATCATGATAGTGAAAGTGCTAGTATCAAGTGTTTTTCTAAACGTTTTCTAAGATGCTATTTTTAATGCTTTATCCGCAAGAATATGTGACTGTGATATGTATGCTAATTCTATATTGGATGCTTGACTGAGATGCTGTTATAAAATGCTGTCTATACATCCGGTGTTTCTGAACTGTTTGTTTTTCGGTACTTTCTATCCGTAAATAGTTTTTAACTTAAGTTCTATTTCCAGTAAATCCAAAAATTTATATTACTTTCTGCTTGAGTATAGTTGGTTTTGTTATGAAAATGGCTAATATATTTTGCAAATTGTTAACATGCAAGTAATATGAAGTTATTGAAAGGAATTTTTAATTGAAGGTAAATTGTTTGAGAAGTTTGGATTCCACGTCGTTCGCCTTCGATTGGATTTCAGGGTGTTAGCTACAGTTAAAAATTCGGCGTTATATACGCAGTTTTCCCAATTACGTTTAGCTTGCAATTTTCCAATTTAGATCTGCCAAAAATAACAGCTATTATCAAAAAATAAAAATATCAGGTTTCTCAACTTGGGCGGTTTATTGTAAAATTCTGCTTAAAAATCGCTGCCCAAACGCGCGGTGACGTTCAGAGTTAAGAAATGTCTTCCAACTGAATTCCCCAATTTCATTAAATTGCCGAATTTTTTCTTCTGGCGAACACCCAGGATTTATTTAAAACGAAGTTTGTGATATGAAGTACTTTGGTTATAATTGATGTTATCACACATTGTCGCCCTGCTGACATTTATAATGTACAGGCATGTTACATTATAATTCTTAGAAAAAGCTAGAATAACTAGTGGCACTATACTTTCCATTACATTCAATTTCCTGATGCTGAGCTTATATAACCAAAATTGTTAAGTAAATTAGTGGGTCATTATATTGGTTAGACACAATTATTTATCTATTATTATATTTAACTAGGATACCCACATCATCGTAGTGTTTTTCAGTGGGGTCCTGCAATTATAAATTATATCAATTTCTAACGATATATAAATACCTATATAACATACACTATTTACAATCAATACATAAATATATACAGCTATTTCCATTAAGGTGGTCGCAATGATGAACAGTCCAAGCGCGATGAGTATAACGGGAATGAGATATATTTTATTGACAAAAATGTGTTATAAATCGCCTCGTCGGATATGGAAGTGGTGAGCAGTTATCATATTTCCATATTTACAAGTAATACAGCTCGTTAATATCAATCGCGTGATATATCAAAGAATACCCTATGCGTAGGATTTTAGACAAGACTTACGATGAAGAAGTATTTTCTTGACAGAAATAACAGGATTGGAAGTGAAAGAAGCAACTTTGGTCTTACAAACTTCTTACAAACTTCAACCGTTTGTCGCCAATTTGAACGTTTTTGTCGCGTTCTTGCCTCTGGGAATTGTCAAAACGAAAAACAGCTGAAGTCATATTGGGCTATATATACTTTAAAGGATACCATTAAATAGCTAAATATTAGAATAAGATATACCCATCTTGCTGTTCGCGTTTGGATTGTACTTTGAGTATTACCTGTGAAAAAATTACCTTAATTGAAATAGCTGTATACACATAATACAATGATCAATCTAATTAAGTGAAATTAGAGAGAAATTGAGAAATAACTAATGGAACTTTACTACATGTTATGTACACGACGTCTTTTTAATATTGTCTTAAAGTTTGATAGTGAATAAGCAGTTTTAAGTTCCTTTTCCAGATTGTTGAAGTTAATAGAGGCTTGGTAGGTAGGTCTTTGTTTTCCTTTGTTTGTCTTTGTTCTTGGTAGATGTGGGTTGCTGAGTCTTCTTTTGTAGCGTTCGTAAACGTTTCTGTTTTTCGTCAAGTCAAAATCAAGGTCACGCCAAGGTATTTCAATGATGTTTCCTGTAATATAAGAAACATTAATATATAAGGTGGGATAAGATTAAGTGTTATCTAAAATGACCGGCAATATATATATATATATATATTTTTTTAATCCTAATCTTATACCATAACCCTGACCATATAACCCTAAACCTTAACATATCCCTAAAATTGAATATAACGCTAACCCTGAGGCTAATCCTTCGGAATTTATTTTAATATTACCAATTGTATAGGTAATGTTAATGTTGTACTTACCAAAGTTTAAGCCCTTTTTTTCCAGATTTATTTTCCAGAGCTTCCAAAGTTACACTAAGGGGTGAAGCTAAGCAAAAAACAAAGTCTTTACTTAGATCCGTAAATGTACCAAACACCAAACCCCAACCTCGACCATCGTTGCCAAATAGTAAGGCACCAGAATCGCCTTTTTCACAAAAAGGCTTTCTACGCTTTCGGATAACAATGCAATTATACGCCCAAAACGACTTGACCACGCTGCCGTTGTTCAATTCTTTTCCGCATTTGCCGCACACCTGCGATCCAGTGAATTCGGTCGGGCAGTGTATTCTTTTGCTGCTATCTGACTGCATGCAATCGTTACAATAGTGAAACGGGACGTTGTGCAATGCAGAAGCGCATGTACTATCCCCGGTAGGCGAAATGCAGTTTACAAACATTTCTTCGGTATGAATAAATCCCTCAACGGTAAGCCCAGTTGTTCGACCAATCTTCTTAAAACTCAGTTCTTCACCTTGCGTACGAAGTTGTTTAATAAAGTTTTGCAGATCAACAGTTTCACCATTAGGGCTAATATCGTTCTTTTCAGGACTAATATCTTTCTTTTCAAAGCCATATAGAGGACAGCGATTTGTTTTGTCTTCTCTGAGCTTATCATGTTTCATATAAAGTAACTCTTTGCTGTCTAATTCGGCAATGGCTGCGTCGACGAAAATTTTAACATTTTTGCCGTCCACAATACGTTTTACGTTATCATGCAAACCACATACGTATTTTCCAATTCGTCTTGGTTTGTCGCTCTTAATTGTCTCCAAATTACTTTCCGCTTCCTTTATTTTCTTCTCGATTTTCTTTGTGTAGCGTTCTTTATCAATTTGATTTAAATCTATTTGCGTGAACTTTAACCCAAGCTGTTCTGCTCCAGGTGTATGCCATCTTTTGGACCGAAGCTCTTTCAAATACTCTTTGGCACCCTTGACCATGTCGTCATAATCCGATTCGGCAGGCTGAACGATAATAAGTCCTCGCACATTTCCAGCACCAAGTATCCCTTCGTTAGTGCTACTCCCCATTTCGCCATCGTTGGTGTTATCTGTGTCCTCAAATAATCCCCCCACAGTGTCAGCACCATGTATTCCTTCGTTAGTAATATTCTCCACTTCGTCATCGTTGGTGTTATCTGTGTCCTCCAATAATCCCCCCACAGTTTCAGCACCAGGTATTCCTTCGTTAGTAATATTCTCCATTTCGACATCGCTGGTGTTATCTGTGCCCTCCAATATTCCCCCCACAGTTTCAGCACCATCTTCTCCTTCGTTAGTGCTATTCTTCATTTCGACATTGTTGGTGATATTATCTACTTCAGGTGGATGAAGCACATGCTGATTTGAAAGAATGTAAATTCTTCCGTCTTCGTCTTCTAAAAATCCTCCCAAAGTTCCAGCACCATGTATCCCTTGCACACCTATTCCAACGCCACCTTGCAAAGGAAAGGCATGGGACTCGCGGGAAGACCCATAAGCCGGTTGATAATACCCCTCGGTAACGTCAAACGGACAATTATTCAGTTGTTCTATTTCCTTAATGTTGGTTTCTCCCGCTGGAACTCTTCCCTTTCCCAACACAAACACTGTCACACATAGGATATCTTTCTCAATGGACTTGACTACTTTATACGAAGCCTGAACTGCTGTGACATTTAACCGGTTTTCAAAGACGTGAAGATTTTCCTCGATTGTCCTTGACAGTTCTGATAAATTTTTTTTGTCTTTCTGTTTTTGAGACGACGGAAGTTGGGTAACGATCTTACTTAGAGGATGTCGTTGAAGGTCATCAAACTTGATTTGATAATCGGCGAACATTTCTTTCGCGGCATCTTTAACATTCGTTGGAATTCCTTTGCCATCAGTATCCACGTATAAACGCATAGTTAAGGATTGGTTTTCATCATTTGCATACGGTATAGCTCTAACACAGCATGGGTTCGCAGACATGAATCGCAAAGCTAATGACCTGGCTTTATTGATCTGGGAATAGAAAACAAACATAAAGAAAAAGTTATATGTGATACATTTCGAAACGATTGGTTATATGTATAGGTAAAGTAGCATGATTTTTAGCGCAATTTAGAAAATCTAGCATGCGATTTGGTGTGTTAATGTATAAAGCTTGTTTGTTAAAAAAATATACTTTTTCAGAACAGAAGACACTCAGAAATGTGTTTCGCGATTTTCACTTTAAATGTAAATCTTTTTCATAGCTTACCTCGTTTTCTGAGATTTTCTCCGGTTTCTCTAAGGCATGCGCATCTATAATATAACAATAGGAATCGTTTAATACTGTAACAATTGTAGTGTTAAGTCAGACTCTCTTTGATTTTCAACAAATAATTGTGTCGAAAATTTCGGATCGGAAATTTTTTCTCTTTAAAAAGCTGTACGGATCCAACTTAAAACATTTTTCAATATTTCTTGGTACTTTCTTTCGTGTGACAACGGCTGTATTATAATTTAATCAAGAAAATTCAAGAATTTCACACGCCACTATGAAATACTCTCGTTCGATAATTACATCACAAATCTCTCCTTGGCCTGGGATCCTCAAATGAAGCGAGGCTTCCAGGCCAAGGAAGTATTCGTGAAGTATTAATTATCGAAAGGGTGTATTACACAGTAAAATTGCGTAATTAGACGACATCTACACATGATTGGTTCTATTAAAGTTTTCCTGGCGCAGTGATTTCTTGCACTAAAGACACCAGCGACCATTTGTTACAAAGAGACAAGGACAGGATTTAAAAATACTAAAATAGTTTTATAAGTAATTGTTTTTTTGAAAATTGTTAACCATTAAAGATGGATTCCTTTTTTATACACCCTGCATGTAGATATGTATTTAACTATAAATTGTCACAGTGACTAAACACAAATTCACTATCAGTCACGTACGATAGAGGATACGCTTCTTCCATTGAAAATAATGCTCGTTCCGTAGAAAATAAAATATTTTCCGCAGAAATGCAGTGTTTTGCCGTGGAAGTGCAATATAATTCCGTAGAAATGTAGTATCTTCATGTAAAAATCTTTTGTACAATTGTGATGCTATTCCGTAGAACATGTTTTGTATTTCTGTGGAAATGAGATACTTTTCCGTATAGAAATGTTATCTTATTTTATAGAAAATCATCGCTTCGTGTAGAAAACATGCAGCTCTTCAACTAATACGCGTGCGTGTGATTGTGTTACTGTCCGCAGAATAGTATTTTAATAAGTTAAGATCTAGTTAAATGTTTGACTTAATTTTGTAAATATAAGGACCATTACAATAACCATCGCAACTCACCTGTATAAGTCCACAACGAGACGTCGATGCTCCATACGAACTCATCTATACGAGAATAAAAGTTTTCAAAGTTGGGCCTCGGAAGATGAAGTTTAACAAGACAAATACCGCCAGATTCTTGTGGTAAGGCAATAATATTGCCACTTCGGCAAATTGAACGTTTTTTATAATAATCTGGATAGCCGTTGTGGTTGAAGTGAGTTAAAGGTCTTCCGGACCCGCGGAAATATACAGCTATACGTTTTTCAGATTGTAAACACAGAAACTTTTCATCTATTAATTCGGCATGTTGTATCTCATCAGTTGGATATGATAGTTTGGTACGTGAAATGGGTTTATACGTCTCTGTGTCTATCAGAAATATACGTGATTCACGAGATTCTGTTAAAGAGGAAATAATTCCATATTTTTGGTCACTGGATATAGAGCAACCGATAATCTGTATTTCATCTCCACATTCTCGATCCATTTCTTCCAATGGAAATTTCTCCCATTTAGCAGAGTGACGTTTTGTGTAAGTGTTACCACTCAACTTCCAAATTTCAAAGTGATCTTTATCAGCAGCCAGTATTGATGACCCATCGCGACTTACTGCGAACTTCTCCATGGTGTACAGCTCAGGGATAGATGTTTCATTCTCTTCCGCGAAACAGTGAACTTTTATCGACGAATCATTTGTACACCTATAGATAAAGGCTTTCGGAGAAAAAGCTGAAGGCGTGGCCTTATCGGTCGCCAACCTTATCGCTTCGGCTTCTACGTTTGAATCTTGATTGACGAGATGCCTTGATAGCACTAAATCGCTTCCGATATAATGGAGAGTCAATATGTCGTAGGGCCAAAAACAACAAATTGCTTGTCTGCAATCATTAGACAAATTTTGAGCAACTTCAAAAGAATCTATATTCCAAATGTGAATCCTACCATCAGCTGCACAACTCACTAAATACGAGCCATCGGGAGAAAAAGCACACGCAGTAACTTGGATATTGGGCGTGAGATGTAAAGGACCTAACTTCTCGCACCAAAAATGCACGTAGTTATTTAGAATATCCTTTGCGATAACTTTCTCTTCATTACTGAAAATATCACTTGGACCTTCGTTGAAGATTTCTTGGACGTAAATAGGTTTAACTGCAAGCGAAGAAAAATGGTTATAATGCCAAGAAATCTTTTCTTTAATTCTTGCCATGGAAGTATCATCATCACTGGCAGTTTTTATTTCAATAATTTTTTTCCAAAGTTCCTTGAATGTAGCATTCTTTTTTCTAAACATAACATGTAATATGACAACATCTACCAGCCATTCATAATCTTCACTCTTTGACCAGTTGCTTGGTGCTGGAGGTAGATGATTGATTCCATTTTCAAGGGCATATTTCATGGCTTTACTTCTTTTCAACTCATCAATGATTGAGCGATCGTTTTTGTTAACAATGTTCTTCTTAATTTCTTCAAATCTTTTTTTCGACAATTTCCACAACAATTCGTTTCCACGTTCACAATTAACTGTGTACTCGTGTGTCTTATCGCCGGTCAATTTAAGCCAGTCAACTACTGATTTGTGAAATACGGTAACTAAATCATTACTGACGTATAACAAAGTAGAAACATTTTCGTTAACTTCACCAATGATATCTTTCATTCTTTTACGATCCAATGAAAGTTTTAGATCTATTCCTTCGGTAATGAACGATAGTGGAATCGGCCCATGAGCAGCAGCTATAATATCGAGCAAATGAAATATGTCGTATTCTTTACTTGTTGCTTTGAGTTTCGTTTTAAGCTGAGTGAAGTATTTATCATAAACAGAATATATTCCTCCAGGAAGTAGACCCTCCATTTTTTCTTTTGTCATGGCGTCATCGAATCTTTTCAGGTGCTCTTGAAGATGAAATGCAAATAGAAACGAGCCCTCGCACTTTTTTACTAAATAGGAAATAATATCGTCTTGGTCTTCTTCATGTTCTTCGTCTTCTTCACCTTCGTCTTCATCGTCTTCATCTTCGTCTTCGTCTTCTTCATGTTCTTTATCGTCTTCGTCGTCATCTTCATCTTCGTCGCCATCTTCGTCGTCTTCGTCGTCATCTTCGTCTTCATCTTCATCTTTTTTGTATTCTTCATCTTTGTGGTCTTCTTGATAATCGCTTATAGATATAGTAGGAAGACATGATGTGAGGTACTGTTTGATGTCTTTTTTATTATTTCTATCGGTGGGTCGAATTTCTAGGTATTCTAACGAACTTAACTTTTCCTGGACATTTATTTCAGGTCGACTTGTCACCAACACCTTCAACCAAGATGGAAGGTTTGAAAACTCTGTTGCCAAGACATCAAATAACTCGGTTGTTTCATTACTTTTACATTCATCCAATCCATCAATCACCAGCAGCATTGGCTTGTTTTCGGGCAGCTGCGATAGCGGTTCCTTCAGGTAAACCTGGAAAGCATCGTGAAGGTTTTCCACTTTATTTCGTCTCTTTAGCTGTTCAAGTAGTTTTTCCTTAAATCCTTTGACAGAATCAGAATCACACAACTGACTTGCTAACGACTCTATCATCCTCAAGGGATCACTGTAATTGGAGTTGTTAAACTTGCAAAAGTGATAAGCTGCCAAGGACTGCTTTTCTTCTTGATATACAGAAATAATTTTTGCGGCCAAGACAGTTTTGCCAACACCAGGTCCAGCCGTCAATACAAACATATTTGATTCTTTTTTCGAAAACCAATCCTCAACTTTCGCAAACAACCACTCCCTTGTACCTGGATGGAATGATCTTACGGAATTCTTTACATCACCGTCAAAGTTGAATTTACAAAGTTTTTGGATTAGTAGATTTTCATCAGCATCCGGTTGGCTAGACGATTCTGACTGCTTATTAACGATCGCTTCGATTTCTTTAGTTTGCACAGCTATCGATTCTTTAATTCCTTTACTTTCATTAATTATTGATTTTTGTATTTCTCGTGTACTTTCGGGTATCGACTCTTTTATTTCGTCGCTTGTCTTGCGTATTTTTGTTGCTGAAACTTTGATTTCATCTAATATTTCATGCAATTTATCATCTTGTAATTTCCAGTCTTTCAAAGCCTCAATATAGTTTTCTTCTTCATGGCTTAGGGGGCATATTTTCAACTGGGCAGTTTCGGTCTTCGAAACTCCAAGCTCATTCAACGTCTGGGAAATGTCCGGCCATAAATCTTCAAGCTGACTGTCGCTCACTCCAGTTTTAGTAACATGAGCAAAGATCTTATTTCTATAAAGCTTTATTCGGACGAGGTTGGCTTCTAGACTTCTGTCGGGGTCAGGTGGCATGGTAGTCCATATTTTGTTTGTTGGGGGTATCAAGCCGCAAATATTCCGTAAAAGAACCGAAAGTAAAGTGATATCAAACGTTTTTGAGTCTGAATTGCCGCACGTGGGATATAAAAGTTTCCATTGATCATTATTGATAATTTTATACCTAAGTTTTTTAAGTAAAGGTAAGTGTGTGTTGAGAACTGTTGGTAATGTAGAAGGAAGATGATACTTATCAAAAGTTTGTCTGAGTGCTTCTGTTCCTTTGTTCACCAACAGTCGAGACAGCCTTGTGCCGTTTGCTTCATCGTTGAGGTTAGTGCCAGCCATGATTTCTGCAAGCAGATTGTATTTTATAGAGATAAGAGAATCTACAATCTTTGCAAAAATGTAACAAAAAATGCTTGGGATAATGTGTGAACGAAATAAAAAATATCACTACATAATGTTATCAGTAATATTGCGATATCAATATACAGAATAACCAGCAAGGAAGCGGGGAAGTAGTTGTATTTCGCTGTCTTAGTGAACCACAATTGTCATATTGCATGTAGTTAATTGTTGGCTTCTTTTTCAAATGGTAGTTTTAGCTATAGCGGACTACAACAAAACGGGAAAATGCCCTGGAAACGAGGTAGAGTCATTAGTTACATTCGGGATCATCCTCCCGTCAGCTTTATGATCTATTTACTTAGCAGTGGAATAATGGAATAGTTTGCAGTATTTTTGAAATAGTAGCTGTACTCTAGTCAGTAACGAACTACATTTGTTGCCAATCAAAATATTCCCATTCTATCCACCTTAATGGGAAAACATAGGCTCAGAAGAAGAAGAAATTTTATTTTGACACGTTACGTCAACTAGGAATTGATTTCCAGCCGCTCAGACTCCAGCCACTGGACTTCAAGAAAGCGGAAAAGGTCAATACTACATGTTTATATATAGGATAACCGAGTAGGAGGTCTCGTTGAAATTCAAAACCTATAAACCTATGACACCCATTTTCTACTTTTATCATTAAGTTTTGGAATTGTTGTTTTAGTTATCATACAAAGCAACGAATAATTTGGTAACAAGCTATTCTACTTATATCAAGATTTTTTTCTTTTTTTTTTCTCGGCATCTCGTTTTTTAGGACTAATAGTAGAGGTGTATGTAGATGGATATTCGAACAAAATTTATATACATTTTTAGACTTAGCCAAAAAAAATCTTGTTATTTACACATACCTAATACTGACATCACTCCCATCATATATACCGAACTAGCTTGCGGTTAATGCTCAGCAACTGGACTCCGTAGCTCAGTTTGTTAGAGCGCCGCACCGAGTTCAATGTCCTTGGCCTATTATAGCCATTAGCTCCACAAATTTTTGTGTTAAAATGTTTGATATTTTTAATAACATTGCTTACAGACAAACACACACAAACAAACCCAGGTAAAAACATTACCGCCTGGTGGAGATAACTTAAATTTATCAAACTAACTTAAATTTCTGGGGCCGGTTGTATAAAAGTCTTAACTACATTTTAACTACTCGTTTTGTAGTTAAATAGTAGTTAACTCTAAAATTCGCGATTCTGATTGGTTTACTTTCGCACTAACTATAGTTAACTTTAACTACTTTTTTGATACAACCGGCCGCTGTCTGATGACGACAGGGGTGAAGCTCCACTGCTTCCTTATGCTACCATACACTGACTGCTTATAGATCTGTTTGTTTGGTATAACAATTTTTCAATGCCTAACATTTGGTTATACCCATATTAGCTTACCAAGAAATCTAAAAATTTAACAAACTTAAGACTTACGTTTTAAATAAGGCTAGTCAGAACAATCTTCTTTCATGTTCACACTACATTCTGAGTTCTTGTGTCCTATCCTGGGGGTTAATGTACATTCATTCAGGTATTTTCAAATGCTGCAAGAAAACAGGTCTAATTTTAATATATTGCTTTTGTTTGGCACTTTGTTTTTTCCCTTTTTTTAATAATAATGTTGTCATTGTATATACGACATTGTCATTGAAAAAAAGTAAACGTTAGCAGGACATGTTAAAATTATCCAATGGTAATTTGATCAATCTATATCTTACCAATTTTGGCAAGAGATACATTCTGCAAGATTGCACTGATGATATTTCAATTCCATTTGAATTTAGATTTTATCTTTATGTTTTACGCACAAATAAATATGAGTGAATAGTGAGTTAAACGGTGGTTAAGGACTTAAACGCCTTACGAACAACCGGACCCTGGTCGTATCGAGCCAGAAACATAACATTACAGCAAAAAGTACATTAAAAAATATTAAAGTCAACTTCTTCACTGTGACACTATTATTATTTAGTATTATCATTATTTACCAATTCCCCCAAAATATTACACCTACACCGACATTAAATGGAAAGCAGTGAATATATAATTAAACCGGCAAAAAGTCAAAAACATAAACAATTACAAAAAAATATCCTGTTGGCTGTTGTTGGCCTAGTATAATGCTTCTTGCCATGCCGAGACTTGACTTCTTCCATGATATTTAACTATTTCTTCTTAACATTTTGAAGTAAACACAAAAAATGCTTCATTGGCAATTTCTTCAAACTATTTTCTCTTATATTTTTAAAAATTAACTTATTCCACTCCTGACAACCCGCCATAATTTTGAGATCAGTGGGAGGTCCATAATGACGCGCCCGCAAAACTTGATGAACTTTAGACGTCGCTAATAGCGGAATTAGAACCAGGGCGCTTATATATATAGGGCGGATTATAGGGCGGTGCAACGGCTGTGATTTTGTTGATCGACGTGTGATGCGGCAGTAGCCTGGGGCGAACATGTTTTCGCGCGAAAATCCAAGCAAAACAGATTTTCTTTTTGACAGTATTTGGCGATTTTTTTCTCATTTCTTTACTTATGAGAAGAAAATTATTAAAGTTTAAAAGTAAATTATTGGTATTCCTATGGATACAATATATTTTTGGTGTAGAAACGGTTGTGAGAGAGATTTAATGTGGAATATTGTCCTTGATAGCTCTTTGGCTTTCCGATTTCCATGGCGGCGAAAATATATTTTTACAACGATGATAATAACAGCACCTTGAATGCGGGTATGTCGAAGTTTTTGCTTAATATCTCATGCTTATATTTTAAGAGTTTGTTCCAAATCGAAGTCTATTCTTAGGACATATCAAAGCTGAAAATGATTGTTTTTCTTGCGAAATATTTTCCAGTAGACCACATCAGTCTGGGAACAAAATGTTCAGCAGTATATAGCTGTGTGTTTTTAATAAAATATTAGCCAAACTGATCGATTAAACTTTTTAATGACTTGCTTATGGCATTCACAGCAAAGGACTGGGGTTTTGTTGTCAAAAACATGTGTTTATTTTGAAAACTAACACGCGTAACCATTGACCTTTGTTAGCGTTCGATAGAAGAAACATTTAGCTTTCACAGAGTATCCCAGATTGCAAAAAGGATAGCGCAAATGAATCAACTTCAAAATGTTATATTTAAGCAAAAATCAAGAGAAGTACTTATCACTCCCAATAAAAATTTAGAGGGGGACAAAGTTTTAACCAACAATGCGCTCAGCATGTTTGCAAAAATTGGATTTTTCATAAATTGTGCTACAAAGAGGATCGGTTTGGTAAATACATTAATCCTGTTTCAACAGTCGTAAAACTTAAGCCACACATTAAGTGGTTTCAACAGAATCACAGGCTAGCAAAACTATAACATCTTCGCTATTTTTTTAGGAATAAATTATGGTTAAACGTCCTAAAAAGAAGCTTTAAAAGTGGTCAAATTTCAGCCATGATATCTCCTAGGAATCAACTCCGATTTTAACGATTTTTTTAAGATATAAACTTGAGATAAGAAACTTCAACATGCTTGAGTTTTTGAGAGGGGGACACTATACAGAAAAATATATTCTCATTTGAAATTTTGTCTCCATTCGAAGTGACCAAACACACGCGCATTATCGATCAGTAAATTCTCTCTGACAGCAAAATCTTTGCTAAATTTAAACTGACTACGTACTCAGAGTGATATTACACATAAATATTCCGTTAGTTTGTATTCACACTTAAAACGATGCGAATTATGAACGCAAGAACTAGACATATCAAAATCTGGGTTTTTTTCAAGTTTTACAAAAAACATGCTTGACCCAGGCTACTTCCGGATCACGCGTCGATCAGCGCGCGCGCTCGTTGCACCGCCGTATATAAAGGCAATTTTCCATTACAGCCGCTTTGCCCGCGCGGGCGGAGCGACCATGTTTCAACTTTTGCTGTAGGTGTCTAGCATGATATTTTTTTGTCCGCTTTACACCTCGTGGACACGCCTGAAAGTTGAACTACATTCAACTTTCTTGGCGTACCCGCGCGACTAATTATTCACGTGATTCGAATCGGTCGCTTCGCCCGCGCGGGCAAAACGACCGTAATGGAAAATGGCCTTAACATGAGATTTTTTTGTCCGCTTTACACCTCGCGGACACGTCTGAAAGTTGAACTACATTCAACTTTCTTGGCGTGCCCGCGCGACTAATTATTCACGTGATTCGAATCGGTCGCTTCGCCCGCGAGGGCAAAACGACCGTAACGGTAAATGGCCTTTAGCGCCCTGATTAGAACCATCGCACACGCGCTTCGCACGTGCCTCGGGCACAATTTCTGAGATGGAACGCTATGCATTTACAGCTACTGATTTTTTGTCCAAGTCAAATAATGCTATTTTCTAAACTATTGTAGATGCATGAAGTACTTTTTAATCATTAATGTAAACTTTGGAATAAACCAAGTGATGGCGTCCATGCGATAACACGTAGTGAGTCGGTGACACGCAATTCGTGGTGACATAATTTGCGAACAAAGAAAAATATTAAGTATACGGTGCTATTGGGTTCTTTAGTCTTTATTAGATTTCTGGTTGAAATCATGAATTAGTGTACTAATTATTAAAACCCTATACCCTTTTCTTCTTGGGATGGCTTTGTTTCGTTTCGCAAAGTACTGTTACGTTTTGTTTCGTTCCGCAAAGTGAAATAAACTTTGCTGCAGTCCATAACAATATACCCGGACTACTCACTTGTGCTATAGAACACATTTTACAATGTATTGTGTTCGATGCTGTCTTTGTAAAATAACAATTAAGTTCAACTTAAGTTTTATTTTTAAACCCGTTATATACTGTTCTACTTTGGTCTCTGCATATTACATGTGCTAAACTTTTTTGTATATGAGCTATATAATTATATAAAATGCTAAGTAAAAAGCTACATTATTTTATGTCTCGCATCAGATGAATATCGGCAACATGCGTTGCTATACAGTACAGCCTTTGCGTATATACTGTTGGACGAAAAACTGGTGAAAATAGCGCTAACGCTAACTATAAACTGCATGAGGGGTAAATATTTTAAACAATGTTCATGCTCGAACCGCTTTCTTTGCACTAATTAAAAACTGGCGAAGTGATAAATTATTCATTTTTATCACTAAGCCCTTACATCGTCGCTGCGATGTAAACTGCGCATATTTTAGCTTTATTATTTTTATAAAAATACGAGTGAGATTGCTAGAAGTTGGTTGCTCATTTTGAGGACCATTTTGTTGGTTGGAACGACTTCGAAAGGGCAACAAATTCGAATGCATCTTTGGGTTTCCATAACAACTAACAATCCCCTTCTAAAGACGCTATCCTTTTTCCTACTAATCCTGATGAAGGGCTTCGCTTGAAATGTTATGGTGTTATACAAAGACAAACTTCATTATTTTCATTCAGTTCATGATATATACTTGCGTACTCAATTTTTACTCGTGGACAAGACATTAAATTTGATCATCGATAACAGTACGAGTATATTTACCTTTCACACACTATGACACGTCACATTTTGCTGACACCATTTAATACTTGAATAGACAATGACTATAGTAAATGTGATGTAAGTGACGGGTCTGTAAAAGACAAATGATAAACCTGAAATCTGAAAGTCTATTTTCAGAGCCACATCGACTTGTTCCTCTCAAAAGAGCGTCTTGTTATAAATTGATATTAATGACGATCAATGCGAACAGGTGGTCCACTTGTGCCTGAAATGACGTGCTCCCGAAACGCGTGTGACTCGAAACAATCAGCGTTTGACTCGAGTTTCATATCTGTATGTAATTAATCTGTGGTGTTGGTAACCGAGTTATCCTGCCATTACGTTATGCTATGCACACCATAGTGGAGCTACACAAGACTAAAAAATAGGTACATTATTGCGTGCATGTGTCTAGTGCAATTCCTGGGAACGACGTTGGCGATTGTAGCTTGTGGAGGTAGTTAAAGCGGATAAAAACTTTACACCGTGGTTGTACTATATCTGACACCTGAACTTTTAGTTCTACGGGTATAGATGCGAACGTGCGGTGCCAGTGTGCGTAGAGTGTAGCAAAGATTCGGCAGTTGACTGTTGTGTAAAACTACCTCAAAAATACAATAAGAACTTCGACGTTTCGAGCGAAGGCTCTTCGTCTGGAAGTTGGTAGGAGTTAGTTTCCTACTAACTTCCAGACGAAGGATCTTCGCTCAAAACGTCGAAGTTATTTTTGTATTTTTCAGGTAGTTTTACTCAACAGTCAACCGCCGGGTATAGATCCGCCATTTCTGACTTAATCTCCAGACAGACAGGTAGTAAAAATTAAAATCTAAGAATGCCTTTTCTAACACACAACTAAAACATCAGAGACATCGAAAAAAACTTAAATTACTGAAATATGGGCGTTTGCGTTCGCGTGTCAATGCTTTATCTTAGACTACGAGCGACGGCTTGAAAAGATAGCGCAAAAAATCCCGCTTTATATTACATATGATTTATCGATGTGCTTCGATGTTAATAGCCCTATTTGTTTATTTTTGGGTATTGAACGGCTTGAACATGTATTTTTGTCATTTTTAGAATTTCGAGAACGAGAGACATGAATTTCTCTTAAGGTCAGTCAATTTTTCATTTAAAACACAGTTTTACACCAATTGCTAGATTTTTATATTCTAGTTTATCCATGCTCTAGTTTATTCATCTTTTTTATACTCTAGTTTATCTATGCATCTACTTTATCCATATATATAGTTAATTTTCGCTTACCTCAAGTAATCCACTACAGCCTGTTTCATGCAATAAGCAATGTAGAAAACCGTCTTACCTCAACTTATAAATAAGTGCGGTTTATCGCACATTGCACACCCCATTAAGGTGCAATGCAAAATATGTTATAGCAATCTTACACTATACATAATATATTTCAATAACAATTAATATGAAGCATATAAGGGACTTCTCATTCCAACATTATATTTGTACATTAAATATATTCGTGACAAAATAGCGTTCATTGAAAACAAAATGGAAGCTACTAATGACGAGATGCATGTGTAATCATTTAAACGTTTTGAGATATATAAATGTTAATTGCATCCTATAGTACTGAAGGTGTTGCAAGAAACGAGAATTAAATGCTTAGGGCATGGTAATGAAAAACGTTTTGCACGCCACTGCACGCCTAAACACGCGCAATTAAGGAGTGCTATTTATTAAACTCCTATATTCCCTTTTCTTTCTGGGATAGCCTTGTTTCGTTTCGCAAATTACAGTTACGTTTTGTTTCGTTTCGCAAACTACAATTACGTTTTCTTTCGTTTCGCAAAGTGCAATAAGCCTTGCTGCTGTCCATAACAATATACCCCGACTACTCACTTGTGCGATAGAACACATTACTTTTACAATGTATTGTGTTCGAAGCTCTCTTTGTAAAATAACAATTAAGTTAAACTTAAGTTTTATTTTTCAACCTGTTATATACTGTTCTACTTTGCATATTACATGTGCCAAACCTTTTTGGATATGAGCTATATAATTATATAAAATGCTAAGTATATAGCTCATAGCCAGAAATACGCGACATATGAGACTGCGAAGCACATGCACTTTTGTCAGCGTGTCAAGTATCGCGCATGAGTAATTGAAATGTTTTGTGATATACGATCCGGTGGTTAATCGATATCCCGCGGCTTTCGTCTGGCCTTCGATTTCATTAGGATTGCCCAAAACCCGATACTTCAGCGGCAAATATATCTAATATGGTCTTCAAACCATGATATTTTCAACAAGTAGATCACAAGCTTCAATTTGATGCGGCATAAACAGTAATACCGCAGAATCATGCAGAGTTATGGCAATTTTAAAACGCAAAGATTCTATGTGTATACCCGAGACCCGAGTCGTTTCTGGTCATTATTACGCTTTCTAAAATACAACAAAGAAAGGACCAGCCAAACGTAAGGCAGAATTCCCAGTGTCACTACAACAGGAATTCCCAGACATTCTATATATGAACTACACTTTCGCATGTTTGATAATGTACATGCTTCGACTTCACGAAGCAATACGTTTACATTGGCTACAATTTCAGCTTCGCACAACTTCATTCTTCGACATTTCGCAAGCGCCTCTACTTTCCCCCTGCCAGATTTACCATGACATTCACGCTCAGCAAGATATGCGAGGTCGGCTATTCTTTCTCCAATTCATTAGTTGTTTTAAGACAAACGGTAGTGGTTGAGTTGCTTGTAAGAGATCGACGAACGACACGCCGTTTACCTTACTTTTCAAACCATGCCAGCATATTAGCATTTCTTGCGGAATAAATAAAATAACAAAAGGTTTGTCTGATAGCGATTGTTTTGCATAGTTGAGATCCGAATTTGTATTAGAATACTGAATCTCTGACTTAAATTTTTGCTTCTGTAGGATGCTTAATACTCAGACATTTTTGAGTATTTGCAGTTGGCGCGTTATTTAAATTTCGTGGGAAAATGAGGCATCCCGCTGTTTGAAGGCTCACAAACATGAAGCCACACAACGGTTTGGTCAGTGGCGAATATATATTATTTTATGCGCCGAACATAAACAAAACAACATGGAGACTATAATGTTGAAAACGAGCTTTAATTTGGTCTTCAAAGTATTGAAATACCCCAAATATTCGAGAAGTTATGGCTGTTTCAATGTGCAAGATATTTGCTCCTTTAGCGGAGGATTTGTGAACGCTTTCGTGTGCGTTGAAATATATTTTACGAGGGACAAACGGGAATAACATAAGCGAACAAAATATTTATATATCACGATACTAGACAACTTCGAGTCACAACTTCAAGTTTCGTTTGTAAATTTTGTCCGTCCATTTCATTTTTTTCGGCTGTTTTATAATCACTGCTGTCTATTTGACATGCATTATTACAGTCACGGCCTAGTAGAAAACTGAATTTCATAAAATTCGCAGGGGACAAGTCGCGATTTGTAGTATACGATAACTATTTAGTGGATAATATTCTCCGATATTTACTCTATAAAGTCTTGCTTTCGTTTGTTGCGATTCACAAACAGTTTAGCTAATATTTTAAATAATTGTGCTTTTCTAATACAATTCCATATAAAAATATTTTAATTAAAAGCAATCGGATACGTGCGCTCGAGGTGTTGCGCAATCGCATGTCGCGTTTTTCTGGTGATGTAGATTATTTTATGTCTCAATGTCAAATGAACATCGGCAACATGCATTGCTATACAGTAGGGCCTTTGCACATATACTGTTGGCCGAAAAACTGGTCAAAATAGCGCTAACGCTAACTATAAACTGCACGAGGGGTAAATATTTCAAACAATGTTCATGCTCGAACCGCTTTCTTTGCACTAATTAAAAAATGGCGAAGTGATAAATTATTCATTTTTATCACTAAGCCGTTACTTCGTCGCTGCGATGTAAACTGCATATATTTGATCTTTAGTTTCTACTTCTCTATTTATTTTTTTATAAAATACGACAGTGAGATTGCTAAAAGTTGTTTGCTCATTTTGAGGACCATTTTGTTATTAAAAGTTGGTTAGAACGACTTCGAAACGACAACAAATTTGAATGCATCTTTGGGTTTCCATAACAACTAACAACTAACAGTCTTCTAAAGACGCTATTCTTTTTCCTATTAAGCTGGATGAAGGGCTTCGCTTGAAACGTTATGGTGTTATACAAAGACAAACTTCATTATTTTCATTCAGTTCATGATATATACCTGCGTACTCAATTTTTACTTGGACAAGACATTAAATTTGATCATCGATAACAGTACGAGTATATTTACCTTTGACACACTATGACACGTCACATTTTGCTGACACCATTTAATATTAGAATAGACAATGACCATAGTAAATGTGATGTAAGTGACGGGTCTTTAAAAAACAAATGACAAACCTGAAATCTGAAGGTCTATTTTCAGAGCCACATCGACTTGTTCCACTCAAAGGAGCATCTTGTTGTAAATTAATATGAATGACGATCGAGGCGAACAGGTGCACTTGTGGCTGAAATGACGTGGCTGACAAAACGCGTGTGACTCGAAACAACAGCGTTTGACTCGGGTTTTATTAATCTGTGGCCTTGGTAACCGAGTTATCCTGCCGCTAAACGTCATGCCATGCACACTATAGTGGAGCTGCACAGGACTAAAAAATAGGTACATTATTGCGTGCATGTGTTTAGTGCAATTCCTGGGAACGAGGTTGGCGATTGTAGTTTGTGGACGTAGTCAAAGCGGATAAAAACTTTACGCCCTGGTCATACTATGTCTGACACCTGAACGTTTAGTTCTACGGGTATAGATCTGCCATTTCTCACTTACTCTCCAGACAGACCGGTAGTGAAGGGAAGGGAAGGGTAGGGTAGGGTAAGGTAGGGTTGGGTAGGGTAGGAAAGGAATGCCTTCCTTAACACACAACTAAAACATCAGAGACATCGAAAAAAACTCACATCACTGAAATATTGGCTTTTACGTTGGCATCTCAATACTTTATCTTAGACTACAAGCGACGGCTTGAAAATATAACCCAAAATATTACATATGATAATATGGATGTGCTTCGATGTGAATACCCCTATTTGTCTATTTTTGGGTATTGAACGGCTTGAACATATTCTTGTCATTTTTAGAATTTAGAGAAAGAGACTACAAGGGAATCTTCTTAAAGTCAGACAATAATTGATTTAAAACACAGTTTTGCAGTTTTATACCAATTGCTAGATTTTTATACTCTAGTTTATCCATCTTTTTTATACTCTGGTTTATCCATGCATCTACTTTATCCATATATATAGTTAGTTTTCGCTTACCTCAAGGTATCCACTACAGCCTGTTTCATGCTATAAGCAATATATATAAGCGTCCTGCCTCAGCTTAGAAATAAGTGCGGTTTATCGCGCATTGCATACCTCGATTAAGGTGCAATGCAAAATATGTTATAGCAATCTTACACTATACATAATATATTTCAATAAAAATATGAAGCATATAAGTGACTTCCTCATTCCAACATTATATTTGTACATTAAATATATTCGTGACAAAATAGCGTTCATTGAAAACAAAATGGAAGCTACTAATGACGAGATGCATGTGCAGTCATTTAAACGTTTTGAGATATCTAAATGTTAATTGCATCCTATAGTACTGAAGGTGTTGCAAGAAACGAGAATTAAATGCCTAGCGCATGGTAATGAAAAACGTTTTGCACGCCACTGCACGCCTAAACACGCGCAATTAAGGAGTGCTATTTATTAAACTCCTATTCCCTCTTCTTTCTGGGATAGCCTTGTTTTGTTTCGCAAAGTGCAGTTACGTTTTGTTTCGTTTCGCAAACTACAATTACGTTTTCTTTCCTTTCGCAAAGTGCAATAAGCCTTGCTGCAGTCCATAACAATATACCCCGACTACTCACTTGTGCTATAGAACACATTACTTTTACAATGTATTGTGTTCGATGCTCTCTTTGTAAAATAACAATTAAGTTCAACTTAAGTTTTATTTTTCAACCTGTTATATACTGTTCTACTTTGCATATTACATGTGCCAAACCTTTTTGGATATGAGCGAAATAATTATATAAAATGCTAAGTATATAGCTACATTATTTTATGTCTCAATGTCAAATGAATATCGGCAACATGCATTGCTATACAGTAGGGCCTTTGCACATATACTGTTGGCCGAAAAACTGGTCAAAATAGCGCTAACGCTAACTATAAACTGCATGAGGGGTAAATATATCAAACAATGTTCATGCTCGAACCGTTTTCTTTGCACTAATTAAAAAATGGCGAAGTGATAAATTATTCGTTTTTATCACTAAGCCCTTACTTCGTCGCTGCGATATAAACTGCGTATATTTGATCTTTCATTTTTACTTCTCTATTTATTTTTTTATAAAAATACGACAGTGAGATTGCTAAAAGTTGGTTCCTCATTTTGAGGACCATTTTGTTATTAAAAGTTGGTTAGAACGACTTCGAAACGGCAACAAATTTGAATGCATCTTTGGGTTTCCATAACAACTAACAGTCTTCTAAACACGCTATTCTTTTTCCTATTAAGCTGGATGAAGGGCTTCGCTTGAAACGTTATGGTGTTATACAAAGACAAACTTCATTATTTTCATTCAGTTCATGATATATACTTGCGTACTCAATTTTTACTTGGACAAGACATTAAATTTGATCATCGATAACAGTACGAGTATATTTACCTTTGACACACTATGACACGTCACATTTTGCTGACACCATTTAATATTTGAATAGACAATGACTATAGTAAATGTGATGTAAGTGACGGGTCTTTAAAAAACAAATGACAAACCTGAAATCTGAAGGTCTATTTTCAGAGCCACATCGACTTGTTCCACTCAAAGGAGCATCTTGTTGTAAATTAATATGAATGACGATCGAGGCGAACAGGTGCACTTGCGGCTGAAATGACGTGGCTGACAAAACGCGTGTGACTCGAAACAATCAGCGTTTGACTCGAGTTTTATTAATCTGTGGCCTTGGTAACCGAGTTATCCTGCCGCTAAACGTCATGCCATGCACACTATAGTGGAACTACACAGGACTAAATAATAGGTACATTATTGCGTGCATGTGCCTAGTGCAATTCCTGGGAACGAGGTTGGCGATTGCAGTTTGTGGACGTATTCAAAGCGGATAAAAACTTTACGCCCTGGTCATACTATGTCTGACACCTGAACTTTTAGTTCTACGGGTATAGATCTGCCATTTCTCACTTACTCTCCAGATAGACCGGTAGTGAAGGGTAGGGTAGGGTAGGGTAGGGTAGGGTAGGGTAGGAATGCCTTCCCTAACACACAACTAAAACATCAGAGATATCGAAAAAAAACTTAGATCACTGAAATATGGGCGTTTGCGTTTGCGTTTCAATATTTTATCTTAGACTACGAGCGACGGTTTGAAAATATAGTGCAAAATATTACATAGAGAATAATAGCTACATGGGTGCGCGGAAATACCAGATTTATTTCGAGTGTTGAACATGATATCTCACGAGTGAGCGCATCTATAACCGTAGAACTAAAAGGTCCGGTGTTAGACGTATAACCATGGCAAAAAATGAAGATAAGGATACTTTAGATATACACAAAGGAAGAATCAGATTTAAGAATCGTGATTGTGGGAATCTTCGACAAGTGTGCATCGCTCCTTTAAATTAACAGGACGGATATGCTGCTGGTCTTTAGGATCAAACTACATGAAAATTCAACAAGAACTTCGACGTTTTGAGCGAAGGCCCTTCGTCTGAAAGTTGTGTATATACGGAGTAGACAGACCGATCATCCGTTTAGACAAATTGTCTGAGAAGTTGTCGTCTACTTTGAGAAATGCCGCTTTCGGCGCTTCGACATAAACGAACTTGCGTGCGTAGTTCGTCTTCAAGAATGATCCATCTTTGTGTATAAATACGGTGTTAGACGAATTATCAGGAAAACCCGATGCTTTGGTACTCGTAGTACGAGTTTGTTCGCAACAAAACCAAAGATGGTGTAGAAGGGGGAGTGCGCTAGGGGGCAGAGCACCCTTGCCTCAAGTTATGGGGGGGTTAGCCCCTCTTCTTTTTTCCAAAAATGCTTGAAAATATATAATTTTTCCATAGTTTTCCAAGCATCACTTATGACTATTTCAGGCAGGAATATAGTAAAGAAATGTTATCATGGGATTGGGCGGTTACTTATGACGTCATCAATTCCTGAATGTTTTCACCCTTGGTAACATGCTCGTCTAGAGAGCCGCCCTAGTTATGAATTTAGTTCCACAGCACCGTGATATAGTTTGTTTCGGCCAGTATAGATCGCGCTTTTCTAGCAAATGTGTTTTCGAATTAATGGACTTTGTCAACAATGAAAAATCCTTTCTGTTGGAGTGTTGTCCACAAAATTGAATTTAAATTCAGTTATCTATTATCAAAATACATTTTTAACGAAACACAGGCATTTTACTTGAATGTCACTTTAAATATTTCTTACACTGATGTATTTTTTTTCTAAAAATTTTATTTTATGAACAAATTGGAAATATAAAGTATATACAAAGTGTGCTTAAAAATGAAATGTCATAGTAACTTCATAGTTAATAGTTCTGTTGCCTTAGACTATTACAATATAGAATGTTTTAATTATTTAACAGTTCAACGTCCCTCAATTTACCTTTAGGCTATGATTAGGTTTAACAAGTCCTCCACAACAAGTTTTGTACAACTTTTGAACACTTATTCTTCGACAAGTGTTAACGCCAGCCATATATCAATAATATTATGCTTTGTCGATGTCATGCTTGAATAGTATTACTTAAAACATTTATAGCCTATGAAGAAGTCTCTATTTTTATTCGCATAGAGTTTTTCAAACTTTAAAGCTCTATATTTTTGCCTTAAATATCCATGCTTAAAAATATTTTAGATATATATGGTTTTTATTTTTTGACCCAGTGAGCTCAATATGTTACTGGAGCAATATCTTAAGAACTGAATATGAAGCCAAAGAGATCTGAAATAGGATGTCACTATAGCTTCACTTTTCCTGCGGGAAATTGACTAAAGTTCTTAGTTAGGGACAGCAGAACGATGAGAAAGCAAGGAGTGGGGGCAAATTTTTGTCGAAGTGTGTATATATTTTTGCAAACTTTTTCGAAAAGATGAGTTGGCATGCTTTTCATTTTTCTTGCACTTTTGCCTACAATTTTTGCAGCCGAAATGTTCGTTAAATATCTTTAATCACATGAGATGGATGCATATTTCGATCTTTTTAAGTGGTATAGTTTTACCAAAAAATTTATTGATAGTTTCAAACAGGAATGATAAAGAATTTTTAAATGATAACACTGAAACATTTCCCTAAAATTAAAACGGTGCCTTGCCCCCCCTGGTAATGGCAAGATGGGCAATTGTCCTACCCCCGCCTTCCCTCTCAGTTCCGGCGTCCCTGCTTTTACTCCAGTTATACACTGGAGGTCAAAACTACTGTTTATGACAGACAGAAACTTGAATGATTGCACAATAGAGGATAAAAATCATCCACATCCTTTAAAAATTACTTATGTTGACCTAAATGCCGGACTGTCTTATTTTAGCACGTCAAAATGCATTGTCCACCGTCCATCTGTACCACAGTCGACTGAAATTATTCGATACAGGTGCTTCCCGAGCATTATTCGTTGCACATACAATCAAATATTACACGTTACATGGCCACTAGTGTCGGATTATCCCAAAAATGAATTAGTTTATTATCCAATTGATGAGTCTTTGTCTATTGTACAAAACTCAGGGTAAACCTTCTTGTGACGAGCAATGTTAAGAAGTTATTTTTTGACTCCATTTTCAACGATTCACTGCAATCATTCTTTGAGTTTCCTTCTTAATTTTAATATTTGGATATTTACACAAGTTTATCGTATATTTTGCTTTTTCATATTTATGATCCTTCTCTAGAACAATCTGTTTTGCATTCCTTTACAATAAGCTCGTCCTCGCTTTTGTTTTCAGCTTAGATTTCCTTCTTTCTTTGCATTCTATATTTCTCTTATTTTCCAGTTGATCTGTCACTATTTCAAATGAGGAGGATAAACTTTGTGTGACGAGCAATGTTAAAGAAGTTCATTCTTTCTTGATTTTCAACGATTCACTCCAATCGTCTTCTGGCCACCTTAATTTTGAAGTATGTCTCATCGTATTTTGTCTTTTTAATCCTATTTTAGAACAGTTTGCTTTGCATTCCTTTACAATAAGCTCGTCCTCTCTTTTGCTTTTTTGCATAAATTTTCCATCATTCTTTGCACGTATACATTAAATTTTCATTCTTTGACCAGAAATATCTGTTGTTTCAAACTAATTTATTTTCCCACATTGCGCAATATCTCATCAGTTTATTTTTCATCAATTTCATAATTTTTATCTTGATTTACTTCAATCTTCTTCACACCTTGGCCCAAAAATAATTGTAGCGTAATATTGTCTAGTTGATGAGTGTCAGTTTGCAATGAGGCAAATCGCAAGGCAAACTTTTGTGTATCGAACTTTATGAACAAATGTCCTGATTTGTTACCATTCGATCAATCTTTCAGTTTTTACCCTCTTTGTTAACTATTGTAAACAACGTATTTTAGCCACAGTCACAGAATAGATATTCGTTGATTTTCACTAGTCTATCTTGATTCTCTCTTTGAACAATCGTCTCTAATTTCCTTCACAATACGCCTGCCTTCTTTTTTGGTCTTTACTTCATTCGCCCGATAAATTCCTACGAGAATCATGCAGGTAAAGGCCAGTAGACTTACTGAAATAACGTGTTCTGGCATTCAGGTCAACATAAGTATTTCGTTCAGGCTGTTAATCATTCCGCAACTCTCTATTGTGCAAAATTCTATCTTGACTGCTTGAGCAGTTCTTTTTAACTGCCAATGCATAATTTATATATATGGAGCTCACTGTTTCATCCAATGGTACAACTTCATTGCGCCACTGGGTTAAGTCAAACATAGATATTTTATGCTTATAAATATGACAAGTAGAATTGCCCATATCATATATAACAACGCTAAATGGAAGGTTAGCTTAAACTCCCAACGCAGTTCGTCAACTTTAGTTTTGCTTGTTTATATAAGTATTGTCAATTCCTCCTTAAAGTTCATCTTACTTTTGTTCACATAATAGACTTCGAATGCTTGTTTGCAAATTCGGAAAGTTCTTTTCCTAAGCCGAAATAGTCGGCCGTTTGTATAAATGGTAAAATATGTCAAAATAATGAGTGACTGGAAAAACAATGGTATTTTCAAAACAGTGAAACAACAATGGCACATTCTGATCACTGGATATTGACTGGATGGCGCTATTGTTGTGCAAGCTGTTATGCAGTTTATTGTTCCGAAAAAAGGCAAATGATTACAATTACGTTTTTTTTCAATATTGAGATAATTTCCTAGCCACTTCAGATCTGACAAGACAATTCAGTTTTCAATTGAATGAACTATCTTAACTTTCAAAGTCGAAGTCGGTTTTTGGAAGCAATTAAAACGATTGAACTCTAAAAAGACTGGAACGATAACCATATTTGAAGCCACTCGTGCTGTCCGTTGTGCAGTACGTCAGTTGTGGCAAAATATGACACGGAAAACTTATTTTTTACGTTTTTGAGTAGTTAAAGCATGGATTAAATCAATATTTTAAATTAACAAGTTTGCTACCGTCAAAATAATTGTTTTTGCAGTTGAACGTCAAAGTTTGCTTCGGCACGTTCAAATTTTGCTATAATTTTTCAAATGGCAAAAAATGTTACTCCACAGTTTTTTGCTACAAGTAGATTTTTAGAATGAAAGTCTTCGGTTGAAAATATATACTTTTTCTTGCGGATTAATTTTTCCGCGCCTTGAAACTTAGAGTTTGGCTTCACTGGCGTTAGCGCTCCAGTATATATGTAGAGTTCAACGGTTAAAACTGAAAGTATAAACAGGAAATCAAATTTTGTTTGTCAATATTCATCGATTCAAATTTTCACATGCTATTGCTTTATTTATAACTTGTCAGCTTTCGATAATAATCAACAATTTTGCAAGGGTGTCTTCTTTCACGGATTACTTACTGACTTTATTGACCTCCAATTGTTATCGTTGTCGTTGATGATGGTGATGGTCTGATCCGTCTGGTTCGACCATGCTCGACAGATCTTCTGTGGTTAATATATCCAATCCTGGAACGGTGGCTGCACCCACAGTCCTGAGAAGCGAAGTCTTCTTTTGGTGATGGCGGGGCGACGGGGGCGTCTTTACACTCACGTTGATGCTGTTCGTGTCTTCAATTGGATTTTCTTTAAACTTCTTCATAGTTTTCTACGGCAGATTTTGTGCCTTGCGAATTAGTTTGTTGTCTCCGACTCTTTATGATTTATACTGCAGGCTTTGAGAGTTGATTTAAGCACATAATTACTTCTTTCGTTTTGTCCTCCTTCTGCTTTACATTCAACAAGCTCTCCGTGTAAACGGCAGTATGTTCTTAAATTACCAAGCAGTTTTGTAAATCATGATAGTGAAAGTGCTAGTATCAAGTGTTTTTCTAAACGTTTTGTAAGATGCTATTTTTAATGCTTTATCCGCAAGAAAATGTGACTGTGATATGTATGCTAATTCTATATTGATACTTGACTGAGATGCTGTGATAAAATGCTGTCTACATCCGATGTTTCTGAACTGTTTGCTTTTTGGTACTTTCTATTAAATCCAAAAAGTTAAATTATTTTCTGCTTGGAATATATAGTTGGTTTCGTCATGAAATTGGGTAATATATTTTGCAAATTGTTAGCATGCAACTAATATGAAGTTCTTGGAAGCATAATTTAATACATTGTTTGAAAAATTGTTTTGAGATTAAGTTTGGATTCCACGAGGATTAGGGTTAGGATCTGGGTTAGGTTTAAGATTAGGGTTTGGTTTAGATTTAGGATTAGGTTTAGGATCAAAATGAGGATATGAATACGATTGGGATTAACGCTAGGATTGGAGTCAGGATTAGATTACGATTGAGATTACGGTGAAGATTGGGGTTAGCTAGGGTTAGGATTAGGATTAAGATTAGAATTTGGAGTCGGACTGGGAATGGGATTAAGGTTAGGATTGAGGTTAGAATTAGGAATGGGATTAGGATGTGATTTCAATCCAGATCTCATGATATCACTAAACTGCGGTTTCTGCGTGTCTTGAAATTGTTTCTGAGACAAAGGTTTTGTTGAGTGTCTTTGAATAATTTGAAGTCTTTTACTGCCGATTGAGGATTTGCCATTTGGTGTACATTTTCCAGGTGATGGAGGGTGAAGAAGGCTGGTGGCCAACTAGCTGTAATTAGTCAGATTAAGACTACTCATCCAATATCTGGTGGAATATATGTTCTTCCAAGTTTTTCATGGACTTGTGCTTTCCATACTAAATGTAGTTACAAAATTTCAACTAGTTTTATAGAAGACGCATAAAATACGAAATACGCGATTAAGTACAGTACAGCAAACTGGATTTCGTTTCTGTTACCAGTTTCAGAACCTTTGGATTTGCCGCTATCAGATCAGCTATTAAATATCATTGCACGCGCTACGCTACGGTTATGTTGATGAGGATGTATCGAATAGACGAATAACAACTGATCCATCCATGCATGGATTCATATTTTGTTGTCGTCATCTTTCTTCTCTATTTTTTTCTTTCCATGTCATTGAAATGCCCTTTTTATGGTTGAAATATTGCGTGTTGGTAATATACAATTCCTTTTTTGAGACTTTGGCGAATTTCTTCTGTCGAAGAGACAACGGTGTAGTTATGTCTTCTGTTTCGAGTTTTAACCAAGTCATCCCTCGAAAGCGTTAGTGAGTCATTGCAGATGTTATGTTTGTTTTGGTCATTCTGGAGTCAGAAGTCCAATGGTACTGTCGCTGTTATAGACGTGTTTTGTGAATGTATTTGAGAGATTTCTTTACTCTTTGAGGTGTCTTATACTTTGAGGACGATTTGATGTTATAGTTTATCAGGAGCTATTGTGTGTTGCTCGGTCAGGTTAAGACCCTGGGAAATTGGAAGTTCAAAAATGCCGGCTGCGTGTGATAGACGTTCATTGTGAATGTCTCCAAGATATTCTATAGAGTTCTAATATTTGATGTTGCTTACAATTTTGGTCGGCTGTTGCAGTTCTTGTTGACAAATGCATGTTAGATATGTCCAGGAGAAATCCACAACAGATTGAAGCTGAATGCATTCCTTCGGAATAACTCCTCCGCACTTAATGTTCGTCCACAAAAAACAGATTACAGATATCACAACCTATCACAAACCGAGCATATCGTGGTCGAAATAGACGAGTACTATTTATGATTAGCAATCCCTGGAATGTCTCAGACTGTTCTTATGGCTTTGTGGTCGATCTCGTGATATTATCCGATTAACAGAAATAACAGTTTGAGCTTCGTCGGGATAAGTTCTCAAAAAAGTAATCGTCCAAAGTTACCGAGTGTCTTTGAACAGCCGACATTTAACTGAACAGTCTTCAGTGAGAAATTCTGTAGCTCTTGACTTTGATTTTCGTCGTTGATTTGATGCTATGTATACTGAACAGACGTGGTTGTGTCTGGCCCGTTGCAACGTCAGAATAAGTTTAAAGACGATGGTTCAAAGTCGCTCTTACTGGGTTGAATGTTGTCCTTGTTCTTTGTTAACTACGTTCAGTTGAACTCGGATCAGAGTTATTTCAACAACTTGATTACTGCATTTCATCTATATATAAATGTTTTTCTGTGGATAAATATGGACATCCAAATTCTTACCAATTTTCTGCCTCTATTTTTGCTTTTCTTGAATTGATGACAAGATGGTAATCGTACACAATAAAGCCTTTCAGAAACTTGAAATGATTCAAATATCTTGTGTTGTGCAATTAACAAATTATAGACCATAGTTTATTCTGACTTGCTGTCTTTGAAAGCTAGCCGTCTCCAAACGTTGCTTTGTCTTTCAATAGTGAATTTCGTTTTCGCAATGGCTAATCGGTTAAGTTCCAATACGATACTCGATAGTTGGTCACAGATTGTAGGTTGAGATAACAATTGGGACTTGGACTGTCTATATTGGGATTGTATCTGGGACTGTCTATAGGAATCTCTCTCTGTCTGGGTAGCTGTATATAGTATACATTATTCCAAAGGCGTATACTCTCTTCATTGGCTTTCTGTCTTGAACATGTGCGGCTAGTGTGAAGTTCTCGCGTTTTGGGCAATTTTTTCGAGTTGTAAAGTTACAGTTCATAATTTAACGTTAATTTGTCTAATATGGGAGAAAATAGGAGGTATGGAGCATATATTTATGTAAGTCTTACATTCTCAATTCTTAAATACTATCAAACAAAGTCAAAATCTTATAACATTATGTGCACTTTATCAGTCTCGATATGAATTATAATACTATATTACTGAAATGACATCCGTCCCGTACATTACAGTTTCCAGGACATCCAATTTTGACCACCGGAAACAGTGTCCTTTGACACAATAAGTTACGGTCAAAACTACTGTTAAGGTATTATCCGTGATGTCACATTGCCCTGAACCTGACATACATGATAGTATTATTATTATTATTATTAAAGGTTTATTATTAAACATATTTTCGCACCAAAAGGTGAATTGCAATATGATTACAGATTATAGAAAGTTATACAAACGAAATTGTCTATAAATCACAGCTATAACTAGATATTACAGTATAAGATATGTACAAAATATAAAAATATATCAAATAAATACAGCCTATACAGAAATTAACATTATATTGTTTTGTTTAACGCTATTAAATATGGGCATACATATAGTAAACAATGCTAATGCTTTTGTGCAATTGTAGGCATCTATTTTAGACAGAATTTGTGTAGTCGTTATGATTGTGTGTTTGGGTCACAAAGGAATACATTAATTTGTAATGTTTTACCGTATTTGCTCGTTTAAGCGTCGCGGCGCTCTTTAAAGTTTTACTAATTCGGATGCGGCCCTTTTTTGGTGGTACTTTTTAAAAATTATTCTATTTGTAAAATATATAGTAGTCATTGGAAACGGAGAGAAGTTTTGAAACAAAAGTGCGCTTCTCCAAAGAAGAATATGTGCGTTGTTGAACAATGCGCTGTGTGAATAATTCCGTCGCTTATTCTAGCGCGGCGCTTTTTAATAGTTTTTACCATAAGCGCCCTGGTTTTTACTCTCTTATGAGGCGCTTAAACGAGTAAATGCGGTACCTTAAACAGGATCGGGACATATTTTACTGTTTGCTTTTATTTGATAACAGACTATGCAATTGAGCTAATTTGAGCTTATGTATAGTTGGAACCGAAAAGATGGAATTTCCCAGATTCGTCGACCAACTAGAGTACAGGACAACTCAATATATATAGCTTTAACTTTACATGAAACTTTAGCACAGCTGCTATTGCATGAAGATGTGTGTACGCACGGTTAATTGCCTTGAATTAGAATTACAGAGTTTAGATACTTAAAATAAATATAGCCAATTTAATTACAGTTGTTTGCGCGTAACAAGATAAATACAAGTTAAGATGTAGTGAAATTGATGTACCTTATCCATGACAACTCATCAGTACGAGAATAAAAGTTTTCAGAGTTGGGCTTCGGAAGATTAAGTTTAACAAGAAAAATACCGCCAGATTCTTGTGGTAAGGCAATAATATTGCCACTTCGGCAAATTGAACGTTTTTTATAATAATCTGGATAGCCGTTGTGGTTGAAGTGAGTTAAATGACTTCTATACCCGCGGAAATATACAGCTATACGTTTTTCAGATTGTAAACACAGAAACTTTTCACCTATTAATTCGACATGTCGTATCTCATCAGTTGGATATGATGGGTTGGTACGTGAAATGGGTTTATACGTCTCTGTGTTTATCAGAAATATACGTGGATCAGGATATTCTGTTAAAGAGGAAATAATTCCATATTTTTGGTCACTGGATATAGAGCAACCGATAATCTGTATTTCAACTCCACATTCTCGATCCACTTCTTCCAATGGAAATTTCTCCCATTTAGCAGAGTGACGTTTTGTGTAAGTGTTACCACTCAACTTCCAAATTTCAAAGTGATCTTTATCAGTAGCCAGTATTGATGACCCATCGCAACTTACTGCGAACTTCTCCATGGTGTACAGCTCAGGGATAGATATTTCATTCGCTTCAGCGAAACAGTGAACTTTTATCGACGAATCATTTGTACACCTATAGATAAAGGCTTCCGGAGAAAAAGCTAAAGGTGTGGCCTTATCGGTCCCCAACGTTACCTTTTTTACTTCTACGTTTGAAGCTTCGTTGACGGGATACTTTGATAGCATTAGAACACTTCCAATTTGATGGAAAATCAATATCTCGTCGGACCAAAAACAACAAATTGCTTGTTTGCAATCATCAGACAACTCTTGGACAACTACAAAAGAATCTATATTCCAAATGCGGATCCTACCATTAGCTGCACAGCTCACAAGACGCAAGCCATCGGGAGAAAAAGCACACGCAGTAACTTGGACATTGGGCGTGAGATGTAAAGGACCTAACTTCTCGCACCAAAAATGCACGTAGTTATTTAGAATGTCCTTTGCGATACCTTTCTCTTCATCACTGAAAATTTTACTGGGGCCTTCGTTAAAGATATCTTGCACGTAAGTAGGTACAACTTTAAGCGAAAAAAAATGGTTATAATGCCAAGAAATCTTTTCTTTAATTCTCGCCATGGAACTATCATCATCACTGGCAGTTTTTATTTCAATAAATGTTTTCCAAAGTTTCTTGAATGTAACAGTATTATCAGCAAACATAACATGTAATATGACAACATCTACCAGCCATTCATAATCGACACTCTTTGACCAGTTGCTTGGTGCTGGAGGTAGATGATTGATTCCATTTTCAAGGGCATAGTTCATGGCTTTACTTCTTTTCAACTCATCAATGATTGAACGATCGTTTTTGTTAACAATGTTCTTCTTAATTTCTTCCAAATTTTTTTTCGACAATTTCCACAACAATTCGTTTCCACGTTTACAATTAACTGTGTAAGTGTGTCCCTTATCGCCGGTTAATTTAAGCCAGTCAACTACTGATTTGTGAAATACGGTAACTAACTCATCACTGACGTATAACAACGTAGAAACATTTTCGTTAACTTCACCAATGATATCTTTCATTCTTTTACGATCCAATGAAAGTTTTAGATCTATTCCTTCGGTGATGAACGATAGTGGAATCGGCCCATGAGCAACAGCTATAATATCGAGCAAATGAAATATGTCGTATTCTTTACTTATTGCTTCGAGTTTCGTATTAAGCTGAGTGAAGTAATCATCATAAACAGTATATATTCCTCCAGGAAGTAAGCCCTCTATTTGTTCTTTTGTTATATCGTCATCGAATCTTTTCAGGTGCTCTTGAAGATGAAATGCGAATAGAAACGAGCCCTCGCACTTTTTTGCTAAACAGGAAATAATATCGTCTTGGTCTTCTTTATGTTTTTTATCTTCTTTGTCGTCTTCGTGGTTTTTGTCGTCTTCTTTCTCTTCATCTTCGTTTTTATCTTCGTCTTCTTCATCTTCATCTTCATCTTCGTCTTCTTCATCCTCGTCTTCTTCATCATCTTCGTCTTCTTCGTCGTCTTCATCTTCGTCTTCGTTTTCTTCATGTTCTTTATCGTCTTCGTCGTCTTCTTCATCTTCATCTTCGTCGTCTTCATCTTTTTCGTATTCTTCATCTTCGTGGTCTTCTTGATAATCGCTTATAGATAGAGCAGGAAGACATGATGTAAGGTACTGTTTGATGTCTTTTTTATTATTTTTATCGTTGGGCAGAATCTCCATGTACTCTAACGAACTTAACTTTTTCTTGACCTTTATTTCAGGTCGACTTGTCACCAACAGCTTCAACCAAGGTGGAAGCGTTGAAAACTCCTTTGCCAACACATTAAGTAACTCGGTTTTTTCGTTACTTTTACATTGATCCAATCCATCAATTACCACCAGCATTGGCTTGTTTTCGGGCAGCTGCGATAGCGGCTCCTTCAGGTAAACCTGGAAAGCATCGTGAAGGTTTTCCATTTTATTTCGTCTCTTTAGCTGTTCAAGTAGTTCTGTCTCGAATCCTTTGACAGAATCACACAACTGTCTTGCCAACGACTCTATCATTCTTGACGGATCTTCGTAATTGGAGTAGTTAAACTTGAAAAAATGACAAGCTGCCAAAGACGTCTTCTCTCGGTATATACAGATAGTTTTTGCGGCCAAGACTGTTTTACCAACACCGGGTCCAGCCGTCAATACAAACACTTTTGATTTCCTTTTTGAAAACCAACTCTCAACCTTCCTAAATAACCACTCCCTTGTATCTAGATGGAATGATTCTATCGAATTCTCTATTTCGCCGTCAAAGTTGAATTTACAAAGCTTTTGGATTAGTAGATTTTGTTCAGGGTCCGGTTGGCTAGACGAATCTGACTGCTTTTTAACGATCTCTTCGATATCTTTAGTCTGCACAGCTATCGATTCTTTAATTTCTCTACTTTCATTAGTTATTGATTTCTGTAATTCTCGTGTACTTTCGGCTATCGACTCTTTTATTTCGTGGCTTGTCTTGAGTATTTTTGTTTGTGAAACTTTGATTTCACCTAATATTTCATGCATTTTATCATCTTGTAATTTCCAGTCTTTCAAAGTCTCAATATATTTTTCTTCTTCAGGGCTTAGGGGGCATATTTTCAACTTGTCAGTTTCGGCCTTCGAAACTCCAAGCTCATTCAACGTCTGGGAAATGACCGGCCATAAATCTTCAAGCTGCCTATCGCTCACTCCAGTTTTAGTGACATGAGCAAAGATATTGTTTCTATAAAGCTTTATTCGTAATAGGTTGGCTTCTTCACTTCTGTCAGTGTCAGGAGGCATGCTAGACCATCCTGTTGCTGGGGGTTTCAAGCCGCATATATTCCATAAAAGAACCGACAGTAAAGTGATATCAAAATTTTTTGAGTGTGGATTGCCGTACGTGGGATATAAAAGTTTCCATTGATCATTGTTGATAATTTTACGTTTTTGCAAGTTTTGAAGTAAAGGTAAGTGTGTGTTGAGTATTGTTTGTAATGTAGAAGGAAGATGATACTTATCAAAAGTTTGTCTGAGTGCTTCTGTTCCTTTGTTCACCAACAGTCGAGACAGCCTTGTGCCGTTTGCTTCATCGTTGAGGTTTGCGCCAGCCATGATTTCTGCAAGCAGATTGTATTTTATAGAGATAAGAGAATCTACAATCTTTGCAAAAATGTAACAAAAAATGCTTGGGATAATTTGTGAACGAAATAAAAAATATCACTACATAATGTTGTCAGTAATATTGCGATATCAATATACAGAATAACCAGCAAGGAAGCGGGGGAGTAGTTGTATTTCGCTGTCTTAGAGAACCACAATTTTCATATTGCATGTAGTTAATTGTTGGCTTCTTTTTCAAATAGTAGTTTTAGCTATAGCGGACTACAACGAAACAGGAAATGCCCTGGAAACGAGGTAGAGTCATCAGTTATATTGGAGATTATTCTTCTGTCAGCTTTATGATCTATTTACTTAGCAGTGAAATAACGGAATAGTTTGCAATATTTTTGAAATAGTAGCTGTACTGTAGTCAGTAACAAACTGCATTTGTTGCCAATCAAAATATTTTCTTTCCATCCACCTTAATGGGAAAACGTAGGCTCAGAAGAGGAAAAAGAAGAAGAAAAATTTTTATTTTGACACGTTTCGTCAACTAAGAATTGATTTCCTGCCGCTCAGACTCCAGCGGCTGGGCTTCAAGAAGACGGAAAAGGTCAATGCTACATGTTTATATATAGGATAACCGAGTGGAAATTCAAAACCTATAAACTTATCACACCCATTTTCTACTTTTCTTATTAGGTTTTGGAAATTGTTGTTTTAATTAGTTATCTTACAAAGCAACGAATAATTTGGTAACAAGCTATTCTACTTATAGTTTTGTTGGTTAATAGGAAAAAACTTTAAAACTAGAAAATAATTTTTAAAAATATTAGCTAACATGCACTTGCTTTTGTTACGAAAGCACTCAACCAAAACTTTATTGAATTTAAACCAAACAAAGTCTTTTGTGCCTGGGAATGCCATGGACAGATGGGAAATTAAAAATCTTCATTAAATCAAATATATGCAAATAACTTAGTAATTCATTGCAAATATTCATTGTCACAATGACTGCAGACTTGGCAGTCGAAAACTTGAAGTTTTACTAAATATTTTGAATGAGAGAACGTCTAAAAATGTATTATGAATAATCCTGGCTATGCTTCCAACATCTTTAAGCGAATGATGTTTGTTTCTGACGAATAATTGTCTGTTGCTTTGACATAAATATTATACAACCTAGTTCCAATGTAGTTCGAATCCGGCTCAAGCAATACGATATCAATTTATATGGTGAGTAAGATTTATGCAAAGTTTCTCATTGGTTTACTTTCTCGTTTCATATTGAGGTATTTGTTTGCTCTGGCTGTATTGCTTGACTCCTAAATCAGACATTTAAAATATGTGCTGTACGTAAAAAGTATACATCACCTATAACTGTATAATGAAACAATTATAAACAGTGCATGTAACGACGATAATGTTGAAGTTGTGTTAAATCCAGTCTAGTGCGATAATTTCGCCTTGAACTTTTCAAGCATTTATCTGTTGTGTATTTTACAGATAAATATGCGTTTCTTCCACGCCTTGGATATCAATTTCAAGACCTGGTATAAATTTTGAATGTTCAATGATTAAGGCGTTTTTGAATTCAAGACTTGAAATTGTTGATATCAGCTTTTGAGCCAAATACCAAAACCGACTGAGAACGATGGAAAACGGGTGTGATTCAAATTGATGATTTACTGTGTGAGGTGAAGTTGTCCAGCCACCGTATAGCCCTCATAAATATTGGCATGATTTTGTTTATTTTTCCACAGGAATTTTTTAAGTCTTCTCCCCGGCGACTGCATATCTCTGACATCAAGTATTCATGCATAAATTATGCGCGCACTAATCACTAATGAAATAATTATTCAGTTCTTTTCAGCCCTGGAAAGCAAGGCAAACTTTTGTAAATGTCTTATCCAATTTTAACCCAAATCGATCCAAACTTTGATCCATTTGTCCTTGGCCTATGGTCATTAGCTCCACAATTTTTTTTAATGTTCGATATTCGTAATAACATTGCTTACAGACAAACGCACAAACAAACCCAGATGAAAACATAACCGCCTGGTGGACGTATAGTTAATAAAGATAACATGGTTAGGAAACTCGTCAAATTACAAAGCACTCGTCAAATTACCTGACCGTGCACAAATCTTTTGTCTTACATTTATTAATAGAAACACGGTTTGGATATTAAGCCCAAACATTTCTATTAGTTGATTCATAAAAATACAATATGTTCACTAACCGTGACCGTGCACAAATGCAAACAAAAAGATAGATAAAAGGCAAAAGCAGAGTTTCCTAACCATTTCATCTCGTTTAACTATGATGGAGGTAACTTAAATTTATTAAACTAACTTGAATTTCTGCCTGATGACGACAGGGGTGAAGCTCCACTGCTTTTTTTATGCTACCATGCACTGAATGCTTATAGATCTATTTGTTTTATATACCAATTTTTTAATGTCTAACACTTGGATATGCTCTTATTAGCTCACCAAGAAATCTAAAAAATTAAAAAAACTCAACACTTACGTTTTAAGCAAGACTGATAAGGCTAGCTAGAACAATCTTCTTTCATATTCACATTACATTCTCAGTTCTTGTTTCCTATCCTGCAGGGTTAATGTACATTCATTCAGGTATTTTCAATTTCTGCAAGAAAACAGGTCTAAATTTAATATATTGCCTTTGTTTGGTACTTTGTTTTCCCTTTTTTAATGATAATGTTGTCATTGTATATACGACATTGTCATTGAAAAAAAAGTAAACTTTATTACGACATGTCCAATTAAGACATTATCCAATGGTAATTTGATCAATCTATATCTTACCAATTTTGGTAAGAAATGCGGTTTCCCCTATAAAGTTGGAAAGGCGTCTGATGAACGGCTCTAATCACTTTGCACTTTTCTTATTGATGTCGCGCTTCAAGCTTCTTTATACTACCATGGCTGAGACTAGTCTATCAAGCCTCAAAAGTTGGAGAGTGGGAGGGAGGTATTATGCCGTCAGGCCTGCAGGTACCGGGCACTCACATGGTCCTGGGCGGAATCCTGGATCAAAGAGAGGTGTTTTAAACGTAGGCTCCGCGCGCTACTTTATGTCATCCGCATTTCAACTTGCCCCAGCATTCATATGTGAGAAAGCGCCGAAAACGCTGAAATGACGTTGAAGGCCTATGTCTAAGTTCGGACGAACTATAGTTTTCAATCTGACTTTCGTTGTATTTAGAATGTACATATCACTTAAGGTAGCTCCCTACAATTTTTTGAAATGGGGAAAATTTACGATTTAGATCAAACTTTTTGAATAATTTTTACTTGTTACAAAACAAAAATTGTTTGACTTATATTGAGCAACATTCTAAGAGCTGAAAATTGTTCACAAAAATGACGTCATTACCGTTGCTATGGTAACAATGACGTTTCAATATGGCCGACATTTTGGCTTTTAACGCACTTTACTCTAAAAAACGCCTGGTTACCCCAATTTTTTATTTCATGAAACGTTTTCCTGTAGAAAAATAGATTATCTGAACGAGTTTAAAAAAATTCTGTACAGCCAAAAAATATTTATAACGAAAAATCATGTTTATTAATTTTTTAAGAATTTGGCTCTACAGAATTTTTTTTAACTTGTTCAGATAATCTATTGTACTAGAAAAATGTTTTATGAAATAAAAAATGGGGCTAACCAGGCGTTTTTACGAGTAAAGTGCGTTAAAAGCTAAAATATCGGCCATATTGAAACGTCATTGTTACCATAGCAGGTAATGACGTCATTTTTGTGAACAATTTCCGACTCTTAGAATGCTGCTCAATATATGTGGTACAATTTTTGCTTTCTAACAAGTAACAGTTCTTCGAGAAAATTCAATCTAAATCATAAATCTACCATATTTCAAAAATTGTAGGGAGCCAACTTAAGTATAAAGTTTAAAGCATATGTCTATCTTGCATAAGGCAGGGTGTCAAACTACAAGCTTGTCAAGCGGGGTATATATAATTTCAAATTTACATATTTAAGACATGGCCAACTCAGTGTTTACATCAACTTTATATTTCAATTTGAGTACAGTATATTACTACATAAAACAAGACAGGAAAACTATACAATCAAACATGGGTATATACAATTTCAAATTTTACACATATTTAAGACATTGCCAACTCAGTGTTTACATCAACTTTATATTTTAATTTGAGTACAGTATATTACATAGAACAAGACTGGAAAACTGTACAATGAAACTTGGGTATATATAATTTCAAAGTCAATATTTTTAAAAGATTTCCAAGTTCATCATTCATGTCAGACATTTTCTCCGAATTGTCAACTCTAATATTCAATATATAAGAAAACGAAAGAGACGAAACTGCATCTGTCTAAGAACGGTTTTAATCGGTTTTCTTTAAGTTATGCATGATATACAGAGATAGAACAACCTGGTTTCCATGCTCTTCAGGGCTAGAGAGTCAAGCTGGAAGCACAATTACGATCGGAAATTGCCCAAAAATTGCACAGAATAATGGCTATGACACTATATTTTTATAATATTGCACCGTGGGCTCAGTGTAGAATTTTCGCGGGCTTTTGTTTTGTTTTACTTTGCCGCATTTATATCAGATTAAAGCTCAAATTGAAAGTGTTTTTAATTATACTGGAGTTTCGTAATGTTATTTTTAAGCTTTTAGCCTTATATGCTATAAATTTTTACCAACAAATAGAAACATTTGCCGACGATATCTCGAAATAATTGATTATTTCGCTTCATTAATATTCAGTACACGTCCGCATGTACAATCTACGCATGCTCAGTTTAGCAAGGTCGACCTGGCTTAGCTTAAAGTTTTCGGATGCAATTTCCAATCGTGTCTCACATGTGACCGAGGCGAATTTATAATCATGCAGACAAGTGCATATTGCAGAAATCGTAGTCAAGTCGCAAAGGTGAAAGTTTCACATGCACAAACCATGATTGTGCCGCTTTGAAAGTATTTGGCATATAAGGCTTTCTTCACACGGCCCTAGATGAATTCGGAACCTTGCTCAAATTCGCACGATTTAGCTAATTGCGTTCACGCGGGACACAAATTTTTTTTCACGCTATGCGACCAGGTCTTGTCGGCCATTTTTGGGTAGCAAACCGAACGTGGAAAGTAGACGGTAACCAGCGGAGGAGTGAATTTAGTGAAGTAAAAACACAGTACTATTGTTTATAAGTACTGTGCAACCCTTCGCTTATTGTCAACCTCTGTTGCTCGGCGGTTGGCCTTCCAAAAATGGCAAACATGTCTTGGGCGTGAGAAAGGTCAATTTGAGGTACAGCCAACAGCTAACAAGACGAATTCCCATGAGTGAACGAGTGCAACCTGACGAATTTGAATATGGTTCCGAACTCGTTCTCAGGCATAACGCTTGAGACCATTCCTCAAAATATTGCAAGTTTATGTACATTGACAATTAAGACAAACTTCGTCACACCTCTCCTGAACATCTCCCAAACCAATTTTGCTAATTTACCATCACACAAACTCAACATTGAGTTGGGAGAGTGGGGATTTAAATTAAAAAGCGCAATTACATGTTTGTTTTATCAAGGAATTTATTACAAGGGTATGCGAATTTTGAAAGGTAGTCTCGACCAGTTATTTATGGCCAAGATTGTAGTTTATTTTCCTAGTATAGTTACTGTAGTTAATATAGTAGCAGCTAGATTGTTTTGCTATACAAGTTTCCATAGGCGTACGGGCGCAACTTCATTTGGGGGGGCAACCAAAATTTTGCCCGAATTTTAAAGCTTACCCAAAATGCCCGAATTTGGATAATAACATATGAATTTTCGCTTGTGCATTGCTTCTGTGAACTCAAAATGAACGTTTACAAATTAAACTGTCTATGAGTAGGAGGTTACATAACTTAGAAAAAATACCTATATCGTCCATGTCGTTGACCAAAAGTGTCAGGTTAATCATGTCGTTCTTAATAGTTTTGTTGGCATGTGCTCGTCAGGGCCGTAGCCACGATGTTAACATTGGCGCGACTAATTTTTTCGAGGCCAAAAGGCCGACAATTTGTATGGGGGTCCGGGGGGATGCTCCGCATAAAATTTTTGAAAATATGAGGGTTCTAAAAGGATATTTCGTGCATTCTGAGACCACTCTAATACCCAGATAATATACATTCAAAATCACGTACACTCATTGCCATGGTTCAATAATGATAATAATAGTTCAGATTATCAGCTACTAAATAATCATTCAGTCTAATTCTTAAAGAAAAAAAGTATTTTCTGTGAAATAATCGGTGCGACATATATGTCACTCGCATTTTCACCGTTGGCTACGGCCCCGCTTGTGAATGTTAATGAGAGCGATAGAATTCAAGCGTTCTTGGTCTATTGTTGTGCGAAGATAGGTTTTCATCCGTTCTCATTATATTAATAGCCGTTCTCGTTATAGCCGTTCTCGTTAGAGCTAGAGCCAATTCTTCTTCGATCAGGCAAAGGCATGCATGCAACTGAATTACAGAAATGTTCAAATTATACAATTGTTTTCCAACAACACGCAAACCAGATAAATATACAATACTTTAAATTACTGATAAAATTTTGTTTAAGTTCAGACTACATAATTCTATTTTGCCCGAATATTCGTGGACCATTTTCCCGAATGACTTGAATCTCCAAATTTTTGGGGGGCAGGTGCCCCCCTGCCCCCACGGCCCGTACGCCTATGCAAGTTTCTAAAGGGCATATATAGAACACGAAAATGACTGATAGTACCCATGCATTAATCCCAGAGCATTATATTAGGTATTTAAACTAAAACGCCTGAAAATTTCCCATGTTTTCAGTGTGCGATCATCATGATAATTATAAAGTTATATAACACTGAAACACTGGCTTTCAATCTGAAAGTATACTAAAACAAGTTCACCAGTCGATGGAAAATTTCAAAGTTGAACTACAAAAAAAAGTATTTTACTTACAGAATATTCGCTAAATAGGAAAAGAATGAGGAAATATCGACTTTTTTATTAATACAGCAGATGCATTAGACTCGTTCTGTTGTCGTTTTGAACTCGTTCCAACCACCTTCTAATGGTACTAATTGATACTCAAAATAAGCAATTAACTTTCCACAGTCTTACTATCGTATTTTAACAAAAATATGATATGAAGAAATATAATTTAAAGGCGTAAAGATTAAAGCCCAAATATGCCGTTTACATCAGATCGACGAAGAGCTTTAAAATGAAATGAATAATTTTTCACTTCGCTAGTTTTTAATTACGCAAAGAACAGCGTTTTAAGCATGAACATTGTTTGAAATATTTACCTCTGGTGAGATTTTGTGTTTTGGTAGTTTTGGTCAGTGTTTACTTCAACTTTATGTTTCAACTTGAGCACAGTATACTGCTTAGAACAAGACTGGAAAATTATACAATAAAACATGGTTATATATAGTTTCAAGGTTCACATAATTTATTTAAAACATTGGCCATTGCCAACTTCATGTTAGACATTTTCTCCGAATAGTCAACTCTAATATTCAATATATAAGAAAACGAAACAGACGAAACTGCATCTGTCTAGGAATGCAAGATATTTTTTATCGGTTTTCTTTAAGTTATGCTTGATATACAGAGATAGAACAACCTGGTTCCCATGCTCTTCAGGACTACATTCAACCTCGAAGCACTCACTCACGATCGGAAACTGGTTCATTTTTAAAACACACGTAAATTATAGTACTGTATAAGTAACTCATTCCTGATCGTATCGAGCCAGATCGAGGCATTACATTAATGAATATAGGAATACAGTACATTGTATAGTTAACTATTTCACTGTAACGACAAAAGTAAACTTTAATTTGGAACCAGCCAAGTGATGGCGAGGGCCAAGAACACGTAGTCACACGCAATGGGTGACACGTCATATGCAAACAAAGAATAATATTAAGTATAGTACTATTGGATCTCGGGCTGAAATAATGAATTGGTATATATACTAGTTTCGTTTGCTATGCTGCTATATAGGTATAAGCATTTATAGTATAGATGATATAGTATAACATTTTCATAAATACTTTTTAAATGCTTCTGCACAATACAAAGCAGTGAACTTGTTTCATTTTTAACCAGGGGCAAAATCCAAGTCCATAACCATCAATTGATCTTATGTTCAAACTAAATACTTCACACTGTTGTTAAGATATTTTTGGTCGCAAATGAAGCGTAATCTATACTTCGGTGTATTAACAATGAAACAGCGCAAGCTAGAGTCACATATACTTAAAGATGCGAAGCCAGTTGACATATTTATAGATTTTATTGCTTCTTGCGCAATCACTATGTAAGCTAACAATTTTCACCATATGCATTTGCTTTACAACACACAATATCCAATACAGACATATGTCCATCCTATAGAGCTTTATAGCTAGACTAAAACGCCTGAAAATTTCCCTGCTTTCGGTGTGATGTCATAATGACTAATCGTGGATAAGTTATATAACACTGAAGCATTGGTTATTATGTTTCAAGACACTGCCTTTCAATCTAAAAGTATACCAAAGCAAGTCTGACCATGGAAAATTTAAAATTTTGCTACAGAAAAGTCTTTTATACTTACAGTTATTCGCTGTGTAGCAAACCAATATGGCAATAAAGATGTTTCGACCGACTTTAAAGCAACCGATGCATTCGTCTCTGTTGCCGTTTCGAAGTCTTTCCAGCCAACTTGTAATGGTAAATTGGGTACTCAAAATAGGTAATTAACTTTCCACAATCTTATACTGTCGTGTTTTTACAATAATTAAAGAAATAATGACGTAAAGCTCGAATGTGTTTACAGCGAAGCGACGAAGGGCTTTAAAAGAAATGAATAATTTTTCACTTCGCCAGTTTTTAATTAGCGCAAGGAAAGGCGTTTTACGGAATTTAAGCGTTGGCATTATTTAAATGTATTTACCCCTGGTGAGGCTTTGTGTTTCGGTTAGTGTTTACTTCAATTTAAGCATATATATATATATATATGTACATTATGTAGAACAAGACTAGAAAGCTATATAATAAAACATTATGCAGGGTATATATAATTCCATTAATATATAAATATTGATATACAGAGATAGAACAACCTGGTTCCCATGCTCTTCAGGACTACAGTCAAGCTGGAAGCATTCACTCACGATCGGAAATTGCACAGAAAAATGGCCATAACGCTGAGCTTTTATAATGTTGCATCGTGGGCTTAGTGAAGAATTTTCGGAGGCTTTTTGTTTCGCTTTACTTGCCGTATTTATATCAAATTAAGGTGCAACTTGTAAGTTTAAAGTATTTTTAATTATACCAGAGTTTCCCAATGTTGTTTTTAGGCCTTCAGCCGTTTTTTTACTATAATTTTTTACCATTCAATAGAAATATTTGCCGACTATATATCTCGAAATCATTCAGTATTTCGCCTCATTAATATTCAGTACATGTCGGCATGTACAATTTACGCATGCTCAGTTAAGCAAGATATATTCTGCAATATCGCACTGACGACATTTTAATTCCACTGGAATGTATAAGTTTTATCGTTCTGTTTTCCGACAACTAGCATGCATGCATTTAAGGTTATAGGGATAGGGTTGAGATGTTTTAGTCTTTTAGATGTAGAAACAGGCTAGCTCGCGAGCGAGTGAGCGACAACATGTCATTCGCATTTCAACTGGATCCAGTTTTCCTATGTGAGAAGGCTTTTATCTAGGCTAGGACGAACTACAGACTTCAACCTAACTCTCGTTGTATTTAAAATGTACCTATCACTTGAGTATAAAGTCTAAAGAGTATATAAGTGTATCTTGCATCGTGTCTGGGCTACGGGCAGCATGCATGTCTGAAAGTGTTAAAGCATGCAAACTACAAGCTCGTCAAGCGGGATAGAGCATTATATAGACTTAGTGGAAAGTGTCCTAACACTATTAGCCGTTTACGATGGGTAGACTCCATCTTGGTTCATTTTTAAAACACACTTAAATTATAGTACTGTATAAATTACTCATTCCTGGTCGTATCGAGCCAGAGGCATTACATTAATGAATACAGTACATTGTATAATTAACTATTTCACTGTAACGACAATCAGTGGAATCAGTCAAGTGATGGCGAGGGCCAAGAACACTTAGTCACACACAATGGCTAATCATGGATAAGTTAGCTATATAACACTGGAACATTTCTTATTAATATGTCTCAAGACACTGCATTTCAATATGAAAGTATACTAAAACAAGTCCACCAGTGGATGGAAAATTATACATAATTGCACTACAAAAAGAGATTTTACTTACATATATTCGCTAAATAGGAAAAGAATGAGGAAATCTCGACTTCTTTATTCTGTTGTCGTTTTGAACTCGTTCCAACCAACTTCTATATTAATAGTACTAATTGGTACTCAAAATAAGCCATCTACTTTCCACACTCTTACTATCGTATTTTAACAAAAATATGAAGAAATAAAGTTTACAGGCGTAAAGATTAAAGCCCAAATATGCGGTTTACATCAGATTGACGAAGGGCTTTAAAATGAAATGAATAATTTTTCACTTCGCCAGATTTTAATTAGCGCACAGAACAGCGTTTTAAGCATAGACATTGTTTGAAATATATACCCCTGGTGAGAGTTCCATTTGAGCAATGTATACTGCTTAGAAACAGACTGGAAAACTATACAATGAAACATGGCTATATATATAATTTCAAGGTTTACATATTTAAAACATTGCCAACTTCATGTTGGACATTTTCTCTGAATTGTCTACTCTAATATTCAATGTATAAGAAAACGAAAGAAGCGAAACTGCATCTGTTTAGGAATGCAAGATAAAATCGGGTTAAACCGGTTTTCTTTAAGTTATGTTTGATACACACCTGAGATAGAACAACTTGGTTCCCAGGCCCTTCAGGACTACAGTCAAGCTGTAACCACTCACTCACGATTGGAAATTGCACAAAAATTGCGCAGAAAAATGGCCGTAACGTTGAGCTTTATAATATTGCATCGTGGGCTTAGTGAAGAATTTTTGGGGGCTTTTTGTTTTGCTTTACTTTGCCGTATTTATATCAAATTGAGGCTCAATTTGTAAGTTTAAAGTATTTTTAATTATACCAGAGTTTCCTAATATTGTTTTTAGGCCTTTATAGCCGTTTCTTTACTATAATTGTTTTACCATTCAATAGAAATATTTGCGGACTATATCTCGAAATCATTCAGTACTTCGCCTCATTAATATTCAGTACACGTCGGCATGTACAATTTACGCATGCTCAGTTAAGCAAGATATATTCTGCAATCTCGCACTGACGACATTTTAATTCCACTGGAATGTATAAGTTTTATCGTTCTGTTTTCCGACAACTAGCATGCATTTAAGGTTATAGGGATAGGGTTGTGGTGTTTTAGTCTTTTAGATGTAGAAACAGGCTAGCGAGCGAGCGAGTGAGCGACAACATGTCATTCGCATTTCAACTGGGTCCAGTTTTCCTATGTGAGAAGGCTTTTACCTAGGCTAGGACGAACTATAGACTTCAACCTGACTCTCGTTGTATTTAAAATGTACATATCACTTGAGTATAAAGTCTAAAGAGTATATAAGTGTATCTTGCATCGTGTCTGGGCTATGGGTAGCATGTCTGAAAGTGTTAAAGCATGCAAACTACAAGCTCGTCAAGCGGGGTAGAGCATTATATAGACTTAGTGGAAAGTATCCTAACACTATTAGCCGTTTGCGATGGGTAGACTCCATCTTGGTTCATTTTTAAAACACACTTAAATTATAGTACTGTATAAATTACTCATTCCTGGTCGTATCGAGCCATAGGCATTACATTAATGAATACAGTACATTGTATAATTAACTATTTCACTGTAACGACAATCAGTGGAATCAGTCAAGTGATGGCGAGGGCCAAGAACACGTAGTCACACGCAATGGATGACACGTCATAGGCAAACAAAGAATAATATTAAGTATAGTACCATTTATTGGATCTCGGGCTGAAATAATGAATTGGTATATATATACTAGTTTCGTTTGTTATGCTGCTGTATAGATATAAGCATTTATAGTATAGATGATATAGTATAACAGTTTATAAATGCTTTTTAAATGCTTCTGCACAATACAAAGCAGTCAACTGCATGTGGTTTCATTTTTAACCAGGGGCAAAATCCAAGTCCATAACCATCAATTGATCTTATGTTCAAAACCACGATATTATTAATACACAACTAAATACTTCACACTGTTGTTAAGATGTTTTTGGCGGCAAATGAAGCGTAATCTATACTTCGGTGTATTAACAATGAAACAGCGCAAGCTAAAGTCACATATACTTAAAGATGCGAAGCCAGTTGACATATTATAGATTTTATTGCTTCTCAGTTGCACAATCGCTATGTAAGCTAACAATTTTCACCACATGCATTTGCTTCTACAAACACAATATCCAATACAGACATATGTCCATCCTAGAGCTTTATAGCTAGTTTAGACTAAAACGCCTGAAAATTTCCCTGCTTTCAGTGTGATGTCATAATGACTAATCGTGGATAAGTTATATAACACTGAAGCATTGGTTATTATGTTTCAAGACACTGCCTTTCAATCTAAAAGTATACCAAAGCAAGTCTGACCATGGAAAATTTAAAATTTCGCTACAGAAAAGTCTTTTATACTTACAGTTATTCGCTGAGTAGCAAACCAATATGGCAATGAAGATGTTTCGACCGACTTTAAAGCAACCGATGCATTCGTCTCTAGCTGTTGCCGTTTCGAAGTCTTTCCAGCCAACTTGTAATGGTAAATTGGGTACTCAAAATAGGTAATTAACTTTCCACAATCTTATACTGTCGTATTTTTACAATATGTAAAGAAATAAGGACGTAAAGCTCGAATGTGTTTACAGCGAAGCGACGAAGGGCTTTAAAAGAAATGAATAATTTTTCACTTCGCCAGTTTTTAATTAGCGCAAGGAAAGGCGTTTTACGGAATTTAAGCGTTGACATTGTTCAAATGTTGAGAAAAAAGCAACCCCTGTTGAGGCTTTGTATTTCGGTTGGTGTTTACTTTGACTATATATATACTTCAATTTAAGCACATATATATATGTACATTATGTAGAACAAGACGGGAAAGCTATATAATAAAACATTATGCAGGGTATATATAATTCCAAGGTTTACACATTAAGAACATTGCCAACTGTCTGAGATTTTTTCCCGAATTATAAATTCCATATATAATAACATGTACGATTGAAAGAGATCACCAGCCTTGTACTCTGCAGACGCTTTGACGTGCTAGGCGATCTCGTGACGCGCGCGTGAAGAAACTGTAGTCGCTAGTCGAATTTTCCATTTCTCCCCACGCATGTCGTCCCGCGCGTTCCTCACGCAACCATGCAGCAAGTGAAAGCGCCTGGGTACGATGCTGATCCTTAGCTGATCGGGAACAACCCGGTTCCCAGGCTCTTTAGGGCTAGAGTCAAACTGGATGGGAGCACTCTTCTCACATGCAGGGACCGATAATAATGGGCGTTATGCAGTATGAATCTGGTGTTTCTAAGGGTTATTGAAAAGGTTCCATTTTATGTTGCACATGAAGCAAAACTATGACGTCTTTAGCAAGAGGTGTGAAAAAGAGTGTTGGATGAATCTGTGATTTGCGTCACCCAGTTTGAATTGACTGAAACAACTAGCACATCAAGAAACGGATGGCAGATGCGGTTAGCGCGCTGTCCCTTACCTCTGAGTTAAGCCGACTATACAGCAGGTCGAGGGCACGGATTTACTCGGGTTGGGTAACGTCAGTGCGCTTGACAAACTCATGTAAGTTGAGATTGGTTGGTTCTCTCCTGTACTTCGAGAGTTTTCTCCGGGTACTCCGGTTTCCTCCCTAGCTAAAAACTAACCCATAGGCACAGAATAGGAAATGACCAGAAGGACCACTCAGCAGTGCAACGTGACCCCCTATTTTTATGCAGTTTTCTGGCAAGAATAATGGCGGACCAGCCAGTTCAGCGTGTTTATTGGCCAGAAAATGCAATATACTGGCTAGAATAATGGTCATGAACATGCGTAATGAGACATGCGCAGCGTCAAAAACTTCAAAGGTTCCGCCTCAAGTGGCCCTTCTAGTCATTTCCTATTCTATGCCTTAGACACTAACCACTAAAGGCTGATTTCCATTCAGTACAAAATGTCGCGCGATCGACCTTTTGCGATCGTTTTCTTTTGAATTATGAACCCTCGACTGGAAATCCAGTCGAGGGTTCATAATTCAAAAGAAAACGATCGCAAAAGGTCGATCGCGCGACATTTTGCACTGAATGGAAATCAGCCTTAACTAACCCTCGGAACCTTTGTCAATTGGGTTGCAAAACCTGTTAAGGCTTTCCGTCCACCTGAGAGTGGTAAACACAATAAACAACGAATAAAATGCGCAGGAGGCTGCTCCATGGGCGCTGCTTGCAAAACAACACAATACTAATTAAATTTAGGATTTAAAAATTAAAAAACATTACAGAAATTCTAAACCAAATATTACTAATCAATCAAGCAGATTTAAGTATACCGTTTCGGTTTTGTCTCTGCTAGCCCTGACCATTCACGTCTTTTGACAGAAAGATAGCAAAATACGGACACCTCCTTGCTGTTAGAAACTCGATGCGGTGCTGTATGCTTCACTGGCTCCCTTGTGTCTTTGGCCTAGTTTATACGTCGAATTTCAGTCGAATTTAGTTCGTCGAATTTCAGTCAAGTCATTATATCCGACGGAAATTCGACGTATAAATCAGTGTCGCGTTTCGGTCGCATTACACGACTGATCATGTCGCAAAATTCGACAGCGTCGCATTTAATGCATCCCGTCGGATTTAATCAATTTATACGTCGAATTTTCGTCGGATATAATGACTTGACTGAAATTCGACGAACTAAATTCGACTGAAATTCGACGTATAAACTAGGCCTTCTTCCGTCGCATAATTGTCACATTAAGGTGGCTCCCTAGGGTTTTTTTCCCGAGGGTAACGTTTCTCGTATGCATGGCGGGAAATAAAAAAAAGTCGTGTGGCACTCGCGCGTGATGTCTCGAAATACGCGCGAAGACCTTGCCTTCGTTATCAATTTCACGAAATACGCGCGTGATGTCTCGCGCGAAACTGTGAATTTTGGAAAATTTTATGACGTAACAGCTCGCAGAAATATTTCCTTCGGTGAATTTTTTTTTAATTTCACATGTATAAAGACATTACTTTCGTTAATCTAAATACAAATTTTCACAAAATTAAATCGATACATTTTTTTTTAATATCAATTTTGAACCTTTTCGTACATTACTCGAAAATGTATCGATTTAATTTTTTTAAAATACAGCAAAATAACTATTGAAACACGACTCTTTGATTTGCAAATTTTCAAAAAAATTCACCGAAGAAAATCTTCAAAATGGCAAGAAGAATAGAAAAAACGTACTTTATTGAAGACGTGCTGTTGCCATGGTAACAGAGTTTGAGCGCAAATTTACTTTTGCAAAATCTTCAAACTAATGTAACGCATGTTTGGCGAAAATTTCGTGCTCATATCACGAAAGGTAATGGTTTGGGAGTCGTTTTATTCATCAGTGTTGTCTTGAGTAAAAACCCTAGGGAGCCACCTTAAGTTCGACGAATTAAATTCGACCGAAATTCGACGTATAAACTAGGCCTTTGTTTAATCCTCGATAAATACTTTATTTAAGAGCCTTTACTTATAGCTCGTATAAATGACTTTTCATCAAAAATAGAAACTTCACAATCACTTCACGTTCAGCACTTCGAGAAGACTTTTCTTGCTTCTCGCCTTTCACTGGTAGACGTTAACTTGATATATCTTGCTTCAATTCCACTCTCTGTCTACCATCTTGTCCTTTATAGCACTAAGACCTTATTTGCACATTCAGTAAATTAACATAAAAATATATTCTCTTGTCGAAGTGTTGCAAATGTCAAGTATATTATATATATACCAATATATTACCTACAATGACGCAGGGCCTTTTTTAAGAAATCGTTAGTGGGGGGGGGCATCATCGAAAGGGGACGTAACAAGTAGGTGGTGCATTACAGGTGTGGGAAGGTGAAGGCGGGTCTGGGGGCCCAGAAAATTTTTGTATTCTTGAGTTTCTGTGTCTTGATTTCCTGCATTTTCAGAGACAATTTTTGATATATTCCATCTAAACGGAGCCAGTTTTGTTGTGAGAATACCATAACTGTCCTCTAAACTCATAGAGGACTTATACTTTGGACAAAAGGGACCTTCACTGGGGGGGCCAAAATAAAATAGCTTACTGGGGGGGCAACATGGGGGCTGGGGGGGGGGGGGCTTTGGCCCCTCCAGTACATTAGTTAAAAAAGGCCCTGCAATGACGAAGACTGCCGCATTTACGCATTCCATCACAGATAAATGTAGAATGCAATATATTTATATTTTTGGAATGTATGAGATAATGTAATAACAAACTCTTACGCTTTTTCGTGCTCACCCAACTTAACTCGATTGAGCACGCTAAGCCATAAAATAAATTCTTAATTTACACCGAAAAACAATGATGAAATAAAACACCAATTTCACATTGCTGTTTTCAATCTCGATCCTAACTTCGCGCGCTCAATGTCCAAAATACTGGACAAATCGAAATCCGCATTTGCCTCACCCTAAACAAAAATTAACATAAATATCATTATATATGGACCCAAAAAACCCTTTATATAAATTTTCATCAAAGTGCGCCAAATTTTTCATGTCCCATGCATAGGAGTATTTGGCACATATAAGGCTTTGTTCACACGAACCTGGATGAATTCGGAACCTTCATGCATGATTGTTCAAATTTGCCAGATTTCTCTAAGGCATGCATGCGTTTACACGGGACGCGAGAGACCGGACGATTTCGAGCAGAACCAGATGTGAACAAGCGGAACCGGAAAAAAATTGTGTGTATGCGCTTCCGAATTTGTCCGGTTTCGTATGAATTACGATATTCATTTTCAACATGGTGACAATTAGTTTAATTTTTTTCCAATAGAGATTCTTGGGAAGGCATTGAAAACTGTCAACACGCAGATTATCGACAAAAATACAGCGAGAAAGCAGCGAAAACCGTGGCCAAAGACAAGGTCGAAATGCGAAAGGTACCGTTTAAATCTATTTATACACATGGTCGTCATTTTTACTTTCTAGTTGCGCTCCATGATTTCAAGGCTCTGAAGATTGATTAAGGTTCGAAATAGCCCGCTGCCAATAGGCCACAAGCAGGCTATATTGCAGGACAGGCATGCAGGGGCATAACCTTGACGATCCAGTTTGGGCAATTTGAAAAATTTGCTAATCTGGTATGCAACATGTTCTGACCATCAGATTTCTATAAGACTGAATATCTTAAAAAGAGTATGAAATTAATAAACCAGATGTCTGTGGTAGCACATGTGCCAAACTGAGCGACCAATTACAGCCATCAAAACCGAGTACCGTATTGGGGAAATTAATAATAATAATAATAATAATAAAATTACATTTATATTGCGCCAATTACATAAAAAAATGATCAAAGGCGCATTACAAGTATATAGAGCATGCATGATTATAAGTTAAAAGCACGTTTAAAAAGAAAGGTCTTGATGTGACTCTTAAAAGTTGATAAAAATTGAATGTTTCTAATATCCTTATGCAGGGAATTCCACAGCTTTGGAGCTGCAAACGCAAACGCCCTGTCACCTAATGTTGCACGTGATTTACCAGGTGGTGATAGGAGTAATATCTCCCCATTATTACGTAGGTTATACTTAGAGCACTTTTTCACTTTGATGATATTACAAATATAATCAGGAGCAATACCATGAATCGCTTTGAATGTAATTAAAAGGATCTTGAATTCGATACGATAATTAATCGGAAGCCTATGCAAAGTAACCAAGACAGGTGAAATATGACAGAACTTAGGTAACTTGCAAATCAGCCTAGCTGCTGTGTTCTGCACCCGTTGTAGTTTGGCTAGCTGATAATGTGGCAAACCAAACAATAGACTGTTACAGTAATCCAATCGTGTAGTAATGAATGCATGAACCAAAATCTCTGCTGAATCACGAGACAGATATTTCCTAATCCTTCTGATGTTATGCAGGTGATAGAAAGCTGTTTTGCATACTTTATTGTGTGTTTCCATGGTGAATCTTTCATCAAACCAGGACCCTAAATTTCTAACGCTCGTCGATATATACACAGCTGAATCACTGATGTTGATATGAGAAATATTAACTTTCGCAAGTTGTTGTCTGGTACCTATGAGAAGAAATTCCGTTTTTTCATCATCAAGTAAAAGTTTGTTATTCCTCATCCATGAGCGATTATCTCGTATACAGTTTTCCATTGAAGCTAATGCTTCATCTTGAGCAAGTTGGCTGTCCGGTTTAAATGATAGATAGAGTTGGCTGTCGTCCGCAAAGCAATGAGCATCTGGGAGATGGTTTTCAATGATGTCAAACAACTTCGATGCATAGATAATATAGAGCAAGGGTCCAAGGCAGGATCCCTGAGGGACACCACAGTTTGACTGAAAATAGTTAGATAATACACCTGAAATATAGATGCGGTGGCTCCTTTTTGAGAGATACGATGTAAACCAATCCAGGGGTTTACCAGTTACACCCAGTGAGCTCTATATATATATATCTGGAGTGAGAACTTATGTCCAAAAAGTGAAGCCAAAGATGGCGGAAATTGACGTCCAGTGCCAATCCCTTTCTATTGTTTTCGACCGCGCGGTTTGCACAAGCCGGCAAGGAGTGTGCCGAAATTTCGTGTTTTTACTCCGATTTAAACAATAACATCATGATTTTATGAACTAATAACTTGATTAGCGATGCGATCTGTTAGAAAAAACTGGAATTAGCTGGACAAAATGATATGAAAACTGTTTATGACCTTCATGAGTTTGGACGTCAATTGCCGCCATCTTGGCTTCACTTGGCCTATTGGCCGAACATTAGAAGTTCTTACTCCATATATATATAGAACTCACTGGTTACACCAAGTGAAGATTGGAGCCTAATTAAGAGTATTGTATGGTCGACTGTGTCGAACGCAGCACTAAGGTCCAATAATACCAAGAGCACAACGTTCTGAGAATTCATTTTCATGAGTATGTCATTCCTAACTTTCAATAATGCTGTTTCCGTGCTGTGATTTTGCCTATAAGCTGATTGAAGAAGTGGATAAAGGTTGTTTAACATCATGTGAAACATCAAATTCCTTGTATTAGATGATTCAATTTATTAAAAACTTCTTTCTCCTATGATTGTGGGAGCATATCAAGTTGATTGCGCATACTCAATTATGCCTAAACAAATTTGGTCCAAACTCTTTGTAGTATAAAGTTGTTTTGTGATAACGATCGCCGATTTCAGACAAATGCTGAAATGCTGAAAAGCCAAAACTTATAGTCGCATAACTTGAAAATGATTTAATTTGAAAATGATGCACGCTTTAGCATCGAAACGTCGTTCAATAAATTAATATCGCTTTTATTTCTTTCAAACTTATACTACAAGTAACCAAAAAATGCCAAAGAAAAATTTTGGTGACGTGACAATACCGCGCACCAACATTATCAATTTGTACACGTGCGGTCAGTACAATGTTGCCCAAGAACTTTTTCTGTGTGACATTGAGCGTCAAAAGGTTTGATGCAATCTCACTAGCGTTTTCTGTTTACCCTACTTAATTGTGTTGGTCAATTATTTCTTTTATCTGGTCATCCTGAATATCCTTCTCATAATATATCAAAAAAGCTGGAATATCTATATAGGCATTATAGTTATAATCAGTAATAAACTATTATTTAATAATACTTAGGTAGTGTTATCTATTGACAGATTAGTTCTTCCTATAATTCCTAGAAAAACACATTGCATTTTTTCCAATTACTGGTCACTAAAATTTTAGAAAAACAAGGCTAGCTAGAATAACTATATATTGTATGGCAGTATATAGTTTCCATTAAATTACATTTCCTGCTACCAAAACACAGTCTTTACAGTCTTATTCAATGTCTTGCATAAAATTTGTATATAATTATATGCAACACATAAAAAATCAATCACTTAAATCAGTGATATAGACAATTGACAAAAAAAACACCTAAATTGCTGTTACCTGAAACGGCACTATATGCAAGCAAATACTACTTTCCTTTTCCTTGCGAAGTTCCATATAGAAGGACAATAATATTTTTTAAGTACTATAGTAATATTTATATAGTACAGACATATTACGTTTTAATTCATAGAAAATTCTTAGAATGACTATTGGCACTATAGTTTTCAGGGAAATAAATTTCTTGGTGTCAAAACACTGCTTAAAGCCTTATTCAATGTCTTGCATAATAAGCAATACATAAGAATTCAATTACTTAAATCAGTAAGATACAAGACACTTAGATTACAGTAAGACACTTATATTACAGTAACCTGCCGAAAAGCTAGATATGTCCTTAACATTCTTAAACAAGACAATCAGACCTGTCCCATATGCAAAAGATCTTGGAGTAACTTTGGATAGCCACTTGACATACGACAAGCATATTGGTAAACTTATATCTTCATGCATTGCTAAACTTTGTCAAATAAACAGATTTAAACATTGTTTCGATCGCAATACGTTGACCAACATCATCAATGCACTAGTCATCAATAAATTGTACTATTGTTCGTCCGTTTGGTGTAATACGTCTACTGGTAATATCACGAAATTACAGGCAGTCCAGAATTTCGCATGTCGAATCATCACAAACACCAAGAAATTCGACCACATTACACCCGCCCTTCGCGATATTGGTTCGATTCCTGTCAAGGAACATCTGTTATACAGAGATTCAACTATGACTTATATATAAGTGCATGAATGGACTTGCTCCGCCATATTTGTGTGAGTTATTTAGTAAGCGTTGTGAACTTCATGATCGGGTTACCAGAAACAGGGAGTTACTGCATATTCTCTTATGCAAAACTGTATCGGGCCAGAGGAGTTTCCGGTATAGAGCCGTTAGATTATGGAATAGCTTAGACAATGAACTAAAACAACTCCCGTTAGGAACATCTAAGAAGAAGTTGAAGAGAAACATGTTCGAACACTATTTTAATCCGCGATCCACGTTATAGTTCACGTTTTAGGATTAAACTTTGTGCTTCCAAAACATTATATCATTCTAGTACTGAAGTAATTTTAGCTTTACTATTTTAACTTATCATAGTTTATAATTAAATGTTTCATATCCATTTGTAAATAGGTATTGAAAAGCCCTGTTGGGAATACTTATTCTTTTAAATAATAATGATAATAATAATAATACTTTGCATTTGTTTCCAACGTCCTATAGTCACACAATACTTATATTTTCAAATACTGGGGATATTTGGAATGTACACATGCACACTTGTTCGTTCTAATTCTTAGAAAACAAGCTTGAATATCTATTGGCACTAAATTAAAGTGTCCATTAATTTAAGTTTTATATACAGATACTAAGACACTATATATAGTGAGCTTACAACCACACCTAAGCGAATCACTACTTTTCTTTTTTACAGATAGTTCTTCCTAATTCTTAGAAAAACAAGCTTAAACAGCTATTGGCACTGTATAGTTTCTATTATATTATATTTATCGGTACTAAAACAATTAGCTTACCAGCTTTGTGAAACTTTTATATCGTTATAAGCAAGACATGAGAATCATACAATACCTATTTCACTGCAAACAATTTTTGAAAACCAGATAATGGAACTTTTATGCAAATGTTATTTCCATAATATTTTCATATTTTTTATCTATAGTTTATGCATAGTATTAAAATAACAATCAGTATATGGAATTGCTATAATATCATGCATATTGCCATTCTCATATTATTTCCATAATAAGGACTTCAAAAAGAATTCCCAGTGTATAATCAGTAATAAAATATTAATATAAGATATATGTATATAAATTGATGTGTTTGCAATGTGCCATACTCACATGATATTTTATTTCCAAGTATACTGTATGGTGACATTTAAGTGTAGAGGCATGTTTGTTCTGATTCTTAGAAATGCAAACTAGAATAACTATTGTCATCATATAATTTCCATTAAATTGAATTTCCTGGTAGTACCATGCAAATACAACATTGTGCTTACAGCCCTATTCAATGTCCTGGTAAAATTTGTGTTTTATAGTTATAAGTTATATGCAAAAGCTGAATTTAAATAATCTGTAATAAAGATTAGATATAAGGAATAATCGATAAAGGACTTAGGTTAGTGTTGCCTTAAATAATACTACATTTTTGCTTACAACTTGCCATGGCCACACATTGCTGATTTCCAACTACTGGGGACATTTAGAAATCACATAGATATCTTACATTCTAATTCTTAGAAAGAACATGCTAGAATTTACCATTAAATAGAATTTCCTGGTAGCTTACAGCCTTATTCAATGTTCTGTACAGGATTCTTATATAGTTATAAGCAAGACATAAAAATTCCGTCACAATAACCAGTGATAAACATTTAATATAAGATACTTGTAATTTGTAAATGAGTGTACAAGTAGATACTCATAACCACAAATTACTTTATTTCCATGCAGGTACTACTGATGATATTTAAAATATTGTACAGAAATGAGAATTCTTAGAAGATCAAGTTAGAATAGCAATTACACAATATTTTCCAATAAATTGAATTACTGCTATACCAAAACACTGATCTTATAGTAATATTAATATAGCTATATAATTCAGACATACAAGAATATAATCAGCAATAAACTATAAGATAAGGTACTTGCATGGATGAGTGTTCACAAGGTTGCACAGTCACATTACTTTGAAGATGTGATTTTCTTATATAACAGATACGAAGTATCATCCAAGAATTTATGAAACCTTCTGGGTAAAAACAAAAATTTACTTTCGAAATGTCTTTTCTTGATTTCCAGGTATTGGTCTTATGAGGAAAGTACGTGCATATCTGTATTAGTTCTGGGAAACCATGCTATTTCTTCTTACTTTATTTCCTAGAAAAAAACGAGCTGATTTGGAGAATTCAGTCATTCCAAGAAAAGCAAGATATTGTTAGAATGTAGTTTCTTATTCGATTTCTTGGTAGTGAATATCTTATTGATTATCAAATTTCAATGCTTTGTCATTAAATTCGGATTTCATGTGCATCAATTTTAGTACATTTTATGTAAGGAAATGAAAGACACAATTTGGAATGACACAATATTCGTCTTTCTATTGATGTTAATAATGAATTTTTTGTGCCAGAATTTTTCAGGCATAGTCAAAAGTATATGACTAGTTCCGGATGTAGGATGTTAATTAGGTGGCATGTGTAGAACAATTGGTACTGATAAGAGGTCAGAGGCAAAACTCAAGATCATTTGGAAAACTGAAGTCGTCAATTGGAACAATCAAATGGAATCTATATAGTATAAGGTGATAAAAACAATTCGAAAAAAGAACCTTGAAAAACATAATGTAAAATGTTAGGACGTTACGGTAATTAACATATTTATATATACATTCTCGAATTACCCAAGTAGTTCAATTCTCCAGTTACAAACATAATACAAACTATTTTCTCATTCGAGTGTTGTCACAGTGTAGTTTTCAATCTTGGCGGCAGTCATGGCGCAAGTAAATGATCGTTTGCTTGATCTCAAATCCGCATTGAACGAAAGCCTTCGTGAAGAAAAAAGGACTGGAAAAGGACCGTCTGTTATAATCAAGAGAGAACCGAAGAATTTCCTTGGTATATGACATACGCTTACACTGAAACGAAAGAGTGTACATATGCTACTGTATCAAACGTGCCGTGCCAGTGTAGGTAGAGTCTTTACGAAGATATCAGTGTGGTTAAGATGGATCAATCTACCTGAAAAATACCATAAGAATTTCGATGTTTCGAGCGAAACCCTTCGTCTCTAACGTTCTTGTATTTTTCAGGTAGATTGATCCAACTTAACCGCTGTATGTGTTAGTATATCTGCAACAAAATCTGAAAGTGGAACAGGCAAAGCATTTAAACGAAGATATTGATATTTATTCATGGACGATGTCTACCGATATGCTCCATATATAAACTCATTAGTAAATTGACGATGATAAAATATCAGAACACATTTGGAAGAACGAATAATTCACTGGAGACTGTTAGTGTTACTATTATTTGAATTGACAACGAATTTTAATAGTGAAAGGTGGATTTCTCAAAGACTATATGATATATTTATCGTAGAATACATATACACAAATTCGTACAATGAAACTGAGTCTTATTGTACAAAAACCTTGTATAACTTCTCACACTTCGTACTGTTCGTATAGCGTTACTACACGTCTATAGTATTTTATAATACATAGTTTTAAAAATGGAAATTGATTTAGAAATGGGTATTATCATAGCCATTAAGGTTACAACTATAATTAAAGTTTTATTTTCTTAATTCAAAGACGTTAGGCCTATGTCTGTTTTAGGATGGTTTATCGATTTGATGTTGGCTGAACCAACGATCAGGGAACTGCCATATAAGAATGAATTTATAGAATTCTTAATTTTACCTTATAGTTACACCCTTGAGTCTTGGTATTCAGTGTTTTGTATTATGGACATAGACAGATCGAACATCCTATGACCACGCATGTAATTTCGATACTATTTAAATAAAGTCGCATGAATAGTCATTTCTTCATGTAAAATTTGAACGTTTAAGCCTTAAAACTTACCGCTGAATTAGTACAGTAAAGAGGCCTGATTGAACAGTTGCCATTCAGAATTGAAATATAGCAAATAGACTGAATATTTTTTTAAAACTATTGCTCATCTCTTTTATGAATAGAGCATATCTATATTCGATTGTACTATCTCCTCTAACAGATTAAGTAATGGAAGGGGTTTCTCTATAGTATGTTGATTTGACAAATGGTTTGAAAAACGAGATGCTTACTGTGTTTTTAACCTATATTTGATCAATATGTTTATAATCACCATACACATGGCTATGTCCTGTGATATGAATTCCTTCTCGTATATGATATTATTTCTCAAACGAACAGTAATCAACAAGAAATCTATAATGCCAAAATAGACTTAATTGTGGACGTTTATTCCTCTGGCATCAAGACAACGATATGTTGTGGTGGTGATTTCTTTTGTGTTTCTTTCATGAATTATTAATGTTAAAAAGTAATATGTAATGTATAGGTTCTCCCTCGTATGATGCTGGTTTTGGTGCATGGGTTTCGCTGTATGTTACAGGGCAGCAGATAGTGGTCAACTTCAGAAATGTTGACACTATATATAGGAGCAAGAAAATTAACCTATACATCAATACTATCAATATTTGCCTTGAAAAGCAAGACTATATGAAAATAATTATCATTATTTTCTCACTGTGATAACTGCAGGTTGACCACCATTTGCTGCATGATAATGCTTATAGTGAAACCAACCTTTTCTATAAACAGTGTCTATGTTTGTTACTTTAACTTGAAGGTTTTTAATTAGGCATGAAATGAAACATTGACTTGAATTTTGTTTTCACTGTCCACAGCATAAACGTATTACATCATGCATGGCACGATCATAAGTGATTTTTGTCCAGATTGTGGTGTACATGGGTTGACGTATTTGGGTTGCATAAAGCTTTCGTTGTAGTTGTGTTCTCGAACAATCTGGACATGCTAAATAAAAACTTGTTTAACCAGTTTACCGAACTTGCATATTATGTTGATCAAGGTCATGGAATCAATACCCACTTTAATGTGTGTCATACGATTTAATGTCGTCATACATATATCAGTCAAAAATATCTAGATTGAAAGATATTTGACTGACCGACCAGCGGCGTAGGAACCAAACTAGAGTAATCTTCTTATATCCAACCCTGGCATGGCTTTTATATTTTTACATCCTATAGTAAGTGCTTCCTGGAATAGTCTGTTTGCTATATCTGCCAAGGACGTATATTTTATACTAAGAAACTAAAGCAGAACCACATGCTATATAATAACAAGTATATCCTGGTTTTCTTACAGAAGCTCTGGATGACATATATATTTTTAGTTGTTACATGCGTGGTATTTGTTACTTTTACCTATAGTTCCATGGAATTCACAGGGGGTATAATCACATGCACAAAGAAAAAAATTGAATTAGATTACATTGGTCATTGTAATAATATATGTGTATACAATGAATTTGCGCAAATTGTGGTATAAAATCACGGGTTTGTGCATTTTGTTTGCATCAAGCTTTCATTTAAACTTGAACGTAAGAACTTAAAATTTTCGTTTGTTGAATATTGATATAGTAAGATAGAAGAAAATGTGTGACTATGTGCGAAGAGAATGGCCTATTAATTAATTTCGTACCCAGGCTTTTTCCTGTTTTATTTTAGGATATATTAATTCCTCAACTGACCAAAAGTATTTCAGTTGGGTGTTGTCGTATTGGAAGTACTAAGGTTTTGAGATCTGCTTTTGAAGATGGCTCAAAATATTTTGGTACGCGATATTCACAGTCACAGAAATGGCCAAATATCATTCAGTGATAGGGCCAAAGCAGAAGCTTTGCTAATTGGTGTACACTATCAGACATCGTCCAAAGTACAACTGGATTTGAGTTTCGATTCGTTTACCAGAGCAGTCGGTAATCTTGCTGACGATCATGGTCTCAGTGGCGAAAACAAGAGGCATCTCTTGAGCATGGGTGCAGAGACAAGTCAGATTAACAATTTGGATGAATACAACTTCCTTAAAGGCAACGGGTTATTTATCCTTTGCAAAGCAGCAGTTCTCAAAAGAGGTGACAAGATGGACTTCGCGTGTGTTATTTTCACCACAAAGTTCGAAAGCAAGGAACAACTAATAAATTCTGAACAACAATGCTTGAAAAATTATTTCAAGTCTAGAGCCTCTGAAGCATTTGTAAACGAATATTCGGGGTATCAGCTATAGATTGAGGTTCCATATATAACCGTACATCCCTTGGACTTAAAGAAAACACTCGGAATCAGAGACTCGGAATGAACAAAAGAATACATTTATATTATTATATAGCCTACTGTATTGATCGTGATTTACGTATTATATAATCTTTTATTCGAACTGTTCAGGGTAACATTAGACTGCACAATTATTGCTGATATACTGTACGCTTTAATGATCAGTTTGGAATTACGGTGTTTTAATTGTAAGAAATAGTTAAAATGTAATCGTTATTAAAATGTTTACATACTCATGACTCTGACATAAATCTTTACCTTAGTTCTCAGTTTGTCATATACATGTATATTCGGGATGTCTTGTAGCTTTTCTCGAGCCTTTCTTGTCAAAATCTCTTTAAGACAAGTTTGACCAGTTTCAGCGCGCATCCCACAAAGTAACCGCCCCCTTCACAATCGCAGACTTTCTTATGACTCAAAGGCCAAAGGAGAGGATTGATGCTTGTACGTAAAACAATCCTTCTTGCACTTCCAGTCCTATTCGTTCTGTCAAGAAAATAGTTCTCCTTGTATATATAAGGCTGCACAAAGCCATATGGATGATCTTTGCTATACCAAGCGATTAGATTTAAAGAGCTGTATTATACTTATGTAAAATATGTCATTTCCATTACACTCGCGCGCTTGGATTGTATATTTGACTATTAATTGGCAGTCTATTTGATATGCTTGTGATCGAAGTAGCTGTATATGCTAATCTCGAGTCAGTACAATATATAGTTTCTCAGCTAGCTTTCCCTTACTAAATATAGTATTTATCTAACCCCAACTTGACTTAATTTTAACCATTAATTTTAATGGTCTGAATATGTTGCGCATGTCCTCTCTCTCATATATTATATGCATGTATAGCATGTATATGTTTGTTAGTTTTTGGTTTTATAAACTGTAACAGTCTGCCTTTTTGTTACTTTAACACAGATTGTGACATATACATTGGTCTGTGTATTTTGTTTGCTTAAATCTATCAATGTTTTTTCTAATTATTCCACTATAGGTGTAAAAACATGTTTAACCAGTTTACCAAACTTGAATTACATCGTGTCGAGCAAAATCAAGGATAATCAACATTCGTGTGATTCATATCACTTCAATGTGCATGTGTCATGTGATTCATAACTATGTCGCCATATTTTCTGTCTTTACTAGATATATATTACGAGACTAGAGCATTCTTCTATTTAATGTCCTATATGGTATAAAATTATTAAAAAGAACAAGCTAGAATTTCCATTAAATTGAATTTCGTGGTAGCTTACAGCCTTATTCAACGTTCTACACAGGATTCTTACATAGTTATATAAGCAAGATATAAAATTTCCGTCACAATAACCAGTGATAAACATTTAATATAAGATACTTGTAAATGAGTGTACAAGTATATATATATAGATATACTCATAGCCACAAATTACTTTATTTCCAGGTATTACTGATGATATTTAAAATATTGTACAGAAATTAAATGAGAATTCTTAGTTAGAATAGCAATTGAAATACTGCTATACCAAAACACTGATCTTATAGTAATATTAATATAGCTATAGAATTCAGACATACCAGAATATAATCAGTAATAAACTATAAGATAAGGCACTTACAATAAGAGATGACCCTTACTGGACCTCTAGGAAGAACAGTTTAGAACTGATAGAACCATCCAGTATGAATAAAGTTAGTTTGCATGAGTGTTACCTTAAAAGAGCACTATATACATGTTCACAAGGTTCCACAGTCACATTACTTTGAAGATGTGATTTTCTTATATAACATGCAGATACGAAATATCATCCAAAAATTCATGAAACCATCTAGGTAAAAAACAAAACTTTACTTTCGAAATGTCTTTTCTTGATTTCCAGGTATTGGTCTTATGAGGAAAGTACGTGCATATCTGTATTAGTTCTGGGAAACCATACTATTTCTTCTTACTTTATTTCCTAGAAAAAAACGAGCTGATTTGGATTAATTCAGTCATTCCAAGAAAAGCAAGATATTATTAGAATGTAGTTTCTTATTCGATTTCCTGGTAGTGAATATTTTATTGATCATCAAATTTCAATGCTTTGTCATTAAATTCGGATTTCATGTGCATCAATTTTTTGTACATTTTATGTAAGGAAATGAATTGATATTCATAAAGATATTATTGACTCAATATTCGTCTTTCTATTAATGTTAATAATGATTTTTTTGTGCGCCAGAATTTTTCAGGCATATAGTGAAAAGTATATGACTAGTTCCGAATGTAGGATGTTAATTAGGCGGCATGTGTAGAGCAATTGGTACTGATAAGAGGTCAGAAGCGGAACTCAAGATCATTTGCATGGAATACTGAAGTCGTCAATTGGAACAACCAAATGGAATCTATATAGTATAAGGTGATAAAAACAATTCGAAAAAAAAACTTGAAAAACCTAATGTAAAATGTTAGGACGTTACGGTAATTAACATATTTTTATATACATTCTCGAATTACCCAAGTAGTTCAATTCTCCAGTTACAAACATAATATAAACTATTTTCTCATTCGGGTATTGTCGCAGTGTAATTTTCAATCTTGGCGGCAGTCATGGCGCAATGATCGTTTGCTTGATCTCAAATCCGCATTGAAGAAAGCCTCCATGAAGAAAAAAGTACTGGAAAGGACCGTTTGTTATAATCAAGAGAGAACCGAAGAAATTCCTTGGTATATGACATACGCTTACACTGAAACGAAAGAGTGTACATATGCTACTCGATATCAAACGTGTCGTGCCAGTGTAGGTAGAGTCTTTACGAAGATATTACGGTTAAGATGGATCAATCTACCTGAAAATACAATAAGAACTTCGACGTTTCGAACGAAGGTCCTTCGTCTCTAACGTTATTGTATTTTCCAGGTAGATTGATCCAACTTAACCGCACTATATGCTGGTATACCTGCAACAGAATCTGAAAGTGGAACAGGCAAAGCATTAAACGAAGATATTGATATTTATTCATGGATGATGTCCACCGATATGCGAAGAACTCACTGGAGACTGTTACTATTATGTACTTTTTGAATTGACAACGAATTTAAAAGGTAGATTTCTCTGGCACTATATAATCGTATATTTGATAGTCAAATTCATACAATAAAACAAACTAGTTAGTCCAAAAGCTTATATAAGTTTGTAGCATTTAGACATTAGTATTTTATAAAATATATTCTAAAGAGAAAGGAGCATTAAAAATATATTTTCCTCAAAGAATGTTTGCGGTTTGTCTGCTCTTACTATTGTATTTTTGAGGTCTTGTTGATCAAAGAATTTGGCGTCGGCTGAAGCAACCTTTACTCTTTGGCACGGCAATGCGCTTGAGAAATCTTTTGACTTTTAAACAAATTTTAAGCAAATCTTAGAAAGAACGTACGAAATCGAGTTTTGACATTCAGTGTATGTTCTGCATGTGAAAAAGCATCAAAATTATATTTTCTTAATACAAAGACGTTTTGTCTGTCTATCGTAATTGAGGTGATTTTATCAAATAGTTTGATGTTGGCTGAACCAACGAACAATTAGAGTGAACTATGGTATTCATTAATTCAGTGTTTTGTATTATAGGCATAGATAGATTGAACATCCCATGCATGACCATGCATGTATATAGTTTCGACTATACTATTTTAATAAAGTCGCATGAATATACTCATTTCTTCATGTAAAATTTGAACTGGTATAAGCCTTGTCATACAGCCTTAAGTTACTGCATGAACTGGCATAGTAAAAAGGGCTGATTGGACAGTTGCCATTCAGGTTGAAACATAGCTTCAAAGATACTTAAAATTGTGTAAACTATTTCTCATCTATACATATTATATGTATATGCATATCAATATATTCGGATGAATTATCTTCAACAAAATCAATAATATAGAAGGGGTTTATTTATAATGATTTCAAAACATCGAAGTGTTTTGAAAAACGAGGTGCTTGCTTGAGGTATTATATTATTGTCACTATATGTCTATAATATGAATCGCTGTCGAGTATTTTGATATAGTTTCTCAAACGGACAGTATAGTTGAAGAGAAATTTAACGCCAAAATGGACTTAACTGTGAACGCTTATTATTATGGTATCAAGACAACGATATGGTCATGCTGATTTAATTTCCTTTGTGTTTTACTCATTAATTATTCATGTTTTAAGTGATATGTAATGTTCTTTCTCATATGATATTGGTATACTATAGTTTTGGTGTTTTTGCTTTAATTAAGGCTTTTAAATTTTGGAGTGAAATGAAACATTAACTTAGATGTCTTTTAGCTGTCTACAGCATATAAAGGTTACTATACCATGCATGAAATGGAATGAATTTTTGTCCAGATTGTGGTGTACATGCATGGGCATGTCCATGGGTCGATGTATTTTGCATGCATAAAGCTTTCATTGTTTTCTCGAATAATTCGGACGTATACTTGGTAAAAACATGTTTAAACCAGTTTACCAAACTTGGATATTATGTTGAGCACGATCGAGGATATAACCAAGGTCATGCAATCGACAGCCATGCATGTGCATGCATGTGATTAATATCACCGGCTTCAATGTGTGTCATGTGATTCATAAATAAGTCGCGCTATAACCACGAACCTGAATATTTTTTCTGTTAGTTACATTATGGCATTCCAATAATGAGAAAACATTCTTTTAAGTTTCCATGTCATAAATTTTGGTGAATATTGATATAATGAGCTAGAAATAAAGTACATGTAAGAAAATTGTCTATCAATTAACCTCGTACACAGGCTCTTCCGTTGTTGTTTATTAATTTATTAATTATTCAACTGGCCGAAAATATTCATGGCGCAGCTGTAAGGACTATATAGACTATAGTTGTTTAAATCTATAGTTTCATTTGGGTGTTGCATGCCGTATTGAAAATATCTTTTGTTTTGCTGACGATGGCTCAGAGTACTGATTCTAGCAGTATTGTATCCGCTTTGACAAACGATATTCACAAAAGTACAGTGGATATGCCAGCAACTGAAATATCCCGAGTAAGAGATTTGCTAAAATACGATAGTATTGTGGAAAATACATCGCCATTCATGTTACGAAGGGGATTGAGTTTGGAATCGTTTATCAGATTAGTCGATACTGTTGATGAAGCTTATACTATCGGTGCGAAGAATAAGAAACTAATCTTGAGCTTGTCTGATTGTGAAGATAATGGGATTCAAGTGGTTAAAGATTTTTCATTCGACAACGGCAAGGGAAGGCAGCTTTTTGGTAAAGCAGTTCTTTGCAAACGTGGAGGTAAGATTGACTTCGCGTGTGTCGTTTTCTCCATGACGTTCACGTCGAGATCAATGACGTTGACGCAACGCGATAAAGAGTGCATAAACACATATTTTCAGTATCGAGCTATGAAAAACTTTCAAAATGAGTATCCGAAGAAGCAGATTGGTGCTCCATAAACATGCCTCGGACTTAAAGAAAATACTCGAACTGAATGGAAGAAATGAATTTTTATTAAGACATTATAATAATACTATATTGATCGTGATTTACATATATATAATCTCATTCTATTCGAACTGTTCAGGGTAACATTGAACTGCACAATTTATCTATAGCTATACTATATGTTTTTGTAGCTCAATTTAGAAATAATTAAGGCGTTTTGTATAAGAGTTATTAACTATTAAAGATGTAATCGTAATTATAATTTTAATAATTGATCTGCCGACTTTTTACCATAGTCTGTTAGTGTTTATTGTTCAGTCAGTGTTTTGTAGTCTTTCTGGAGTCTTCCTCGTCAAAATATGTCGCAACATTTGCATGGGTGTAAACTAGCAAGTTTAACCAGTTTTGGTATCCCACAATTCCGTTCGCGACATGTAGCCAAGGTTAAGTCTTTAAGAATGAAATCGTCTTTATAAAATATAGTTTTACAAATCAAACTGTAAAACTTAAGCTCAACCATTTAGTTTTGGAATAATATTCTGTTTGTCAAGGGACTTTTATATAGGTGGGTTTCATGCACTAAGCATTATCATGCTTAACATACTAAGCATTATATACTAACCATTAGGAACTAACAATGGGGCCACAGTAATTGGCTGTAGGCGAAGTTGAATAAATCATGCAGCGAATCGCGTGGTCAATCTGCAGTTATCAAAGTGTGAAAATAATGATAATGCTTTTCATTATACATAGTAGTCTTGTATTTGAAGGCAAATAACTAGAATTGAGAGATGTAGTTTAATTTTCTTGCTCTTATAAATGTCGACCTTAATATTTCTGAAGTTGACTATACCATCTGCTGCCCTGTAACACGCGGTGAAACCCACCTTAACCCATCGTAATCCACTAGTCTATATATATATGTCTTTTCAGAGTTATTTAGGTTCTTACTCGGTATACTATTATTATTATTATTATTATTATTATTATTATTATTATTATAAACTTTAAACTCTGCATCCGCGAACATTAAATGCCCCTGAAGGCAAAGCACATATACTGAAGCTAGCTTATGCATGCCTTACGGCATGGATGTTAAAGTTCGATTATTTTAGCAGTTCCAAAATTCTGCTGACAAATTAATACTCGATTTTTAAACGATATTTTTATTTGAGTCCATGCATGCAACGCCGCATGCAAATCTTGATTGCATTCTGGCGGGTGTATGTTATCAATTTTAGAAAATGTCCTTTCAAACGCCAATTCCCCGAATTCAGTTCCTGCATGTAGTGCATGCAGCATCATTGTTAAATCTCACCCCTACAGCTATATATAAAAGCATTATATAAACAGAAATATAAAAAAGACCGTGCAGTATATGATGGTAAACTATATATAGCTTGGATAGCGCCTCGCTATATATTAATACACTGTTTGCATGAAAGCCATGATGTTTTAAATTTATTCGATTGTGCATAAAAATTTCGAGTTGATTGGCTTTCCTAACCATAGGCATTATGGGTTCATTGAAATAAATGCACTTTGCTGTATTTCCAAGTTCCAATTACTGGGGACATTTAGAAAGCACAGACATGTTCGTTCTAATTTCTTGAAAAACAAGATAGAATAACAAATTGCTCTATAGTTTCCATTAAATTTTTTTTCATGGTACTAAAACACTGCATGGGCTTAAGCCCCGTACAGACGAGCAAGTTTTCCTTGACAAGTTTTCCTTGACAAGTTTTCCTTGACAAGTTCTATTTTCCCGTGTAATGTACGCAGGGCCGTCCTCAGAAAATTTATCAGGGGGGTGTAAGGTCCTTTCAACCGACTCACTAACGAACTTGTACCGACTACATTGCTGTTTTTACCGTACATTCCGGCCCTGAATGTACGGTAAAAAATTGACAAGTTTTCCTTGACAAGGAGCCTTGTTCAAAAGCTAGTCATGCCAGCTTTCGAACAAGGAAAATTGTTCGTGTGTACGGCCGACAAGGAAAACTTGACAAGGAAATGCGCAGTACGACACTGCACACTTATTTTCGATCTAGTCGAGCGGTCATTGCCACTATAAACATGAAGTATTCACTCGTGTCGTTAATACACGGGCTCGTAAAACTTGTCAAGGAAAAATTGATGGAATAAATCTTGTTTGTCGTACACAAGAACAAGTAAACTCGACAAGGAACTTGTCAAGGAAAACTTGCTCGTCTGTCGGGACTTTACAGCTTTGTTCAATGTACAAACATGTAATGCCCTGGATCAATTCATATATAGCTATATACTTACATATCAGTGATAAGCTGTCAGTATAAGATAATATATTGCACCTGAAAAGGGTACTATATATACAAGCATGCAGATACTACTTCTCTTTTGTTTACAACGTTCCATAACCACAGCATAAACAAAACAATTATATTTATATCACTCTTTAAATTAACCTACCGAGAATTTATGTTGTATTCATATTATGATCATGTAGTCAGCCTGTGGCTCGCAAAGAGCGTCTGCGAATAAAGAAGACTTTGTTTAGATAGTTTCAATCTAATTCTGTTTCGTGGTATTACAGCAGGATTATGCCCCCTGTGAATTTCATGGAACTAAATGTAAAAGTATAAATATACTATCATGTAAGTTCTAAAAATATCAAGATCACATGTCATCAAGAATTTCTCAGAAAACCGACTTTTTCTTGGAATGTATTGGTTTTAATTTAGTTTCTTGGTAATATGAAAGCCTCGCTTTGACTTATAGCAAATAGACGATTTATTACGCACTTACTGTAGAATCTAACCCATGATTGGTATGGGACGATTTGTTTAGAAAAAATTCTATTATTACAATATTTTTGTCATTATGGTAAAAGTTAAAGACCATGTAAAGTCCGTTCTGCGCATGTGCTATGGGGGGTCCCGCGATGTAAACAATGCCCAAATTTCGCGTTGTTTCGACTAAAATTCGACATCTTCTAAATCAGAAACTCGAATCTGTATTTATTTAAAGCATAGCAAACCAGAACACATCATAATTTTTTAAATATAGCGTGTGCAAAATGTAAACAAACGGACGTTGCCGGTTTGTTTACATCGGGACTTTACATCACATATTGGTGATTACTGATTACCGGTATATTTGGCACAACTTAAATCTTCCTTTAATTTTTCTTCCAAGTGCGTGTACTGCTGAGAATTAGAAAGTATAGATTTGTTCGTTGTATTTCTTAGAAAAACAAGTTGCGGTAAAACAATTGGCTATTAGCCTATTGCCACTATATAGTTTCCAGTAAACTATATTTGGTGGTACCAATTAAAACACTGATTGAGCTTATTCAATGTCCTGGTGAAATTTCCATACTATATAGTTTTATGCTAGACACATGAGTATATAGTCAGCGATAAACAATATTAATATAGGATTAGACATTGGCGTTACCTGAAAGGGGTACTACAAAGAGTTGCTGTACTTTTCTTTTGTTTACAGCCTTCCACCCATTGCTTGACCATGTTTACTTTTACACTCGGAAAGCATTTTTAACAAAAATAGAACGATTATATTTATCGGCCTGCCAACCTACAAGCAACTTATGTTATATATTAAAGTATCATTATGATGCATCGCGTATTATACCCCCTGCGAGTTCCATGGAACTAAAGGAAAAAGTTGAAAAAAGTAACAAATCTATGTAAGTTCAAAAAATATCCTTAGAAAACCAGCATATACTTGAATGTTCTTAGTATTTGGTTTTACTTCAATTTCTTGGTAATGAGAAAGCTATGACTATAGTACAGCCTTAGCAAATATACAATTCCAGGAATCTCTTGCTATGGAATCTAAACATTTCCAGACCCAAGGTTGGAGATAAGATATCTGTTTAAATATTTTCTATTATGCCGTATTCTTTTTCTGTTCTCTTCGTAAAAATTACGCTATGTAATTACCTGTACAATTGGTACAATTAAGTTCTTCGATGAATGTAATGATTAATGTAATTTCCACGTACTGCTGAGAATTAGAAAGTATATATATAGAAACATCTTCGTTCTAATTCTTAGAAAAAGACTATAATGACAACAGTGCTTATGCCACAACAATTGGTTCCATTACATTCAATTTCCTGGTACCATGACAATATGTTGAGAACCCCGTGAAATTTGTTTATAGTTATTTGACATATAAGCTACATATACAAAAGCGGATAGATTTAATTAGTAGAAAACTGTTAATATAAGATAGAAGGTTTAGGTGGATGGATATTTCAAGTGAAATAATATATACAATATTTTAGACCTGAACGGGAACGGCTGCGAAAAATGCAACTCTAAGTCCTCCGACAGGAATTGAACCTGCGGCCCTGCGATTCCGGTGCAGCGCTCTGACCACTGAGCTACAGAGTCCATTAGAGTTGCATTTTTCGCAGCCGTTCCCGTTCAGGTCTAAATATTGTATATATTATTTCACTTGAAATATCCATCCACCTAAACCTTCTACCTTAATTTCAGTCGAGTGAGATGCAGAAAAAAACCCATCCTTTAATATAAGATATTTAAATGTATAGTATAATTCTTTGAATGAGTAGGCTAGTGTATACAAGCAGATACTAATTTTGTTAATTGCAAAGTACCATGGCCCATGGTCATACATTACTTTATTTCCAGGTACTTGGAGATATTTAGAAAGTACAGATAAGTTCGTTCTAATTCTTAGAAAAGACGCCAGGATAAGTATTGCCATTATTGTTTCCATTAAATTATATTTCATGGTATCAAAACACTGAGCCTTACATGCAGCTTTATTCAATGTCCTGGTGAAATTCTTATGACTATGGTCAGTAATAAACTATTAATACGAGGGCCGCAGCCGTCAGAGCAAGCACAGTCGTCGGAGCTAGCGCCTTTCACCACTGAGATCCAGGGCCTTTTTTAAGAAATCGTCAGTGGGGGGGCATCATCGAAAGGGGACGTAACAAGTAGGTGGCGTATTGCAGGTGTAGGAAGGCGAAGGGGGGTTTGGGGGTCCTCCCCCAGAAAATTTTTGTATTCTTGAGTCTCTGTGGCTTGATTTCCTGCATTTTCAGAGACAATTTTTGATATATCCCATCTAAACGGAGCCAGGTTTTGTTGTGAGAATACAATAACCTTCCTCTAAACTCAGTTTTTTCCCCTTTTTGGCTTATACTTTGGACAAAAGGGACCTTCACTGGGGGGGGCAAAAATAGCTTACTGGGGGGCGAACATGGGGGCTGGGGGGGCTTTTGCCCCTCCAGTACATTAGTTAAAAAAGGCCCTGCTGAGATCGTAGGTCCGATTCTCGCTCATGAGGACTCTTGACACTTATGTGAAAAGAGTCAGTCAACGCTCTACCGAAAGTCGTGGGTTTTCTCCTGGTAATCGACCCGGTTTCCTCTCACAGGAAATGTTGACAGGGTGGGTTTGGATAAGCCCTAAACTAACCCTTTCATCGTAGCTGTGCTCCCTGATCAGGCATGAGTCATACGGTGGCAGCCAGAGGCGCCTTTAATAAGCCTTCGACTCGATCATGTCGAGCTGCGCCCTTCGTAATTCAGCTCAGCTCTCAGCTGCAAGTAAGGATGATTAGCACAACCTCACTTACTTACTAAAGATTAGATATTGGTGTTACCTGAAAAGGGTACTATACACAATACAACCAGATTCCTTTGTTGACAACGCTCCATATAGTCACTGCACATTTACTTTTATAGTTGAATTCGTTTTCAACGAAAACTATATTTATCGCCCTTATTATCTTGTACTTATTCTATGATATGTCTAGTTTCATCCGAGGGTTTCAACTTAAGTCTGTTTCTTGGTATTATTACCCCCTGCGATTTCCATGGAACTATAAAGGTAAAAGCGACAATAAAAATTCTAAAAATATCAACCACATGTCGACTCAAGAGCTTCTCAGAAAACCAAGGTATACGTATTCTAAGTATTTGGTCCACTTCAATTTCTTGGTAATCTGGATGCTACGTCTTTGGTTCAGCAAATAATCGATTCCAGGAAGCACTTACTAAGGAGAATCTAAAAATATCATGGAGGATCGTGGATCTACGATGGAAGGATGAGATTGGGATGTATTTCAGCCCACTCTATCAACATTTCCTGAGCGAGGAAACCGGAATACCCGAGGAAAAACCCACGACTTTCGATAGAGCGTTTGACTGACTCGTTTCACGTGTCACTGAGTCGAACCCACGATTTCAGAGATGAAACGCACTTGCTCTGACGACTGCACCACCGAGGTGGTCAATCTGATGGCCATCCATGGACTGAGGGCCATCCATTAATAATGCGGCCTGTGGTTAGTTCCCTTGAGAGGTTTGTTGGATGACAGATTTAAAGGCGTTTTGCGGACTGCATTTTTTACAGTCGAGTAAAAAATCAGTTCTTGCCAATTTGCCCGCACATTGTAACGAAAGACCATAAATGTGTTATATATTAATAGACTACAATGGCGTATATAGGCTGCTTATTTTTTTCATCCGTTATTTCATGAATAACGTTACTTTACATAAACAGTATGGGGCTTAAAGGAGCACTGCTAGAACCCTTCCGCCTTTTTGCTTTAGGCCCCGATAGATATTACAAGTTGAAACAATATTAATTAACGGTATAGCCCTATTAAAGGGCAAGGAATATATTAGTATTAAGAGAAGATATTACAACTTTAAATAGCATTAACCCATTAAATGCTTTACCGTGATAATGTAAGAAATACATTAGAAATAATACAATTCTCTATTTATAGTATACCACATAAACAAATAAAATCTGGAAAATAAATACTTTTACATTTACATTCACAAGAAAGTAGATAAGGTACGTGCCAGCAGGGATTATTCTAAGGAAATTTTATCACTGCACAAAAGCGCGAAAAATGATAAAATTTATATAAATTTAGCGACATTTTAGAAAACGTTCTGACTGCCCTGCATGAGTTCATGTACTCTGATTCTGCAACTTAAAGTTTACGCCATGCATGTCACTAATTATATGCAGGCAAATGAGCCAAAATCACCGCTAATGAGCCCAAATCTGCATTCTGCATATTCTATTTCATGCAAAAATATATCGCATTTTATCACTGCACATAATCTCATTTATCACTGCACAAATTGGTTATCACTGCACCTTAGAATAATCCCTGGTACGTGCACTGGGACCAACTATTTTAAGTTCTTGCCGGATCCGAACTGGAATCAGCCAGAAAATCCGTTCATTGGACCAAATAGAGGTGATATGTTACTTTGCCTTACATATTGCGGTAAGGTCTGTTCGTAGGCAACCTAATGCCATGCAAGAAGACCGACTGCCATGCACATTTAATGTAGTTAAGGCGAAAGAACTCCAAAAAGATATGGAATTAACATACTAAATAAGATATTCTACACCACTATACATTTTTATTAGTCATTACACCTTCTAAGTCTGTTTCTAAGTATGTTGAACCATGGTTAATCTGATCACGTCGTCTTCTTGAAATTCTAAAAATGCAATATGCGGAATTAATTTGTTACTTTGAAGACGGAGGTTTACCCTATCTGAGCAGTATAAGCACTTCTGATTCTGCTTGTACTTAGCCTGCCTGGCAGACGGTTTGTCTGCCATGGAGGTTAGCTTGTATTTGCAGATTGCGAAAATCAAAGTTTGTCACATAGTGAGTACAATCTTATCCAAGAAATACCTGAAGATATATTCTTGCAAGGTTGGCCAATCTCGCGTTTGATGAAGTGGAGTATGTGGTCATACACTCAATAATTGCCTCAGATGAAAGTTCTGTAAAAAATGAATCAGAAATTCAAAATTTAACGAGATACCATTGACGTGTGTGACGAGTTCCATAATTCTTGACCAATTATAGTGCAGCTTTGCGTCAATATTACAATCTGTATGTACACATACTGTGAGATGGCGCGTACACCCCGAGAAAAGGAGTGCATTTCGTATATTTATTTAGCATTTACAGCGCAACCGAGAACTCAACCTACGCATGCCAAACATCAAATATTTTTCTCATGACTTTTGGGCAGACAATTGGACTCGCGATTTTCGGCCCTGCTGGACGAACCAAATACCTTTCATCAATTCTACTTGGCTACATGACCGTCTCACGCCCTGCTCGCATCTGGGATCTTAAGTCGCCTGAATTTTACATAAATCGCCTTTAATCGCTAAAATTATCTCGCAGCGAGCTACCCCAGAGTTGGCCTTTGGATAAGAATAGATTTAATAAAAATATTGTAACTCAGACTGTCATAAAATAAGAGACCATGCAACATGGCAATTTCTCGTTGAATAATACCTTCTTTAGTCCCGTCGTCCTTAAGGTAGATCATAGTCGTGATGGCAGACAGAACAGTTTCCTCGTTGGAGCTAAATCATAACACATTGAAAGCAATATCTCATCAAATTTCATAAAAATTGATAAGAATTGATAAAAATTACATGTAATCACCTGTACAATTGGTACAATTTATTTCCTCGATGATGTAATGATTAATGTAATTTCAATTCCACGTACTGCTAAGAATTAGAAAGTATATATACAGACATCTTCGTTCGAATTCTTAGAAAAAGGCTAGAATAACAAGTGCATATGCAACAGCAATATAGGTTCCATTACAATTTCCTGGTACCATGCATGACAATGTGTTTAGAACCTCGTAAAATTTGTGTACATAACTGTACTGTACGTGAAATTTGTGTAGACTTATTAGCTACATATACAAAAGATAAATTTGATCAGTAAAAAACTATTAATACAAGATACTTAAATTTATAGTAATACTTTGAACGAGTATACTGTATCCAAGCGGATACTATTTTTGTTAATTGCAAAGTGCCACGGTCATACATTACTTTATTTCCAGGTAGCTATACTGGGGATTTTTAGAAAGTACAGATATGTTCGTTCTAATTCTTATAGAAAAGATGCCAGAATAAGTATTGCCAATATATCGTTTCCATTAAATTGTATTTCATGGTATCAAAACACTGAGCTTACAAACAGCTTTATTCAATATCCCGGATGGTGAAATTCTTATATAGCAATATTTTAGACATGTTAGACACATGACTACGTCAGTGATAAACTATTAATACGAGGGCCGCAGCCGTGAGAGCAAGCGCAGTCGTCGGAGCTAGCGCCTTTCACCACTGAGATCGTAGGTTCGATTCTCGCTGAGGACTCTCGACACTTGTGTGAAAAGAGTCAGTCAACGCTCTACCGAAAGTCGTGGGTTTTCTCCTGGTAATCGATCCGGTTTCCTCCCACAGGAAATGTTGACAGGATGGGTTTGGATAAGCCCTAAACTAACCCTTTCGTCGTAGCTGTGCTCCCTGATCAGGCATGAGTCCTACGGTGGCAGCCAGAGGCGCCTTTAATAAGCCTTCGACTCGATCATGTCGAGCTGCGTCCTTCGTAATTCAGCTCAGCTCTCAGCTGCAAGTAAGGATGATTAGCACAACCTCACTTACTTACTAAAGATTAGATATTGGTGTTACCTGAAAAGGGTACTATACACAATACAAGCAGATTCCTTTGACAACGCTCCATATAGTCACTGCACATTTACTTTTATAGTTGAATTCGTTTTCAACGAAAACTATATTTATCGCCCTTATTATCTTGTACTTATTCTATGATATGTCTAGTTTCATCCGAGGGTTTCAACTTAAGTCTGTTTCTTGGTATTATTACCCCCTGCGATTTCCATGGAACTATAAAGGTAAAAGCGACAATAAAAATTCTAAAAATATCAACCACATGTCGACTCAAGAGCTTCTCAGAAAACCAAGGTATACGTATTCTAAGTATTTGGTCCACTTCAATTTCTTGGTAATCTGGATGCTACGTCTTTGGTTCAGCAAATAATCGATTCCAGGAAGCACTTACTATGGAATCTAAAAATATCATGTCAGATCACGGAGGATCGTGGATCTACGATGGAAGGACGAGATTGGGATGTATTTCAGCCCACTCTATCAACATTTCCTGAGCGAGGAAACCGGAATACCCGAGGAAAAACCCACGACTTTCGATAGAGCGTTTGACTGACTCGTTTCACGTGTCACTGAGTCGAACCCACGATTTCAGAGATGAAACGCACTTGCTCTGACGACTGCACCACCGAGGTGGTCAATCTGATGGCCATCCATGGACTGAGGGCCATCCATTAATAATGCGGCCTGTGGTTAGTTCCCTTGAGAGGTTTGTTGGATGACAGATTTAAAGGCGTTTTGCGGACTGCATTTTTCACAGTCGAGTAAAAAATCAGTTCTTGCCAATTTGCCCGCACATTGTAACGAAAGACCATAAATGTGTTATATATTAATAAGGTAAATTACAAGATGTATTTTTCTGCATCTCACTCGATTGAAATCGATGTAGAAGGTTTAGGTGGGCAGGGCCGCAGGTTCAATTCCTGTCGGAGGACTTAGAGTTGCATTTTTCGCAGCCGTTCCCGTTCAGGTCTAAAATATTGTATATAATATTTCACTCGAAATATCCATCCACCTAAACCTTCTACATCTTATATATTAATAGACTACAATGGCGTATATAGGCTGCTTATTTTTTTAATCCGTTATTTCATGAATAACGTTACTTTACATAAACAGTATGGGGCTTAAAGGAGCACTGCTAGAACCCTTCTGCCTTTTTACTTTAGGCCCCTATAGATATTACAAGTTGAAACAATATTAATTAACGGTATAGCCCTATTAAAGGGCAAGGAATATATTAGTATTAAGAGAAGATATTACAACTTTAAATAGCATTAACCCATTAAATGCTTTACCGTGATAATGTAAGAAATACATTAGAAATAATACAATTCTCTATTTATATCTATATATAATTCACATAAACAAATAAAATCTGGAAAATAAATACTTTTACATTTACATTTACATTTACAAGAAAGTAGATGAGGTACGTGCCTGCAGGGATTATTCTAAGGAAATTTTATCACGGCACAAAAGCGCGAAAAATGATAAAATTTATATCAATTTAGCGACATTTTAGAAAACGTTATGACTGCCCTGCACGAGTGCATGTACTCTGATTCTGCAACTTAAAGTTTACCCCATGCATGTCACTAATTATATGCAGGCAAATGAGCCAAAATCACCGCTAATGAGCCCAAATCTGCATTCTGCATATTCTATTTCATGCAAAAATATATCGCATTTTATCACTGCACATAATATACAATTATTGGACGAGGTTGAGCAAAATATCGTGATTTATCAGTGGCGAGCAGATCAATTATTTGCCGATGCCGAAGGCAGAGGCAAATAATTGATCTGCGAGACACTGATAAATCACGATATTTTGCGATAACCGAGTTCAATAATTGTTTTATCATTTACTTAAATATTCGCGAAAAACATTTAGTGCAACTTTGGTCGCCTTCTTCGTGTTGTCAGCATCTTTTTGGTCGAGCAAACAGGTCAAATCGTCTTTCGACAGCTCTGCAAAACGGGCCATGTTTACTAATGATTATAAAATGGCTAAATAAACCGATATTTTGCAGCTAAGCAGTGCTTGCCGAAAGTGCGCATGCTCAATAAACTGTTTGCACCAGTTATTTGCAGCTGACGTATTATTTACACCAGTTATCTGTAGGTGAATTAGCCAATGACAATTGAGAATATAATTATGTGAATGATAATCTCATTTATCACTGCACAAATTGGTTATCACTGCACCTTAGAATAATCCCTGGTACGTGCACTGGGACCAACTATTTTAAGTTCTTGCTGGATCCGAACTGGAATCAGCCAGAAAATCCGTTCATTGGACCAAATAGAGGTGATATGTTACTTTGCCTTACATATTGCGGTAAGGTCTGTTCGTAGGCAACCTAATGCCATGCAAGACCGACTGACATACACATTTAATGTAGTTAAGGCGAAAGAACTCCAAAAAGATATGGAATTAACATACTAAATAAGATATTCTACACCACTATACATTTTTATTAGTCATTACACCTTCTAAGTCTGTTTCTAAGTATGTTGAACCATGGTTAATCTGATCACGTCGTCTTCTTGAAATTCTAAAAATGCAATATGCGGAATTAATTTGTTACTTTGAAGACGGAGGTTTACCCTATCTGAGCAGTATAACCACTTTCTCGGCTAATTCTGCTTGTACTTAGCCTGTCTGGCAGACGGTTTGTCTGCCATGCAGGCTATCTTGTATTTGCAGATTGCGAAAATCAAAGTTTGTCATATAGTGAGTACAATCTTATCCAAGAAATACCTGAAGATATATTCTTGCAAGGTTGGCCAATCTCGCGTTTGATGAAGTGGAGTATGTGGTCATACACTCAATAATTGCCTCAGATGAAAGTTCTGTAAAAAATGAATCAGAAATTCAAAATTTAACGAGATACCAATGACGTGTGTGACGAGTTCCATATTTCTTGACCAATTATAGCGCAGCTTTGCGTCAATATTACAATCTGTATGTACATATACTGTGAGATGGCGCGCACAGCCGAGAAAAGGAGTGCATTTCGTATATTTATTTAGCATTTACAGCGCAACCGAGAGCTCAACCTACGAATGCCAAACATCAAATATTTTTGGGCAGACAATTGGACTCGCGATTTTCCGCCTTGCTGGACGAACCAAATACCTTTCATCAATTCTACTTGGCTACATGACCGTCTCAAGCCCTGCTCCCATCTGGGATCTTGAGTCGCCTGAATTTTACATAAATCGCCTTTAATCGCTAAAATTATCTCGCAGCGAGCTACTTGCTATCCCAGAGTTGGCCTTTGGATAAGAATAGATTTAATAAAAATATTGTAACTCAGACTGTCATAAAATAAGAGACCATGGCAATTTCTCGTTGAATAATACCTTCTTTAGTCCCGTCGTCCTTAAGGTAGATCATAGTCGTGATGGCAGACAGAACAGTTTCCTCGTTGGAGCTAAATCATAACACATTGAAAGCAATATCTCATCAAATTTCACCAGACTGAATGTCTATTCAAAATGGGTCTTTTTTTATCGGAGAGTCCGTCGTCATTGTCTACGTACAGTAAAACCACGTGAGACCGTCTTGATGGGTCACTGATTAATTCTGACTAAGACCACTTTCATAATTCAGATGAGTTTAAATATTCTTTTATGTGCATTTTGATAAGCTTTATTGACCTTGTTAAAATTAATAAATTCTTTTCAATTTCATGCACAGAAACGAGGCTGGTAAGGCTTATTAATATGCACATAAAATAATATTTAAACTCGTCAGTAAACACAAAATTAAGTTCAAATCTAACGACTTTAAAGAAATATTCCTATTTTTCTTCAAGGTAAAATTCGTAACTTTATACCCACATACCTGGACAGACAATTACCAATTTCTTGTATTCCACCATTTTCTAAGATAGCATGTCTACAATCTGAATCTAAAGTGTAGTTTATGAAATTAAGTCATGGTATTTTAGTGATGTAGTCTGTGTTATGAGGGTTTGAACGCTTGTAATGTGCCCGTATTTTTGAATGAACAAAAAATCTTAACTGATAGCAGACAAACAATAAATCAGCAATGTGAAACTCATTTTGTACAAAATACTGTGTCTTACTGAAATTTTCGCTCGACACAACTGACATCCAAAGGCCCTCAGTATGGGCGTCTGTTATGGTACACAAATATATCACCATTACAGTAGTTTAATCAAGGAGTGGATTTACTGACAGGGGAGGGCTGGTGCAGGAGAGCAAATTTTGGATTTGGCAGAGTAATTAATGAAACAAAAGTAAAATTCTGGGCATCTTTGACCATCTAGGAAACCTTATTGTTCAAGCTCAGCCCTTTGACCCTGCCTGGGGTTCTCAGTGATAATGCACTCTTCAGCATCCCCCTTTACCAGATCAAGCTGGATCCATCTCTGGTTTAACCCGTTAACTGGCACTACCCTACCACTGACAAGTAGAATTGTCTAGCGTTAGACAGGGTAAAATACTAAAGTAGGGCTCATCTGGGCACATTGCCATCTAATGGGTTAACACTAGAGACACTGGCAGACAATTTTGTCAACCCATTAACTGGCAATACCCTACCACTGACAAGATTGTCTGGCATTAGACAGAGTAAAATACTAAAGTAGGACACATCTAGGCACATTGCCAGCTAATGGGTTAATCTATTTCTAAACAACAATAATCCTACCAAGACAGTAGTTACAAAGTCCAGCAATTCCAAATTCGACAAATTTTTCATTTTCTTCACTAAGCATGTCTAAATAATATTGTAAAAAAGTCAATTCGATTTCCCTCGCTTTGTGTTCCTTCTTTGTGAGGAAGAAAATTATAATAAATTGATTTCCTTAGCTTCTTAAACATACCCAAAAATAGCTCAGCTACATTGAGCTTCTTTAGGTGAGGATAATTTATTGGATCATACGCAAAGTTTGCTAGGTTTGCCAGTACTTGGCATTTCGCATCTAGTAACAAAAGATATGTTGAGGCAAAATTAAAACCTCTGTTCATGTTTACCATAACTATGTGGGTGAACCTATAACAAAATGTTAGTAATAACTTTTGTGATAGTTATATTTATCAAGTAGTGTCTCCTGAAGTGATGTTGATTACAGCCATTGCCAGGTTAGCTTGCTAGTGGCAATAATGTTGTTTAAAATTAGAAGATTATGCTCATACATGGACATGTAGAGAAAAATCTAAGTTCTTGTGGCGAGGGGTGGATTTTTGAGAGGAACCTTTCCCCCCCCCCTAAAGAGATAATAATAATCTCGCTCGAAACGTTGGATTTTTTGTTGACATGCCAGTGCATAATACATAGCAACTATGGTGAACGATTTACCGGCACAATGTTTGTTCGCCTACATTTGGTCGATTTCATCCTGCGATAGTGGATTTGTTCTGTGTTTGTTTTGATATCTCTCACCCCCTCCCCATTTGGTCTGTGTTTGTTTTGATATCTCTCACCCCCTCCCCATTTGTTCTGTGTTTGCTTTGATATCTCTCACCCCCTCTCCATTTTGTCTGTGTTTGTTTTGATATCTCTCACCCCCTCCCCATTTGGTCTGTGTTTGTTTTGATATCTCTCACCCCCTCCCTCCAATCCTTATGGTCTTACCCCATTGCAGGCGAGTCATTGATGTCGTTTTCACAAAAAGACATGTTCCGCTGTGAGCAGTTATTATATACTGTAGTCTCTCCAATAAGCCCCCTCTCTCTCAATTATAGTCCCCCCTCCCTAATAAGCCCCCTCCCTAATAAGCCCCCCTCCATAATAAGTGCCCCCCCCCCTAATAAGTGCCCCCTCCCTAACCAGCCCCTCTTTTTTAAATGAAGAAATTTATTAAGCCCCCTCTCTAATATAAAGCGGTTATAAGCCCCATCGCAAATAAGCCCCATCCCCCTTTCTAATAAGCCGCCCATTCACTCAAAAACACACAAGTGTTTTGATAAGATCTCAAGGTTTTCTTCATAGATTGTACTGTGCTTGAACAAAATTATTATATCATTTTACGGGAAAATATATAAGCTCCCCTCTAAAATAAGCCCCTCCCCCTCCAAAGGTGTCTGAAAAAAGAAGCCCCTATTTATAATAGAGAGATTACGGTAGGCGACAGGTACCGTCACTCGAAGTGTCTTGAAATTCCGTAACCAAGGCTTGTAAATACTGAAATCTGTTCAAGTCATCCCTTCCTGTCTTGTTATCTATGTGTTCTTGAGACGAAAACATCTTTAAATATAGCTTAACGGGTTCTCAACAACGCTTTTACATCACTATATTTCTCGCTACATTTTTACACTACTTTTTGCGCGCCATCTTGTATTATTGATTTATGCGCTATACTTCATGTAGGCTATGAATTTTATCATGGCATCACGTGCGCAGAATCACGAAGTCTGTGACGGTCGCCACTTGTTTCCATCTACCAAACTGACGTTACGTCATTTTTTCAACTTTGAAGCAAAGTTAAAAACTTTGTAACTGACCCAAACCCTAAAACCTACCCAAAACCTTAACCCAAAACCTTAACCCAAAACCTTAACCCAAAACCTTAACCCAAAACCTTAACCCAAAACCTTAACCCAAAACCTAACCCTAAACCTAACCCTAACCAAATTGATGAAGAAAAATCAAGAAAAACGAATATGAAAATCTTTGAAAATCGGGAAAATTGCGTAACGTCAGTTTGATAGATGGAAACAAGTGAAAACCGTCTGTGACGCAGCAAAAAAACAATTAATTAAAAACATCTCAAAATGGCTTTTATACAATATAAAAACAGTATATACAATCCAAAACAAGCTAAAATACTCTACAAGGACCAAGGTAAGAATTGTATAACACTTTAAATTTACTGATACTAAAGGAAATTATATGTTTTGTGGCAAAGTTAAAGTTTAATAAGACAACACAACGCAAAATTTGAAATATTGAATGACTTCCCTGACCCCTTCCCTGACCCCTTCCCTGACCCCTTCCCCGACCCCTTCCCCGACCCCTTCCCTGACCCCTTCCCTGACCCTTCCCTGACCCTTCCCTGACCCTTCCCTGACCCTTCCCTGACCCCTTGGCCTTCCCTGACCTAACCTGTCCCTGACCCTTTTCCTAACCTAACCGTAACCTAACCTGTTTGCAGGAACTCATGAAGACATGAATTTTCATCAGGGATTCGAACTGCATACAAGTACTTACAAATCCAATGCTGGTACCATGCACTCAGCTACTGGTCCGAGGTAATTTAATGCTTGAAAATGAACAAAATTTACATGGTATCATTTTAGCATGGCCAATACTTGTGCCAGTCGGATAGGGTTTACACATTGGGATCTGTGTCGGATGAATAACCACTGCGAAAATTAAAGCAACGCAGTTGGCAATCCATTAGAACAGATCTATTGTGTTGTTTCTTTACAATAAAACCAAGTTTTCAAATTACCTTTAGTTAGCAATCAGCTGTTTGGTCATTTAACAATTGCAATTACCTTGTTTTGTTGACCAAAATTTTGTTGTTGACATTGTGTTTTGTTAGCAACCTTAATTATTAAGTGCTGACTTAAATAATTCAGTTGGAATAGTTGAATGCAGCTATACAATCAATGTAGCTTATGAAGAAGACTACTACAGCTATATAGTCGCTAGAAGTTTTTCATTAATATACTTCATAGCTTCAGCAGTGTACTCAGCAGTCAATGAAATCATGAGCCATTACGTATATATTTGAAAATGTTAACCTATTAGCTGGCAATGTGCCCAGACTTTAGAATCTACTATTCTAAGAATTTTTACTCTGTCTAATGATGGACAATTTTACTCATCAGTGGTAGGGTACTGCCATTTAGTAAGTTCAGAGTTCAATATAATTTTGAAAACTTGGTTGGACATTGTGTCTGACCAACCCATGTTTTGGTCGGCCAGGATCACATTTTGCCCAGCCACTAATTATTTATAAACCTCAAGATAGAAATTCTTGAAATTAATAAGTCAAAAACGGTCGGCCACATGAATCTCTGAGCAAGACAACAATTGGTCGGCATCTCACCAATTTGCTCAGAAAATGGTTGATGGCTGACCGTTATATTGAACTCTGAATAGGTTATAAAAAATATCTGCCAGTGTCTCTTGTTAACCAATTAGCTGGCAATGTGCCCAGATGCACCCTACTTTAGTATTTTACTCTTTCTAATGCCAGACAATTTTACTCATCGGTAGTAGGGTACTGCCAGTTAATTGTGAATTAATCTATAAAAATCTATTGCAGAAAAGCAACATGATCTAACAAACAAGAGCTAGAAACTGCCACTAGATATAGTCTACTAGAGAATTCCAACATTTCCAGGGTTGTACGTACAGCCCGGATCTAACGAAAGGTGTTCACATACCTCATATAAGCTGCATGCTTAAGAGCAAAAACACTGTCTTTTTCTATTTATATAATACATCTTCAAAACAGCCCAAAAAAGGGTTACAAAAAATTGTTTTGTATGCTAATATAAATTTGGTCAACCCAAGTTGGTAGATTTGAACTTCCCCCACCACGGCCCTACATGCAGGGCCTTTTTTAAGAAATCGGTAGTGGGGGGGCAATAATCGAAAGGGGACCTAACAAGTAGATGACCGTCAACGTTTGTGAATAAATATTAGAATATACGGAAAAAAATTATTCGTATTGTTGTCGACGGGTGGGGTGTGTTGAAAAATTTTTTCCGGACTATACAACATATTGCTATTTTTCATATATACTATCTAAACTGAGCCAGTTTTGCTTCTGATAATACCATAAATTTCCTCTAAATTGTAAACTTTTCTTATATTTTGCACACAAGGGACCTTCACTGGGGGGGTAATTAAAGCTTACTGGGGGGGGCAAACATGGAGGCTGGGGGGGCATTTGCCCCCCCCAGTACATTAGTTAAAAAAGGCCCTGCCTACATGACAACAGGCCTGATCCATATTCATAAATAAACCATATTCATAAATGACTGTGAAATTAATATTCTTATATATACAAATACAGATTGGCACTATGTAAATTTATTCTCATGTAAAATGCTCAGAAGAATTTTAATTTTAAAACCAAAGTATAAGGTTAGCAGTCCTCTATGAATAACTTATTTATTACATATAGCCATAGGTTATAAATGGCCATTTTGTAATTAACTATATATATAGCCAATCATTTTCTTCTCTATTTTAATAGTGCAAAGTCTCATCAAATTTTTGCAAATGGTGTGATTATAGGCGCAAAGTTCAAACAAGTCAATTACAGTTCAAACCTTTCGTGCAATGCTCACAACAAACAATTAAGTAATTATTAAGATTTTATGATTTGTTTTGTTTATTCATAGATGATGAACAAAGTCATTGAAGCCAGGGCATTAGCTTTGCGATTTATGTCTGAGAACCCTTGCTGTATTAGAGCTATTCCTTATGAAAATGGCAGTGAAGACATCCGACCCCTAACTGTGCGTTTATATGTGGATTCTGATGGCAAAGGAATTCCAAAACATGTTAAAGATGCCGCGCAAGAAATGTTTTCCAATTATCAAATCGAGTTTGATGACCTTGAACGACGTCCTTTAAGTAAGATCGTTATCCAACTTCCGTCGTCTCAAAAACAGAAAGACAAAGAATTATCAGATCTGTCCAGGACAATCGAGAAAAATCTCCACGTCTTTGAAAACCGGTTAAACGTTACAGCTGTTCAGGCTTCGTATAAAGTAGCTGACTCCATTGAGCAAGATATCCCATGTGTGAAAGTGTTTGTGCTGGGCAAAGGAAGAGTTCCTGCGGGGGAAACAGATATTAAGGAGATAAAACAACTGAATGGTTATCCATTTGACGTTGCCGAGGGGTATTATCAACCGGCTTATGGGTCTTCCCTCCAGTCCTATGCCTCTCCTTTGCGTGGTGGCGTTGGAATAGGTGTGCAAGGGGTACATGGCGCTGGCACTTTGGGAGGATTTTTGGAAGACGAAGAAGAGAAGTATTATATTCTTTCAAATCAGCATGTGTTTCATCCACCTGAAGTAGGGAATAACACCAACAATCTCGAAATGAAGAATGCCACTAACGATATTATTATCCTTCAGCCTGCCCAATCGGATTATGACGCCATACTTAAGAATGCCAACGCAAAATTGGAGAACCATAAGTCCAAAAAATCAAACATGATTAGAGTAACACAAGAACAAATAGATATAAAGAATGATGAATATTTAAGAGCCGTTCTGGAGCGTATCGAGAAACAAATATCGGAAGCGGACAATGATTTAAAGACAATCGAACGCAACAAACCAAGGCCAATTGGAAAATACGTCTGTGGTTTGGAAGACAACGTAGAGGTGACTTTGGGCGACAGCACTTTTAAATTTTACGTAGACGCAGCCATTGCCGAGCTGAACAAGGACGAGTTACTTGATATAGAATTGTATAAGTGTATAGAAAACGACACAAATTTTTGTCCTCTATATGGCTTTCAAAAGAACGAAGATTGGAACTGGGACGATGATATTTGGAAAAGATATCGCCCTAATGGCGAAACTGTTGATTTGGAAGACTTCGTTGAGCAACTTCGTACGCAAGGCTCGGATATGACTTTTATGAAGATTGGTCGAACAACAGGGCTTACCGACGAGGGTTTTATTGATACCTCCAGCAAAGAAATGTTTATAAATTGTATCTCTGCTCAGTTTCAGTACTGTAGCGATTGTATACAGTCAGTTAGCGCATCACAGGTGTGCACTAAATGCGGAAAAAGATTGGGTAATGGTGATGAGATCAAGTCGTTTTGGGCACGAAATTGCTTTGTTTTCCGAAAGCGTAGAAGACCTTTTTGTGAAAAAGGGGATTCGGGCGCCTTAGTTTTTGGCGAGGATAATCAAGCTTGGGGCTTGCTCTTTGGCGTATTTATGGATCTAAGTAAAGAGTTTCTTTTCAGCTTAGTTTCACCCCTTTGTGTAACTTTAAAAGCTCTGCAAAGGGTTTCTGGAAAAAAGAAACTTAAACTTTGGTGAGTATAACATTACCTGCAATCGTATAAAAACTTTGGTAATTCGATCATCTTTGTAGGTTTGCATGGCGACAAATATATAAAATGCCAGCCTAGACCCAGAGCCATTACTCGGCAGGTGGCGCTTGATTTGCAGGTTATCGATTTCATGACGTCACGAGGAAGATGCCGCCGTGTAAAGGCCTGGGCCCGGTTGTTCAAAAGCCGATCTGCTCTTTCTTTTTAACAACAACTTTAGGCTGTCTTCAATTTCGGGTGTTTGATGGCAGATGGATGCCATCCAACATGGACGCCAAAAAACAAATGCTTAAGGAAAGACGTGTTTTATTACATATGTCTATATTCTGTTTACTATGAGCAGGTGTTTGTAGATGGAATAATCAAACGATGATTTATATACATTTTTTAGAGCAGTTGCGAAAAATGCAACTTAGCCTTAGGCCCTCTGGCAGGAATTGGACCTGCGGCCCTGCGATTCCGGTGCAGCGCTCTCAAAGGGTTTCTGGAGCTGAAAAATTTTCGTTCAAGTATTCCATCTATATAAACACCTTCTACTATTAGTCCTATCGAACGAGATGCCGAGAAAAAATCATGAATTATTCAAACCTTAACTCGCGAGGGAATAATTGTATCGACTTCCCACCCGTAATACAATAATTTCAGAACTTATCCACGCAATATCAAGTAAATAGACAAAGGCTTCAAAATGATTGATTTGGCATTTTGGTTTATCATTATCAAAACTGGCGTCACACTTCGGTCGCAGGCCTCTTTTAGATTTTTTGTTGGAAACCGTCGAAATGGACCTTAAAACACTCATATCTCGCAAAATAAAAAGATTTGAGCTTCAAATTTTATCAGATTGTTATTCTCCGCATAAACCTTACATTAGGCATGCATAGTTGTATCTCACGTCGCATGCTCCCGTTAAGGGTTTTCATTGTATTCATTTTCTCTTTTTAGGTCTTTGAAATGATATGGTACTATGGATAAATACTGTATATACTGGCTATTATTGCTATACTGTATATATATACTGGCTATTATTGCTATGCTGTATATATGTGGCTATCATGTATAAATATTGGTAAAATATTAGGTGTTTTCATTTATTTGGTAATAGGTTTTAATTAGAGTCGTGTTAAATTTATATCAGACTGACAGACTGGATATAATTCAAGACTGGGGAAATTTTCTGATTTATATTTGTCCAATGGTTTTGTTCTGGATTCAGAAACGAGTAAATTTGCCTTCTGTTTTCTGGATTCTGTTTTCTGGATTCAGAAACGAGTAAATCTACAATTTTCTGACCGCCTTACGCCTTTAGTGTTCGCGGACAAGCTATTAAAGTTAAGCAATACTTTATAGTATACAATACTCCTTGCGCCAGGAAATTCCACGGTACTATAAAGTTAAAAGTAACAAAACATGTCATCCAGATCTTCTGGGAAAACCAAGATATACTTGTTTTTAGCATGTGCACTGTTTAACTTTCAGTCTTTTGGTAATATATGAATGCTATACGTCTTGGACGTTATAGCAAATAAACGATTCATCCAAGAAGCATTTATTATTAAATCTAAAAATATCGTATTAATTTTGATTTGTAGAAAAAACTACGTCTATTTTGCAAAGCCAAAGCTTTCGATCACTATGCCCAGATCTTCATCATTGCTAATAATACAGGGTTAGGGGGCGGTTGTATAAAGCTCCTAAGAGCTAACTACTTTTTAACTACACCCGTTTTGTAATTAAATAATAGTGAACTGTAATCCCGTAGTTGAGTCGGTTGTATAAAAAAGTAGTTTGGGTAAACTGCAGTTAAAACGTACTCCTACTATAGTTAACGTTAACTATGTCCTAGAGTACCTCTTAAAACGTAGTTAAAAATGGCGTTTTTAGGAGTGATTAATTGGTAAGAATCGTCTTTAAAGCAACGCTTACCAAGAGTTTTCAATCGCCATTTTTCCTATGGCAAAACGTACGTTTTGAAACGCCAAACGTACGTTTTGAAACCGCACGCTTGAACGCAAATGGTAAATAACTCTTCCAGTCTAAACTGTTCAACTTGGATGTACAGTAAGGGTAATTTGCATCACCCTGGCTTGCATACATGAACTTGTGGTCAGATCTTGACAACTGGACTGAGGGTAGCAAAGGGTATTTTCGTGAGCCGTGAATTGCCAATATTTGTTCCCGTGAAATGTGAAATGACGGATTTTTGTGCCGTGAAACGTGATTTATATCCCTAGCCATGAGCCGTGATTGACGATAATTTTTGTCCGCGAAACAAGAATATATTTGTGGCCTGTAGAACAAAGACTGAACGAGCAGTGAGAACGTCAAGAAGAGCAATGTTATGGATGTAACAATTTTACTACGTGTATTTCTTGATTTTGTATTAGATATATGGGTTGTTTTCATAAAAAATTGTCGAAATTGGTTTCGAAAACGTAAACATTGGGCGAAAGGTTAAGAACGACAAATAAAATTTACACATTTGAAAACGTGGTTTTTAGTTTTCGTGAAATGGCTAATTTTTTACATGTGAAACGTGAAATGGCTGTTTTACCTCACGTGAAACGTGATCAGTACCCCCCCTTTACCACCCTCTGGACTCTGTAGCTCAGTTGGTTAGAGCACTGCACCGGAATCGCAGAGCCACAGGTTGTAATCCTGCCAGAGGGCCTACAGTTACATTTTTTGCAACTGGTTAGGTCTAAAATATGTATATAATTTCTACTCTATAATAGACTTCAATTTTTTACGTTAACAGATTATGATATGACGACAATCGATGATTCAAAAGAACATTGGAATCTAAATCGGAATTTTGTTGACATTGAATCCTCTTCCAGGTAGTACAATACGCCATTATATACATTTATCTTCATTTTACTTGCTTCGCGATCGCGTGACACGCGCGTGGACTCTGTAGTATTTCCCCCACGCGTGTCGTCCCACGCGCTCCTCACGCGAGGCTGTAATTATATCATTTATAGCGTTATATATTTTTAGTACATTACATTGGATATATGTCCATAATTTTAATGTTTCTTTCAAATTATGGGTTTCACTCTAAAATAGCAAGAAATGGCCGCGCTAGCCCCATGCCTAAAGTGCATCACACATATTTCAGCTCGTCAGCTGGCGTTTCACCGCCCATTCTTATAGACGCCCTGGGCACATTGAGTAACATTCTAAGAGTCGGAAATTGTTCACAAAAATAACGTCATTGCCGTTGCTATGGTAACAATGACGTTTCAATATGGCCGACATTTTAGCTTTTAACACACTTTAATCGAAAAAACGCCTGGTTACCCCCATTTTTTATTTCATAAAAAATTTTCGTCTAGCACAATAGATTATCTGAACAAGCCAGATTTTTAAAAAATTAATAAACATGATTTTTCGTTATAAATATTTTTTGGCTCTATTTTTCTACAGGAAAACGTTTCATGAAATACAAAATGGGGGTAACCAGGCGTTTTTTAGAGTAAAATGCGTTAAAAGCCAAAATATCGGCCATATTGAAACGTCATTGTCACCATAGCAACGGTGATTACGTCATTTTTGTGAACAATTTTCACTTCTTAGAATGTTGCTCAATATAAGTCATACAATTTTTGTTTTGTAACAAGTAAAAATTATTCAAAAACTTTGATCTAATTCGTAAATTTTCCACATTTCAAAAAATTGTAGGGAGCCACCTTAAGTAACTTTCAGACGAAGGCACTTTGTATTTTTCAGGTAGTTTTATCCTACAAGAACCGAAGCTTATACCTACACTGGCACCACGCGTTCAAGGTTGTATTGAACGGCTTCTTTCTTTAATAAATCCAGCCTTACTTATTTAGGATAACTTTAATTCATTAATAAGGCTATCCCAGGGGCCGGTTGTATGATTAAACTACCTGAAAATATAACAAGAACTTCGACGTTTCGATCGAAAGTCCTTCGTCTGGAAGTTGGTAGAAGTTAGGGAACGAAAGGCCTTAAGCCCCAGTCAAACGACGATGAGAGTTGACGAGAGTTGGCAAGTGAGAGTTTGCATGAGAGTTTGTTCAACTGTCTTGCCCCGGTCAAACGAGTTGCATGAGATTCGCGACAGATATAATTTAGCGCGCGAAACGGAGCCCTGAGAATAATTCTTAAATTCTTAGTTTGATTATTCTATATTTATTTTCACTTTATATCCGTTATTCATTATTCTCAGGACTTTTTGAACGGAAATATTCATAATATTCATTTACTTTTCGGATCCGTTATTTATTATCCGAAAGATAAAGCCTAATCAAAGGGACATATCAGAATGAATGAGACGAATTGATTTATTGTTACAAAAAATAGTGAATGTGTCATTAGTTGCATATTCAATCAAGCAATAGCCAAGCTAGTGTTCAATCCAAGTGCGAACAGCATTATTAGACATTCTTTAGTGGGATTCTACTTAATTTATCGGCGACAACATATACCGAAAGTTGATATGATGAACGGTTGTGCAAGTAAAAACAGCTTGGTTCACGTCTTGTTTTGTGTTCCTGTCACAAAAAATAGTTCTCTATTGCCCGTCCTAAATATAAGTATTGGTGCATTGCTACTCTATCCGTTCATTACATTGGTGTATTTGTATGAGTATTTGTTTTATGACATGTTCACCGTTCCACGTCCCACGCCTGCCCGATCTTGCGATTCCTTCCATATGGCATGTTCACCGTTCCACGTTCAACGCCTGCCCGATCTTGCAATTTCTTCCATTTCCTTTTCGTGACCCCAAGCGGATGACAACATGTGTAAAAAATGATCTCCAAAAGAAATGCAAGAACATACACAGACCCGATTACTATATACACTTCAAAATAAAAATCGTCACCGTGAACTTTGATCGCAATGTAACCACCAATACAATGAAATAGGAAGAAAAGAAGCGGTACCAATGTTACTGCAACATTTTTGAATCTACCCGATATGCGTTCTGTATTCGGTATGAATTTCTTCAAACCGGAGACAGTTGAGTGAGAAACATGAAACAAGAACGGATAAATAATGAAGAAAGACAAAACAAACATGCGTAAGAATTTACAACAGCGCGTAACACAACCATCCCTCCTAGTTTCAGAATATACTAAAGCGAGTGTTACTATTAACCAGTGGCAGGAGATAATAAGGACAATCGAGCCCCTAAATACTATCATACTCAAGATAATTGCCGAGAGTCTTCCTAAAAGCAAAAAGAATTGCCAAAGGAAAAATACAATTGCAGACCTTTTTGGAAAACGTACTGGCCGGATGTGGTTTTGCGGGAGGTCTTCAACAATTTTTCCGATCCAATAATTCTTTTCGAAAGAGTAAATGCTGAAAACCAACGTTATAAATGAGATTGCAACTGATGCAATCACATACCAAGGATAAGACTCTTTTTGAAGCATTATATAAACCTGGAGAATCCATTGTGGTACGGCTTCAATGAATGTTTCCATGGAACGAACATGTGACATGTTTATGGACGCTTTAACACTTTCTTTCAGTTTCTCGTTGCAGTCAGGGCAGTCGCATTCAGAAAAATGTTTTCCACTGTTGCAAGGATGAGCTTGATCGCCGTCACTTTCCTTCTTCCAACGGGAGAATTCGCCAATAAACAGATAAATCATGGAAAAATGGGTGAGAAACGCCAATATTTTTCCGTACCATGGTGCTTTCAGCACGGTTGTCGCATAAATATTCACAAGAAAGACAGATAAAGCGAAAAAGGCAACTGTAAGCCAAAAATACAGTTTGTCACCATTCAAGCCATGTTGTATCCCAACGTAAACATCCGTTGCTAGGTCACTAAAGTACAAGACGAAACTCGCAACCAAACAAAATAAATGAAATTCACCCCACATTCTTGCTTTCTTGATGATTTCAAATCAGGCTGACAATCTATATGAAGAATTAGAAATAATCAACTTCTTGACCTACAGAATCATTCTAAGAGAAATAAAAACTGATATTTTCATATTTAATATATTGAAATACAATCGAACCTGTATTAAGCGGCCACCCTGTATTAAACGGCCAGGTAGTAAAGTCCCAGCTATTTACTCAGTAATATCCTGTGAACACTACTTCTATTAATCGGCCACTTCTATTAAGCGACCGCGGCCACTTCTGCATAGTCCCATTGTAGTGTTCATATGAACTAGAACTAAACTTTTATAGATCCTGTTTTTCTCGGTTCGCAAATTTTGCCCATTTCGTGATACTCAAAACATGATATCTAGCTATAGTAAGGTATTTATGCTATTGGTCTGAAATTTTTAGAATTGATAGTTATCATTCTCTAGGAGGTGAACTAGAATAGTATTACTCGGTTACATTCTTATAAAGAAATCGCTGTTGTTGTAATTTGATACTTTTATTTAGACGAATTATTTCATGTTATAGCCGCACCTTTTGCAGTAGCCAAATAATTTTAGTTCACCTCCTAGCTATTGATCTAAGTGATATAAGAAAGGTTTTTTGAACCTTAAATAGTTCTCACTTTCTTAATTATTGTGTTTTGAAATGTACCCTATTTTCTCTGCTGGGGGTCCGATATCTTGGTTACCATGGCAACAACATTGAGTAAAGTTACATTTTTGGAGATGGGTAGTAGTATGCAACAGTTTAACATAATAAAATCTTCACATTGTTGAAAAACTTGAAAAAAGTTTTGTTTTGTGTAAGACCACCTTAATTAAGAGACCGCCCTGTATTAAGCGGCCAGCAACTCATTCCCCAAGGGCGGTCGCTTAATACAGGTTCGACTGTATACACAATATGAGCGGCCCTTTATAAACGTCGGCAGGATTTTGTATCGTATATACAAGTTTCTTCACGTCGACGATCATGATTTTGGGGGATTTCAATATATCCATTTCAATATATCCTGCAATATATCCAGGGAGCATTTCTACACTGACTACACTTTTAACCTTAATAAGGGCCTGTTTATATGATCTCGGCTAGGCGGGACGGGACAGTTGCTGAGATCCCGCTTGTAATATAAACTCTAATGAGTGTTTATATGATCCCGCTTCTGTCCCGCCTAGACGGGATCCCGGTGTCGGATCTCGCCTAGCAGGGACAAAAAATTCCATATAAACACTCGATCCCGGCCAGGCGGGATGAACTTTTCTTCTGAGCATGCGTAAATCCCTTTTCTGCAAGAAACTATGACGTCGTGCACTTAACTGGCTTCATCCCGGAATGTATTTTGTCCATATAAACACGCCATCTTGCCTAGGCGAGTTTCCCGCCTAGACTGGATGAAAACGTCCCGTCCGCCTAGACGGGATCATATAAACAGGCCCTAAGTTTATATAATTGTAAAATGATGAATGGTTTATTAAGTTTCTTGATCCCCCCTCTATCTATTTCTCAGTGAAATATATATAACCATTTGTAATCCTAGAGTCCGAGTGATCCACAAAAGGGATAAAATATTTCTTGTCAAATGCTCGAATCTATCAATCAAACATTCTCATATTTTGTAACAGGTATGAATGTTTTGAAAAGTTTTCATACCGATTTCAACAATAAAAACAAATTTAAGAGACGTTGGATTAATTCAATGCGTAAACCACCGACAAACCAGACAAGAAAAAGACCACCAACAAACAATCTTGGGCCCAACAAGCCAAGGGTAACGAAAACGAAGAGAATTTTGCTCGCAATTGTACACCATTTCGGAAAAAAACAGCCTGTTTTACAGAGAGCGAGTGACTCGAAGAAGTGATGGGCGCGCGAGACCATCACGCGAAAGACACGGACATGCGCAGATGCCGATCTTGTCGAAATGAATTCTGTTTGGCCGCGTAAGTTTTGTGCGTGGCTTAATGGCTTTAGTTTTAATTTCCTTCGGTGAATTTTTTTTAATTTTGTGTCGTGAACTTACAAGTCGCCTTTTTTAATATATCCAAATTTTGGAAAAATTTACAGATAAATTTTCTCAGAACATAACAGTTATATTAATAGTTATTACCAAAAAAGCAACTATATATTTCACCAACATGAAGATATGTGTTGCAATAGGGAAAGCACATTTTCACCCCTTGTTTTAAGATTAACTGTAGGGACCCACCTTAAATTTGACTCAGGTTAATGTAAACAAAGCAGAAATAGTCATACAATCGCCTTTAATTTCAACTCCACGTCCCCTAATGGCTAATATATGTTCAATCCACTATCGCGTTAAACCGCAAGACATTAGAGACATTTCTGTATCGAAAGTAATATGGTTTAAAACATCTAGAAGAGTGAAGCTTTCAATGAACGCTGAGTGTACTGTCAAGTCAGTGCTACAGTCTGTGGCCAGGAAAGTCGTCTCAGATGTAAACACTAAGTCTCACAGCGACTTCAAAATAGCATTTAGCGCAGACACATGCACGCTTAGCGTGCCTATTTTTGTCTTTGTATAATTGTGCTCAATTCGTTGGGGATCCATCCACAAGATGATTTCGACGGTGTTAAAGAATAAAAAGGCCATTCGTCGCGTACTTCGTGACGACAGAGACACAGCTCACTTAGTCCCAAAGTGGCAAGACATCGAAGTCTTGGAGGCAGTCGATGCCGCTCTTGCACCCCTATTTCACCGACATCATGAGTGGAAGCAAATACGTGACAATATCAGCGCTCAAACCCATCCTTCGTCGGCTCGAAGATCAAGAACTCGCTGCAAAGAGTGGAGACCTGCCGATGACCGTGTCTATCAAGAAGAAGATGTTGAGAGCCCTTCAAGCCAAATATTCAAGCGAAAAAAGCAAACTCTTGATGGATATCACATGCTTGATTTACCCCAGATTTAAGGTACAGTATTAGCTGATTAATAAAACTGCATATGTTGAATCGATGGACGAGTCAAGCGAGCTTGCTGCTGTGAAAAACGCACTTTTAAAGGAAGCTGTGTTCGTCACAGGCAACGAACCTGAAGATGAACCCATGCCAACCAACGCCCAAGAAAGTCAAGAAGACGCTTGGGTCTCTCACTAGCATGCGGAAGTCGTCGCAAATGTCATCGCCAGCCCAATCGCCGCAGGATCGATTAGAAAAGAAGATTAAGAAATACATCAAAACAGACATAATCAATGGCGATGATGCTCCTTTGTTGTGGTAGAAATGCTATGCTCGAGACTTTCCAATGCTTAGTCAGTTGGCACGGAAATATCTATCAATTCCTGACAGCAGTTCGCCGTCTGAGAGACTTATTTAGTAAACCGGTCAGATTGTCACCGCACAAAGAGCTCAGTTAAAGCTTGTAAATAGCACTATATTCTTAAACTCCTTTTAATAAATACAATTTACAAGATTTGTAAAACATCTCTTATTATATCGCGGCTGTTTGGCCTTCTTTAAAAACAGAAAATTTTGCTTAGAATTAAGTTCTAATTCGGGTTTTTTTTCAATACCGCAACAGCCGCTATACACAGGTTATACTAAAAACAGTAGATTTACTGTATTAAATCATATTGTACTGTTGCACCAAAGTTAAATATCTTCCCTGTTTTAGAGTAACTTGTGTTTTGCCACTCAAATTTAAAAAAATAATTAACCCATCCGCTAGCAATGCGCCCTACTTTAGTATTTTACTGTCTAACGCCAAACAATTTTACTTCTCAGTGGCAGGGTATTGCCAGTTAATGGGTTAATACTGTTGGCTATAAATTAAGAATTATAAAACCTTTTGTAAAGTTGTAGCACTTGATTTTGAGCACTTGTATAATAGAAAAGTTACAGTTAAACTCACCTGGCTTTGTATAGTTTTCTCTACACCTGCATGATTTCTTCCAAAAAATTCAGTAACTTTGCGTTTATTTGTGCCATGTAATGTAATGCAAAGATGGTTCATTTTAACCAAGACTGTTTTTACCCAATTCTGCCTCCATGATCTAGATCTCTAAAACATTTGTCACAGGGCCCCACTGAAAATCACTGTTTGTGAGTTGGGCACCTGTGAAATATTGTTTTAATAATAATAAACCACGGTCCACGGGCTTTCAGATTGACAACTTTGCCCCTAATAATAATATCTTGAAATAACTTCGAATAAAAATCGTGTGTTTGTGGTTTCTTGTTTTATTTAGAACAGTAATGATGTTACAGCCGTTAAGTTATGAAATGGCGAGAAAAAGTATGTAAAAAATGCAAAATTTGCCAAAGATACATACGTTACTTCTCAAATAATCGATCGTCTTTTACGATGTTATGCGCTGCGGAACGCGGTAATTCAAACGTCAATATTTCGCGTTGTAGGTCGAAATTAAGAAATTCCCACGACAGAATTCAAGATTTATGCATATTCTATTACAATCTGTGGGTTTTAGATCAAAACATTAAATATTGACGTTCACGGAAGCCGAAGAGTACGGTAATATTTTCACGCGCTCCTTTTGTTTATGTTTTTACATTTCACGCATTGTGATTGGTCGAGAGCCAAAATGTAAACAAATGCGCTGATTGGCTCAAAACGAAATCTGCCCTTGTAATACTTTAATAGTACAATACTCCTTGCGCCAGGAAATTCCACGGTACTATAAAGTTAAAAGTAACAAAACATGTCATCCAGATCTTCTGGGAAAACCAAGATATACTTTGTTTTTAGCATGTGCACTGTTTAACTTTCAGTCTTTTGGTAATATATGAATGCTATACGTCTTGGACGTTATAGCAAATAAACGATTCATCCAAGAAGCATTTATTATTAAATCTAAGAATATCGTATTAGTTTTGATTTGTAGAAAAAACTACGTCTATTTTGCAAAGCCAAAGCTTTCGATCACTATGCCCAGATCTTCATCATTGCTAATAATACAGGGTTAGGGGGCGGTTGTATAAAGCTCCTAAGAGCTAACTACTTTTTAACTACACCCGTTTTGTAATTAAATAATAGTGAACTGTAATCCCGTAGTTGAGTCGGTTGTATAAAAAGGTAATTAGGGTAAACTGCAGTTAAAACGTACTACTACTAGTTAGCCAATCAGATGGAAGCCAATCAGATGGATTTAATCAAAACAAACTATAAACAAAATATGGAAATCACATCACAAAATATGATGAACAAAGATGATAAAGCAAGAAAGACAGAAAACAAGGAACGAAATAAATATAGTCTATATTCTGATGTTTAGCTACATAGTTATACTTGTTTGTTCGGACCCAATGATCTTATTCAAGCTTTCCTGATAATAAAATTCAGCAATAGGGGTAGAAGAGTGGATGTAAAAACAATGAAAGTGAGGAAATTGAACTTGTTCAATATCTAATAGAGTAATACTATTATTAAATATAGATTATTTAACAATTATTCGCCGAAGGCGAGGTGAAATCGGTGAATCGAGACGAAGTCGAGGTTTTTATTCACCGATATTCACCGAGCCTTTTCCTTATTTGTAAAAAAATAAAAAATGCACATTTCAAAAATATTTTAATTGAATATTTACGATAAAAGCGGCTTAAAAACGCTTTGGGTGATTATCGCGTATTAATCCGAGGTAGCGCAACCAACCAGCGTTCAGAATTTTTAATAATCACCTATGTAATTTTACTAATATTCGCATAAACCTCTATATTAGGCATTGTATCTGACGTTGCATGTTACACGTAAAGTTGCTGTTAAGTACGTTCTGCTCACACGCGTGTTTTGTCTACATATTTGTTTTAAACAATAAATAATTAAATTAAAATTCCGATCTGTGGGTCCACATGCACATTAGCTTATTATACTCATTCAGACTACATCACGAAAGGTAAAATTGAACTGCTAAAGAGAAAAGTTAGCCCTAAAACCACGAATTTTATTGAAGAAGCACCTCGTATACAAGGGTATGGACAAAATTTGTCTGGATTTTGAGCAATTTCGGGGGTTGAGGAAGTAAAATTTAATATGCTGTAAAGATTGAATTAGTCTATTTTATGTATGATGTTTAATATCATGCTTACAAGATAAGAAACAAAGTTTATCATGTATTTATTTAAAGTATAGATAATTTCATGTTAGTTAAGCTATAACTTACATTTTTAAAGTAGTAATAAAGTAGGTGTTTGTACAAATTTCAAGTTTATTTCAATATGTTCCGAAACAAAATATGCCGTAAACAAACCCCGTCCATGTCTATGACATGAGCAGAACGGACTTGACAGCCACTTCAAGGGTTTTACATTGTGTTCATTTTTCTCTTTTTAGGTCTTTGAAATGATATGGTACTATGGATAACTACTATATGCTGGCTATTATGTCTAGATATTGGTAAAATGTTAGTTGTTTTAATTTTTCATTTATTAATTTGATATATAGTTTTTAACCTATATATAGAGGAACTTTCACCTTTAAGGCCAGTTTTCATGCATTATAGCCGAATTCATATTTTTAGCGTTTTGCCGCTAAAATTCATCTGATCGGACATATGCGACATCTTCTACAGTGAAAAACGTTGGTTAAGGTGAGGTTTTTACTACAAATATATATATTACATTTCGTCTTAGACTTATAGGATTACTCAAATATTACACATGCAAAACATCATATTTTGGGTTATTATTGTCTTTATTAGGGTCCACTAAAGTATATTTACAAAGAGTTATATAATTAAATATACTTAAACAGGTAAAACAAAGACCCTAAATGGGCGAGGCGCAAACGGGACTGTAAGAACCATGCAAGGCGCCTGCCCAAACTTAGTGAAAAATTACTGTGTTAATAAATCGTATAATGTGTTAGTAACAGTAATTACTGTGTTAGTAACAGTATAATGCTGTATTATGCCTATATCAAATTATGTTACTGTGGTATTACAATGCTACACATTAATTAATATACATCAATTAATGTTAATAACTAGTTAGGTCCTGTGGCAAGGACAGTCCCTACTCAAAGACCACGTACAAGACATGTCCACGTCATAAATAGAATTAACTAAGACTGAATATTTGCGCTTGAGATAAGATTTAAAAGTACTAGGACTAGAGAAACTGTCAAAAGATACTTCTTGACATACAATGTTCCAGCTTTTGACAATACGGTTGTAGTAGGAGGATTGGAAAGTGGTAGTTTTACACAGTGGGTTTTGGAGGATATACTCAGAGGAACGGCTCAGTCGAGTACGACCATGGCTGACAAACGACACAAAGTTACTCAAGTTCACGTTTACAAAACCAAATAGAGCTTTGTAAAAGAACACTAAGTCCTTGATTTCTCTGTCGTAGCTTAAGGGTAGCAGATTTAACGTCAACAGCCGTTCTTTGTAAGTCAGTTCTCTATTCTTCAATATCCACTTCGTTGCTCTCCGTTGGACTTTCTCTACTCGTCTCGATAACTAGGCGTTGTTGACCGGTGACCATACCTCCGAGGCATACGACAACTGCATCACAAATGACAGATACAAAGTTCGTCGGGTATTCATGTCCGTGATACTAGTGCAAGTTCTTTTAAGCACGCCTAACATTTTGTTAGCCTTCACAACAATAGTATTTACATGTAGTTCCCATGAGAGTTTCGTCGTAGTAAATACACCAAGGTCCTTTTCATGGTCTACACGAGTAGACCATGAAAGGTTGTAGTGGTATGGTTATAGTAAGGTTGTAGTGGTATGCATTTTATTTTAGTATTCTAGTAGTTCAGTTCGCTTCTTCCTCATATGAATCTGTCTTGTGCTATAAATGCTCAAGCCCTGCATGGGCTTATATATAATAGGGTGTATGCAGGGGTTAGTATACCGAAGAGAATTTGTTGGGTTTGGAAAAAAATTTTTAGTATGTAGACCGCAGGTTCAATTCTTGCCACAGGGATATAGTCGCTCGAAATTTCCATCAATAAAAAAGCTCTTCAACGTGAAATTAAATATATATATATAATATATTAAAATTGTGTAATACTAGACGTGATGGTAATGTAAACGTTAGTTAATTGTCTAGTAAGTTTGTAAGCTTGGTCCCCGAGCGGGGATCGAACTAGACTTTCTCAAAGTCCCTCATCTTTAGAATCGTCTTTATAACGAAGGAATTTTCAAGGAAGTATTTGCGAAAGAGTAAGGAATTTGCGGAAGTCAATTGTTTATCTCTTGACTAGCAGAGGTCGACTTGGAGCAAGTCTAGGATCGAACGCGCGACTTCTTATAGTTTCTATAGCAGGGCGCTGGTTTGTAGATAAGCGCGCTAACCAGCTGCGGGGTCTGCGCCACAGGTCCTCGACGAGAGGTTTTTTGCGATCTGGTTCGAGTAATGATGTTATGTCTGCTTCGTACTTGAAGTGCGTATGATTTTATAATTGTTTAATACTAGACGTGATGGTAATGTAAACGTTAGTTAATAGTCTAGTAGGTTTGTGAGCTTGCATGGTATATTGTGAGTAAAAGTTGTTCTCAAGCTTTATTACTCAGAAAATACTTTCTGAGTCCCCGAGCGGGGATCGAACCTCGGGACTCACAAGTATATATATAAAACGTATAGTTTCCGAGTCTTGTTTCATAAAATATGCTGTGCTCAAATCGAAACATAAGGTTAAAATATATAAACACTAACCAAAAGAAGCCTCACCAGGGGTAAATATTTCAAACAATGTCAATGCTTGAAACGCTGTTTTTGCGCTAATTAAAGACTGGCGAAGCGAAAAATTATTCATTTCAAGCCCTTCGTCGCTCTGAGGTAAACACATATTTGGGCTTTAGCTCTTACGTCTTTATTTCTTTACCATTACATTTGTCATGTTGGTTGGAAACGACTTCGAAAGGGCATCTTTGGGTTGCTGTTTTATTTAGCGAATATCTGTAAGTAAAACACTATATTTTGTAGCAAAGTTTTTTTCGTTGCATGCAGACTGGTCAAGACCTGTTTCAGAGTGAAAACAGTGTCTTGAACAGTTGAAGGTTAAATATTTCAGTTTAAACTAAAGTATTTATCCATAGTCATATAGCTATTAGACTAAAATCAGGGAAATTTTCAGGTGCATGTTATAGTTTAGACTAGCTGTAAAGCTCTAGAATTGACACTTCCATTATTAATAATTGTGAGTATATATTGGGTATATGTATTTGCATGTTCAAGTACAGATTACATAAAGAATGAAAATGACTTATATAGTTGCCTATTTATTGTCAGTGCTTGTACAATTATATATACTATACATCAACCTTGCGCATCTTCTTTAAGATTAGAACCATTTTAAATATTTAGGAATTAAGTGCAGTTTAAGCGTTAAAACCGGTTTAATCTTGCATTTCTAGACAGCAGTTGGGTCTCTTTCGTTTTCTTATATAGCCTACATGCATGCAGGGTGTATAAAAAGACGGAGTCCTCTATTCAAATGTGAACTTTGAAAAGACTAATGGAGTAAAACGTTCCCGTTCATATTCATTTTTAAGCGTACGTATATATAGCCATTCAGTTTCCTATAACGCTGCATGGATTTCTTTTTTATTTGAACAAAAAATATCATTAAAGTTTAAATACCATGAAAATTCAACATATACCTATGTTAAAATGTATAGTTTTCGAGTCTTGTTTCATATTTATAATATGCTGTGCCAAAATCGAAACATAAGGTTAAAGTATAAACACTAACCAAAACTGCAACCTCACCAGGGGTATAAATATTTCAAACAATGTCAATGCTTGAAACGCTTTTCTGTGGCTTTGCACTATAATTAAAAACTGGCGAAGTGATAAATTATTCATTTCAAATAAGCCCTTCGTCGCTGCGATGTAAACAGCATCATATATTTGGGCTTTAGCTTTTATACGCCTTTATTTCTTTAATTTTTTGTTAAAATACGACAGTGAGGTTGTTAAAAGTTGATTACTTACTTTGAGGACCAATTTACCATAAGCGACTTCGAAATGGCAACAAAGTCGAACGCATCTTTGCCTTTGGGTTCCTATCCTACATTTAGTGCATATCTGTAAGTAAAAGACCTTTTCGTAGCAAAACTTTTGAATTTTTCTTCCACTGCATGGTCTGCAGGACTTGTTTCAGTCATGTTTCACTGAGTGTCAAAAGCAGTTTCTTGAAGGTTATATATGTTTCTGTTTATATAACGTCTATATCCATTGCGACGTTGGCAATTATAGACTGAAATTATAGACATTGCATGGTCATCATATATATGTAGGCTGAAATCAGGGATTGACATTTCACACTTCTATTAGATATTGTATTTATTCAAGTAAAGATTGTCTAAAGATTGAAGTAGTGAAAATTTTACTTATAGTGCTTATATGCATCAACTTTTCGCATCTTTATAAGATTATAGAACCAGTTTTAATATTTACGAATTAAGTATAAGTGTTTATGCGTTAAAACAGCAGGTGCTCAAAATGGCAATCATAAAAGGCAAGTCAGCACATTTAGCAGATAAAACGAGAAAATAACTCCACAAGATTTTCGAACAATTTGACCTAAAAATCACAGCTGAGACAAACATAAAAATAGTAACCTTTCTAGATGTTACTTTCGACCTTAATACTGAAAAATACAAACCATATAGGAAGCCTAATGATGATCCATTATACATAAATAGACATTCAAACCACCCACCATGCATCACAAAGCAGCTACCAGCATCAATCAGTTAGCGCATTTCACTCCTCTCTTCTGACGAGGACACATTTCGAGAATCTGCACCAATTTATCAAAATGCACTAAGGCACAGTAATTGCAACCACACACTTGACTACACGCATCAACCACCACAACAAAAACGCAGAAATAGGCACCGCAATATCATTTGGTTTAATCCTCCATTTAGTAAGAGTGTCAGAACCAATATAGGACGCAATTTCCTCAGCTTAATTGATACTAGGCACAATGCACGCATAATTAGGAAAACCCAGCCACAGACACTTAGCAATGACGCAATCAGTTGAAATTGCAGAGATGAGAACACATGCCCACTTCAGAAACAATGCACGACCAAGGACATAGTATACAAGGCAACTGTCACCACAAGCAACACGAACAACACTAAGCACTACATTGGCATGACTGCAAGCACATTTCAAGAGCGACAGTACACCGTAACCACATTAAATCTTTTCAACACAAAAAATACTCAAATGACACCGAACTTTGGAAATATATTTGGAAATTGAAAGAAAACAAACAAGATTTCACCATAACGTGGTCAATCATAAAGCACGCAGTTTCGTATACGGGAGGATAAAAAATATGCAATTTATGTTTGGAAGAAAAACTATGTATCATGAAAGAAGACAAACAATTTTTACTGAACAAAAGATCGGAAATAGTTTCAACATGCAGACACAAAAGCAGATTTAAAATAGAAAACCTACAGAAGTAAAGGAATGCATGGAATGTTTGAACGCCCACACGCACACCATATCCCTCGCCACTTGATGATCGCTTATTGCGTGAAACAGGCTGTAGTGGATACCTTGAGATAAGCGAAAACTATATATATATATGCAGATTTAACTATATATATTATATATATATGAGTGAGTAAAATGTATAGTTTTCGAGTCTTGTTTGATAAAATATGCTGTGCTCAAATCGAAACATAAGGTTAAAGTATAAACACTAACCAAAGAAGCCTCACCAGGGGTAAATATTTCAAACAATGTCAATGCTTGAAACGCTTTTTTTGCGCTAATTAAAAACTGGCGAAGGGAAAAATTATTCATTTCAAGCCCTTCGCGTCGCTCTGATGTAAACACATATTTGGGCTTTAGCTCTTACGCTTTTATTATTTTTATTTTTTTGTAAAAATACGCAGTGAGATTGTTAAAAGTTGATTGTATATTTTGAGTTCCAATTTACCATTACATGTTGGTTGGGAACGACTTCGAAACGGCAAGAAAGTCGAATGCATCTTTGGGTTCTTGTCCTATTTAGCGAATATCTGTAAGTAAAACACTATATTTTGTAGCAAAGTTTTAAAATTTTCCATTGACTGGTCGCAGACAGGACTGACAAGCAGTGTCTTGAACAGTTGAAAGTTAAATATTTCAGTCTAAACTAAAGTATTTATCCATAGTCATATTAGACTAAAATCAGGGAAATTTTCAGGTGTTATAGTTTAAACTAGCTATAGAGCTCTAGAATTGACACTCCCATGCATTGCGAGTATATATTGCCGGGTATATATATGTATTTGTTCAAGTACAGATTATACATAAAGAATGAAAATGACTTATATAGTTGCCTATTTATTGTCAGTGCTTGTACAATTATATATACATTATAATGTATATACATCAACCTTGCGCGATTAGAACCATTTTTAATATTTAGGAATTAAGTGCAGTTTAAGCGTTAAAACCGGTTTAATCTTGCATTTCTATAGACATGAGCAGTTGGGTCTCTTTCGTTTTCTTATATACATGCATGCAGGGTGCATAAAAAGACGGAGTCCTCTATTCAAATGTGAACTTTGAAAAGACTATAATAGAGTAAAAGTAAAAGTAAAACGTTCCCGTTCATATTCATTTTCATTTTCAAGCGTATAGCCATTCAGTTTCCTCAAACGCTGCATGGATTTATTTTTATTTGAACAAAAAAAATCATTATTAAAGTTTAAACACCATGAAAATTCAAATTCAACATATACCTATGTTAAAATGTATAGTTTTCGAGTCTTGTTTCATATATAATATGCTGTGCCAAAATCGAAACATAAAGTTAAAGAATAAAGTATAAACACTAACCAAAACTGCAACCTCGCCAGGGGTAAATATTTCAAACAATGTCAATGCTTGAAACGCTTTTCTTTGGCTTTGCACTATAATTAAAAACTGGCGAAGTGATAAATTATTCATTTCAAATAAGCCCTTCGTCGCTCCGATGTAAACAGCATCATATATTTGGGCTTTAGCTTTTACGCCTTTATTTTTTTAATTTTTTGTTAAAATACGACAGTGAGGTTGTTAAAAGTTGATAACTTATTTTGAGGACCAATTTACGGTAACAAGTTGGTTGGATCTTTGCCTTTGGGTTTCCTATTCTACATTTAGCCGGTGTGTATATCTGTGGATTGTAAGTATAAAAGACCTTTTTGTAGCAAAATTTGTGAATTTTTCTTCCACTGGTCAGGACTTGTTTCAGTCATGTTTCACTGAGTGCAACAAGCAGTTTCTTGAAGGCTATATATGTTTCAGTGACATAACATTTATACATTCATTGCCATGTTGGCAATTATAGACTGAAATTATAGACATTGCAGGTCATTATAATTTATGTATATAGGCTGAAATCAGGGATTGACACTTTACACTTGAAACACTTCTATTATAGGTATTGTATTTATTCAAGTAAAGATTGGAGTAGTGAAAATTTTACTTATAGTGCTTATATATATGCATCGACTTTTCGCATCTTTATAAGATTAGAACCAGTTTTAATGTTTTCGAATTAAGTAAGTGTTTATGCGTTAAAACCGGTTAATCTTGCTTTCCTAGACAGCAGGTGCGTCTTTTTCGTTTAACTATATATGTATATAATGTATGTAATGCTATATATATAACATGAATCTGCACGACAATTCGGAAAAAATGTGTGAGAGCCATGACTCATGGTAATGTGCCAACCTGAAGAAATTTTGCACCAAATTCTACATGGGTCATGCCATGCCTTTACCAGTGGTTTGTAGGCCATACAAGGGAAATACATGTTGAAATTCATAGACTATACGGGGCATCTCATAATCTAGGATCAAATTTGTTTTTCATTCATTTTAAGCAGTGGCAAAGGTAGCCATAGTGATGGCCGGGTCATGCTATACAAATCTATAATTGTTTAAACTGCTCAAACTTTTATGATCTATTGTTTTCAATAGCTTTGCTATGCTATATAGCCTCTCCACTGAGGGGAAAGCCAAAATTACTTACCGAAAGGTCGCCACATTTTTGTCTGATATATTTATAGATCATGTTTTCATACTCAACACTACAGAGAGATAAAAATATGACTAATTACATTTGGGCGTAAAGATGATTAGCCCCCATAACCTGGCGAGGAACCATAGTAGCCTCCTCCATCCCCATCCATGACAAGTCAACATGTTTAGCACAGGGAAGATTATACTAACTACAGCTAACTGCACACATGTATGCACAGATATATGCACTCTATGATCTTACCTGCCTATAGTTCACCTATCGCATAAAAGGAAAATCCCAATACATCCTGGTGTAGATTGAGTACTTGGTTAACTGTTAATACTGTACTATGAATCTCTACATTGAAGTGGGGTTGTCTTGGCAGACAAGGTACTGACACCAGTCAGGGATCAAAGTGACAGACAGCAGACGACAATTGGGAGGGAGGGAGGTCAGGGCAGCAGGGCATGTTTAATAGAGCAACTGAAAATAAATTTTGTTTGCCCATATGATATTTTGGCCATACTTTAAATTTGAAAGTAGGATAATTCCCAGTTAACTGCATGAAAGATATCTGTTCAGAGTTATCTCTGACAGAAACATTACTGTCAGTGGGCCACTCAGAAGAAACGTTTGAACAAAAATTTGCAAAATGCATTGTTACAGCTATTTCAGAGTGCTCGTGGTTTCATACTGAAATTTTTTAAATGCAATGCCTTGAAGTAAACTGTACTGTACGTCTGTACATGTGTTTTCGTGTCATAAGACATAAAACAAAAAGCAGTATTGTTTTAACTAACTTTACTTCAAAATAAGACACTTACCAACCTATTTTCTTCAGTATTTTCCTCTTCAATCTTCAAAAATAACCAAACTTTAAAGTAAACGACATTTTGCTGTTAATATTTACTGTAATAAAAGTCCGTTTTTCTTGCTTTCGCCACAGTTTGCTGTAATCGTCCGCTCTGTATCGCAACGCTTAGCAACAACCAATAAAATCAGGTTTCGTCCATTTCAAAATTTCAAATTACTGTCTAATATTAACAGCATTGTTGATAGTTATTTGAACAACTAAAAACAAGTTCAATATTGTTCTCACTTGTCATAACAATATTGTTTTGGCATGATGTTTCAACAGTGCTGAACAACATTGTTCTGACAACCATTAGCAAGCTTGTTACCCTTGTTCACAACATTGTTCAACTATTGTTCATTCATCAACAACGAACAATGTTGATGAAACAATATCGAACAACATTGTCATTTCAACAACGTTGTTCAACCTTGATAACAGTATTGTTCAAGCGTTGTTCAGCGAACAATATTGCATCAACCTGATCAATTTTTTTCGCGTGTAGTTCACTGACTCAGTCTCTGACTAACGCAATCATATTATAAATAATTAAATAACAAGTGTATTGGCATTCACTAATAATTATTAGTAGAATCATACTAGTATATACTATTGCAAATGCTGTAATTTGATTGGCTACGCTACTCGCTATCTAATTGTCGATAGATAGCGAGTAGCGAAACAGCCATGTCCTCGGCGCGATTTTTAACGAATTTATTTCAATAAATTATGAAAAACGTTTTGAAATACTGTTTTCTTGCTGGTTTCTACTAAAACAATTAGATTATTCGCTCTCGATTTCTATGAGATGATAGTTCATTCGGGCTTCGCCCTCATCAACTATCACCTCATAGAAATCTTGAGCTCATAATCTAATTGTTAATTAATTAACATATTTTACTTTACCCCATTAGTGTGCATTATACCCTTTCCTTAATTGACAAGTAAAATCATCTGGCGTTAGACAGCAAAATAATCTGGCATTAGATAGAGCAAAATAGCAAGGTAGGTTACAGTAAATCAAAGCTAAAAGAGTACATAATAGCATACATAGCATACTTTATATAGTTGGGCTTTTAGTTGGGCAATTGATAATTTTGAGATAATCTAATTGTCGCGGGTATTTTTCGCGGGTCGCGGGTATTTTCGCGGGTATTTTTCGCGGGTCTAATTTCCGGGATCTAATTTCTAGTCCTCGTTCTTTCCCGCGGGGGTGTATTTTTGTATAAAATTGCAAATTAAATACCAATATCGGCTGTTTTCTCCAACATAATTGTATGTAAACACGGAATCTCATCATTAATACAAAATGCTTTACAACTGAATACGAAATTTATTTTGTAAACGTTTGTTAGATATACAGCAGCTTTCCTGAGACCAATTCTATAAACTTGAAAATCACATACTGTAGTCAAAACAGTACAACAAAACTGTTGCTTAATTAACGCTTCTATCAAAGTTGTTTCGGCATTTATAATCGCTAGTATCAATGGCAGTGGTTCCTGCAGTGGTCTAGAGTATAACTTCGAGTCTTCGAGTATAACCTCGAGTCGAGTTCCTCATTTTCTGTAAGTATGGCGAAACAACTTTGATAGAAGCGTTAATTGTTTTGACTACAGTATGTGATTTTCAAGTTTATAGAATTGGTCTCAGGAAAGCTGCTGTATATCTAACAAACGTTTACAAAATACAATTCGTATTTTGTAAAGCATTTTGTATTAATGATGAGATTCCGTGTTTACATACAATTATGTTGGAGAAAACAGCCGATACTGGTATTTAATTTGGAATTTTATACAAAAATACACACCCCCCGGGAAAGAACGATGACTAGAAATTAGATCCCGGAAATTAGACCCTCATGACCCGAGAAAAATACCCGCGAAAAATACCCGCGACCCGCGAAAAATACCCGCGACCAATACCCGCGATCCGCGACAATTAGATTATCTCGATAATTTTATAGTTAAAAACAAAATAACAATATTTTGTACAAATTAAAATATAAAAAATATAGTGTTGCGTGTTACCATGGTTACATTGGTCGACTCAGTACTTCATGTTACAATAACTTTTGGGGAGTAAATTGTTTGGTTCAAATGGGCGAGGGGATTCTGCATGCATGTATTTCTAGTTGGTACATTGAACCAGTGAAATTGTTTATATTGGTATCCTGGTAGGCAGGCCGTAAATTATACTGTTAGACAGGGGCGTGGGAAGCTCATTTATTTTGGAGGAGCGGCAACCAAATCAAAAGATGATGTGATGGGGAAAGCACCCTCAAAAACGTTTGAAATTATGCGTTAAAACCGGTTAATCTTGCTTTCCTAGACAGCAGGTGCGTTTTTTTCGTTTATATATATATGCACATAATGTATGTAACTCAGTAACTTGTTGTAGTTTTTAATATTTGTAAAAGTCTAAGTGTAAATTGTCTCTGTATCAGTAAATTGTTATTCTAAAATGTTATTTTTATACCATACTGTAGATTTTACGGTGTTTAAATAGAGTTTTTTTATTTGATTTGATATTCAATTCCTAAACTCGAATATATGTATTCAAGTTTAGGAATTTCTCAGGAACTTTTTTAGGAACTTTTCATTTTCACGTGAAAGGTTGTCCAGAGCAACCTTTCACTTGAAACTCAGAGTTGCGACTTTATTTTAAGTGAAAACTATTAATTATTACGCTCTACCAATAACTGGTGTTGAGCACTCTTTGAGCTATACAATAAATTCATATACCGTTGGGTTTCCGAACCAATAAATGAGAGTGCTCAATGCTTGTGCAGAGCAGTAATACAGATAAATATGAAACTAAACAAAAAAATTCTGCCGAATTAATCACAGAGTACATAACCAGAGGTCTCATTGTGTATCAAATCCTAATGTTTTGAGCATAACCGATGCTTATAGCCAGTGCGCAAAGGAGAAGCCTCACCTCCCCCGAAAACATTCAAAATGGCGGGCATTTTTAGACAGTAAAAACGTCAAAACCAATGTTGGCAAATATTTTCTCACTTTAATCGACAAGCATTTTTTATCCTCTGTAGTCCCTTACATAAGATATTCAATCGTAACACGGTGAAAGTAAGCTATAGCTGCATGGATAATTGCAAAAGCATAATTTCTAAACACAACGCCAGAATTCTGTCGAAAGCCAGTACAGCGATAGCAATGAATGCCCCCTTCAAGGAAAATGTCAAGTTGGCCGTGTTGTATACAAAGCACAGGTTATAATCAGTAATGCGGAGCCTAAAGAGTATATTGGAATGACAGGGAACAGTTTCAAAGAACGTTTTAACAACCACACGAAATCGTTCAACCACTAAAGATATAGAAACAGTACGGAGCTTTCTAAATACGTGTGGATTTTAAAAGAAAAACAGTGGGACATATATATATATATATAATGTTTACGAGTGATCACGAGTCACAAAAAGCCGTTTCGGAATAACAGATTGTTATAACAGGCGAAAAACTTTTGTTTTCGTGTTTCTCTCTTATTCTGTAACGAGAATAACACTCGACAAGAATTTTACTGAGATTTGGATAGAGTCTGAGTCGATAAATATTATACTCATCAATACATCGTCAAAGATTCATGCATGATTTTCAAGATTGATATCTTTTTACACGATTTAAATATGGTTAATTAATTGTTTTTCTCGATTTAAGTTTTAACTCTCGTTTCTTGTTACTATGGCTTGATTTAGAAACTTGCATATTGCCAGTAGAAAAGCAATTTAGCTGTCCAGGATCGTGACAGCTAGCTAACTGACGTTTCGCAAAAGTTTAGCTGTATATACGATAAGCCATGCCAACAAAGGTGGTCTTACGTTTGTATATCTAATTTCAGCATTATTGTGGTATTGGAACATGGCTGGCGCAAGCAGTAACCATCGAGATGAAGCAAATGCAACAAGACTGTTTCGACTTTTGTATGGGACAGCAACAGAAGCTTTCAGAAGAATTTTTTGTTATTTTCATCCTCCTCACACGTTACCAACATTGTTCAAAACAAACAAAGCTTTACTTCAACGCCTACGGAAGTCTAGAGCTATGACGGATCAATGGAATCTTTTATATCCACACGATCCAGGCGTTCCAGGCTATCCATTTCCAGACCCAAACAATTTTGATTTCCCCTTACTGTCGGTCCTTCTACAGAACGTTTGCAGTTTGACACCCCCCGAAACAGGCTGGTATGCCATGCCACGTGATACTGACAGAAGTATAGCAGCCAACCTTCTCCGAATTAGGCGTTATAGAAACATGGTCGTTCATCTTGCTCAATTCGGAGTTAGTGACATTACGTTTGAAGAAATGTTGTTCAACATTTCTCAGGCGTTGGAAGACCTTGAAGTCTCTGTTTCTGAACCTGAAGTCGGTGAGTTACAAAGTTGTATCAATAGATAATATGCACTTAATTCGCCTTTTTGTGATGTTAAAAAAAAAAGTAAAATATACAATCCAGATAGATGGGATGGGAATCAATGAAATTAGTAGTTGGATTTAGTTTATTGAAGTCTAGTGAGCAAAAGGCGGTTTTGTGAGTCTTCCGGAAATCAATTGTTTACAAGCATTCTGGTAAAAATAGTGGCATGGTAAAAATATGTAGAAATCGATTTCGTACATGTCGACAGGCTTACAAAATGTACCACGTTGCTTCTTACGCGAATTTACTTACTAATTATGCTAATTGATTCCGCTAATTAGCAAAAATAGGGTTTCTAGGTCTTATTTTTATGGTCAACGATCATATAGGGAAATCTTAGTTTGACTTCATCTTTTCGTTGCATATAAATATGCGTATATTCACGCTGACAATTTAATTAACAGATTGCCAAGTTAATCAAAGTTGATTACATGCATATATGGATATGATATAAAACTAGTCTCATCAGCGATAAAAATCACTGTCATCAATGGGAGCCCTGTAGTGTTATTTAACTGCAATTATTGAATAAGCATGCTTTCAGCTCAAACATCGGCCTTGATAATTCAGATAGATAGATAGATGCCTTCTCACAAAGTTTACAAATGTGTAAGGTCAGTTAAAAATAGCAAGACCGCACCTGTGGGTTAAATTTATTCAAAATATTTACGAGTTCTTCCTTACCATTTGCAGGAAATGTGTGCTCTTTTCCGCTTTCAAAAATACGCAAATATATTTCAGAGCCCGGCCTTCGTTGCCATATTGTTTTTGGTCATTATGACTTCAAACGTGCGCTATTATTTTTTATATCATGCATTTGACGTCAAGTCGTGTGATATGACGTTACAACTCCATATCTGGTAGCCATTGAGTTGATATGACGATTTCACCGATGGCTGTTAGCCAATCAAAAATCATGAATTATTTAAAATAAACAAAAAAAATTTAAGAATACGTCATATGACACGAAAGTACTTTTTAACTGTTGAAAACTGTTGAATAACGTCTTTTATCGCATGTGCACCGTCTATCTTGATATTAAAACTATCAATTGGCCTGTAGGATAGAGATAAGCAGATAATTTCCAATATTATCAGCCTTTCCCCCCCTCCTTATACAGAGGTATGAGACTCTGGCTGATGTGTTCACACCGAGAATAGTTTTTAATTAATTAATTAAAGTAATTTTCTTCGTTGACAAGGATAATAGGATCTGTATTCTAGCACTAAACCAGAAGTATTAACATATCTAATAATGAAATTAACATATCTAAAAATATTTAAAATCTAAAAATAGCTGGAAAACTGATGACACAGAGCAAGGGCCAATTGTGTTTAAGAGTGACGTTACATATATGGTTGCATTATAACCAAGGGCGAAAATCCATCTCAAAAAGTGAGGGGGATGGGGCCTGCTAATAGTTATGGAGGCATGTAACACGTTCAACGTTTTCAGGGCATTTCCGCATCATTTATAGACACTTTCCGACAGGAGCGTAACTTGGGTCTAAGCATTAGGGGTGTGAGTTCGTTTTGCCAGACGAAAGGGCGTGGTAAAGGGACCGGCCAAAACCAAAATTGTCTATTGGGGCCCATGCCGCTAGCACGAGGGCACTAGGGGGTATGCGGGAATGCTGGCCCAGAAAATTTTGAAATCTACAGTCTCTGAAATGCCATTTCATGCACTTTGGGGGGAGACTTTACAGAATTCTGATCATCAGAACATGTCGTATAAACAAAAGTGGAAAAAAGTGGGGAGATATTTACATATTGATCCCCTTCTGCCCAAAGATTCGTCCCTCCCATCCCCCAGGATTGACGCCCTTGATTATAACGTAGCAAAGTCGAAAAAGTGCAGCCCAATAAACAGTGCGTCGCATGTTGCCCATGCATGCAAGCTAAAATTTCCATCCTTTATGTATACCTTTCATTTTCAATAGATAAAGCCAACGATATAGCGAAAGTGAATTAACATAAGTATATCTAATTGCAGACTTCTCGTGTGAACTCGTGGCTGCACACTTCAACGATGAAGCAAATGCAATAAAGCTGTATCGACTTTTGTTAGGAAAAGGAACAGAAGCACTTAGACAATGTTTTGATAACTGTTACTCGACTTACTCTACATTACAAAACTTTCTCCAAAAACACAAAGGTGTTCTTGAAAAATTGAAGCATCCAATTTTACCCAAACATGATTGGGACATTCTATATCCCGCATCTGGCAATCCAGACTCCAAAAATTTTGATATCACTCTACTGTCGTCTCTCTTGAAACATATTTGCTACTCCACATTTTCAACGAAGTGGTCTACCATGCCGCCACTTGATGATGACAGAAGTATGCAAGCCAACATCATCCGCATTAGGCTTTATCGAAACAAGATCATTGCTCATGCTACTCGGTTTGGGGTGAGTAAGAGTATGTTTGAGAATTTATGGCAAGAAATTTCTCGGTCATTAATAGAGCTTGGAGTTCCGAAGGCTGAAATCGATGAGTTACGATTAATTCCTTTGGGTCTTGGTAAATTGCCTCCTGACTTTTCCCGTGAGGTTAAGAAACAAGTAAAAGATGCAGTTACAAGGGATTGGTTAATGAGTGAAAATGAGAGTTGGTTCTCAAAAATGGAATCAAACGTGTTTGTATTGACGGCTGGGCCCGGTTTTGGAAAAACTATCTTGGCTGCGAGAATTTGCCAAATATATGAAAAACGCTTGGCAGCTTGTTACTTTCACCACCAATATTCAAACACCATTAAAGCCATAATAGTTTGTCTTGCAAGGCAGTTATGTTATTCTGTTGACGGATATGTCGAAAAGCTTCGGGAATCTGAGGACAGGTCACATTCTGGTGCAACTGTTCAAGATACTTTCGAAGTTTACCTGAAGGAGCCGTTACAACAGCTGACAGAAAACCAGCCAATGATGGTGGTGATTGATGGCTTGGATGAATGTGAAAGTGACGAAGAAAACGAGTTACTTGATGTGGTGATAGAGAAATTCTCGAAACTTCCACTTTGGTTGAAGGTGTTGGTGACCAGTCGAACCGAAATAGATCCCAAGAAAATGTCCAGACCTGTTCATTACGTTCACATTCTACCAGACGACGAACATAATGAAGAGGACATCAAGCAGTACCTGACATCACATCTCGTGGTTCTACCAAACAAAGAAATAAATATCCCAATGTTAGCAGCCAAGTGCAAGGGCTCATTTCTATCAGCATGTTACCTTCAAGGGCAATTGAAAAAATTTGGAGATGAACTTATCTGCATAACAACGGAAGAAATCGAGCGTCTACTTCCTGAAGGACCAAGTTCTGTTTTCCATACCTATTTTGATCATCTCGAGAACGAACTTAAAAAGAGAAAGAAGCAAATTGATATATCCTCTTTACTCACTATTTTATTAAAATCTAAAAGTATTCCTTTCTCAGAACATCCATTGTTAAATCCACAAGAAATGAGAAAAATCATTGGAAAAGTTAACAAAGATGTTTTTCCTTTGTTGGAAGTCCTTGGTAAGTCCCCAAGTCTGGTACGTCTTATCATCGTACTTCACAGTTCAGTATTTGACTGGATAAGGAAATCGGGCAGCTGCAAGGAAGGTAAGCACACAGTAACAGTAATTGTCAAATGGTGGAAGAATTTTCCGTCCAAACATTTCCCCTTAGTTCAAATGAACTTCACATTGTTTCTATTTAATTAGGTTTAGGGTATATACAAGAGGTCAATAATGTATAATAAATTTCGCAAAAATAAGCTGATGATGTCTTTAATCTTAAATTCATTTACCCCACTTAATCATGAATTAAGTTAATAAAGTTAATTATCCAATTTCAGCCGAAATAACACGGTTCGAGAAGTTTTAATAAAAAATTGCTCGCCTGATACCTGTAAAATTTTAGTTACAATGTGCATAGTACTACACGGAAAACCTTTTAGAGGTTTTCTTACAAATCCTAGATCATGTATACAAACAATTTTAACAGTATTTTGCCATTATTTTGCTATTGCGAATATTTGTGTGTGATATTTCGTTAATACTTCTGGAAAGAATTGTTGTTAAACCGATAACAAAATCTTAAACTGATTACATTGTTAAAATGTATTGCAAGGACTTAGTAAAGTTTGGTGTTGTTATATTGTATAGATTCCTTGCCCTTGGAGGAACCCGAGAAAGTCACAAAACACGAAAAGGTAAACTATGAAAAACGATTATCATAATCCTGAATTAAATGAAGGTAAAATCGCAAATCAAATTCCTGGGGTGCCTCTGAAATTGGTGTTTTTCACAAACTATAGCTCAAAATTTAAGACAAATTAAAGAGAGACCATCGATGACCAACTTCTATCTAGCAATCGTTTCCTTTCCCAGAACCTTCTTTATAAACATGTTAGCAACACCACAGTAGATTTGTGGTGGTCACACCAATATGGTAGCTTTGTTAATGCATAACAGATGAATTATCCAGTCCAAGTTTTGAGATCAGTGATTGTGACTCATAAAAAATTATATGTCAAAGCGCAAAAGAAGGGACGAATATTCTAGGGAATTGATTGAAATCATGCTATTATACCTCTAATAATATACATAAAAATATTACTCGACTGTGATTGGTTGATTTCAGTGCAATTTAATCCCAAACAGCAGTGCAAAAATCTGTAACAACAGTGCAATTTGCCAATTTTCTGTAATACAGTGCAAAAATCTGTAATCACTAAGAACCAATCAAATTTGAGCTAGGTCTGTGCAAATTGCTCAAAACAGGGTTCGTGCTACTCCTTGAAGTCCTTAAATACTCCTTGAATGAAATTCTGACTTTCAAGGGCGCTTGAAATGCCCTTGAATCTTGCAGTTTTCTGAAAACCCCTTAAATACTCCTTGAATTTTTTGTCCTTAATTAATTAATCTTTTCTCTAAATAAAGGTAAAATCCATAGTATAAGATTTTGTAAGATGGCAAAATCGTGATGCTACAGACACGAGAAACGGGAAAAGTAACGTTAAAATGATACAACTTGCAGATTGTTACATCAAGTAACTAACAAATTTGTACCTTTCTAAAGTTTTCCTGTTATTTCTCATTATAGTTTAACATTAAGCGATATTGTTCTAGGTGTTCGTGATATTTCGGCAGTTTTAACCTCACAAATTTATGCCAATCTGAGGAATTGTTGAATTTATCTTGTCTTTTCTTGAAAGAAAACATCCTAAATACTGCTTGAAAAATGCTATTTTACTCCTTAAAAACTCCTTAATTACTCCTTGAATTCAACTATTCAAGACCAGCACGAACCCTGTCAAAACAAAACAACATGGCGCCCGCTCGCCTAAACTTAATTTGAATTTTTGGGACGAAAATGACGACTTAAAAGTTATTTAAAAGGTGGAAAATTTAGTTTACATGAAATTTATAAGAAATCCACATGGTTCAGTTCACTTTCAAATGCTTGGCAATTCATACAGATAATAATAAATGGAGCGAAAACTTTATATCAGTTGACGGTTCGCCGAAGGCCCGAAGCTAGTAAGTTGAAAGTATAATTGTCTCGAACATTTTTATGCATATTATTAATAAGTAATAGCATGGTTTCTCGTGAAATTTGGATATAACATGCACTCGTGAGTTTTTCAAAGACATCAAATAGCACTCGTCCGTCGGACTCGTGCTATTTTGAGGTCTTTGAAAAACTCACTCGCGCATGTTATATCATGCAAATTGCACTCGAAACCAAGCTATTATCTATACTAACTTAACGTTTTGTAATTTATTATGCATAACCTTTTTTTTTATCTCCAGATCATTGAAGCCAGATCATTAGGATTGCAATTCATGTCTGAGAACCCTTGCTGTATTAGAGTTATCCCGTATGAAAATGGCAGTGAAGATACCCAATCCTTAACTATGTGTTTATATGTGGATACTGATGGCAAAAGAATTCCAAAACATGTTGAAGATGCCGCGCAGGAAATGTTCGCCGATTATCGAATTGAGTTTGATGACCTTCAACGACGTCCTCTAAGTAAGATCCTTACCGAACTTCCGTCGTCTCTAAAACAGAGAGATAAAGAACTGTCAGATCTGTCCAGGACAATTGAGAAAAATCTCCACGTCTTTGAAAACCGGTTAAACGTTACAGCTGTTCAGGCTTCGTATAAAGTAGCTGACTCTATTGAGCAAGATATTCCATGTGTGACAGTGTTTGTGTTGGGAAAGGGAAGAGTTCCTGCGGGAGAAACCGACATTAAGGAGATAGAAAAACTTAATGGTTATTCTTTTGACGTTGCCGAGGGGTATTATCAACCAGCTAATGGGTCTTCCCTCCAGTCTTATGCCTCTCCTTTGCGTGGTGGCGTTGGAATAGGTGTGCAAGGGGTACATGGTGCTGGCACTTTGGGAGGATTTTTGGAAGACAAAGAAGGGAAGTGTTATATTCTTTCAAATTATCACGTGCTTCATCCACCTGAACTAACTAGTACTAACGATATTATTATCGTTCAGCCTGCCCAATTGGATTATGACACCGAGCTTAAGAATGCCAACTCAACCTTGGATTACTGGAAGTCCAAAAAATCAACACTGATAACTAAAGTACAGTCAGCAGAAGGGGAGATCGATCTAAATGAATTTGAACCTGTTATACACAAAATAGAGAATATCGAGAAAAAAATAACGGAAGCGAAAAATAGTTTAGAGACGATCGAAAGCAACAAACCAAGGGCAGTTGGAAAGTACGTCTGTGGTTTGCAAAATAACGAAGAGTTGACTTTGGGCGACAGAACTGTTAAATTTTACGTCGACGCAGCCATTGCCGAGTTGGACAAGGACGAGTTACGTGATATTAAAATTGATAAGCTTACAGAAGACGACACAAATTGTTGTCCTCTATATGGCTTTCAAATGAACGAAGATTGGAACTTGAACAAAGATTGGAACTTGAACGAAGATATTTGGAGAAGATATCGCCCTAATGGCGAAACTGCTGATCTGGAATACTCTGTTAAACAACTTCGTACGCGAGACTCAGAACTGAGTTTTATGAAGATTGGTCGAACAACAGGGCTTACCGTCGAAGGTATTATTGATACCGAAAAATTGTTTGTAAACTGCATTTCCCTTTCCAGTGATGATACATGCGCTTCTGCCTTGTTCCACGTCAAGTTTCGATACTGTAACGGTTGTAGACAGTCAGATAGCAGCGAAAGCGAAATACTCCAGGAAGGAAACATGGGAACGTGTGTTAAATGCAAAAAGAAGTTGGACGAAGATCGTGTTGGTACTGTTGTCAAGTCGTTTTGGGCGCGTAATTGCTTTCTTATCCGAAAGCGACGTGGAAAAGTGTTTAGTGAAAACGGGGATTCGGGCGCCTTAGTGTTTGGCGACGATAATCGTGCTTGGGGCTTGCTGTTTGGTATATTTACGGATCTAAGAAGTGATTTCTGCTTAGCTTCACCTCTCAGTGTAACTTTGAAAGCTCTGGAAGAGGTTTCTGGGAAAAAGGAGCTTAAGCTGTGGTAAGTAACGTTAACATTACCTACAATCGCTTTAAAACTGTGGCATAAAGTTCCGTACAGGCGATAAAACTGTAGTAATCTTAAGAAATATATGCATTGATTCGTCCTGTGATTTGTCTTCATGAAAACTTTCGAATTTTCAAGACATGAATGATATTTAGTGAGAAAATATACACGATGTTTATGCTCATTAGCGGGATTTTGTGTCAGATGTACAAGCTCCTTCACGGTCATGATTTCCTTTGTGTTTTCTAATTACCTCCGCCAAGAGGTTATGTTTTCTTCGGGGGAAGCATATGTGTGTGTGTGTGTTTGTCTGTGAGCACGATAGCTCAATAATATCAAACATTTTGATACGAAATTTTATAGAGCTAATGGCCATAAGCCAAGGACGAATTGATCAAATTTTGGTTGGGTTTGGATAAAAATTGGACGAGAAATTGACAAAAGTTTGCCTTGCTTTCTCCGGCTGAACAGAACTGAATGCATAATTAGTTTATGTATAATTTATGCATGAATAAACTGCTTGCCTTGTTTGCATTTCACTGCCAGGTAAATTCCGACTATACAAAACATACTTCAACAATGCATATCACAATAACGCGAAGCTCTCTTAGGTGCTTTAAAAAGCTTGTGCCTGCTAGAGAAACGTAAAAAAGGCAAGGGGTCAAAATTTTGCTTAATATGTTGGCGGATGTATTGCAGTCTTTGAGTGCACTCTAGTTCTAAATGAAATTATAACATTAGCAAAAAAGCTATAGGAAATATACCGTATCTTATTACCATTTTGTAGGCCTAGTGCCTCTCTAAATTTTGGGCATCTTGTTGAAGGGTTTTTGTAGATAAAAATTTCGAGCGAAAATTGCCGGAAGTTCAATTTCTGCCAGAGGGCCTATATTTGCATTTTTCGCTATGAACCCTATTTTCAGTCGAAATTTTTATCCAACAGAAACCCTTCAAATTCAATGGTTTTTATAGGACCGCCATGAATACCAGTGAGGGATCTACAAGCAACATACAGAATTATATTCAAGATTATAAGGAATATTCAGGCGTTACTTTGGACGATGAGTATCCAAATATGACTACTGGAGATCAAATTCCTGGACAGAAAGTCAATGTGTATTTGGTCAAAAGAGAAAATGATGCCTTGCCAATACAGAGAAGTGTCATTCCTCCTAGTGCTGAGATCTGTGGTGTTATTAATTGTGAAAATGAGGATGAAAAGCTTGACCTTTGTGCGGACATCGTAAAAAAGGAAATTAATGATGACTATAATTCACGTGCTGTTCTTCTTAAACGTGATAGACGGAATGAGGTATTCAATGCAATGAACAGCAAAGGTGTCCCTGTTTGTTATATTGGTCAAGATAATTTAAATGCAGCAGTTGTTGTTGAAAACGCCTCTTAGAGCTCTTTCTCGCCAGTGGAAATCGATATTTGTTATTGGTAAACCTTGACAACCATCGTGCAATGACCAGAGCTACTTCGAAATTAGTTGTCATATTTATTTAACATTGAATAGACTCTGTGAATAAACATTTTAAACTAACCAACCAGAGTACATTTAAGAAGCACTTTAATGACTGGTTTAAGTAACTAAAAGTGACCTCATTAATAGCTAGATGCCAGTGAGCTTATTTGCCTGGGTGGTTCTAAGACTGTGAGAACAGACCGTGAGGCAGACAGTGCCAAGGCAGACGGCCAATGGACCTTTCACATAATGCTGTTTCGTTCTGGTTTGTAACTACTATACCAGCAGAATGTTTGCGAGTATTTGCTATCCTTTTCTATTAAGATCCTTGCAAATCATTCTTATAGTTGGAGTCACACATTGCAAAGAAACATAAAACAAAAGGTCTATTGTTGAGTCATGCTATTGACTATTGAATACTTGAACATTATATATAATATTATGCTTTATAACTATGTAATATTTAAAGTAACTTGAATATGTTATTAAATATAGACTACTTAGACACGTCTCGGGTTCAACATTTTTCCCAAAAACTCCAAAATTGAAACTGCCCATTTATATTTTAGCCATTTCGGAAAATGGAAGATCTTAGGATGGCCCCTGCCTATTTATGCAACACTTACTAAGTCTGGGATTATAAGAACTTGTTAAATATCCTGGCATATACAAGTAATTCCAAGCAATTTATTTCAAGGGAAATTTTAACTTCGGGGCCCAGGGATTTTGATCATCAAACATTTTTGGGGTCATGTGCCCCTTAGAAAACTTACATTTATTTCCATATTTTAGGATAATCAGTTGGATTACGTCCTGTGATAAACATTCTCGATTGCATTCAGTACTTAAAAATACCTTAGAAGGGTCCGGGGGGCAACATTTAAGTGCAATTTTCTAGTATTGTACCGTTTGAAGATGCGTGAAATGAAAACTGCGCGAAAATATGGTATTTAGGATGAAAGTGATAGGATGGATAATGTAATGCTTGCAATTTACGAGAAAGGTGTGCCTGTTGCCCTAAATAGATACCATCGTGGAGTTCTTGTTATTACACCTATTAATGCTCTTTCTTTCCAGTGGAAAACGGTATTTGTTATTGGTAAACCTGAAGAATTTCTCGAAAACTATTTTGCAATGACCAGAGCTACTGTAAAATTAGTTGTCATATTTATCTAACAGTGAACAGGCTCTATCAACAAGCGTTACAAACTAACTAACCAGAGTACTTTTAAGAAGCATTTTAATGACGTACTGGTTTATATAGAGTCACATCTGAGGCAGTAGCAAGGCAGAGGCCAATCAGCCAATGGTGCTTTGCGAGTATTTGCTATCCTTTTTTATATTAAGATCCTCGCAAAGCATTCTTGTAGTTGGAGTCACACATTGCAAAGAAACATCATAAAACAAAAGATATATTGTTGAGTCATACTATTGACTATTGAATACTTGAACAGTTATGGGTTAAATCTCTGTATGAATATTTTACAACTATATAATATTATGCTTTATAACTATATATATAACATTTTAAGTAACTTGAATATGTTATTAAATTAACAGGGGCCGCGTTATTAGCAGGGGCCGCGGAACCGGAGGGGCACTGTTTAGATTAGGTAACTTTGGGCCCAGTGATTTTGATCGTCAAACATTTTTGGGGTCATATGCTCCTTTAGAAAACTGATTTCCATATTTTAGGACAATCAGCTGGATTACGTTCTGTGGTAAACATTCTCGATTGAATTCAGTACTTAAAAAAAACTTGTACCGTTTGAGGTAGGTGAAATGAATAAAAACTGCGCGAAAATATTGTATTTAGGGTGCGCGAAATTAAATCGCACGAATTTTAATACGACTGGGCGAAATTCATTGTACCGCGCGAATTTAACTACAAGTAAGGTATTTATATATTTGGAGGCTTCCTTCATGCTAGCCGCGATGTAGCCTGCGAAGCAGTCGCTTTATTTTTGAGTGGTTATTAAATAAATAGGCGATAAAAAATAATGTGCATGATTGATTAGCGACAAAATTCGCCGCCAATAAGAGTTGATTTCCCAGTGAATTCTGTGGCTGTTCGCGCAAAAAAATTCGCTTTGCGGAAAACGGGCTTTACTCCAGTTGTAATACAGGTCAGAGCTACGTTAAACTTGCTACTACATGAAGTATATGCAGAACGGTAGATCAGAAATGGGAAATGGGCAGACCATAGTCAATGATAGTCCATAGTTACTGTAATGGAATCACATTTTCCATTAACTATGGTCTGAATCAGTGAACTATAATAAGTCTTTTTTAGAGTTCACTGGTCTGAATTTGTCTGAATCGGATTATCCCAGAGCTTGTGATCCTGGCTGTTGGCCAAACGGATCACAGGCTCGGGGAACGAGATTGGGCTTAGTTTGGCGACTTTTTATCTTGCGTTTGGCTCTTTTTGGTCCAGGCCACCTGGCTGGCAACCCTGGTCAACAATCGAAATTCGAGTTGAGATTGTTCAACAGAGTTCAAGAGTTGGTTGGCTTTGAGCGCTGCTGTTTAAAAACCTAGAAGAATCTCTGAATTGTCTAGTGTTCATTTTAAAGGTAAGACGTTTCTCTCAATATATTGCTAGCCATATCGGCCAATTTATGTTTTGATATAATGTATATTCGACTGTATAATAGCGTTGATCTTTATAGCGTGGGTCAAGTGATAAGCTCAAGTATGCGTTTAACCTTTCTTTTTCCTGAATTAGCCAAACAAAAATTCGGATATTAGTACAAAGATAGAATAATGGCTTAAGGAAACGAAAGCTTGTAGTTTCCATGTTAAAACGGTGATAGATTTTCAAAGATTTGCATCTCAAGTTGAAATAATATTTTGGCCATCATCACTGGACATGCCTACACTAGCCTACACTTTCCTATTATATAATTGCAAGCAAAACAACCAAATACATGTCTATAATAATATGCCATTCAAGTCTCTGACTTGCTTTAAAAATAGAGTAAAGACGTAGCAGTATAGCTTAATACTAATAGGCTTTTATGTGGTGTTAAGCATAGGCGTACCAGGCGGGTGGGCAGAGGGAGCAGCTGCCCCCCCCAGAAAAATTGATAGGTCGACAAGTTGGGCAAAGTTTTAGCCCAAGTCGGGCAAAAAATATGGGAGGAAATAAATGGAAAAGCAAAAAATTTAACCAAAGCAATCTAGTCTGTGTAATTTGGAAATAAAAGTGTTATTGAATAACTAGGAACGTATATCGGGGGGGAGGGGGTGGGGTAATGTTGAATTAAAAGTTGGACATTTTCAGTGCTAGTTGGGGAAAATGTTCTCTGCCCCCCCCTAAAAATTTGGGCCCGTACGCCTATGGTGTTAAGTTTATATTCGGCAAGCTAGAATAGTTTTTAGAGTCACACGGGCTGGAATTTGAATACGCAGCAATGTAAATATTACCTGCCATAATAATTGCTACAAATGCCGTTTCCCAAAAGGCTTGCTTGTTCATTTAAACTTTCGATCATATACGCCGTTAAAAAATACAATTTCAGGTAGCATTTTGTAAGTTTGAGAGGCTTGTTTCGACACAACGGACATCAAACTATATAAACTTTTGAAATCGGATAATTCGTTATTTCAGTCAGTGTTTTCGTTTAGCCCGCAGTGGCCAATACTCGTTTATGATCGAAGCTCCCAGAACTAGAAAGCTTTTGAAGTGTACACATGCGACATTGCCACAGTTAATCTGTGACATGCATGCTTTGTTATATAATAGATTGGCAGTTTCGTATTCGGATATTAATGTACGCTTTCGTCCAATTTGCCAAACAGCCAAGTCTGCCTCTCCTCTCCCAATTTTCTCGCCTCCCGCCCGCATTTAAATTCCTTTTGTCCACATTTTCTTGATCAAAATATGTGAGCCTTTTTCAAAGACACGATTGTAATGCACAAGGCTTTTTCAACGTTTGTTTTTACCATTATAAATAATCACACAAACGTTCATAGTGTAAATCATCTCTAAGATAATATGGGTCTAATTTTTATACAATTTGAATAATTTCGTTTCATGAAAGGGTCAGGTGAAAATTTCCAGGCACGCCCATGTTTATATTTTGTAATAATGTCATGTTTTAGTGTCAGTATTGTTGGGCCTGTTTATATGATTATAAACTCTGTTGAGTGTTTATATGATCCCGCTTCTATCCTCAGTCACAGTGCTATTTATAGAATTTTCCAAAGCTCATTCACTGCTTCCCCTTTAAAGGAATCTTCTTTCGAATGAAATTTTTGAAGGAATTGAAGTTTTGGAAGAAAGTTGATACCGTAGTTACCCAGTGCATTGAACAATTCAGTCATTCGAATATTTAAAAGTTACAAGAAATTACAGCTCTATTACCTCTATAACTATATTATGTATTTGAATTCGAAAAAAATAGTTTAGTGTGAAAATAGCTCTGACCAGACCATCTGACCATTCGTGTTAAATGTGCGTATTTGCAATTCCATACCGTATTCATTTATTTATATAAGTCTATGTAATGAGTAGTTTAGCCTCATGAACTTTGCACTATCTTTGGGATCTCTGAGTTTGGACCTAACCAGGAGCAGTTGCGAAAAATGCAACATTAGGCCCTCTGGCAGGAATCGAACCTGCGTCCCTGCGATTCCGGTGCAGCGCTCTAACCAACTGAGCTACAGACTCCAGTTGCTGCGTATTAACCGCAAATTCGTTTATATGTGATGGGAATGATGCCTGTATAAAGTATGGTTAAATATCAAATTTAGTTAAATATCAAACTTTCGCAACTACTCCTAGCTAAGTCTAAAAATGTATATAAATTTTTCATCCACAAACACCTTCTGCTATTAGTCCTATTGAACGAGATGCCTAGAATGATGCAGCCGTTCCCGGTAAGGTTTCAAAGTTGTATATATATATATCACTCGTAATTCCATCAACAAACAATCTTCAACTTTAAGTCACATCGATTGAAAATGCAAAAAATTACTTATATTTCTGATAAAACATTACATTGAAAATGCAATCAACCTCCATACAATCAATGTCATTTACAAAATAAGCAATAAAATTTTTCCCAAATTCTTGTAAACTGTGAAGGGGGTAATATTTTGTATATTAAGCGATGCGTCCTGTAGCGTTTTACATTAGCATGATGCATCATAAATGTTGGTGTAACTTTAAATAAATCTCTCAAATCAACAAATATTTTACCGTCTGACTAGGAAAATCGTGTGAAGTCAATACCAAATATAATCCGTTTTGGGTGATAGGCAATTTAAGGATTTACATTGTACTTTTTTTTTCTTTTTTAGGTGTTTGGAATCTGAGACTGTTCCTGCTTTGATCGATACAACCGAAACCTGAGACTGTTCCTGCTTTGATGGAACCGAAATCTGAGACTGTTCCTGCTTTGATGCAACCGAAGGTGGTCATTTAAATCAATTTAATTCATATTTATCTATATCGTTTATTATTGTAGTTATACATTACATTATACATTATTCAGCTCACTCCCCGTTGGGGCTTTTCAGTGACCGATTACATCAAGTATCTCGCTTACCTATATTATGTACTTAGCCTACATTATTTATTTTTACAACAATTGTGATATTACTTTCCTAATCTGTATATCCTAACCCACCCAGTCAACTTCCCTGTGGGAGGAAACCGGAGTGCCCGGAGAAAACCCACGACTTTCGGCAGAGCGTTGACTTACTCTTTTCACATGAGTGCGATGAGTAAAGTCCTCAGCGAGAATCGAACTCAAGACTCAGAGGTCAAAGGCGCTTGCTCTGACAACTGCGCCACCGAAGCCCACCAATTCGTACTTTTTTGGCAGACTCTGAATATTGGACATAATTTTATATATTCTTGCACGTAAATTCGTAATGTATATAGTGTATTACTTGCATTACCATGTGTGTTCCAGGTATCCCAAGTAATTTTTCCTCGCACATTTATCTATGGATTCTAATTACATTAATGTCTTTTCTATTTAAAGTATAAATAATGTTTTCCGGTCTGCACGGCACAATATATAACATTATTCTTTTTGTTTTTATTCCTAGATCATTGACGCCAGATCATTAGGTTTGCGATTCATGTCTGAGAACCCTTGCTGTATTAGAGCTATCCCGTATGAAAATGGCAGTGAAGACACCCAATCCTTAACTATGTGTTTATATGTGGATACTGATGGCAAGGGAATTCCAAAACATGTTGAAGATGCAGCGCAAGAAATGTTCGCCGATTATCGAATTGAGTTTGATGACCTTCAGCGACGTCCTCTAAATAAGATCGTTACCCGTCTTCCATCGTCTCAAAAGCAGAGAAATGAAGAACTATCAGATCTGTCAAGGACAATCGAGAAAAATCTTCACGTCTTTGAAAACCGGTTAAACGTCACAGCAGTTCAGGCTTCGTATAAAGTAGTCAACTCCATTGAGCAAGATATCCCATGTGTGAAAGTGTTTGTGCTGGGCAAACGAAGAGTTCCAGCGGGAGAAACCGAAATTAAGGAGATAGAACGACTGAATGGTTATCCATTTGACTTTGCCGAGGGGTATTATCAACCGGCACATGGGTCTTCCCTCCAGTCCTATGCATCTCCTTTGCGTGGTGGCGTTGGAATAGGTGTGCAAGGGGGACACGGTGCTGGCACTTTAGGGGGATTTTTGGAAGACGAGGAAGGGAAGTGTTATATTCTTTCAAATTATCACGTGCTTCATCCACCTGAACTAACTAGTACTAACGATATTATTATCGTTCAGCCTGCCCAATTGGATTATGACACCAAGCTTAAGAATGCCAACTCAACCTTGGATTACCGGAAGTCCAATAAATCAACACTGATAACTAAAGTACAGTCAGCAGAAGGGGAGATCGATCTATTAAATGAATTTGAACCTGTTATACACAAAATAGAGAATATCGAGAGAAAAATAACGGAAGCGAAAAATAGTTTAGAGACGATCGAAAGCAACAAACCAAGGGCAATTGGAAAGTACGTCTGTGGTTTGCAAAATAACGAAGAGGTGACTTTGGGCGACAGAACTGTTAAATTTTACGTCGACGCAGCCATTGCTGAGCTGGACAAGGACGAGTTACGTAATATTAAAATTGATAAGCTTACAGAAGACGACACAAATTGTTGTCCTCTATATGGCTTTCAAATGAACGAAGATTGGAACTTGAACGAAGATATTTGGAGAAGATATCGCCCTAATGGCGAAACTGCTGATCTGGAATACTCTGTTGAACAACTTCGTACGCGAGACTCAGAACTGAGTTTTATGAAGATTGGTCGAACAACAGGGCTTACCGACGACGGTATTATTGATGCCGAAGCATTGTTTGTAAACTGCATTTCCCTTTCCCGTGACGATACATGCGCTTCTGCCTTGCGCCACGTCAAGTTGCGTTACTGTAACGGTTGTAGACAGTCAGGTAACAGCGAAAGCGAAAAACTCCAGGAAGAAAACATTGGAGCGTGTGCTAAATGCCACAAGAAGTTAAACGAAGATCGTGTTGGTAGTGTTGTCAAGTCGTTTTGGGCGCGTAATTGCTTTCTTATCCGAAAGCGGCGTGGAAAAGTGTTTAGTGAAAACGGGGATTCGGGCGCCTTGGTGTTTGGCGACGATAATCGTGCTTGGGGCTTGCTGTTTGGTATATTTACGGATCTAAGAAGTGATTTCTGCTTAGCTTCACCCCTCAGTGTAACTTTGAAAGCTCTGGAAGAGGTTTCTGGGAAAAAGGAGCTTAAGCTGTGGTAAGTAACGTTAACATTACCTACAATCGCTTTAAAACTGTGGCAAAAGGTTCCGTACAGGCGATAAAACTGTAGTAATCTTAAGAAATATATTCATTGATTCGTCTTGTGATTTGTCTTAATGAAAACTTTCGAATTTTCAAGACATGAATGATATTTAGTGAGAAAATATACACGATGTTTATGCTCATTAGCGGGATTTTGTATCAGATGTACAAGCTCCGTCACGGACATGATTTCCTTTGTGTTTTCTAATTACCTCCGCCAGAAGGTTATGTTTCCCTCTGGGTGTGCATGTGTGTGTGTTTGTCTGTGAGCACGATAACTAAAAAATATCAAAATATTGATACGAAATTTAATAGAGCTAATGACCATAAGCCAAGAACGAATTGATCAAATTTTGGTTGGGTTTGGATAAAAATTGGACGAGAAATTGACAAAAGTTTGCCTTGCTTTCTCCGGCTGAACAGAACTGAATGCATAATTAGTTCATGTATAGTGTATGCATGAATAAACTGCTTGACTTGTTTTCATTTCACTGCCAAACAAATTCCGACTATACAAAACATCCTTCAACAATGCATATCACAATAACGCGGAGCTTTCTTGGGTGCTTTAAAAAGCTTTTCCCTGCTAGAGAAACGTAAACAAGGCAAGAGGTCAAAACTTAGCTTAATACCTTAGCTTAATTAACTTAGCTTAATACGTCGAGCGAAAATTGCCGGAAGTTCAATTTCTGCCAGAGGGCCTGTATTTGCATTTTTCGCAACTGCTCCTGGTTAGGTCTAAAAATATTAAATATGAATCCTATTTTCAGTCGAAATTTTTATCCAACAGAAACCTTCAATATTCAATGGTTTTTATAGGACCGCCATGAATACCAGTGAGAGATCTACAAGCAACATACAGAATTATATTCAAGATTATAAGAAATATTCAGAAGGAGATCAAATTCCTGGACAGAAAGTCATTGTCTATTTGGTCAAAAGAGAAAATAATGCCTTGCCAATTCAGATAAATGACATTCCTCGTTATGCTGAGATCCGTAATGTTATTAATTGTGAAAATGAGGATGAAAAGCTTGACCGTTGTGTTAACATTGTAAAAGAGGAAATTAACGATGAGGACTATAATTCATGTGCTGTTCTTCTTAAACCTGGCAGGCGGAATAAGGTATTCAAGTTGATGAAAAGCAAAGGTGTTCCTGTTTGTTATATTGGCCAAGATCGTTCAAATGCAGTTGTTGTTGAAACGCCTCTTAGAGCTCTTTCTCGCCAGTGGAAAACAGTATTTGTTATTGGTAAACCTGAAGAGTTTCTCGACAACCATCGTGCAATGACCAGAGCTACTTCGAAATTAGTTGAATTTCTCGAAAACTATTTTGCAATAACCAGAGCTACTGTAAAATTAGTTGTCATATTTATCTAACAGTGAACAGGCTCTATCAACAAGCGTTACAAACTAACCAACCAGAGTACTTTTAAGAAGCATTTTAATGACGTACTGGTTTATATAGAGTCACATCTGAGGCAGTAGCAAGGCAGAGGCCAATCAGCCAATGGTGCTTTGCGAGTATTTGCTATCCTTTTTTATATTAAGATCCTCGCAAAGCATTCTTGTAGTTGGAGTCACACATTGCAAAGAAACATCATAAAACAAAAGATATATTGTTGAGTCATACTATTGACTATTGAATACTTGAACAGTTTTGGGTTAAATCTCTGTATGAATATTTTACAACTATATAATATTATGCTTTATAACTATATATATAACATTTTAAGTAACTTGAATATGTTATTAAATTAACAGGGGCCGCGTTATTAGCAGGGGCCGCGGAACCGGAGGGGGCACTGTTTAGATTAGGTAAAAGAGTTGCCTCGGAAATGACGCTAGGTTTGCTTCTGATAGGTGCCTCTTTTTAGGCGGTGCCCCCCTACTTTTGAGATGCTTCCGCGGCCTATTCTACTTGGATATGTCCCGGGTTTAACATTTTTCCCAAAAGCTCCAAAATTCAAACTGCCCATTTATCTTTAAGCTATTTTGGAAAATGGAAGACCTTAGGATTACCAATGATAATTGTAAGAACTTATCAAATTTCCTGGCATATTCAAGTAATCTCAAGCAATTTATTTCAAGGTAAATTTTAACTTTGGGCCCAGTGATTTTGATCGTCAAACATTTTTGGGGTCATATGCTCCTTTACAAAACTGATTTCCATATTTTAGGACAATCAGCTGGATTACGTTCTGTGGTAAACATTCTCGATTGCATTCAGTACTTAAAAAAAACTTGTACCGTTTGAGGTAGGTGAAATGAATAAAAACTGCGCGAAAATATTGTATTTAGGGTGCGCGAAATTAAATCGCACGAATTTTAATACGACTGGGCGAAAATCATTGTACCGCGCGAATTTAACTACAAGTAAGGTATTTATATATTTGGAGGCTTCCTTCATGCTAGCCGCGATGTAGCCTGCGAAGCAGTCGCTTTATTTTTGAGTGGTTTTAAATAAATAGGCGATAAAAAATAATGTGCATGATTGATTAGCGACAAAATTCGCCGCCAATAAGAGTTGATTTCCCAGTGAATTCTGTGGCTGTCCGCGCAAAAAATTTCGCTTTGCGGAAAACGGGCTTTACTCCAGTTGTATTTGAAGTATATGCAGAACGGTAGATCAGAAATGGGAAATGGGCAGACCATAGTTAATGGCATCACATTTTCCATTAACTATGGTCTGAATCGGTGAACTATAATAAGTCGTTTGTCGTTTTAGAGTTCACTGGACACTGGTCTGAACGTATCGCAGGCTCGGGGAACGAGATTGGGCTTCTTTTGGCTTAGTTTGGCTACTTTTTATCTTGCGTTTGGCTCTCTTTGGCCCAAGCCACCTGGCTGGCAACCCTGGTCAACATCAGCGCTTCCATTTTGAAGGAAATTTCCTTTTTGAAGGAAAATTTGACGAAATGAAGGAAATTTAAAGGAAATATAATTTTGAAGGAAATTTGAATGAAATTTCAGAGAAACGAAGGAAATTTGAAGAAAAAATAGAAATTATCAGGGTTGCCAGTTTGGCTTTTTTAAAGCCAAATAACTCGAATTTGGCTTCTTTTTATAACGTTTGGCTTGGAAAAATTTCATTTGGCTTGAAACTATTTTCTGTAGTAAAAATGGGATAACTATCAACCAATAGAGACGAATTCTAACTTTATAAATTAGAACATCATTCATGCTACTGTCTTCGCAGAGGTCCGCCCGCATTCAACATTTCAACCAATTCTAATTCAAGAATTTTGATCCTTTTAAAAAAGCAAAAGGGTATAAAAGCTAATGAGATATTTTAAAGCTCTTAAAAACAAGCAAATTTTGAGTTGGATTTATGAGTTTTTATGTCAGATAAAGTAATAAACCGATTATTTATGTAACCTGAGAGTCAGGCCCTTTTCTCCATTTGCCCGGTTCGCCCGCGTTATGACATACTTACATAATAATTATGCAATTATCACTAGGGCCCAGTCCCCTGCCTCAATTTTAGAGTTTGGATTTTTTTGGCTTTTTTTGAACGTGCGTTTGGCTTTTTTTGGCCCAGAGAATCTGGCAACCCTGCGCATGTGCTTTCTTTCCCCTTGGACACAGAGTAGACACTATACAGAGGCTTCACTTCAGGCAAAATGCGTAACCGGCAGCTATTCTGTCTGACGATGACTTTAAAATAGAGTGGAAAATTTACAGTCTCTCAAACTCGTCTTGTTTTATTCATATTTTGAATTTCAAAATGACATTACTCTCCGGAATTTGTTTTTTTTCTTTATTTTCTTAAATTATCGGCCGGCCGCCATGTTCCTAGCCAGTGCGGTAACGAGAGGCATTCACCCCCCCGAACAAGATGGCGGCCGATATTTTCGGAAAATAACCGGCATAAGAGACCCTTGTTATTTTCTTTATAACGGTTTACCTTGACTGAAGTTGTGATTAACAACATTAAATAGTTAACTCGAATTTTTGCGGTATTTTTACGTCTAAAAATGCCCGCCATTTTGAATGTTTTCGGGGGGGGGCGAGCCTCTCCTTTGCGCACTGGCTAAGCATCGGTTACGCTCAAAACATTAGGATTTGATACACAGTGAGGCCTCTTTATAGTGTCTACTCTGTGCCTTGGACCTTTGGCGAACAGGTAAGAAATTTGTAATCGTCACAATTTTTAGTTCTATATTTTAAATATGTCATTTTCAGTTTGATTCAGTTTCTTAATGTCATTAGCTACATTTCATCACAGATTAAACTTGGTATACCGACTGGCTTTGGTTCAAGACTGAAGGTAAGCAAACTTGTGCTGTTGATCGCAAATAATGAAATATATTTCTGTGCAACATGATTCATGAACATCATGTGCTGTTAAACCGCTCGTCGCTCGAGAAATTTGTGAGTTTATACATGATTATCTTCATGATCAACATTTAATAACTTCCAATTTATGTTTCATTACAGATTTGGATATTGTCCTGAAGCTGAAATATATATACGGTAAACGATAACATTTTAATACATTTTATACATATTTGTCTGAAATTTTGTACGTTTATAAATACACTTCGGCGTCGATTTCACTTTGGATTTGGTTCAATATTTATTGATATATTTTATGCTTATTAAGGGGCCGATTACATGGGCGAGTTGTCCCGGCTAAGCGAGTTGGCTCGCTTTGCCGAGTTGACCCGCTTCGTATATGTATTCCCTATTATTTCGACATTACGATTACATGGCTAGCAAGTTGTCCCGCCTAGCCGGGATCCCGCTTGTGGCTTGCCGAGTTACTCGCTTAGGCGGGATGAAAATTGCCATGTAATCGCTTCAACTCGGCAAACCGGGCTGAGATATGGTCAACGCGCGGTCATTTTGTTAAAAATATTGATAAATAACATTACAAGAAACTCAAATTAGTATCAAAATGATGTTTTTGTGCTTTAGTAAGCGATTCAAAGTTTTCAAGAGCGAAGCGACTGCATTTTACCAGATAAAAGTGAAGAAAACTATGTTATGGGCATTTCTCATTGTAAATACAGCATATAACTCCAGCCTATACGTGAAGAATCCCTTAATTGCAGTATGTAAACAATTTTCTTTCTAAAACTAGCAAAACTTATTTAATTGTTGAAAATTTTCAATTTAATGAGCTCACTTCAGCCCAGTTTGCCGAGCTAGCCCGGCTCATGTAATTGCAATTTATAACTCGTCTCGCCTTAGCGGGTCAACTCGGTTAACCGGGACAACTCAGCCCATGTAATCGGCCCCTGCATTGATATATTCGCTAAATTTACCTATATGTGCCTATATATCGTTCAGTTTTGCTTTGTCTTTGGACTTTGAACCATATATCATTTAAACAATACATCATTTAAGCAACAAAAATAATATCTAAAAAATATATAATCTTACAGTTCTAAAAATATATCAATATTTATTGTATTTATGATCATTGATTTGTTTTTGTAAATTTAATTCATATTGGGATACTGATTTGATGTCATCAACTGTTTACCCTTTGGCGTTTGAACGTATACGAATTGAATATAAGAAAGCATTGTAAATTATATTTGAAAGACCTAATCTTATAGTACTAAAAACGTTTCATTATTTTTTAATATTTCGGTTCATTGATATATTTGCTGCTGGTGTGTTTTAAACACGCCTCGTTTTGGTATTGTGTTTGACACTATTCAGATTTTTTTGTTGTGTGTTTCCCACGCCTCGTTTAGGTGTGGTTCTCCATGCCTCGGCATCCTTTTACCAATTGTAATCTGTGTTTAAAGAGTGTTCAATGAATATATCTCAAGTTGATATAATATGAATTGACCTCTAGACTATTGCAACATCTGGTCAAGTACATTTAAAATGTCTTATGACCTGGGACTAGGTAGTAGGTAGTCCATCTTTTGTTTTCACTCCTATCGATTTAACGTTTCAAAGATTTTTGTGTTCAGTGGTCGACTTACCATTGATTAGTGAGCATGATTGCAATCATCACTTGCCTAAAAAGCTTGGTAAACCACTAAAATTACACAGTATTAATGGTGATGGTAACTGTCTATTTCGAGCTTTGTCATATGCTGTAACTGGCCGACAAGCGTATCATACTTCTTTAAGACATAAATTGAGAGAAATTTAAAGTTTACTTCAACCGCATATGGGAATGTCCTTAATTGACTATCTTAATAACAGCGGAATGAAAAATTGACCGAGTTTGGGGGACAGATGTTGAAATTCTTGCAGCCTGTTCATTGTTAAAAACAGACATATATGACACATATACTAAAGTAGGTAATGTCAACAAATGGAACAAGTTCTCTACCTCAATGCCCGAGCAAAGAGAACAAATTACACAAAGTTATCTCTAAACGATGCAAAAATTTTGCTGGGGCCTGCGCGTGTTTGCAGATTCACAATGCGCAAAAGAGGCAGCATTCAGTACCTATAGGTAACCTAGTTTTTATCAAAGTTGGGTTCCTGGGATCCAGGCCCCTTGGTGATATTTTGGTCGCGCTACTTTCTTTCAGAAAATGGCAAAATTTGCGTTTGAGCCTTTATATCTCCGAAACTAAAAGTCTAAGCCAAAAGCTAATCTAGAACTTACTAACTAACTTTTCATGCCCTATCCGAATCAATAATAATAATCCATTTTGGGTTCATAAGCACTTTAACACGTTTATTACCCTGCTATACAATCCTGGCAAGAATTATCTGGGCAGTCAACCTTGGTTCTTCTCACCTCGCGAGCGCTCTGAACAAACGCCTGCTGTGCAGACTAGTATACACTAATGCGTGTGTCATCGGGGGGGGGGGGACCCCGGGCTATACTGGGGTAATTTAACAAAATAGTGGGAGCTTTGAAGCAAAATTTTGCCCGTGGAGCTAAGGCTTTGATTTGTTGTTGCCCTACCTCAAGGGCGAATGAGGGGACTTTTCGTAAGCAGTGTTTTGTGGATAAAACAGCTTATCCCTGCAATTTTTCTAATTATTCCTGTCAATAAGGCAATTTCCACATAATTTTGTACAAACTTGCCTCAGAAAACGCCAAAAATGCTGTCATGGAGCATTGAAAAATTTTAATTTTGCATAAAAGAAAGAAATTTCAAAATATTGGGAAGGAAATTTCGTTTTGGCAAGTGGAACACTGGAATCTTCGAATCTATGTTGAAGGAAACAAGGACATTTTACCAGAACACATAGATTATTTAGCAAAGACTCATTGTAGTAGTTATATGCTGACAAAATGGAACATTACATTTGTGGTCTGTATTTAGAAGACATAGATGAACTATAGAAAACCTGTATACTGTACTGTATATTGTCTATATTTTTTGTTTGTTAAATTTATAAGTATATGGCACTTACAAAACTAGAGATATTATTTGTAAAGTTGCCCCTCAGGGTAGGGCCTTTGCAAAACTTTTTGCCCCTTGGGTGGGGAAATATTTAGAGATTGAAGATTAATATATATAAGTACCACCTTTTCCCGGCGTCCTCCCCCTCGGGGAAGCCGATGACACACGCATAATGAACACCGGCTCAAGCACTCCAGCTCCGGAACTCCGACTCCGTGTTTTCCATGACGATGAGCCAGCTGGCTCCAGGTTCGCAGCTCCAGTTTCGCGAACCTGGAGCCAGCTCCAGATTGGCTCGAAACTGGAGCTGGGACGACAAGTTTGTAAACAAAGCGTTTTGGCCGCTTAACCAGTAATGTAAATGAATTTTTTTTGAAAGACCATTTTTACCTGTCATATTTTCTAGTACGTGACCGAAAATGAGAACTTTATTACGTTTCGTTTGTCCACAGTAGCTTGTGAAAGTTGACTATTTTTTCTGACGAAGGGGCTGGTCAGCGGCCCGATTGATCGTATAGCTTTTTAAAACCTTAATTTTTTACCTTTATAATGGCAAACTGTAAAATTTGATTCATGACCGTTCTAGAGAAAGTATTTAAATATAATGTCAAGCAATAAGCGTACTTCTACATCGCGAAACCGCGATAAATAACTCTGGCAAAGTCGAGCCATCTATTTCACGCGCGCCCCGCTTGTATTAATTTCACACTTCCGTGAACACACAACTTTGTTATCGGTAAGTTTGCGTTTTGGAGAAATAACCTATTGAACGTTTAATGATATATTATTATTTATTGCACTTTTTTAAAGACTAAACGATCGAAACATCGTCCATATCTGCAACACACAACGCAAACAAGATCGCGAAAAATGGTGTTAAATGCGGCTCAGATTGCCGAACGTCAAATACGTCTAGCATAGTACAAATTGTTTCGCAAAATTTCCTCTTAAACTCGCCTTTCTGCGATTTTTCAAAAGATGACCCTTCTAGATTAATTGTCATTCTACCATATCCTATAGTATTTAAAATTTTAGGATGTATATCCAGCATGAACAACTCACGAGAACACAACCTCTTTCACAGGCTCTTATCTCTTGGGGAGATAATACCCTGTATGGAGCTGGTCACGTGTCACCCGGATTTCGCGTGATAAATTGAGAATACACTTAGGGAGGGGTGGTACAGGAGCGTGTTGTCTTCTGTGATATTGTTGCGTTTGGAAAAAAGTATTTTGGGGCGATGAATTGAAAATTTGCAACAAGAAATTGTGACAAAACTGTTGTTATAAAATAGTCGCATTCATCATCATGTCACTATATACCTACTGTATCCTGGAGTGTTGAGTTACATTTCAAGCGATAAGTAGCGATAAGTTGGATCAGATTTCAATACACAACGCTTGTCAAGCCAAGGAAAGCACGCCTCGCACGGTATTTTAATATAAAACACAATCAATAAAACATATCTTCTATAGACTGACTGATATGATTGTTAACAGTGTTGAACCTTATCCTGTCTGGTATTCAAACTGCAAACAAAATGGATTTTTTTAATGCTGACATATGGAATTGCTATAAAATATCGAGATCCTACTGTGTGTAAACAATGCTATCCAGAGGTTAAATCTCGTTCAAGATTGTAAAATATCCCGCCTTGGCATCGCTAAATGCGACGATCAAGAAGTATGTCGAAGTATAACTTTATGTTACCAAACGTACGGTAAAATTATCCGATAAAGGCAAATTCAACGACTCTTCCGTGCGTGCGGTACAAACACGTATTTACGATAAAACATATGTAATTATACTTCATATGTGTTAGTATACACCACACTTTATATCCTAGATAGTTTTCATCGTCTTTCTAGCTTGATCTAATATAATATACAAAAGGGATTTAGAATACAGTTATTTAGTATTTGCTGAAAGTATCCATATCACTATGCTATTGTGTCTGTGCATATGGTCTGTGACTGTGAGACATCAGTGTCCAATAAGCCGACTTATTTTAAAGTCTTTGTCCTATAGTATAGACAAAATTTAGTGTACAACTATGTTTTTATTTTGCTGTACTATACACTCTACAGCTGATTCAATGGGAACTCTAACTCTGAAGGACTAAATTTTACATATATATATATTATATATCTGTGGAAAGGCTACGCATCAGTTTTTATGAATTATGTCTCGAATTAGCCTCCTCCGCAGGCATCTCTTGGATCCCCGGGGTAGGTTGCGTCAATTTTTTTTTTCCAGCAAATAATTTCTGCCCGCCAATTTTAAGGCGATGCCTGCGGAGGAGGCTATCTTTACACGTATATATATCAGCAGCTATTGGAGTACGAGTGTAAACCAAAGTACGTAAGTTGAATTATATATTAATTGTGTACTTTTATTGTTAATTGTTGCATGCTTTTGTTTGGTTATTATTAGTTTAGACTTCGATATATTTTACTGTCGTGTTTCAGTTCGAACCTGCACTACACATCTGTTGTCTGTTGGCTTTCGGACTGAAGTTCTACTCATCATCTATTACTACAAATCAATAGCTAACATATCGACTTGATTGTGCTGTATTAAATTGCTACCACTGAAGGTTTCGTGACTGTCTGATTGTACACTAATAAAGTTTTGTTCATATTAAATTGTATATTGATACGAAATGCACTTGCACATATCGCTTCCCGCGTGACTCGCGCGATATTCTATTTGGCTATACTCAGGACTAACAAAGCAGGGGGATTTTTAGGGTCAGATTCCAGCCGTTAGGGTTCTCGTTAGCGGATTTTCGGCTGTTTTAGTTTAGAATATCTAAAGATCTGGCCTGGGCACATCTATTGCGTAATGTATTTGTGCACGCCCATGCAGACTGTGGTGAAAATTACTATAAAAATTGACATAATAGTGAATGTTCAAATTAGAATCTATATATAATGCAAAAGCTCACTTCCCTTGTGGTCGTTTGAGCACTCTGGCCCCAAGAAATTTCACGCATGTCTGGATGCGCATGTGTCTGAGTATTGTACCACATGCGCTTGGTGAGGGCAAGAGTATGGTGTATAAATACGAAGTCACTCGCATCTAGACTGCGTTACAAGCTGCACTGACGAGCCGTTGAACGGCGAAACATGCATGTCTGCAGATCAGGGCGCGGGGAAAGAGGGCGTCGAAACGACATACAAACCGAGCGGACAGTCTGTGATGCAAGGGTCTGGGTACTAATAGCGCTATTTTCAATATGGCGGAATGTTTAGATGAGTTTGATGAGTTATTAAGTGATCATATTTTCGGCATCGACCTAACTGATGATGTCGAAGAAGAAGAGAGTAGCGTATTAGAAATTACGGAAGATATAGAAGCAGCAGGTAGAAGTTTTGATAATGTATCAAAGGCTCAACTTGTCGTCGTTCTGTCGAGAATAAGTGATCGTGAATGCAATATTCCAGAAGAAGCAATCATTGCTGAAAATGTCTTGAATAATATTAAAGAACATGAAGAAAAAATCCTTTCCGTCCTAGGAACTATTAAAACATCATTTTCAACGTTTCATGACGTCCGGGTGAAGGCAAAACAAGAACGTTCTATTAGAGTAGAAAGGAATTTTGTGAAAGATTCGCCATCGAGAACTAGAATTCAGAAAAAATGGGAAGAGTTGGTGAAAGCTTGTGGATCTTGTGCAAACAAAAATTCAAATAGTGTTCTAGAACACCTGTTACTTCATTTTTGGGTCACAAATCCGGATGTAAAAAGTAAATCAGTAAATAAAAAACCTATTTTTAATGCCAAGAACACTGCTGTACCCAGATTAACCGATCAAAATGAACTTGAGGCAATTCGGTACCATGGTGGAGGTTGGGCTGTCAAAAGGTCTAGAGACTTGATCAAGGCTACTGCTGATGCTTCATCTCATATAGTATTGAAGGAGTCAGTTAATGACAGTACTGAAGTACTAGTAGACCCACAACAATCTCTTGAACTTATCAAGACTCTGGGAACTGATGAAAGGCAAGGGGATAAGTACATTTTTGTTTTACACCCTGAAGTCACACAATTTTTTGTTTGGTTACATGACTTCACTGACAGCTATTTTTCTGTTTGTTCATTTGATGACCAGATCATTATTAATTGTCTGAAGGATATGTCAATAAGTAAAGAGATGCGTTTGGCCTGGGCAACTAACTGTAAGAACGCTTTCCCAATGGCTGTCCAAATTTCAGTATTGCAAAGAGTTTCCACCATGTTTCTCAAGTCAAAACAACAAATAATTAGAGAAAAACTAAATATAAAACCCCAAAAGGGAAGTGTATCTTTAAGACAAGACATCAAAAGATCAAAAAAGAAAGAGAAATCCAGGCCAAAAGATACAATTTCATCTGCCCCTCTAAACCAAACTCCAGATATTGTGAAGAAATTACAACAAAACTTTGAAAATCCTGAAATTGTAGCAGAATGTTTGAGGGAAAAGGTAAAGTCACTGATGCTCATTCTTATCTCAACCGTCTAACGGGGAAACAACTGACAAAACTTTTGCGAGATCTTGGTAAACCTGGTCTGAATGGAAAAGGGAAGGCAAAACAAATAGCTATGTTGCTGCCAGTCATCACTGCTGACACTCCAATGAATTTATCAGTTTCATAAAGGTATAAAGCATGGTGGTTCTTAGCAAGTCCAAATACAGAGATGCATTTTAGCCCCCTCACCCAAAATTTTAAAATGGTGACAGTGTTTGTTTGCCACTATTAGAACACCCACATTGAAATTTTGTTGGATGTAACCTCTCAGTATAAATGCACTTGCTAAGGAAAAATACTTTTGCCAAAAGTAACAACATGGAGTCACCATTTGTTTTTATGTATCATTAAGTACAATAAATGAATCTATTCAAACTATTGCTACAAAATGTACATTGGTTTACTTACAAGATTATAATATTCATAAGTTATGAATCTGAGGAACAATATCAATAGGAGTTGTTATTTATATTATTTAGTGTTACTGGAGCATATGACACAGCATGATTTCAAGATATGTTCACTGGCCACTGCACTTTATCAAAAATACCTTCACCTGCTTGACGCCTGGGCAAATTTTCCATATTAGCTGCTAGGGTAAAGCACTGCTCTGTTTCAAAGACATTCGTTTGTTTTCTTGATACTAATTTTGAACTTGTAAAGAAATATTTCCAGTTACATTATACCCATAAATATAACCAGTCATGTTCTGTGTGCCGCCACACATTTGTCGCTGCACAGAGAAAAAGGACTCAACACAATCTTGATTCAATCTATTTAAAACAAGATATAGGTCGTGTCCAAATTCAGCTTTAAATTCATCTGTTTGTAGATATTCAAGTAGTTCCTTGAGAGCATGTATGGTTACCTATAGTAGAATGAATAAAAACATTCACTGAATAACAAGAAGCAAAACTATGTATTTCACATTTGTATGTATCACACAGTAATCCCTTATGGTTCAATTTAGATGGGCAGGTTTTACTAACTATATATAAAATGTTGATTGTTATTGAAACATTCACAATTTACCAAAAAAGTTCAATTTTCCCAGATTTAATATGCTCTTATACCTGCAAATCAAACATTGTTTGCCAAGTGATAAAATGATTTGAAACCTCAGCACTATTGGCAAATTCTTGCTGTAGACTGATTTTCCAGTTTGTGAAAAAGCTTAACACATTGTCTAAGATAGAAATCCGAGGTCCGGAATAGATGTAATTGGATTTCGACTGCTAAATACTTCCCAAAGGTTATGACACATGCAAATGAATTCCTGTGTTGATTGTGTTTCATTGTTTTCATGTTCTCTCATCTCTTCTGCAACTTTATTTGACAGTGTGTTGACTGCTAATTTAACCCTCATTTTACTCAAATTATCAAGTTCGACATGGGCTCTTCTCAAAGGGTTGCATACAGTCGCCTTTTCTTTTCCCTTTCATACACAGAATATATGTGGTCCCATAATATATATTTGTTAAGTTTCAATGTTCTAGTAAAACGGCTGTGTTTTTCTTTAAAACCACTGCTGAACAAATTATTCCTCAATTTTTTTCATCAAATGGGGCGGGTCCTGGAAAAAGAATATTGGTCTTCCTGAAAATCGATTAACTCCTTGGCTTTTGATGCATTTGTGCCATTCATTGATATAAATGCTCTATTTTCAGAAGCTCCATCACATATTGAAAGTAATATAGTGAACTGGAAACCATGTAGCATGCTCACACCTTGCCAGAAAATTCTGTTTAACTTCTGAGCAGTGATTCCCTTAGTTAGAAAGTAACTACATGGGAAATCAAAGTTTGCAAATAGGCTTTTAAAGAAAAACTGTAAAACATGGGTGGCAAGCTTTGCTTCTGAATTATTGGTGGTCGAACTTTCCATTCCACAGGAATCTAAATAGCTATCATCAAGGTTGGTAAATCCTATCAATTCCCAAGTAGAGGGGTCAAATAGAAGTCCCTCTTTAATTTTCACTTCATCAAAAAAATGCACCAATTTTGGCAGATTTTTTAGTTTCAATTTTTCAAATTTGTCTTTCATTGCCTTTATATTTTCTGTATTCCATCCAGACTTAGGAGAGCAAAATTTTTTGTAATCGTTAAGTGTTCTGCCACTAGGTAGCTTGATAAATCCCGATTCTCTAATATCATCATATGATGAGTGTGATTTGGTGTACATCCTCAAACACCATTTGATAATCAAAGGATGCCATCGCATTTGCCTTGATGGCATTGATAGTGCCTTAGCTTGGTCTTTTAGAAGGATTTCAAAAAACTGATCATGTGTGTTCCCAGTGTGTTCCAAAATATGGTTGTGTAACAGCTTTTTCTTTGAGAATGTCTTTTCACATTCTTTCCAAAAACAAGCATACAATCTATCTACAGGTGCAATTGAACTGTCTGTGTTGGGGATGTGTTCTTTAACATGGTTATAAAGACATTCAACATCTGAAAACCTTCCCGCACAGCACCCTTTCCACATGCATACAGGATTCTCTAATCTCTCCCTTTTTGAAATTAATCCCTTATTTAACTTTTCAAACATACATTTTAAGTCATGTGTATTCTCACCAACTTCACTCATTCTTTCTCTGTTCTTCTCCAATCTTTCTATCTGTATGTGATATTTTTTTAATTGTGCTGATTGATTTCTGGCAATGGTAAGCAGTTGCTCTTTACTCATGTAGGCAAATTTATGTTGAGGCTTGCTTGAGCTAAGAACTGCCTCATCGTCTTCGAGTAAACGTTTGGTGTTGAACCTAGATTTTTTGGTTCTCATGTAATGTTCTGTTTTGGCACAAAAATCACAAATACTTTTAGCACAGACCAAGTCATCTGTTCCAGGGAGAAACACTACACAACTAGATGACCGAATCACTTTTTTATGAAATTGTGACATATTGATCTCCACATAGGCCCCAGCTTCCTTATTCATTGTAAAAAATACTGGTTGACTATTTTCACCTGGTGTGGTGTCTTCAAATGGCTCAAATGGGCAACCCTTGCAAATGCGGGAACCTTGTATTACTAGCAAAAGTTCTTGTAACTCTGAAACTGATGTTATGTTACTAGGAACACCAGCCCATTCTAATTTGACATCATGTTTAAGTTTACCTTCCAGGACTATAGCCCATTTCTTGTCACTATAAATTATCACTTCAACTTGAGCATACCCATCATTCCCTGAAAAGAGGAACAGATGAGCTGATTTGTTAATATCATTGTAGTTGGCCTTCCATTTGGGAAAATGTTTAAGAACATGCAATTCTGCAATTTGGTCAATGATTAATGGTGCAGACTCTGAAACTGTTTCTGCATTATCGATGACACTCCTTTCTTTGCAATCTCTTGCCTTTAAACATTGATTGCTTATGAAACCTTTCAATTCCCCAATACTATCTCTCGATAATGAATCAATATCTGTGAGCATATCCTTCAAAAGTGGCTGGAACTTTTCCAATATATTAGTAACCATTTTTTATAATACACCCATTTAACAGTTCCCTTAACTTTCCCTAGACCTTTCACTAAATTATTGGTCACACGATGGAAATAGTTCTTCAAATCATGATTTCTGAAGCAAGTATGATAAACACTTTCAATTGCATGTACAATTTCGTCATATTTCTCAGGTGACTTAGCCTTAAAGTTAAAACCATTTTCAGGAAATGACGTGCATACAAGTGAATACAGTAACAACTCTTCTTCAAATAGAATACAATCAGTTCTCAATAGAAGAAAGGAAGCTGAACGATGCATATCATTATGAAATTGTTCGTGTTTATACAATGTTGTGGGGCTGTTGATGGCTTGAGCATGGACCCTTCTATTATCAGGAACAGTAGCATTTTCACGTTGTGAAGTTGCGCCAATTGTTTGTGCGTCCTTTACTTGGTTGAATGCATCAACTTGCTCGAAGTAAACATCATTATGTATCTCTTTTAAACATTGTCGCAATTTAACTGGTGTATCAAGTTTTGTTGGTGTTGAAAGTGCCCTTTTTTTGTTTTCTTCCATTGTACATTGAGTACGTCTTGCAAATTAACGTTTAAAACTTTAAATGGCGGGAAGACAATAATGACGAAAATGACAATTTACGGAAATGTATATTTCAATTAGCCTTGCAGAATGTACATTTCAGTGACAATTAGACTATATACTTCCACGATTTAAAAACCTATCTGGATCATGTTTGTTCACTCTATAACTTTTCATACAATAAAACCTCGAATCAAAATTACTAAAAATTTATAAAAGAAACGTTGGAAATCGTTGGTTTTTTTGTAGGAAGGTCTGCGCTGGCAGACTCTTAAAAATGCTCGGCGGCCATATTTATAAACACCATTTGAAAACGAGCCTGGTAATACATTTACTGCTCTTGCCATAGGCAATTGAGGGGCCTTTTGGGCCACCTACTTTCACTATTATTGTAAATATTTCAGTTGTTATGGTTCCAATAAAGTTGTTAAAATAAAATAAATAAATAAAATTTATGCCGATTAGAAAGTCCTTCATTCAATAGATCTTAACTTTAGCCCTATTACCTTGGCTAGAAGAAAAAAACCGTCTAAATTTAAAAAAATAACTATTTTATTAGCAATTTAATGCAAACTTACCATCAGAATATTTGTTGTTCATTTTTCCGTCCAAGCGCGCGATTACCACCTGTTCGCAGGCTACTCCGCATCACACATAGGCCGGATTAATTGTATGTCGTTTCGACGCCCTCTCTCCCCGCGCCCTGCTGCAGATTTGACTATATATACATATCCGGCTGTGTATCAACTGACTGCCTCATCTTTTCACTGTTTCAGCGTAATATACAAGTGTTATACGCCTCATTTTCCGCATAAATCTTTATCTTTATAACAGTGTAGGTTATTTACGTATGTGTAAGTGCCGTACTGGTTTTGGTTTAATGTTTGGTTTACATGACTATTGCTGTCGTTCCAATTGAAGTGTTCCTAAAATATTGCATTAATTCATTACCTATAGTTGATCAATACATTTGCTCAAAAATTGCTCAACTTCCTGTTTACTAGCATACTTGTTCCCAATTGGTCAATCAGTCACTGAAATGAGACGCCATTGGTCGATTCACATGCACACAGGAAGTTGATCAATTTTCAACGAATGAATTGATAAACTCCAGGTAAATGAATTGATGCAATATTTTAGGAACACTTCAATTGGAATGACAGTAAATAGCGCTAAGCGCAAGCTTAAAGAATCAATAATTCGAGTTCAATAATTTTTGCGGCTACTTGACTGGCGAACAAACGTAAGAAAATTGCATATATATATTTAATCTACAAAAATACCATCATTGGCATATAGGATACATACATAAAAATACACATACATAATTACATTACTTCATACTTAAGACTACAAAAGTTATAACATATCGTATACTGTTAGTATGTCAAAGCAGTATTTTGCGACTAAAGACATTATTGTTTTGTCTTGCATAGAAAGAACATATTTAAATATATCTTGATAAGCGAATGAAGAAAAAGAATTATTTATATTATAAAGATTAGCAATAAATTTTGTTCTGAGATCGACGAGCTTTGTATTACTGCATGACATTAGGTAATGCTGTTCATTCCCAATCTCATTTAGATCACAATGTTTACATAATCTATCATTGTATGAAACATTGTTATATCGACCAGTTTCAACAGGTAATTTATGTGCTGAAATTCTTAATTTTGTAACAGCTTGACGGTGTTTAAAATTATTAACTGAAGAGAGATATTCTTCAATTCCAAAATTTGTTTTCAATGTTTTAAAAATTCTTAATTTTCCAATATTTCCACCTTGTTGAATCTGTTCTTTCCAGTAATCAGTGAAACATTTATGTAGTTTACTCTTCAAATAATGGCAAAAATTCCCCTGCATATCTGATGATATTGCGAAATTTTCAAAGTTTTTAACTTCTACATCACAAAGTTGTAGCAAATATTTTGCAAATGAAATTGGTTGTGAATCAAATTGCATACATACTCTTGCCGCTTGACCAACAAGAGTATCTCTGAACTGTGTACTTTTGATGCGTAACCAATATTTTATTATAAGGGTAGCTATTTGTATAATTAAGGGTACCTTTCCTATTTCTGCTAGAACTGCTAGATTTGTAGATTTTGAGTGAACCCCTAAAATTTGTTTGCAAAATTTTAGGTGAAATTTTTCTACGTCATTCGTTATTTTGAAGATTTTCGTTTTAAACATCTCGAAAGAGTTTATTCTACCCAGTAAGTAAGGACCCCAAACCTCACAGCCATATAGTAGAATTGGTACTACCATTGCTGTGAAAAGTTTTAATAATGTTTTGATTGGTACATTTTCAAAGTTGGAAAGACTTTTGAATAACTTAATCCCTATGCACACAGTGCTTTACCATATAAGACTATCTGAGTTCGTTTAAAATTTCCTGAAAAATGAAGTGTTATTCCTAGGTAACAATATTCATCCACTTGTTCCAAAGTATTCTTTTCAAAAAACCAATTTGACGTTAAGTATTTGTATCTTTGAGTTGGTGTTCCAAACAACAAAACTTTGGATTTTTTAAGATTAATATTTAATTTCCATTTCTTGGTATATCTTTCAAGTTTTGTCAGACAATTCTGCAAACCAGACTTGGATTCAGATAGTAATACTAAATCGTCTGCGTAAAGTAAGCAATTTAGATCTGTTTCACCTAACTTTACTGGGGAACATGAGCTGTTAAATAGATTTGGTATATCATTTATAAACATGTTAAATAAAGTAGGACTAAGATTACAACCTTGTTTTACTCCAACAAAAGATTTGAAGAAAGGCGTATTTCCCTTATCCAATTTAACCGAATAATTAACTGAAGAATACATACTTAGTATTAGACGGATAAACTTCTTACTACAACCATACTGGATAAGCTTAAAGAAAAGACCTTCTCTCCATACGCTATCATAAGCTTTTTTAAAATCAATAAAACAAGCAAAGATTGGTTTTCGTTTTTATCTATAAAAGTCTATTAGGGTTTTTAGGACTAATAGATGATCTGTAGTTCTACAATTCTTCCGAAAACCAATTTGACATCGATTCATAATTTTCGACTCTTCCAAAAACTCAGTTAGACGTGTATTCATAAATAATGTAAAAAATTTTCCCAAACAGCTACCTATACATATTCCTCTATAGTTATTCGGGTCAAATGTGTTTCCTGATTTAGTAATTGGGACAATAAAACCTTTAGACCATTGTGATGGAAAGACACCGTTGGATAGGATAGTATTAAACAATTTTACAAAATAAGAAGGTAGAACTTCGACCGCTGTCTTAATGATCTCATTGGACAGTGAATCACTAGCACTGGCTTTTTTGTTCTTTAGTTTCTTTGATAGCTTGCATATTTCTTCAAGTGAGATTGGTGTGTCGAGAGTATCGTTTTTACAAGTGGCCCATATATTGAAATCCTTCACAATTTGAGCTTCGCTGCTAATTTTCTCAGTGTTGAAGTTTATCTTATTTAAACTTTTAAAATAGTCAAACCATTCCAATGATGGTATTTCGTTTGATTTACTACGTTTATGTGTTTTTATTGAATTTACTAGTTTCCAGAATTCTTTAGGATTGTTTTCGGATAGAGTTTCAATTTGATTTAGTATGGAATTATGAAATCTTCTTAATCATACGTTTATATTCCTTTCTTTTTGCAAAAAATAAATGTCGTAGATATACATCATTCGGATATTTCGTGAGTAGACTACCTAAATTTCTCAGATTCTTTTTAAGAGTATGACAATTCGTGTCATACCATTTTTGTTTTAATTTGTTTCTATTTTTTATTTTATTTTGTTTTTTAATATTTAACACTTTTTGAGATGTGTCACATAATATCTCTGAAAAGCTATTTACAAGCATCTCAACATCAATTGATTTTTCAGAAGTTGTGGTGGGAAGAAACAATGTGTCCAATTTGTTTTGTACTTCATTCGAGTTCATAAACTCTCTCAAAGTATCTTTTTGGTTGTCATTCCATACAAATGACACAGAATGAGACATTAGTTTTAGAACTTCATCTGAAATCTTAGGTGTTTTAATTCTCATCACGAAAGATAGAAAAGAATGATGAGAGAATTCAGTGATATCAGCAACTGAAAAACTATTAATAGATGAAAGTAAGTCATGTGAAACAATAGCGTAGTCAACAACACTAGCTCCATTGTAAGTTTGACAAGTGAACTGTCCAATGAGATCACCTTTGGTCCTACCATTTAATGCAACCATATTATTGCCAATACACAAATCAGTTAAAGCCCGCCCATATGAATTTACACAACTGTCTCTTGAAAGTCGCTTATCCATTTTGATTGGGGTTTAGTTTTCATCTTCAAAAAACGATTCTTCAATAAAATCATCAGGATTACCCATTCTAGCATTGAAATCTCCACATAATACTACCTTACCCAAAGTAGAGAATTTATAAATTTTATCTTGGAGCCTTTCAAAGTGATCGATATCAATTCGAGTTTCGCGAGAGGAGTTCTGTGGTGGTATGTAAACTGTACATATATAAATATCATGTGTTAATTTGAAAAATGTTTTATCCAATTTCCACCATACAAACTCTTCATTACTATCCTTATCCAGAAATTTAACCCCTTTTTTTAGAGATGATTTAACAAGAATACTTATTCCACCGGAATTTCTACGTGAGTTTTCGGACATTTGCTTTCGGCTTTTTGAAAATGAAAAGAAGCCATCAATATTAATATCATTGAAGCCATATGGAAGCCAGGTTTCGACTAATGAAATTAAATCAAAATTACCTATTTTTGAAATGAAATCTGTATCGTTAAGCTTGTTAGACAGACCTTCAATATTCCAGACGCCAAACCGAAGGAAATTTGTTGCCATTAATTGAGATTAAATTTATAAAGACTTGATATATATGTATATAATAATGTTAAACTTGACTTAATACTCTAGGATTATAAAAAGGGGGGATTTGATTATACATTACCCGCTGATAAATTATAGCCTCCTCCGCAGGCAACTGTGTGTTGAACTAATATTTCATAATAGCGAAAGATTTCATACAAAAAAAACGATAAAATACAATGATATAAGACACAATATCTGTTTCACATAGTCTTTCCGGTATTGATCCATTACAGTGTAAATAACATGACGTAGGGGGTGAGGGCGAAGTCAGGCCGAGGGCGAAGTCGGGGAAGTTGCCTGCCAAATATCGACATGGTCTGTCAGTTATGCGCATATGTCTTGCGCATGCAAAACGTAACGTTATGGGGTAGGGTAGCGAGAAATTGCGCGTACGGACAGGGGAGGGCATAGTAAATGTAAGATGGTGATGATGCCGGATAACTCTGTTGATATGGCGCTGTTTGAAAAAGTGTTAGAAAAGCTCTCTTCCGTGCCTCCTTTGTGGCCTGAAATAGCCAAATCTTTTACGGTTTCTTGGCGTGAAGTGCAGTCGGCAATCAAAGCTTCTTCACCGTTTGAAACAGCGACAAAATTTGTGTTTTGTTTACACGAATTTCGATATGTGACCGAAGGCAAACAAGAATGTGAAATCGAAGTCACTGATGTTGAAGGCGATAAATATATATTTAACGTTTGCCTATGTGATAATATACCATCCGTCGAATTGAATTTTGTGTTGAAAAAGACCTCGTCGCATCCTGAAATGAACGTTGAAACACTAGCGGCTAAATAAAGGAATTGCGCATTTACACTATATAAGTAATTTCACCTTATAGAAGCAAACTATAAATACAATTTATTGTCGTAAAGTTTTCAGCTGTTCGCAGTGGTCTAGCGGTACGCTCTCTGGCATGTACGCATGTGTTCTTGGGTTCGATTCCTCGTTCTTTTCTTTTCACGTTTTACGATTTTTTTTCACAAATTTTTTTTACAATTTTTTTCTATTTGAAATTTGTAAACATTTATTAGGTGGGTTAGGGTTAGGGTTAGGTTTGGGGTTAGGTTTGACGTAAGGGTTAGAGTCAGGCTATGCGGGCAAATGCGCAATTCCTTTATTTAGCCGCAAGTGTTGAAACCTCGAGTGTCATAAACCCTCTTCTCTCGTCTGGTAATCTGCCTTCCTCCTTTTTCCGCTTTCGCCCTACTATTATCCCTCTACGTCCTGTATCATCCCACGTAATCCCTTTTCCACATTTACGATAACAACATTTATAAGAGTATTTTACAGTATATCATTGTATTTTATCGTTTTTTTTGTATGAAATCTTTCGCTATTATGAAATATTAGTTGAACACACAGTTGCCTAAAAATATTGTGTCTTATATCATTGTATTTTATCGTTTTTTTTGTATGAAATCTTTCGCTATTATGAAATATTAGTTGAACACACAGTTGCCTGCGGAGGAGGCTAGATAAATTATACATTACCATAAATGGATAAAACACGTGTCAGGCACATGAATTAATTGTACTCAACGGCATATACGGGCTATACTCTTGTCATTTATAAGCATAGCGGGGGTCTGTGAAAAATTCAGGTATGAAAACATCTTGAACGCATTTTCCTGTGTCCTTGAACCTTAGAACCTTATCAAAGTAACGTGGGTTTTGTTATGACAAGGTATTTCCGGAATTCAAAACAAACTTTGAGGTGTTAACGTCGGTGTCTATCGCATTACGTCTAGAAAAAATGATAATGATTTTAAAATTATATCAAAACACTTACTACATTTTTTAACCAATATCATATTATGATTGAAAATAAACTATTCCCTTACCTAAACATAAATAGTGCAGTCCCTTTCTACTTTTTGTGCAACTAGGCACGTTCTTTTCTTGTGTACAAGACAAAATAATACAACCGAGCGAGTTGACAAACGAGTGAGTTGAGTTGTCAAAGTCACCGAAAATACGACGCCATTTTGCTTTCTTCCAACAACAAATAACTCCAATTATTATACATTGTAGTCACTAGTGACTCACTACGTGTCTCCTGATTGGCTAATTGCTTACAGTTAAATATGGGAATCACAGACCTGTCAAATCTCACGATCTTAAACTCAAATCTCACGGTAAATATAAAATCTTGAGAAACTTAAAAACTAAAAGTAAGTGACTCTTCTGCTTTGATATCGCAGGGTACTGCCCGCACGTTCAGGTTCTTATCCAAAATTCCGAACAATATGATTTTCAGGTATATAGCAAACTAACGTTTATTAATTGTTGCATGACAAAACTTAGAAGAAAATGAAAATATTATGGAAAGTGATTTTTTACTTGTCTCACTATTTTTGCATTTTTCTCACGATTTTTTGGAGAGTAAAAATTGAATCTCACTATATTTGCTTCCAAGAGGTTGACAGGTCTGGAATCACGCAACCTACAGAGTTATCTGTAGCTTGAGCCAGCAGTGCGTACTTTTTTAGCGAGCGGCATCACAAAAATAGAAACAAGAAAAAACAACATGAATAAACGATGTCTTTTTGAAAGTTTTTGCGTAAAAAGTACACTCTTTTGAAACTTTTATCAGAACTATAGTAAGTAAATTAGATTTATAATATTTTGTCGTTCTTGTTTTATTTTTATAATTGATTTTTACTCCATTATCTTAGAACCAAACGTTGTTTTGTGCGACAGAATTTAAATCGTTAACGTTGTTTATCGAAGGAGTTTAATGACAATGCAATGTATAATAAAACAATTATTGAATTCGGTCGGTTAATGATTCAGTTTTTGTTATATCCGGAATTATCAAGGTGTCGGTAAGTGTTATCAGTCTCAGCCTTCGGCTTCGCCTGATAACACTTACCTTGACCTTGATAATTCCGGATATCACATCCAATAATTGTTAACTCAAATAAGGAGTAGTAGGCGAGTTAAAACTAGGAGTTACTACCGCAAGGAAACTAGGAAAGTGCTGCTTTGCTACATAAGCGGAATGCAAAATTAACTTGTAGTTATACACATACAAAGACACACTGTAAATCTGTATGTATCAATTTATTTTGTTATCAAAATTGAGATTACAAATGCTGCTGTCGACTATTGTCAATACTGAATTTTTGGTGCCAACCATAATGCATTTGAACTTCTTAACATCATTAAAAATTTTACTACAAAGCTTTCAAATGGCATCTGAAGTAAAATAACTTGGAAGTACAGACTGATAAATGTCTTTAAATAATTGTGATGTCATTTGTTGATTGTTCTTGTTCACAAGATGTATTAGCTGCATTTGCTTTTGGCTATTACTATAACAAGGAACGGGGAACGGGAATGGAAAACCCGGAATACTAAAAGCCGGAATCTCTAAAACCCGGAATACTAAAATACTAAATTATATAATCTTTCATATAGATCTACTTTATATTAATGTAAAAACTCGTAGCTGAAACCGAAATACGAACCCGAATACATCTTCAAAATTTCGGGGTTTCAAGGCACATTATACTGTATTGCTCTGTACCGTTGGAAAGAGCGTAAAAATCTGTACAACATATCAGAATTTCTAAACAATCATTTAACTAGATTTTGCGCAAATCGTTTCTGAATAAGTCTTAATAAGCGCTAGCTGTAATTCTACTGTCTGACACGATTGAATATATATTTAAAATTTCGGGTTTTCAGGGGTTGTGTTACTATCATGCTTTATACCACAAAAACGGGCGTGAATCTATACAACATAGTCGAATTTCTAAGCAATAATATGACTGGATTTTGCGCAAATTGTTCCTCAATATAGATGTCTAAACTAGAGCACGCGCTGTAAATTCTATAGTCCGACACGATGTAAATACTAAGAATTGTATTGTGAATATCTATTTAAAATTCGGGTTTTATAGACTTGCGCTGCTAATAATGCTTTATATCGCTAAAACGGGTGAGAAACAACATAGTCTATAAATTTCTAAGCAATAACATATATATGAATGGATTTTGCGCAAATTGTTTCTGGATATAGATGTCTATACTAAAGCACGCGCTGTAATTCTGTAGTCTGACAGATACAAACACCCAGAATTGTACCTTAAAATTTCCGACTCAGTGTTTTCCATGTAACCTGCTTGCGTGAAATCAGGTGATTTAGGTTACACCTTTCCGGCAGTATTATTAGATTGTCTGTACATGTGACATGTCGTATTGTCAAGACGCGAGAACGCAATAATCTAGAACAAGATATCTATCTTTACACGTATATATATCAGCAGCTATTGGAGTACGAGTGTAAACCAAAGTACGTAAAGCCAATTAAAAAATTTTTTTAGTTTTTCATCAGATTTTTTGAAAAACATGGGGCGGGCGGGCGGATTTTTATTTTTTTTATTATTTATTTTTTAATAGCGTAAGTAGTATATTTCTCCTTTTAAAAACGGGTTAAAAGGTTGTTTTCCATTTCACACATTTTGTCTGCGCAAGAAATAGTCACAGTTAAGAGCCATTTTAACTTCGATGCCTAAACGGAACTCGTACGCCTATCCAGGGCTTCAAGACTTGTGTGCCTCTTCGTAGTTGCACGACAACGAAAGGCATGTTGAAACACAATGGCCGCCAACGTTCGGTTTCCGACTACTTCCGACTAATTCCGATTTAATAATAATAATAAAAAAAGTTTCGGGCGGCCAATTTTTCAGGGGCGGGCGGCGATGAAAAACTAAAAAATTTTTTTAATTGGCCTAAGTTGAATTATATATTAATTGTGTACTTTTATTGTTAATTGTTGCATGCTTTTGTTTAGTTATTATTAGTCTAGACTTCAATATATTTTACTGTCGTGTTTCAGTTCGAACCTGCACTACACGTCTGTTGTCCGTTGGCTTTCGGACTGAAGTTCTACCCATCATCTATTACTACAAATCAATAGCTAACATATCGACTTGATTGTGCTGTATTAAATTGCTACCACTGAAGGTTTCGTGACTGTCTGATTGTACACTAATAAAGTTTTGTTCATAATTGTATGTTGATACGAAATGCACTTGCACATATCGCTTTACAGTCGATTTCAACTAACTTTTCGCTCAAATGTTGCGAACTTCGTTTCGAACTTGGAAATTCGTTGCGAAGTTCATAATGAAATTCAGAACCGGTTTGTAAACTGAGCATTTGATTGGCTGCCTTTTCTCTAGTAACCAATCAGAGGGTTTGTTTACAACATGCCATGTGAATTTCATTATGAACTTTTGAACTTCGCAACGAATTTCCGAAGTTCGGAACGAAGTTCGCAACATTTGAGTGAAAAGTGAGTTGAAATCGACAGTAACACGTTTATTACCCTGCTATACAATCCTGGCAAGAATTATCTGGGCAGTCAACCTTGGTTCTTCTCACCTCGCGAGCGCTCTGAACAAACGCCTGCTGTGCAGACTAGTATACACTATAATGAACACCGACTCAAGCACTCCGGCTCCGGAACTCCGACTCCGTGTTTTCCATGTAACCTGCTTGCGTGAATCAGGTGATTTAGGTCACACCTTTCCGGCAGTATTAGATTGTCTGTACATGCCGTGTCGTATTGTCAAGACGCGAGAACGCAACAATCTAGCACAAGATATCTATCTTTACACGTATATATATCAGCAGCTATTGGAGTACGAGTGTAAACCAAAGTACGTAAGTTGAATTATATATTAATTGTATACTTTTATTGTTAATTGTTGCATGCTTTTGTTTAGTTATTATTAGTCTAGACTTAGATATATTTTACTGTCGTGTTTCAGTTCGAACCTGCACTACACATCTGTTGTCTGTTGGCTTTCGGACTGAAGTTCTACTCATCATCTATTACTACAAATCAATAGCTAACATATCGACTTGATTGTGCTGTATTAAATTGCTACCACTGAAGGTTTCGTGACTGTCTGATTGTACACTAATAAAGTTTTGTTCATACTAAATTGTATATTGATACGAAATGCACTTGCATGCACATATCGCTTCCCGCGTGACTCGCGCGATATTCTATTTGGCTATACTCAGGACTAACAAAGCAGGGGGATTTTTAGGCTCAGATTCCAGCCGTTGGGGTTCTCGTTAGCGGATTTTCGGCTGTTTTAGTTTAGAATATCTAAAGATCTGGCCTGGGCACATCTATTGCGTAATGTATTTGTGCACGCCCATGCAGACTGGTGAAAATTACTGTAAAAATTGACATAATAGTGAATGTTCAAATTAGAATCTATATATATATATATATATATATATATATATATATATGTAGGTTTAGGTCTACGAAACGCAAAGAGTGCTCGACAACATATAGTTAGAGCAAATTATAGATTTTCGCTTACCTCAAAACTTGTCTGCAACAGGCTGTTTCATCTGTAAAAGAATCATCAGGCAGTTTACAAGTATCGAAAGAAATGACCGCTTATATGCTTCCTGCCGGGGCGTGGGGGTGTGTGTGGGGGACAATGTGTGCATGCATGGCTTTGTTTGCGTTGTTTTAATACGCGAAATTTGTTACGATGACGACATCGTGAAATTATTTCAGCTCTTTTGTTGAGTAAACAATCCTTGTTCTTTTCTTTCAAAATACAAAATTTTTCTTCTAAACATAAATTGCATCGTTTTGATCCTCCCGTATACGAAATAGAATGTTTTAAAATTTGCCAATTAATACTGAAATCCTTATTGTTTTCTTTCAATGTCCAAATATATTTCGAAAGTTCCGTGTCATTTGCATGCTTTTTATGCTGAAAAGATTTAGTGTGGTTGGCCAGTCGCTCCTTGAATGTGGTTGCAGTCATGCCAATGTAATTTTTAGTGCAAAGTTATTAACTTTGCAGCATTGTGATGAGGGGCGAAAATTCACACGAGCTATCATACATACATACATACATTCATAGATACATACATCATAGTGTAAACTTTCCGGGGGGTGCATACAATTTATGTTTCTTTTTAAATTTCATTAACATTTAGTGATTTAGTGCTTCAAGACAGGGCTTCACATTTTTCTTTAAATATTATTTTGATCTTATGGCGATTTTACACAAACTATGCTGAATTAGAGTCTTTATATTGAACTTGAAACATTTGCTGAAGACGTTGAATTGACATTAAATTGGCGATCTTTCCCCCCGGAACACCCGATTTTTTGTGCAATCTCAAATGCACGTGCGCTATCAAGTGCGTGGCCGCGAGATTCGTACACGTGCCGTGTAGCGAGTCTAGCGACAAGAACATCATTTATATTATTTGACATTTGCTTTCGAGAATATGATTATGACAAAATATTTAAAGACTGTATCTCAAATGCGAGTTTGCAGATTATATAAATGATAAGGAAGGTAAATGTGGTAGCAGTTTAAAGGCTATATTATTTCAAATACAACTATAGCCTTATGAACTATAGGGGCAATGCCAATGTGGCAATGTCAATAAACTTGTGCAAGTCGATGGCTGGATATATATAGTATACTGCGTGTATTCGATCTGTAATCTGTATTATGAACTATCAAAAAGTGTAGACTATAGTATCCGATTTATATTATAACCTCCATGGTATAAAACGGAATCATATAAACGTGCTGCAAAGCCTGCAGTCCCAATAGTCGTGTTAATTTAAACTTTACAGTATACCTTGAATTGATGGGATATAATTGTATTGGGATGTATAATATTTTAAAATAAATGTAAACTATATCATACATGTAACTACTCTTTACTCTTTGTCCTTCTATAACTTAATACTGAGTATAAGTCATAAACATAACGATTAACGAATGTTTTTCTTTCAACACAACGACAACGTAATACTTACTGTAACTATTCATCCACAACATTCATTGCCTTGATAACTTTGTCCTCTCTCAAGATTACAAATTTAATCTTTTTTATTAAAAGCAAAGTTTCAATGATCATTTTCTTGGAAAGCTTGGTCTCTTGTTACAAGTAATTATAAATGGGGCATAATTTGCCTGCGTATGTTTACGCTTGGCGTTAAAAACACGATTTTCAAAAGGGAAGTTAAAAATAGGCCTTCGAAAAACAAATGTCATGAGAACTTGACAATCTTGACATATAAATACTGCTAGCTATAATTCCATGCATGCCTCATCTATTTAGGCCTACGTCAGCAATAAATACGCATACACTTCCCACGGCGAGTTGTGAAACATTCTTTATCTGTAGGATCAAGGAGAGAATTTCCTGAAACATTACTTGCATTTACTTGTAAATTATGGTGTTTATACAGGAATATCAGGATCCAAAATTCAACAAAAATATGTCTTCGCCGCAGAGTACTTCAGTGCTTCCATATTAATCTTTCGTTTTTCTTACTGAATTTCCCCCCAGTTTCACTCCCATTTTCCTCAAAACTTATGGCTCTTTGAAACTTTGCACAATCCTTGGATCCCTAGTTGATCGTGTTTGTGTTGCTTACTGTGACTGTTGCTTTGTATACTATGTCCTTAGTCATGCATTGTTTTTGGAGCGGGCAAATGGTGTTTTTTCTACAACTGCAATTGGTAGTGTCCCTCTGCTGTGGCTTGTTATTTCTAGATATGCGTGCATTGTGTTTAGTGATTACTGACTTAATATTGTTCATGCAGCTATAGCTTACTTTAACTGTATTTCTGTTAAAAAATTTTATGTAGCTTGTGGTGCGGTGGAAAATGCTTGTCAATTAGACTAAGGAAATTACGTCCCATGTTTCTGCTAACACTCTTGCTAAATGGTGGGTTGAACCAAATGATGTTGCGTTGCCTATTCCTGCGTTGTTTTTGCGGTGTGTGCTGAGTGTAGCTAAGTTCATGATTAAAGTTGCTATGCCTAAGTGCGTTCTGATATATGGGTGCAGATTCCTGAAAAGTTTGCTCATCTGATGAAAGAAGTGCGATGCGCTTCTAAATAAAATGTAATAAAATGATTACTAAAATGAAATAATACTAATAAAATGATTTTCTCACACTTTTTTCCACCCGCGACTCGAGAAAATACATTTTGAATATTTTTACGACCCGCGACCTTTTACCCGCGACTTAAAACCCGCGACACGCGACTATTAGTCAAACTCTAACAGATATGGTGTTGAAGTAGTTGAACCATACGAATTTAACTTGCGCGGTTGTCTATATAGTTTAATGTAGAAAATATTTTGCGCTATATTTCAAAATACTCTGTAACTACGCGCATTTACATGAATAAAAGGAGAATTATCTCCTCGGTATTTTGAACGAACGCAACTTTGTCCTGTGTCCTTGAACCTTAGAACCTTATCAAAGTAACGTGGGTTTTGTTATGACAAGGTATTTCCGGAATTGAAAACAAACTTTGAGGTGTTAACGTCGGTGCCTGGCATTACGTCTAGAAAAAAATGATAATGATTTTAAAACACTTACTACATTTTTTAACCAATCATATCATATTATGATTGAAAATAAACTATTCCCTTACCTAAACATAAATAGTGCAGTCCCTTTCTACTTTTTGTGCAACTAGGCACGTTCTTTTCTTGTGTACAAGACAAAAGAATACAACCGAGCGAGTTGACAAACGAGTGAGTTGAGTTGTCAAAGTCACCGAAAATACGACGCCATTTTGTTTTCTTCCAACAACAAATAACTCCAATTATTATACATTGTAGTCACTAGTGACTCACTACGTGTCTCCTGATTGGCTAATTGCTTACAGTTAAATATGGGAATCACAGACCTGTCAAATCTCACGATCTTAAACTCAAATCTCACGGTAAATATAAAATCTTGAGAAACTTAAAAACTAAAAGTAAGTGACTCTTCTGCTTTGATATCGCAGGGTACTGCCCGCACGTTCAGGTTCTTATCCAAAATTCCGAACAATATGATTTTCAGGTATATAGCAAACTAACGTTTATTAATTGTTGCATGACAAAACTTAGAAGAAAATGAAAATATTATGGAAAGTGATTTTTTACTTGTCTCACTATTTTTGCATTTTTCTCACGATTTTTTGGAGAGTAAAAATTGAATCTCACTATATTTGCTTCCAAGAGGTTGACAGGTCTGGAATCACGCAACCTACAGAGTTATCTGTAGCTTGAGCCAGCAGTACGTACTTTTTTAGCGAGCGGCATCACAAAAATAGAAACAAGAAAAAACAACATGAATAAACGATGTCTTTTTGAAAGTTTTTGCGTAAAAAGTACACTCTTTTGAAACTTTTATCAGAACTATAGTAAGTAAATTAGATTTATAATATTTTGTCGTTCTTGTTTTATTTTTATAATTTATTTTTACCCCATTATCTTAGAACCAAACGTTGTTTTGTGCGACAGAATTTAAATCGTTAACGTTGTTTATCGAAGGAGTTTAATGACAATGCAATGTATAATAAAACAATTATTGAATTCGGTCGGTTAATGATTCAGTTTTTGTTATATCCGGAATTATCAAGGTGTCGGTAAGTGTTATCAGTCTCAGCCTTCGGCTTCGCCTGATAACACTTACCTTGATATTGATAATTCCGGATATCACATCCAATAATTGTTAACTCAAATAAGGAGTAGTAGGGGAGTTAAAACTAGGAGTTACTACCGCAAGGAAACTAGGAAAGTGCTGCTTTGCTACATAAACGGAATGCAAAATTAACTTGTAGTTATATATATATAGAAAACCTGTACTGTATATTGTCTATATTTTTGTTTGTTAAATTTATAAGTATATGGCACTTACAAAACTAGAGATATTATTTGTAAAGTTGCGCCTAAGGGTAGGGCCTTTGCAAATCTTTTTTGCCCCATGGGTGGGGAAATATTTAGAGATTGAAGATGAATATATCTAAGTCCCCACATTTGCCCGGGGTCCCCCCCCCCCCTCGGGGAAGCCGATGACACACGCATTATAAATTTAACAAACAAAAAATATAGACAATATACAGTACAGGTTTTCTATAGTTCATCTATGTTTTCTAAATACAGACCACAAATGTAATGTTCCATTTTGTCAGCATATAACTACTACAATGAGTCTTTGCTAAATAATCTATGTGTTCTGGTAAAATGTCCTTGTTTCCTTCAACATAGATTCGAAGATTCCAGTGTATCCACTCGCCAAAACGAAATTTCCTTCCCTATATTTTGAAATTTATTTCTTTTACGCAAAATTAAAATTTTTCAATGCTCCATGACAGCATTTTTGGCGTTTTCTGAGGCAAGTTTGTACAAAATTACGGGGAAATTGCCTTATTGACAGGAATAATTAGAAAAAATGCAGGGATAAGCTGTTTTATTCACAAAACACTGCTTACGAAAAGTCCCCTCATTTGCCCTTGAGGTAGGGCAACAACAAATCAAAGCTCCCACATTTGCCTTACACCACGGGCAAAATTTTGCTTCAAAGCTCCCACTATTTTGTTAAATTACCCCAGTATAGCCCGGGGTCCCCCCCTCGGGGAAGCCGATGACACACGCATAAGTATATGGCACTTACAAAACTAGAGATATTATTTGTAAAGTTGCCCCTCAGGGTAGGGCCTTTGCAAACCTTTTTTGCCCCATGGGTGGGGAAATATTTAGAGATTGAAGATGAATATATCTAAGTCCCACATTTGCCCGGGGTCCCCCCCCCCTCTCGGGGAAGCCGATGACACACGCATAATGAACACGGACTCAAGCACTCCAGCTCCGGAACTCCGACTCCGTGTTTTCCATGTAACCTGCTTGCGTGAATCAGGTGATTTAGGTCACACCTTTCCCGCAGTATAAGATTGTCTGTACATGTCGTGTCGTATTGTCAAGACGCGAGAACGCAACAATCTAGCACAAGATATCTATCTTTACACGTATATATATCAGCAGCTATTGGAGTACGAGTGTAAACCAAAGTACGTAAGTTGAATTATATATTAATTGTATACTTTTATTGTTAATTGTTGCATGCTTTTGTTTAGTTATTAGTTTAGACTTCGATATATTTTACTGTCGTGTTTCAGTTCGAACCTGCACTACACATCTGTTGTCTGTTGGCTTTCGGACTGAAGTTCTACTCATCATCTATTACTACAAATCAATAGCTAACATATCGACTTGATTGTGTTGTATTAAATTGCTACCACTGAAGGTTTCGTGACTGTCTGATTGTACACTAATAAAGTTTTGTTCATATTAAATTGTATATTGATACGAAATGCACTTGCACATATCGCTTCCCGCGTGACTCGCGCGATATTCTATTTGGCTATACTCAGGACTAACAAAGCAGGGGGATTTTTAGGCTCAGATTCCAGCCGTTGGGGTTCTCGTTAGCGGATTTTCGGCCGTTTTAGTTTAGAATATCTAAAGATCTGGCCTGGGCACATCTATTGCGTAATGTATTTGTACACGCCCATGCAGACTGGTGAAAATTACTATAAAAATTGACATAATAGTGAATGTTCAAATTAGAATCTATATGTAATATATACATATCCGGCTGTGTATCAGCTGACTGCCTCATCTTTCAGTATAGAATGCTTTTCACTGTTTCAGCGTAATATACAAGTATTACGCTTCATTTTCCGCATAAATATTTATCTTTATAGCAGTGTAGGTTATTTACGTATGTGTAAGTGCCGTACTGGTTTTGGTTTAATGTTTGGTTTACATGACTATTAAATAGCGCTAAGCGCAAGCTTAAAGAATCAATAATTCAATAATTCGAGTTCAATAATTTTTGCGGCTACTTGACTGGCGAACAAACGTAAGAAAATTGCATATAATTGTAGGCGAAGTTGATACGAAGTCACCGGATATCCACGATTTTTACCATAAATGGATAAACCACGTGTCAGGCACATGAATTAATTGTACTCAACGGCACCGGATATCCACGATTTTTACCATAAATGGATAAACCACGTGTCAGGCACATGAATTAATTGTACTCAACGGCATATACGGGCTATACTCTTGTCATTTATAAGCATAGCGGGGGTCTGTAAAAAATTCAGGTATGAAAACATCTTGAATTGACGACAGACAAGAATATATAAGAGACGGTAATATGATGCCATACAAATTAACGCACTGCGTCGGTCAATGTAAGAAGCCATGATTGAGCTTCCTGTCGCTGTTAGATGTGAGCAAACGAATGATTAGTTAACTATTTTAGTAAGGTACAAGAAATATAGAATACTTCTGCTCTTTTCTAAGACTTGGATTGAAACAAAAGTTGGTTTAATCGACGATTTCTTTATCGAACTAGAAGGTATGGCTCGAGTTATAAGTATGCGTATGACACGTATCATGTATGTCAAGAATGTATAGCCAACATGCACTTAGAATAAACTTGCTAACGATGTAATATCCATGAGTAGAGACTAGAGAGTGCGTAGAAACAGTAAGAAAGCTATGTTGCGTCTTAACCTAAGCATCCACTTTATTATATTTGTTTCCGATTATTGTAGCTGTTATTATATACTATCTATAGCTGTCTATACACTTGCTGTGTAGTATATCCATCGTTAGAAAATATCATTCGAGCATGTAGTTAAGTCTGCACATAACATGAAACAAGTCTTTGTTACCCGGAAAAATCCAAGCTCTAAACTGCTCTTTAAGCGCAGCCATATGTGTGTTTTATAGTTTTTGTTACGTTTATCATTCATAACATACCGAGTAAAATTCCCGTGATTATTACACGCAGTGACACGGTTGAGTAGGTTCTCGATACATATAGTTGGACTACTCTGATTCATAAACAGTCCCTCAAAAAGGCAATCAATTACTATTAAATGAACACCAGTTTGGTTTTCGTAAATCTCATTCAACTGCTTCGGCTCTTTTGGATTGCACGAATAGTTGGTACGTTAATATGGACCGCAAAATGTTTAATTTGGTTGTGTTATTGGATTTAAAAAAGGCTTTTGATACCGTAAACCATGATATTCTGGTGCGGAAACTTGAACTTTACGGTATGACTGGTAGCGCCTTCATAACCGTGATACAATCATATTTGTCTGATCGCAAAACTGGGAGATGTAATGTCATCTGAGCGGAATGTGATATGCGGCATTCCTCAGGGATCCATTCTTGGTCCACTTCTCTTCCTCTTATATATAAATGATCTTCCTGAATGTCTTCATGAAGCTACCCCTCGGTTATTTGCCGATGACACCAATCTTACGGTAGCTGGTGAGTCTATAGAGGAAGTTGAGTTGGCCATGAATAACGATCTTCTTTGTGTACATACATGGCTTTTGGCCAATAAATTGGGTCTCAATTCTTCAAAAACCGAATTTATACTTATTGTTTCAAATCATAGATTAAAGAACATTACTAATCACCCGAATATAAAAATAGATCAAGACAAAATTAAGCAAGTTCGCCATAGTAGATTACTTCGGGTTCAAGTCTTCCTGGTATTCCGCGCTCAATATTTTTGCAATTACTGAAACTTGACGCACGCTAAAAAAGATCTCTTTAACGAATCCTTTTATATAAGTCAAAATTAGTGGAATATAACCAGGTTGTTGGTTAGTTTCAGTGCTTAAAATGTTCCAGCATGTTAATATTATTTGCGATAATATGGTTGTTCTAAATATTAGTAGTAGTAAAATTTATTTTTACCAAAGTCTTGTTTGAGTCTTTCAGAACTTTTTGACTGCTTGCGCTTATAGTTCAGTATAACCACACATATTTTGATTAGAGGATTTTTGTCATGGTATAATTGTTGGTTTAATATATTATTATGCTTTCATTTACGTTGTAGGCTTGTGGCTCTTTTATATAGAACCATTATATCATGACAGGATCTTGGACAATGTTTCAAATTGAAGCAATCAACATCAAGTTGTTTCTATACATGTACAACCCATCTCGCGTACATTGTTTTTCTTGTCCGCTAATTGCCTATCATCGTACAAATAAGGTTGCCCTGATTTTTTAAAAATGAATTTTGAATAAATTTAAGAAACGATCTGTCATGGCCATGTAGGCCATTGCGTACCAATTTTAGCGTTGCCACTAAAGAATGAATGCTCGCTTCGAAATAATACTAATAAAATGATTTTCTCACACTTTTTTCCACCCGCGACTCGAGAAAATACATTTTGAATATTTTTACGACCCGCGACCTTTTACCCGCGACTTAAAACCCGCGACACGCGACTATTAGTCAAACTCTAACAGATATGGTGTTGAAGTAGTTGAACCATACGAATTTAACTTGCGCGGTTGTCTATATAGTTTAATGTAGAAAATATTTTGCGCTATATTTCAAAATACTCTGTAACTACGCGCATTTACATGAATAAAAGGAGAATTATCTCCTCGGTATTTTGAACGAACGCAACTTTGTCCTGTGTCCTTGAACCTTAGAACCTTATCAAAGTAACGTGGGTTTTGTTATGACAAGGTATTTCCGGAATTGAAAACAAACTTTGAGGTGTTAACGTCGGTGCCTGGCATTACGTCTAGAAAAAAATGATAATGATTTTAAAACACTTAGTACATTTTTTAACCAATCATATCATATTATGATTGAAAATAAACTATTCCCTTACCTAAACATAAATAGTGCAGTCCCTTTCTACTTTTTGTGCAACTAGGCACGTTCTTTTCTTGTGTACAAGACAAAAGAATACAACCGAGCGAGTTGACAAACGAGCCAGTTGAGTTGTCAAAGTCACCGAACATACGACGCCATTTTGTTTTCTTCCAACAACAAATAACTCCAATTATTATACATTGTAGTCACTAGTGACTCACTACGTGTTTCCTGATTGGCTAATTGCTTACAGTTAAATATGGGAATCACAGACCTGTCAAATCTCACGATCTTAAACTCAAATCTCACGGTAAATATAAAATCTTGAGAAACTTAAAAACTAAAAGTAAGTGACTCTTCTGCTTTGATATCGCAGGGTACTGCCCGCACGTTCAGGTTCTTATCCAAAATTCCGAACAATATGATTTTCAGGTATATAGCAAACTAACGTTTATTAATTGTTGCATGACAAAACTTAGAAGAAAATGAAAATATTATGGAAAGTGATTTTTTACTTGTCTCACTATTTTTGCATTTTTCTCACGATTTTTTGGATAGTAAAAATTGAATCTCACCATATTTGCTTCCAAGAGGTTGACAGGTCTGGAATCACGCAACCTACAGAGTTATCTGTAGCTTGAGCCAGCAGTACGTACTTTTTTAGCGAGCGGCATCACAAAAATAGAAACAAGAAAAAACAACATGAATAAACGATGTCTTTTTGAAAGTTTTTGCGTAAAAAGTACACTCTTTTGAAACTTTTATCAGAACTATAGTAAGTAAATTAGATTTATAATATTTTGTCGTTCTTGTTTTATTTTTATAATTTATTTTTACCCCATTATCTTAGAACCAAACGTTGTTTTGTGCGACAGAATTTAAATCGTTAACGTTGTTTATCGAAGGAGTTTAATGACAATGCAATGTATAATAAAACAATTATTGAATTCGGTCGGTTAATGATTCAGTTTTTGTTATATCCGGAATTATCAAGGTGTCGGTAAGTGTTATCAGTCTCAGCCTTCGGCTTCGCCTGATAACACTTACCTTGATATTGATAATTCCGGATATCACATCCAATAATTGTTAACTCAAATAAGGAGTAGTAGGGGAGTTAAAACTAGGAGTTACTACCGCAAGGAAACTAGGAAAGTGCTGCTTTGCTACATAAACGGAATGCAAAATTAACTTGTAGTTATATATATATAGAAAACCTGTACTGTATATTGTCTATATTTTTGTTTGTTAAATTTATAATTATATGGCACTTACAAAACTAGAGATATTATTTGTAAAGTTGCGCCTAAGGGTAGGGCCTTTGCAAATCTTTTTTGCCCCATGGGTGGGGAAATATTTAGAGATTGAAGATGAATATATCTAAGTCCCCACATTTGCCCGGGGTCCCCCCCCCCTCGGGGAAGCCGATGACACACGCATTATAAATTTAACAAACAAAAAATATAGACAATATACAGTACAGGTTTTCTATAGTTCATCTATGTTTTCTAAATACAGACCACAAATGTAATGTTCCATTTTGTCAGCATATAACTACTACAATGAGTCTTTGCTAAATAATCTATGTGTTCTGGTAAAATGTCCTTGTTTCCTTCAACATAGATTCGAAGATTCCAGTGTATCCACTCGCCAAAACGAAATTTCCTTCCCTATATTTTGAAATTTATTTCTTTTACGCAAAATTAAAATTTTTCAATGCTCCATGACAGCATTTTTGGCGTTTTCTGAGGCAAGTTTGTATAAAATTACGTGGAAATTGCCTTATTGACAGGAATAATTAGAAAAAATGCAGGGATAAGCTGTTTTATTCACAAAACACTGCTTACGAAAAGTCCCCTCATTTGCCCTTGAGGTAGGGCAACAACAAATCAAAGCTCCCACATTTGCCTTACACCACGGGCAAAATTTTGCTTCAAAGCTCCCACTATTTTGTTAAATTACCCCAGTATAGCCCGGGGTCCCCCCCTCGGGGAAGCCGATGACACACGCATAAGTATATGGCACTTACAAAACTAGAGATATTATTTGTAAAGTTGCCCCTCAGGGTAGGGCCTTTGCAAACCTTTTTTGCCCCATGGGTGGGGAAATATTTAGAGATTGAAGATGAATATATCTAAGTCCCACATTTGCCCGGGGTCCCCCCCCCCCTCTCGGGGAAGCCGATGACACACGCATAATGAACACGGACTCAAGCACTCCAGCTCCGGAACTCCGACTCCGTGTTTTCCATGTAACCTGCTTGCGTGAATCAGGTGATTTAGGTCACACCTTTCCCGCAGTATAAGATTGTCTGTACTTGTCGTGTCGTATTGTCAAGACGCGAGAACCAGCGTTGCCACTCGTAGTGAAATTTCACTATTTGTAGTGAAATCGGTCCGAGCGTAGTGATGTAGTGAAGGAAATTTGAAATTGCCGAAATGTAGTGAAATGTTGAATTGCTGATGAAAATTTTAAAAAACCTTGCTGAAAAGTTTAAGGAAAATATTAAATTGGTTAGCCTGCGAACAGGCTCTTGAATTGAATTATAGCCTGCCGGTTTAGTCAATAAAAATACGTCTGTGCGGTATTTTACTAATCTTAGCCCTGGGGCCGGTTGTATAAAAAAGTGATTAAAGTTAATCATAGTTAAGTGGAAATGTCATCCAATAAGAAGCGCCTATTTGGGAGTTAAGTGAGTTTTATACAACCGGCCCAGCCTCCAGGTCAAAAACAAAATTGTAAAATTGTTTATTTTTTGTTGCTCTGTTACATTATCTGTTATTCTGTTAATAAAAAGACACTCTTACTGGCTTGTTATCATTTAGCGATCGGTATCAGGTCGATATCCAACAAAAACCTGCCATGTAGTGAAATGTGCGGCAAAATAGTGAAATTTAGTCACCGATATAGTGAAATGTGAAAAATCCGAGTGGCAACACTGGCGAGAACGCAACAATCTAGCACAAGATATCTATCTTTACACGTATATATCAGCAGCTATTGGAGTACGAGTGTAAACCAAAGTACGTAAGTTGAATTCTATATTAATTGTATACTTTTATTGTTAATTGTTGCATGCTTTTGTTTAGTTATTATTAGTCTAGACTTAGATATATTTTACTGTCGTGTTTCAGTTCGAACCTGCACTACACATCTGTTGTCTGTTGGCTTTCGGACTGAAGTTCTACTCATCATCTATTACTACAAATCAATAGCTAACATATCGACTTGATTGTGCTGTATTAAATTGCTACCACTGAAGGTTTCGTGACTGTCTGATTGTACACTAATAAAGTTTTGTTCATATTAAATTGTATATTGATACGAAATGCACTTGCATGCACATATCGCTTCCTGCGTGACTCGCGCGATATTCTATTTGGCTATACTCGGGACTAACAAAGCAGGGGGATTTTTAGGCTCAGATTCCAGCCGTTAGGGTTCTCGTTAGCGGATTTTCGGCCGTTTTAGTTTAGAATATCTAAAGATCTGGCCTGGGCACATCTATTGCGTAATGTATTTGTGCACGCCCATGCAGACTGTGGTGAAAATTACTATAAAAATTGACATAATAGTGAATGTTCAAATTAGAATCTATATGTAATATATACATATCCGGCTGTGTATCAACTGACTGCCTCATCTTTCAGTATAGAATGCTTTTCACTGTTTCAGCGTAATATACAAGTATTACGCTTCATTTTCCGCATAAATCTTTATCTTTATAGCAGTGTAGGTTATTTACGTATGTGTAAGTGCCGTACTGGTTTTGGTTTAATGTTTGGTTTACATGACTATTAAATAGCGCTAAGCGCAAGCTTAAAGAATCAATAATTCAATAATTCGAGTTCAATAATTTTTGCGGCTACTTGACTGGCGAACAAACGGAAGAAAATTGCATATAATTGATAGGCGAAGTTGATACGAAGTCACCGGGTACCACGATTTTTACCATAAATGGATAAAACACGTGTCAGGCACATGAATTAATTGTACTCAACGGCACTAGATACGGGCTATACTCTTGTCATTTATAAGCATAGCGGGGGTCTGTAAAAAATTCAGGTATGAAAACATCTTGAATTGACGACAGACAAGAATATATAAGAGACGGTAATATGATGCCATACAAATTAACGCACTGCGTCGGTCAATGTAAGAAGCCATGATTGAGCTTCCTGTCGCTGTTAGATGTGAGCAAACGAATGATTAGTTAACTATTTTAGCAAAGTACAAGAAATATAGAATACTTCTGCTCTTTTCTAAGACTTGGATTGAAACAAAAGTTGGTTTGACGATTTCTTTATCGAACTAGAAGGTATGGCTCGAGTTATAAGTATGCGTATGACACGTATCATGTATGTCAAGAATGTATAGCCAACATGCACTGAGAATAAACTTTCTAACGATGTAATATCCATGAGTAGAGACTAGAGAGTGCGTAGAAACAGTAAGAAAGCTATGTTGCGTCTTAACCTAAGCATCCACTTTATTATATTTGTTTCCGATTATTGTAGCTGTTATTATATACTATCTATAGCTGTCTATACACTTGCTGTGTAGTATATCCATCGTTAGAAAATATCATTCGAGCATGTAGTTAAGTCTGCACATAACATGAAACAAGTCTTTGTTACCCGGAAAAATCCAAGCTCTAAACTGCTCTTTAAGCGCAGCCATATGTGTGTTTTATAGTTTTTGTTACGTTTATCATTCATAACATACCGAGTAAAATTCCCGTGATTATTACACGCAGTGACACGGTTGAGTAGGTTCTCGATACATATAGTTGGACTACTCTGATTCATAAACAGTCCCTCAAAAAGGCAATCAATTACTATTAAATGAACACCAGTTTGGTTTTCGTAAATCTCATTCAACTGCTTCGGCTCTTTTGGATTGCACGAATAGTTGGTACGTTAATATGGACCGCAAAATGTTTAATTTGGTTGTGTTATTGGATTTAAAAAAGGCTTTTGATACCGTAAACCATGATATTCTGGTGCGGAAACTTGAACTTTACGGTATGACTGGTAGCGCCTTCATAACCGTGATACAATCATATTTGTCTGATCGCAAAACTGGGAGATGTAATGTCATCTGAGCGGCATGTGATATGCGGCATTCCTCAGGGATCCATTCTTGGTCCACTTCTCTTCCTCTTATATATAAATGATCTTCCTGAATGTCTTCATGAAGCTACCCTCGGTTATTTGCCGATGACACCAATCTTACGGTAGCTGGTGAGTCTATAGAGGAAGTTGAGTTGGTTATCATGAATAACGATCTTCTTTGTGTACATACATGGCTTTTGGCCAATAAATTGGGTCTCAATTCTTCAAAAACCGAATTTATACTTATTGTTTCAAATCATAGATTAAAGAACATTACTAATCACCCGAATATAAAAATAGATCAAGACAAAATTAAGCAAGTTCGCCATAGTAGATTACTTCGGGTTCAAGTCTTCCTGGTATTCCGCGCTCAATATTTTTGCAATTACTGAAACTTGACGCACGCTAAAAAAGATCTCTTTAACGAATCCTTTTATATAAGTCAAAATTAGTGGAATATAACCAGGTTGTTGGTTAGTTTCAGTGCTTAAAATGTTCCAGCATGTTAATATTATTTGCGATAATATGGTGGTTCTAAATATTAGTAGTAGTAAAATTTATTTTTACCAAAGTCTTGTTTGAGTCTTTCAGAACCTTTTGACTGTTTGCGCTTATAGTTCAGTATAACCACACATATTTTGATTAGAGGATTTTTGTCATGGTATAATTGTTGGTTTAATATATTGAGATTATGCTTTCATTTACGTTGTAGGCTTGTGGCTCTTTTATATAGAACCATTATATCATGACAAAAGGATCTTGGACAACGTTTCAAATTGAAGCAATCAACATCAAGTTGTTTATATACATGTACAACCCATCTCGCGTACATTGTTTTTCTTGTCCGCTAATTGCCTATCATCATACAAATAAGGTTGCCCTGATTTTTTAAAAATAAATTTTGAATATATTTAAGAAAAAATACACTGAATTCCTTTTTTTTGGATCTGTCTTGGCCATGTAGGCCATTGCGTACCAATTTTAGCGTTGCCACTAAAGAATGAATGCTCGCTTCGAAATAATACTAATAAAATGATTTTCTCACACTTTATTCCACCCGCGACTCAAGAAAATACATTTTGAATATTTTTACGACCCGCGACTTTTACCCGCGACTTAAAACCCGCGACACGCGACTATTAGTCAAACTCTAACAGATATGGTGTTGAAGTAGTTGAACCATACGAATTTAACTTGCGCGGTTGTCTATATAGTTTAATGTAGAAAATATTTTGCGCTATATTTCAAAATACTCTGTAACTACGCGCATTTACATGAATAAAAGGAGAATTATCCCCTCGGTATTTTGAACGAACGCAAAACTTTTTCCTGTGTCCTTGAACCTTAGAACCTTATCAAAGTAACGTGGGTTTTGTTATGACAAGGTATTTCCGGAATTCAATGTGTCCTTGAACCTAACCTTATCAAAGTAACGTGGGTTTTGTTATGACAAGGTATTTCCGGAATTCAAAACAAACTTTGAGGTGTTAAAGTCGGTGTCTATCGCATTACGTCTAGAAAAAAATGATAATGATTTTCAAATATTTCAAAACGATTTTCAAAACAATTACTACTAAGATTTTGACCGCAATCTCACGGTCTCACGATCTTAAACTCAAATCTCACGGTAAATATAAAATCTTGAGAAACTTAAAAACTAAAAGTAAGTGACTATTCTGCTTTGATATCGCAGGGTACTGCCCGCACGTTCAGGTTCTTATCCAAAATTCCGAACAATATGATTTTCAGGTATATAGCAAACTAACGTTTATTAATTGTTGCATGACAAAACTTACAAGAAAATGAAAATATTATGGAAAGTGATTTTTTACTTGTCTCACTATTTTTGCATTTTTCTCACGATTTTTGGAGAGTAAAAATTGAATCACACTATATTTGCTTCCAAGAGGTTGACAGGTCTGGAATCACGCAACCTACAGAGTTATCTGTAGCTTGAGCCAGCAGTGCGTACTTTTTTAGCGAGCGGCATCACAAAAATAAAAACGAGAAAAAACAACATGAATAAACGATGTCTTTTTGAAAGTTTTTGCGTAAAAAATACACTCTTTTGAAACTTACTATAGTAAGTAAATTAGATGTATAATATTTTGTCGTTCTTGTTTTATTTTTATAATTGATTTTTACCCCATTATCTTAGAACCAAACGTTGTTTTGTGCGACAGAATTTAAATCGTTAACGTTGTTTATCGAAGGAGTTTAATGACAATGCAATGTATAATAAAACAATTATTCGGTCGGTTAATGATTCAGTTTTTGTTATATCCGGAATTATCAAGGTGTCCGTAAGTGTTATCAGTCTCAGCCTTCGGCTTCGCCTGATAACACTTACCTTGACCTTGATAATTCCGGATATCACAAAAACCTCCTCCAATAATTGTTAACTCAAATAAGGAGTAGTAAGGGAGTTAAAACTAGGAGTTACTACCGCAAGGAAACTAGTGCTGCTTTGCTACATAAGCGGAATGCAAAATTAACTTATAGTTATACATACAAAGACACACTGTAAATCTGTATGTATCAATTTATTTTGTTATCAAAATTGAGATTACAAATGCTGCTGTCGACTATTGTCAATACTGAATTTTTGGTGCCAACCATAATGCATTTGAACTTCTTAACATCATTAAAAATTTTACTACAAAGCTTTCAAATGGCATCTGAAGTAAAATAACTTGGAAGTACAGACTGATAAATGTCTTTAAATAATTGTGATGTCATTTGTTGATTGTTCTTGTTCACAAGATGTATTAGCTGCATTTGCTTTTGGCTGTTACTATAACAAGGAACGGGGAACGGGAATGGAAAAACCCGGAATACTAAAAGCCGGAATCTCTAAAACCCGGAATACTAAAATACTAAATTATATAATCTTTCATATAGACTTTATATTAATGTAAAAACGCGTAGCTGAAACCGAAATACGAACCCGAATACATCTTCAAAATTTCGGGGTTTCAAGGTACATTATACTGTATTGCTCTGTACCGTTGGAAAGAGCGTAAAAATCTGTACAACATATCAGAATTTCTAAACAATCATTTAACTAGATTTTGCGCAAATCGTTTCTGAATAAGTCTTAATAAGCGCTGTAATTCTACTGTCTGACACGATTGAATATATATTTAAAATTTCGGGTTTTCAAGGGTTGTGTTCTGGATTTTGCGCAAATTGTTTCTCAATATAGATGTCTAAACTAGAGCACGCGCTGTAAATTCTATAGTCTGACACGATGTAAATACTAAGAATTGTATTGTGAATATCTATTTAAAATTCGGGTTTTATAGACTTGCGCTGCTAATAATGCTTTATATCGCTAAAACGGGTGAGAAACAACATAGTCTATAAATTTCTAAGCAATAAAACATATATATGAATGGATTTTGCGCAAATTGTTTCTGAATATAGATGTCTATACTAAAGCACGCGCTGTAATTCTATAGTCTGACAGATACAAACACCCAGAATTGTACCTTAAAATTTCCGACTCCGTGTTTTCCATGTAACCTGCTTGCGTGAAATCAGGTGATTCAGGTTACACCTTTTGTCCTTTCCGGCAGTATTATTAGATTGTCTGTACATGCATGTGACATGTCGTATATTGTCAAGACGCAAGAACGCAACAATCTAGCACAAGATATCTATTTTTACACGTATATATATCAGCAACTATTGGAGTACGAGTGTAAACCAAAGTACGTAAGTTGAATTATATATTAATTGTGTACTTTTATTGTTAATTGTTGCATGCTTTTGTTTAGTTATTATTAGTCTAGACTTAGATATATTTTACTTTCGTGTTTCATATATATATATATAGGAAATCCTATAGGAATTCCTATTGCAGGATCCTATAGGAAATTGGGCCAAAATCTAATAGGAATTCCTATAGGAAATCCTATAGGAATTCCTATTGGATCCTATAGGAATTCCTATAGGAAATTGGACCAAAATCTAATAGGAATTCGAAATCCTATAGGATTTTTTCGTAAGGGTATAATGGTATATATATAAAACATTGACAAAGTATTTACTGTAATTGATGCCATCAGACATAATTAATAATACTCTATTACAATTAACTTACATGCCTTGTGTCTCCTATTTTATTTAATTTACTCTCCCCACTAAAGCAAGACAATTTACTTGACAAGGGGAGGCCCTTGCAGTGTTATGCTTTGATTGGGTTGTCCGCAGTGTAGTACTTTGGTAGAACAATATGTCTCTTGTACATCGGCAAATTTAGATATTTATAATCAACTTTTCATGTTTTCAACCTGTATATATCCCGGCGTACTTAATCAACAAAAACGAATCATAAGAAGTCCAATCGACATTAATTAGTTACTTGATACTAAGCAATAACGAATCAGCAGTCACAAAAAATATGGCCAGTTATGGATTTTTTTTGCAATTACGATATGCATGCATTTTGTTGATTTATATGCAAATTAGCCACTGTGTATTTTTTTGTTTTAACTGAGTACTTACTGTATCAGCACACCCAAAGTAAAGAGAAACAAGACAGTTAATGTTATACGAAGACATGAATTTGGCTATTCTTTGTTAAGATTTTTTTGCATCAATGATATTCCATAATCAATCAATAATCAATGAAAGGTCACAGCACCACCAATCACTGATTTCCAATATCAATTATCAATCGATTAATTGTTATCAGTTGATTTTATTGATAACGATTTTCATTGATTAACAATTTCCTCAATTAAGTACGCCGAATATATACATGGAGAGCACATATTAATGATATTATGTTACAGTCAAACCGGATGTTGTGTTCCCCTGTATATTGCAATATTGCCATCAATATTGCAATATTCATTGGCTAATTGCTCCGAGCAAGTTCCAACCGGAACTCGCAAATTGCAATTGTCAACTCGCGCCTAAAGAAGAATATACAAAAGTGGGTCAGGCGAAATTATACTGTAGCTTACCTATAAATCACATCATTATAAGTATTTAGTCAAAACGTGTTCGATATAAAGAGAACGAATTTGATGAATGTTGACAATTGCAATTTGCGAGTTCCAGTCGGAACTTGCTCGCAGCAATTAGCCAATGAATATTGCAATATTGATGGCAATGTTGCAATATACAGGGGAACACAACATCCGGTTTGACTGTAACTATATATACTGTATACAGCTAAATAAATTAAGGTTGTCCTCCACAAAGATAAAAGGCCAAAACTAAATGGTTAAAGCCAAGTCCAAAAGTATGGTAGGGAAGATGACTTTTGATGCAGTTGTGCCAAAATTATCTGTTAAATTGAAATATATGGAAAACAATCAGCCAAGAGACAAAAGTTTGAACAAAATTGTACTTTCAGCAGTTGTCTTTCAGCCTTTGCCCTTTTAATAGGGCAACCTTCATCATAGTTAATAGAAATATTGCCCTAATTCATTTAGCTGTATATATGTAAAATATATCTTTGAAGCTCATAATGAAATCATGTTATAATATGTATATATTTAGATATTTTGTACAATGTTTCCATACAACATAAAACTTTAATTCACATTTTAAATATTATAACAAGTTCCAGTACGTACTTTTGTCACAATTTTACTATTGAGTTCAGTCTGCATTTGAACTGAAAGAGTTAGAATTGGAAGTATACTCAATACCTTTGAAGTCTTTGTGGCGCTACTGAGTTCATATAGCACAGATCAACGATAAACTGTTGAACCATTTATCCATTGACATGTTTTATATATTAAATCTGTATAAATTTTGTATACCAGCATCTGTTACAACATTTCGTGACACTTCCTTCACTTTAACGCAAGTTCTCGAGTAATAGTTGACCATAGTATTATCGATAAACATATATATCCAATTTTATAGATCTACAGTGTAGGAACTAACACGACTTCAATCCATTGTGCTTCGATCAAATAACTCAAAACACTGAAGATTGCATTGCGTTTTGCCTTCACTCCTCTTAATTGTCAATTTGTCATCACACGGTACAAAACATTATATATTTTCACCCCCCGTCCAAAAAATCCCGCGTGGAGAAATAAGCCACGTTCCTGATGTCACGTGGTCAGCCTTTACCAGGGCTATGCCCAGCAGGCTAGCCCTGGGTACGAGGTTGTTCAGAACGCTGCTGCAAGATTGATGATGGATATTCCGAAATACTCTCATATCACACCCGTATTATACGAACTACACTGGCTCCCAGTACGCGCAAGAATACGATTTAAAGTCTTACTATTTGCTTTTAAAGCTATACACGATCTCGCGCCATCTTACATTCAGGATCTCATAGAAATTAAATCGAAGTCCTCCTTCAACCTAAGGTCCAACAGTGGTACTCTACTAGAATCCCCAAAGGGGAAGATGCTTACTACCATTGGGCTCACTGCGCCACTCCTTCGTCGCAATGCAATACTTCATGTAAACCTTCCAATATAGTGACTTGTATTGCGTAATTAGTCTTTTTATTAGCTAACAGCGCTTGGGGACGAGGCAGAGCAAAGAAAGCGACGAACAGGCGTTGCGAAATGCGAACACACCAAATATGGATCGAAATTCCAAATATGGCAGTCGGTTTTTAGTGCAAAGTTTCCAGTATTGTGGTGAGTGGCGAAAATTCAAACGAGTCAGTCATTCATTCATTCAATCATAGTGTAAACTTTCCGGGGGGTGCATATAATTTATGTTTCTTTTTAAATTGCATTGACATTTAATGATTTAGTACTTCAAGACAGGGCTTCACATTTTTCTTTATATATTTACAAAACTAAACTATATCATACATGTAACTACTCTTTACTCTTTGTCCTTCTATAACTTAATACTGAGTATAAGTCGTAAACATAACGATTAACGAATGTTTTTCTTTCAACACAACGACAACGTAATATTTACTGTAACTATTCATCCACAACATTCATTGCCTTGATAACTTTGTCCTCTCTCAAGATTACAAATAAAATCTTTTTTACTAAAAGCGAAGTTTCAATGATCATTTTCTTGGAAAGCTTGGTAGGGTCCGTCTCTTGTTACAAGTAATTATAAATGGGGCATAATTTGCCTGCGTAAACATTTACGTTTGGCGTTAAAAAACACGATTTTCAAAAGCGAAGTTAAAAATAGGCCTTCGAAAAACAAATGTCATGAGAACTTGACAATCTTGACATATAAATACTGCTAGCTATAATTCCATGCATGACTCATCTATTTACGTCAGCAGTAAATACGCATACACTTCCCACGGCGAATTGTGAAATATTCTTTATCTGTAGGATCAAGGAGAGATTTTCCTGCAACATTACTTGCATTTACTTGTAAATTATGGTGTTACAGGATCCAAAATTCAACAAAAATATGTCTTCGCCGCAGAGTACTTCAGTGCTTCCATATTAATCTTTCGTTTTCCTTACTGAATTTCCCCCCATTTTCACTCGCATTTTCCTCAAAACTTATGGCTCTTTGAAACTTTGCACAATCCTTGGATCCCTAGTTATTATTTATCGATCGGTACACGCCGATGACATAGCTAGCGGCTACCATTGAACTATATACAAACTGGAACGCTAACTCAATACGGCAACCCTGATAATAGGATGATGAAGCCAAGCTAGTTTTTCTGAGTTTTGAGTTGAAATACTTAACGCCGAACATTGGGCTGTATATGAAATTGAAGCTATTAAAAAGTTCTATTTGATATAAAAACTTCAAGACTTTAGGCAAAATGGAAATACGGCAAATTTTCCCTCAAAGTTTTAAGTATTTCCCTTTTACCTAAAGTCTTGAAGTTTTTATATCAAATATAACTTTTTAATAGCTTCAATTTCATATACAGCCCAATGTTCGGTGTTAAGTAGGTCAACTCAAAACTCAGAAAAACTGAATTAAGCTGGCTTCAATTCCCCCCCCCTGCGTTAGCGTTCCAGTCTATTATAGTTCAATGGCGGCTACTGGTTCCCAAGTAGACGCAAAAACTGGCGAAGTGATAAATTATTCAAATTAGCCCTTCGTTGCTGCGATGTGAACAGCATCATATATTTGGGCTTTAGCTTTTACGCCTTTATTTCTTTAATATTTTGTTAAAATACGACAGTGAGGTTGTTAAAAGTTCATTACTTATTTTGAGGACCATATAACAAGTTGGTTGGAGCGACTTCGAAACGGCAACAAAGTCGAACGCATCTTTGCCTTTGGGTTTCTTATTCTACATTTAGTGTATATCTGTATGTAAAAGACCTTTTTGTAGCAAAATTTTTGAATTTTTCTTCCGCTGCAGGTCAGGACTTGTTTCTGTCTTGTTTCACTGAGTGTGAAAAGCAGTTTCTTGAAGGTTATATAGGTTTCAGTAATTCAGTTTATATAACGTCTATATCCATTGCCAAGTTGGCAATTGTAGACTGAAATTATAGACATTGGTCATTATATATATATATAGGCTGAAATCAGGGATTGACATTTCACACTTCTATTAGATATTGTATTTATTCAAGTAAAGATTGTCTAAAGATTGAAGTAGTGAAAATTTTACTTATAGTGCTTATATGCATCAACTTTTCGCATCTTTATAATATTAGAACCAGTTTTAATATTTACGAATTAAGCAAGTGTTTATGCGTTAAAACCGGTTACGGTTAATCTTGCTTTCCTAGACAGCAGGTGCGTCTCTTTCGTTTAACTATATATATATATATATAATTATATGCTAATGCTATATAACATGGATCTGCATGACAATTCGGAAGAAATGTGTGACAGCCATGACTCATGGCAATGATTTTAGTATGTAAACTTAAATTTATATATATATATATATCTTAGTTTTGAGTACCAGGTTGGCAATATGTATATATACCACTACAGCCTGTTTCACGCAATGGGCGATCATCAATCATATCAAGTGGCGAGGGATTTCGAAAAGATTTTCCATGCTTAAATAGTATTGGTCGAAACGTGGGCGTGTGGGCATTCAAGCATTCCTTTATTTCTGTAGGTTAGGAACTGAATATGGTGGCCATTGGTGATTGATATATCAGTCCTTCTAGGGAGATATTAATAATTTTGCTCACAAATGACCGCCAAAGGACAACATTTTTTGAAGTAACTATATATATATATATATATATATACGTGTAGGTTTAGGTCTACGAAACGCAAAGAGTGCTCGACAACATATAGTTAGAGCAAATTATAGATTTTCGGTTACCTCAAAACTTCTCTGCAACAGGCTGTTTCATCTGTAAAAGAATCATCAGGCAGGTTACTAAACCTACACGTATATATATATATATATATATATCGTGTCTCCATGTGCCATTTTCCATTGCGAATATGTTTGATATAGCTGCGTAAAAGTTTGCATCTTTTGTTTGTTGTTTAATTTCTTCAAGGCTGGTGGTCTTTGGTGTAGTGTTGGCAATAAAGTGTATTGTTGTGGTGGTGTGTTTTTGCTGCGGTCACTGCATGGGCGCTGAGACATATATATATATTAAAATATATTTATGGAGAATAATATATAAACTGCAGTGAAGCTGCAAATCGTGTCATATCTTATGATAATGTATCATTACAGGTTCGAGCTGCAATAAATCCCAAAAAAATGTCATGACTACTTCATCACTTTGACATTCTACCGAACGACGAACATAAGAAAGACGTTATCACACGGCTCCTTACATCACATCTTATGGATCTTTTATTAGCATATATCCAGAAATGTAGAGATATACTTGTCAACACAAAGGAAGCAATCAGGCGTCTTCTTCCTAAAAGACCAAGCTCAGTATTTGATGGGATAAGGAAATTGTGCACACCGGGCAGCCACGACGGTGGTAAGTACACAGTAACATGAAGTATAATTGTCAAATTGCAAAAATATATTTCGTCACAACATTTTCCGTTGGTTCAAATTGACTTTAAATTGTCTTTATTCAATTAATAGGTTTACGGTGTACAAAAGGTTAATAATGTAATGAACTTGATTTCATTAATTTTAATTTAATTCACGTTTTAAAATTGATCATGTATTATCTTCATAAAATTAATGATTCAATTGATTTCTCTTTACAACTGTGAAATTTGTATCGGAGATAACACGGTTCAGGAAGTCCTAATGGAAATTACATGCCTGTTTTATAATGCGCAGTGACGTAAAGCCAAGTTTTCCAGTCAATGGGGCCGAAAAAATGTTAGGGGGCGCAGCTCAATGATTTGTATTAGTCCGAATGTTTCCCAGGGGAGGCGACAATTCCGCCAGGGTAGGGTTGACTCAGTGAAGGTTGACTACGTCACTGATAATACGTGCATGTATAGTTTAGTCACAAATGTGTACATTTTGGAGGTTTTCTTATAAATCCTATATTTGTTAGAAAAATAAGAATATTTCATAAGATGTTAAATAAAAATAAGAATTCTTACACTAAAGAGTGTATAAAACTTAACAAAATTTTGAATGTATATTAAGAAACGCCTTAGTAAAGTTTGGTGTTGTTTTATTATAGATCCCTTGCCCTTGGAGAAACCTGAGAAAAACGAAAAGGTAAGCAGTAAACTATGCAAAACGATTAACATAATTCTGGATTTATAGTGAATAATCGCAAAACAAATTCAGAGCACCTTCTGACCTCGGTCTGAATAATTCTTGATGTTATGCTCAGTCTCCTCCAATAATTGTTTATTATACAACAATAATGTCCAATTTGCTTCTAACTTTCGGTATTTTGTGTTATGGTGGTAAACGTTTACAAGCGGATTATTTTTCGCGCATGTTACAGAAGTAAACCTTTTCGCGCGCAAGATAAATATATATTTATATATCCTTCTATTAACACATATTTAAAGGATTTAAAGCACATTGCAATAGTTTTTTCACTAAATACATGTTTTTACAGTGCATGTTTTTTGAGGGATTTTTTCACGTTCATAGGGAGATACCAATGTAACCAATGGGCGCGTGACTTTACATCGGGGATTTCCTACTGGACTTGAATTTGGATCCCATTATCAAGCTTCAACTTATCCCTTTCATTTGACTGAATTTATCCCTAGTATAGGAGTGTATATTGTAAATGCGAAATACATCGATGAAATTTCGCCAAAACAATTAGTGCGTGAAAATACAAACGTTTTTAGTTGAATTATCAACTGATATCAAGTCGGTAAACTTTGCAGCCGTTTTTAGTGAAAAATTTCACTTTGCAACTATAGAGATGTAAGGGGAAAATTCACATAATAGAGATAGATGGAGTAAACATCCAGAGAAAGTCCCATATAGAGATAGATGGAGTAAACAATCCGGGGGAGCTCGCCTCTTTTCAGGATTTCTCTGCATCCGTACACGGTAAAACCATCTTCTTGAAAATCGACCTCGTCCGCGCTTACCACCAAATCCCAATGGCTGAAGAGGACGTTTCCAAGACTGCTATCACTACCCCCATTTGGTTTGTTCGAATTCACCAAAATGCCTTTTGGTCTCCGCAACGCAGTTCAAACCTTTCAACGCTTTATGGACGAAGTTACTCGTGGTCTCGATTTTGTGTATGTGTACATCGATGACATTCTTATTGCTAGCACAAACGCCCTCGAACACGAAGTCCATCTACGATTACCTTTCGACCGTTTTTGACAGTATGAGTTCGTCATCAATCCTTCTAAGTCCGTTTTTAGTGCAAAGTTTTTAACTTTGCAGTATTGTGATGAGGGGCGAAAATTCACACGAGCTATCATACATACATACATACATACATACATACATTCATAGATACATACATCATAGTGTAAACTTTCCGGGGGGTGCATACAATTTATGTTTCTTTTTAAATTTCATTAACATTTAGTGATTTAGTGCTTCAAGACAGGGCTTCACATTTTTCTTTAAATATTCTTTTGATCTTATGGCGATTTTACACAAACTATGCTGAATTAGAGTCTTTATATTGAACTTGAAACATTTGCTGAAGACGTTGAATTGACATTAAATTGGCGACTTTCCCCCGGAACACCCGATTTTTTGTGCAATCTCAAATGCACGTGCGCTATCAAGTGCGTGGCCGCGAGGTGATTGCGAGATTCGTACGCGTGCCGTGTAGCGAGTCTAGCGACAACAACATCATCATTTATATTATTTGACATTTGCTTTCGAGAATATGATTTATGACAAAGTATTTAAAGACTGTATCTCAAATGCGAGTTTGCAGATTATATAAATGATAAGGAAGGTAAATGTGGTAGCAGTTTAAAGGCTATATTATTTCAAATACAACTATAGCCTTATGAACTATAGGGGCAATGTCAATAAACTTGTGCAAGTCGATGGCTGGATATATATAGTATACTGCATGTATTCGATCTGTAATCTGTATTCTGAACTATCAAAACAGTGTAGACTATAGTATCCGATTTGTATTATAACCTCCATGGTATAAAACGGAATCATATAAACGTGCTGCAAAGCCTGCAGCCCAATAGTCGTGTTAATTTAAACTTTACAGTATACCTTGAATTGATGGGATATAATTGTATTGGGATGTATAATATTTTAAAATGATGTAAATTCTGATTTTCTGTGATATAAATAATTACGTTTGAAGTGTGAACGTAAACAACAGTACTGTTTATATATGCATTGTCATTGACATTGTTAGGAAAACGAAAGTTACACAGTATTTCCGCTTTGAAAAAAATCCCCTTAAAAATTGTGTCGGTGTTCTAGTTGAAGGCAGTGGCCGACTATACACCCTTAGTTTTTATACTATTTCACCAAACAATTCAGATTTCCGACTTGGACTTACTTAACTCTCAAATTAATTATTAGAGGACTCGGCCTCGTTGGCTATGAGCGAATCAACAATTCAGATTTCCTGACTTGGACTTAACTTGCTAATTATCATTAGGATATCTTCAAACAGCATAGTGGACAATAATCACGAGGCGAGGCAGCCGAGTTGACTATTCGCTCATAGCCAACGAGGCCGAGTTGTCTAATTGTTTTAGTATAAAGTAATTATAGCTTGTTACAAGTAATTATAAATGGGGCATAATTTGCCTGCGTATGTTTACGCTTGGCGTTAAAAACACGATTTTCAAAAGCGAAGTTAAAAATAGGCCTTCGAAAAACAAATGTCATGAGAACTTGACAATCTTGACATATAAATACCGCTACTAGCTATAATTCCATGCATGACTCATCTATTTACGTCAGCAATAAATACGCATACACTTCCCACGGCGAATTGTGAAATATTCTTTATCTGCAGAACAAGGAGAGATTTTCCTGAAACATTACTTGCATTTACTTGTATTTACTTGTAAATTATGGTGTTACAGGATCCAAAATTCAACAAAAATATGTCTTCGCCGCAGAGTACTTCAGTGCTTCCATATTAATCTTTCGTTTTTCACTCCCATTTTCCTCAAAACTTATGGCTCTTTGAAACTTTGCACAATCCTTGGATCCCTAGTTGGTGTTTCGGTTCTGGAGTTTCTCGGACATAAAGTCAGTGCGCACGGTATTCAACCCCTCGACTCGAAAGTCCAAGCCATTCGTGATTTCCCTCTCCCCAAACTTCGCGAATTCCTTGGCCTTGTGAATTTCTACCGTCGTTTCATTCCTCAATGTTCCCGCATCGTCCAACCATTCACGGACATGCTTGCTTCCTCTGTCTCCACGAAGAAGACACGCAACATCGTCCTCGAATGGTCCCAAACTGCCACCTCAGCCTTTCAGAAGATCAAGACTGCTCTTGCTGACTCCACCATGTTGGCGCATCCTAAGCCCGATGCTGAACGTGCCTCATGACCGATGCCTCGGATGTTGCCGTTGGTGCAGTTCTTCAACAAAGAGTCAACAACGTTTGGCAACCACTTGGTTTCGTCTCAAAACGCCTCCAACCAGCAGAAACCCGGTACAGCACATTCGGACGTGAACTCCTCGCAGTGTACCTTTCCATTCGTCACTTTCGCCATCACCTTCAAGGACGTCGGTTCTTTCTTTTGACCGACCACAAGCTCCTGACTTATGCGTTACACAATTCCATCAACCGTCATTCACCTCGTGAAATTCGTCATGTGGATTTCATTTCTCAGTTTACCACGGATCTTCGCCATGTTAGCGGACACGAGAACCCAGTTGCGGACGCCTTGTCACGCATCGCCACCTTAACTCCTTTTCCCTCCACTATTGATTTTGACGCCATTGCTTTAGCTCAAGACAACGATGAACAGCTCGAGAAGTTTCGCAACGATCCTTCTTCCTCCCTCTTTCAGTTCCAAGATCATCCCATACCCACCTCAAACAACGCCATAACCTGCGACATTTCCACTGGTAAACCTAGACCTTTTGTCCCTACATCATTTCGCCGCTGCATTTTTTACTCCCTCCACAACCTTTCCCATCCAGGTATCAAGGCAACACAACGTCTGATAACCGAACGATATGTTTGGCCCAACATCAACCGCGATGCACGACAATGGACCAGGACATGTCCACAATGTCAGCGCTGCAAAGTTCAACGTCACACCTGTGCACCCCTCTCAAACTTTGAGATTCCCACCGCCAGATTTTCCCATGTTCACATCGACATCATTGGCCCCTTATCCCCTTCCAATGGTCATCCCTACATCTTATCCTACATCGATCGCTTCACCCGTTGGCCTGAAGCAATCCCCATTTCTACAATTACAGCCGAATCCGTTGCCCAAGCTTTCATTACCCATTGGATCTCTCGTATTGGTGTTCCACACGTGATTACCACCGATCGGGGCAAACAGTTCGACAGCAACCTCTTTGCCTCCCTCACTCATTTTCTTGGTACAACCCGCATCCGAACCACCAGCCTACCACTCTATTGCAAATACAATCAATTTAATTAATATTTCTCTATCATTTATTATTGTAGTTCGTACTTAGCATTTATTGTAACAATTTTTTTGGCAGGACTCTGAATATTGGACATATTTTTATATATTCCTGCACTTAAATTCGTAATGCACAGTGTATTATTGCATTACCATGTGTGTTCCAGGTATCCCAAGTAATTTTTCGGCGAGGGAAGGCCCCCCCCAATAATTTCTGAATGTCTTTGAATGATGGCTGACGAACTGTATAACAAAGCGGCTGAAACGATGATTTTACAACCATAAAAGCGAGGGAATAGGTGCAAGAGGTCTATTCCCAATGTATTTTCACTTGATTTTGCCAAAATCCAACTATATTCCTTTCCGGCGGTTGACTGTTGTGTAAAACTACCTGAAAAATACAATAAGAACTTCGACGTTTCGAGCGAAGGCCCTTCGTCTGGAAGTTGACGAAGGGCCTTCGCTCGAAACGTCGAAGTTCTTATTGTATTTTTCAGGTAGTTTTACACAACAGTCAACCGCCGTATTTGCTATACTCTACCCACACTGGCACCGCACGTTCGAGATATATTCCTTTACCATGTACCGAATTTCGTCTGTCTGCAATTCTATTTCGTAACGTTTCTGCTTCAAATAATTTTTTCTTTCTGAAATTAATTGTCTTACCTTCGTGTGATATTTTTGGTGATATATGTATGATTAAGAATTTTCGAACTCTGTTGAATTATCGCTCATAATCAGACGTTGTGATTGTGTTTAGATCATGCGAATTTAGCTGCGAGTTTCGTTCTCATTCGTCGTTGTTTTCCATGCGTATTCTTTCTACTCGAAAACCATTTCCTGCTATCAAATGTTGCATTCGGATCAACTTCAAATTAAACAAGCAGTTCACTACGAAAATACCACTATAAACAACACTCCATAATACAGACTTTATATATCGCTCACACATTTATCTATGGATTCTAATTATATTAATGTATTTTCTATTTAAAGTATGAATAATGTTTTCCGGTCTGCACGGCACAATTATAACATTATTCTTTTTGTTTTTGTTCCCAGATCATTGATGCCAGATCATTAGGTTTGCAATTCATGTCTGAGAACCCTTGCTGTATTAGAGCTATCCCGTATGAAAATGGCAGTGAAGACACCCAATCCTTAACTATGTGTTTATATGTGGATACTGGTGGCAAGGGAATTCCAAAACATGTTGAAGATGCAGCGCAAGAAATGTTCGCCGATTATCGAATTGAGTTTGATGACCTTCAACGACGTCCTGTAAGTAAGATCGTTACTCGTCTTCCATCGTCTCAAACGCAGAGAAATGAAGAACTATCAGAATTGTCCTGGACAATCGAGAAAAATCTTCACGTCTTTGAAAATCGGTTAAACGTCACAGCAGTTCAGGCTTCGTATAAAGTAGTCAACTCCATTGAGCAAGATATTCCATGTGTAACAGTGTTTGTGTTGGGAAAGGGAAGAGTTCCAGCGGGAGAAACCGACATTAAGGAGATAGAAGAACTTAATGGTTATTCTTTTGACGTTGCCGAGGGGTATTATCAACCGGCACGGTCTCCCCTCCAGTCCTATGCATCTCCTTTGCGTAGTGGCGTTGGAATAGGTGTGCAAGGGATGAAAGATGGTGCTGGCACTTTGGGAGGATTTTTGGAAGACGAACACGGAAAAATCTATTTTCTTTCAAATGACCATGTGTTTCGTCGTCAACAAGATGCAGGGGGCAATGATCTTATCGTTCAGCCTGCCCAAGTGGATTATGACGTCATGCTTGAGAATGCCAACTCAAACTTGGATTACTTAAAGACTAAAGAACAGTCAAAACACACAATAAAGAATATCGAGAAAGAAGTAACGGAAGCGAAAAATAGTTTAGAGACGATCAAAAGCAACAAACCAAGGACAATTGGAAAGTACGTCTGTGGTTTGCAAAAGAACGAAGATGTGACTTTGGACGGCAGAACTGTTAACATTTTCGTTGACGCAGGCATTGCCGAGCTCCACGAGGACGAGTTACGTGATATTAAACATGATAAGCCAACAGAAGACGACTCAAATTGTTGTCCTCTATATGGCTTTCAAATGAACGAAGATTGGAACTTGAACGAAGATATTTGGAGAAAATATCGCCCTAATGGCGAAACTGCTGATCTGGAATACTCTGTTGAACAACTTCGTACGCGAGACTCAGAACTGAGTTTTATGAAGATTGGTCGAACAACAGGGCTTACCGACGAGGGTTTTATTGATACCAATACATTGTTTGTACACTGCATTTCCAATGTTGATACATGCATTTCTGAATTGTCTTGCGTCCAGTTTCGGTACTGTAAGGATTGTATACAGCCAGATAGTAGTGAAAGCGATAACCACTCTATCGGACTTACTGGATCGCAGGCGTGCGCGGGATGCAACAAAGAATTGAACGACAGTAGTGAGGTCAAGTCGCGTTGGCTGCATAATTGCTTTGTTATCCGAAAGCATGGAGAACCTTTTTGTGACAGAGGTGATTCTGGCGCCTTACTGTTTGGCAACGATGGTCGAGCTTGGGGCTTGGTGGTTGGTAAGTTTAGCAACCTTTCTCTGGACTATCATTACTGCGTAGCTTCACCCCTTAGTGTAACTTTGAAAGCTCTGGAAAAGAAATCTGGAAAAAAGGAACTTAAACTTTGGTGAGTATAATTTAACATTACTTACAATTATTTTAAGACTAATAAGTTTTAGGGCTGTTCGGTATACCAATATACCTAAAATACCTGTATTGAATCCAATATCGGTACATCAGTATGAGTTTTTCAATTGAGTCATGCCGAAATCATTGTCCTGATTGATTTTGTTGTGCTATAGAAATTCCGTGTTAAAAACAATGTCTGTCTACGCTCGCCTGGAAATTCCTTTCAAATTGTCGCAGACATTGTTTCAACTTCTCAAAATCGAAATCTCCTTCAAACTTCTATTAAGAATTTTCATCTCTAATTTAGAAGGCCTAAAAACCGGTATACCGATAATATCGGTATTATTTTTCCCAGTATGCCCATACCGGAAATTTCTCATACCGAACATCCCTAGGGAATACGTTCCTTATAGGTTTGCATGGCGACAAATTGATAATTGTTTGTTTTTGTGGAAAACGCTACGTCAACGTTTATATATTTAGCAAAGCTTTCGATCCGTAAATAACGACCTTATTTTCCCACATGACTGTCTTGGATCCGGAGTCAATTTGTCACAGTGATTTGTGTCCCATCGTTACCTCATCGTATCAAAGCTACCTTTGTTGACTTTGCTTGAGGGTTGGTAGACTCCTGTAACGCATGCTCGAAGCCAAATACCATTCAAAAAGTAGCCAAAAAGAAGCCAGACACGCAGATTTATGCTGAATTATGAATGGTTATATTTATCGACATCTGTTGGATAGGACTAATAACAGAAGTTGTTGTTAATGGAATATTCGAACGAAAATTTATACCTTACTTGTATTTATATTCGACCAGTATTAGAATTTGCGTAGACCATAAGTGCGCGAAATTATAACTGAGCGAAAAGGTTTACTGCTGTAACATGCGCGAAAAATAATCCGTGGGTAAACGTTTTGCCGCAGAACACAAAATACTGAAACTTAGACAAGCAAATCGGAAATTTTTCTAAATGATATTATATACAATATGTATTAGCCATTAGATTCGTTATTACAGTCTGACATTCTAGTGTTGTAGAGTTTCAAGGTGCGCGAAATTATGACTGTGCGAAAATATCGCATTCAGGGTGCGCGAAAATAAATCGCGCGAATTTAATACAAGTAAGGTATACATTTTTAGTGCAAAGTTCACTTTGCAACTATTGGGGTGGAGTGTCGAGTGGTCGAGGGTAAAAGTCGAGGTCGAGGGTAAAATGTCGAGGAACCGTTTTTTTCGCATTCTTTTATGTATTACCATTAAATTGCCTCATTTCACTTTATCTCGTTGAAAGCGCATGCAAGCCTGTTGTTTCGCGCAAAGTATACTGTCCTTAAAACTACCACATATATTTGGAGCCAATCGTCCCGGCTTCAATATTTAAAAGTACTCCATGTTTATGATATCGCATCTTGGGACTTAGCAACAGCATGCAATCGCGCTTTTTAGTTATCTCCTAATATTTCGCAACTGAATCATCGTTTGTTTTGATGTCATCATCTAAGTTTGAAAATATTTTACACGCACTGAACTATAAACTGGCAGTAGTAATGCAGGTAGTTTTCGAGCCTTATTTTTGAGGGGGCGCATCATTAAATATTCAAACACATTAACATAATATGACGTTGAGCAACATCATTAACATAATATAGGGGAGCATGATCATTAGCATACGTACAGGGGGAAGCATTATGTAATTAGCATAAACATTCATTAATTATACAACTCAGATTTCGCTGAGTTCAGCGTTTTTCGTTTTTCCCAAATTTATATATATCTCAATTTATTCAAATTTTTAAGCTAGAAAATCTTAATTACCCGTAATTACCTAACAAGCGCTAAATGTTTATACAGGGTGTCTCCTATTATTAGATCAGTGGGTGTCTCAAAAAAAGTGACGCTTTAGAAATTATTCTATTGTTATAATTTGAATGCCTGAGCACTACAGGGTGTATCAAAAAAACTGCAAATACCATAATTTGTATGCACGAGATCATACATTAGAATTTCAATGGCTGTGCAAATAATTACGCTTCTGGGAATTGAAAATACGTTTCCCAGGGGTATCAAAACAAGCACACAAAGTGAATTAAACTTATGAGTTCGATTACGAATGGCTCAGTTTACGAATGACTGCTGTCGAGTTTTGAGTTTGGGCGTACTTTAAAACAAGAAATACTCTTTGCTCTGTTGTCAGCTGAGCCATTCGTAATCGAACTAATTTTAATTCACTTTGTGTGCTTATTTTGATAGTACTGCACGTGGAAACGTATTTTCAAATCCCAGAAGCGTAATTATTTGCACAGCCATTGAAATTCTAATGTATGATCTCGTGCATACAAATTATGGTATTTGCAGTTTTTTTGATACACCCTGTATGCTAAACCCACAGGTGCGTAAACGTCTACTCCTGGGAATTTAAAATAGCTCCTAATAGCATAAAAGAAAATATCTGCACAAAAAAGTAAAATTACAAGTAAATCATACTATCAGTTGGAGTAAAAATAATGGTTCAATTGACTACAGAGCAACGAGTATTTATTGTAACAAATTATACCCTAACACAAAGTTTAAGCGCAGTGCAAAACGCATTTAGAATCCGATTTCCAGATCGGAATCCGCCTGTCAGAAATACAATTTAAGGTGGCTCCCTAGGGTTTTTACTCAAGACAACACTGATGAATAAAACGACTCCCAAACCATTACCTTGCGTGATATGAGCACGAAATTTTCGCCAAACATGCGTTACATTAGTTTGAAGATTTTGCAAAAGTAAATTTGCGCTCAAACTCTGTTACCATGGCAACAGCACGTCTTCAATAAAGTACGTTTTTAGTGCAAAGTTTCTTCGAAACTTTGCAATATTGTGGTGAGTGGCGAAAATTCAAACGAGTCAGTCATTCATTCAATCATAGTGTAAACTTTCCGGGGGGTGTATACAATTTATGTTTCTTTTTAAATTTCATTAACATTTAGTGATTTAGTGCTTCAAGACAGGGCTTCACATTTTTCTTTAAATATTCTTTTGATCTTATGGCGACTTTACACAAACTATGCTGAATTAGAGTCTTTATATTGAACTTGAAACATTTGCTGAAGACGTTGAATTGACATTAAATTGGCGATCTTTCCCCCGGAACACGCGATTTTTTGTGCAATCACAAATGCACGTGCGCTATCAAGTGCGTGGCCGCGAGTTGACTGCGAGATTCGTACGCGTGCCGTGTAGCGAGTCATACGACAAACATCATTATATCAAATTATCAATATATAGTATAACTATAAGTATGTCGATGAACCGGAGAGAAATCAGTCATTATAACTGACTTACCAACTTGCCTTCAGTACTGGATAATCAACGGGAAGGATTGTAGAAATTCACTTATTTTCGCTTCCCGAGCATTATTATTTGACATTTGCTTTCGAGAATTATGATTATGACAAAATATTTAAAGACTGTATCTCAAATGCGAGTTTGCAGATTATATAAATGATAAGGAAGGTAAATGTGGTAGCAGGTAAAGGCTATATTATTTCAAATACAACTATAGCCTTATGAACTATAGGGGCAATGCCAATGTCAACAAACTTGTGCAAGTCGATGGCTGGATATATATAGTCGATGGCTGCATGTATTCGATCTGTAATCTGTATTATGAACTATCAAAACAGTGTAGACTATAGTATCCGATTTATATTATAACCTCTATGGTATAAAACGGGATCATATAATGATATAAACGTGCTGTAAAGCCTGCAGTCCCAATAGTCGTGTTAATTTAAACTTTACAGTATACCTTGAATTGATGGGATATAATTAACCTTGAAGCTTGACGATTTAATGCGTTTGTTTACTTTTCAAATGTGAACGTTTGGTCACGCCCACGGGACCTCGTCTTAGGGCCTGTTATATGGAGCGAGTTTACCGGCTGACCGAGTTACTACTCGCTTCGCCGACAAAAACAAAGTTCTGTTTTATATGTTCGAGTTTTACTCGGTATTTATATGTTCAGTACACTAAAATATTCATCTCGCCTTGCTTGCCGAGAGAGATCTCTCCTTTTTGCCGAGAGATCTCGTCAGGAGCGCCGCCACCAAACGCCACACCATCACCAGAAATTGTCTTTCTGTATCTTTTCTATGGCGACCGCGAAGAGCTCGGTCTCAGTCGACTCGCAGTCAGATAACTCGCCCTCCATAAACAGGCCCTAAGACGGGGAAACTCGTCTAATATGAATCCGGGGGCAGACGAGTTTCCCGTCTAACTTTCCCGTCCAACTTTCCCGTCCAAACGGACGGGAAAGTTAGACGGGAATCCCATCTAGACGGGAAACTCGTCTTAAATCCGTTTTAAGCAATTTTCCATATTTTCGAATGTTACGCTCGCAAAATTTAAGTTATTTTGCAAGACAGAATGAAAGATATAAGGATCATAAAGTAAGGATCAAAAACATATTCATACTTCGCCAAAAAATCGCAAAATCTAATATTTCATGAGGTGTACGTTTTGTTAGCAAACGTTCATGTTTTGTTAGCAAACGTTCATGTTTGAAAAGTAAACAAACGCGTTAAAATCGTCAAACTTCAAGGTTGAACGCAAATGGTAACCAGACACAGTACTAAAATGCGGTGCCCTGCAAAATAAAACTTCTGACGTTTCCGCCTACAAGTAAACTCATATAAAATAGTACGCTAACATTTCTCCTGTCGGCCGCAAGTTGGTGCGTGCGTTAGGATTAAAACTGCGCTTTAAAACCTTCAAAATAAAATATTTCGAGCTCAAAATACTATCAAAATGAAGAGAAAAGTGAGACGAATCCGCTGGTATACGGCCGATAAAGTGAAAACCAACGATTCCGAAGTTATCAATGATCAAACGGACTGTATTTTTAATTAGTGTAATATTTTTGAGCGATTTGTCAACAATACAATTTTGCTTATTAAAACTGCACTTTAAAACCCTCAAAATAAAACATTTTGGGTTCAAACTACTATCAAAATGAAGAGAAAAGTGAGACGAATCCACTGGTATACGGCCGATAAAGACAAAACCAACGACACCAAAGTTATCAAGGATCAAACGTACTGCGTTTAGTTTAATAATTTTGAGCGATTTGTCAACAATACAATTTCGCCTGAGTTTGAAAGGCCATAAATCACTAGAATACTGTTGTTTAGTCATACATTTGCCATCCCTAAGTACAATTTCTTACACTGAATCGAACGGTGGTATTTTTGTCCTTATTGGGCGGATAAAACCAGAGATAAGGCGCAGCAAACAGTCAATAGTGGGAGTCCGAGATTAATTGGAAAGAAAACTTTCCTCGAAAAAAGGAATTCGGAAAACGTGAATGGATTATTTTGAGTGGCTTGTCCAGTGAACTCTAAGTAAACTGGAATGATAACTCAATTGACGAAGTCCTATGATTGGTTGAAGCCGTCGCGTGGGAAAATCAGCTTTCAAAAAGACTAAGGATAGTTTCGAGGAGTGAGAAAAATTCAGTCGAAAGTTTGTTTTTGAGCAAAAATTTGCAAGAAAAACACCTTTTTCCATGGAAAGACTGCAATGATTGGGATTCAAACCTGGTTTTCCAATTAGTTCTGACTGTTTACATCTATCTGCAGCAAAAAGTGAGGAGTTTTACTTTTGTATTTTGAAAAAATGATGAAAGTTTGGACGTGCCGAAGGAAACTTCGCTCTTCTACTAAATAAAAATATACTATAAAACAGTTTGACAGTCCCAAAACTTATTTTTTACTAAACCCCAGGTATTGTTATTTATCCTCAGCTTTTAGTCCTTGTTTTATTCCTTCTAAAACGTGAGTAAATTGACGTTTTTCAAGTGTTGTTATTTTCGGCAATTCGGCATCACATTTTTTTACTTATTAAATTACGTTTCTGAATGCTTGAATGTACATTATAAAAAGCGCTAATGCTTTTTCTATATAAAGGATGGTATAATATCCCCGAACTCTTTCTAGGAAGCCCAAAACCACAAAAAAACTAAAAAATTTCGCGCGGTTTTTTGCTCGATTTTCGTTTTGTTTGCGTTATATTTCTGCAGTAAAACAATTTTTGCATATTTTATGTGCCTGGTTTGAAAGTACTGTTGTCCTACTATGCTCTTAGATAAAAATTAAAAGCATCAAAAGAAGGAAAAGTGATGAAATTTATCGATTTTCAAGCTGTATTTTTCTACAAAATTTTGTAAAAAGGGACTGGGGCTACCTACAAAAATCACTCATGAGTGGCTTCAAACATGGCGGCCAAGTTATCATTCCAGATTACTTAGAGTTCACTGGGCTTGTCTTTCAAAGGCCATAAATCGCTATAGGCCGTAGGATGAGGGTCGAAAATATGCTTAGAAAACAGATTCCGTAGCACCCCTCGTGTAACTACATAATTTTTACATGAATCAATAGATTAGAACGTACTTAGTTAGAATCCACTTCCCCCCAAGCGAAATAGTTGCACAAATTGAAGTACAACCTCTCCAAAGTTCGGGCTTTCTCGTGTTTCGAAATCATGAACGGCCATTGTTGTGTTGCAACTACGCATGCGCTTGACCACAAAACACTTAATGCGCACGCGCAGATAGGAAAACTGATCTCAATAAAACACGCATATTCAAGATGGCTACTAATGACGATATGTCGAAAATTCGAATATCCTCATGTTTTATGCATTTTGAAGGCGTAACCGAGCAACTTTCTAAAGTTACTGTCAAAGGCTTAAGAAATTTGTCGATTGCAGGAATAAATGGGCGAAACTTAATTGCCTGCAAGCTGAGATAGCGAAGGATTCGTATGATAAGTTTGATGACGAATTCGTCAATTATTCATACTTGGCACTTGGCAGAGAACACAAACGAAAGTTTTGATTTAGAATGGTACCACCACATGAAATGCTACAAGACATTTAGCGATGAAGAAAAGATCCGTAGGAAAACGGAGCTAGTACAAGCACGGAAAAGGTCGCTAATACCGTAGACCACACATGCCACATCGAACCAGCATTTACTAGCCGTGCAACCCAGAAGAAAGATTACACGCAATTCAGTCATTTCAGTGGAACCAAGTAAGACCTTGCCTCAAAGAAACAAGCATGTACTACCAGAATGCTGCATTATTTGTGGAAGAGATTTGTCTTGGTTTTCAAGAGACAAGGTATGATTATGTACAATTTCTTGTGTACAGTATCTTTATATTCTATGGACCACCTTTTGGTGGAAAAGTTGTCATATTGTGCCTTACTGTCTTGTGCATATACCTATATGGCTATATGATATTTTAGAGTACCTATTGCAATTGGGTGCGTTGGATCTTAATGGGTTAATTATCCAGATAATAAGTTTATTTAAACAAGCATAATATAAGCTACTCTGGATTGTAAAGTTTATGAACACAATGTTCATAAACTTTACAAACCAGAGTAGCTTTATTTTAATACCTGGTTAATTTGTCAAATTCACCCTGCTTTAGGGGCTGTTTATATGAAACCTGGGCTGGCTCGCTGACCGGGCCAGCCCGGTAAGCGGGATGAATTTGTCTTGTGTTTATATGAGAAAATTTCATCCCAGTAGGCAGGATGATTTTGCTGTTTTGACCTTTGACATTGTTTTGACAGTTCTTAAAAATAGCTTACACACAAATTGGTGGTGGCGTCTCTTTCAACTTTCATCCCGGCAACCGGGCTGACCCGGTTCGTGAATGTTTATATGGAAATTTTCATCCTGGTAAGCGAGATCTCGCCTTTTTCAAGTGAGATCTCTGGAACCGGGCCAGCCCGCTTGTCCATATAAACGCACAGTAGTTTTTACTATAAAATCAATTACATGGCGAGATCTTGCTAAGCGGGCTGGCCCGGTCAGCGAGCCAGCCCGGGTTCCATATAAACAGGCCCTTAGTTGGTAAATGCCATTTTTAAACAGGCATTCTAAACTTGTATGTTTTGTGTAGAAAGCACAAAAGAGAAGAGGAACACCACTAGTGTTGGCAAGTACAATTGATGCTGGCTTATAACGTACAGCTGCTGAGAGGAAAAATGATGAGCGGATACTTGTGCAGATTAGAGATAAAGACTGTGTTGCATTGGAGGTCCGCTACCACAAAGTTTGCTATAGCAACTATACCACATTCCTTGCAAGGGAGGCAAAGACGACCACAACATGTGCACCACCAGTGTATGAAATATCTTACAATGTATTCTGTAAAGAAGTCATTGAAACTGAAATCCTCAAGGAAAAGCAATAAAGTACATGATTGAGAAATTTGTTGTCATTGCTAAGGAAACTGAGAATGTGGATGCATCTAAATACAGGTCTTCCGAGCTCAAGCAGCAGCTAATTAACAGTTATCCCCAGCTGGTATTCTATTTGCCTAAATCTAGAAATGTTAGTGAAATTGTGTATGCTGAGAACTTGGATACTTCTGATTTAGTTGAGGAACATATGTTGAGTAAAGCTGAAAATAGTGATGAAGAATTTGATGAAGGCGACTGCATAAATAAACAAGGAACCTGGACTAATAAAATTGATGGGAAGAGAGTTAGAAAATAAATAAGATTGTGAACACCGAGTAATACTTATTTATGGCATATTGTAATTTATCTATTAAGCACCCCCCTGCCCCTCTCCTGTAAGCAATTAATTTATAAAATTGTGAAGCGTGAAAGTATTGTATTTTAAAGATAATTATGATATTTTACTGATACTTTTGTACGTAACATCACTGTACCCGATGTTGTATATTTATAAAGAGAATCAAATGTGCAAACAGACTCTTTGTATATATTAGAAATAAGCCCCCCCCCAAAAAAATTAATAGAGAAATTATGGTATGCGTGTTATATAATGTTTAGGATTGTGATAATATTTAAAGCCTGAAAAACAGATTTGCTTGCAAAAACGTCATGCAATTGCTGTAGTATAAAATAACATCATATTTTTAATAAGTTATTGTAATGTTGGCTTGGAAGTGTTCCTGGCGAGGGCTTGACACGGTACATTGCTCAGAATGTTTGGCGAACTCCATTAAAATGCACAGAACATAAAAATATCATATATTTTTAAAACAATCCGATGTCATCTTGTATTACTTCAGCCCTGCTTTCGCACATTTCATAATTTTTTTCTTGTCCAGTTCTGCGTTGAGATCAGTTTTCCTATCTGCGCGTGCGCATTAAGTGTTTTGTGGTCAAGCGCATGCGTAGTTGTAACACAACAATGGCCGTTCATGGATTTCGAAACACGAGAAAGCCCGAACTTTGGAGAGGTTGTACTTCAATTTGTGCAACTATTTCGCTTGGGGGGAAGCGGATTCTAACTAAGTAAGTTCTAATCTATCCATTCATGTAAAAATTATGTAGTTACACGAGGGGTGCTACGGAATTGAACATTTTCGACCCTCATCCCACGGCCTACTAGAATAGAAATCAACTTTGAAATAAATTTTCCATCCGTAAATACAACTTTTCACGCTGATTCGAACAGTGGTATTTTTGTCCTTGTTTGACGCATAAAACCAGAGATAAAGCATAGCAACAGTCGGTCCTGAGAGTACAAGATTAATAATTAATAATGAATAAATTCCGAGCAAGTGCAAGGAATTTTTACTAGGCGATTAAGGAAACGTATTGATGCATGGAAACAAACTGGACAAACAAACAAACGGACAAACAAACGGACAAACTCACAGGCAGAATATAAAGCGGTGCCAAACTTGGCCGGGGCACCGCAATAATAGACCTTCGAAAAACAAATGTCATGAGAACTTGACAATCTTGGCATAAATACTGCTAGCTAATTCCATGCATGAGTCATCTATTTACGTCAGCAATAAATACGCATACACTTCCCACGGCGAATTGTGAAATATTCTTTATCTGTAGGATCAAGGAGAGATTTTCCTGAAACATTACTTGCATTTACTTGTAAATTATGGTGTAAATTATGTCTTCGCCGCAGAGTACTTCAGTGCTTGCATATTAATCTTTCGTTTTCCTCAAAACTTATGGCTCTTTGAAACTTTGCACAATCCTTGGATCCCTAGTTTCTATTCTTCTTGCCATTTTGAAGATTTTCTTCGGTGAATTTTTTTGAAAATTTGCAAATCAAAGAGTCGTGTTTCAATAGTTCTTTTGCTGTATTTTAAAAAAATTAAATCGATACATTTTCGAGTAATGTACGAAAAGGTTCAAAATTGATATTAAAAAAAAATGTATCGATTTAATTTTGTGAAAATTTGTATTTAGATTAACGAAAGTAATGTCTTTATACATATGAAATTAAAAAAAAAATTCACCGAAGGAAATAAAAGAAATTCAAAGTAATGTTTGAAAGATTCTGCGAGCTGTTACGTCATAAAATTTTCCAAAATTCACAGTTTCGCGCGAGACATCACGCGCGTATTTCGTGAAATTGATAACGAAGGCAAGGTCTTCGCGCGTATTTCGAGACATCACGCGCGAGTGCCACACGACTTTTTTTTATTTCCCGCCATGCATACGAGAAACGTTACCCTCGGGAAAAAAACCCTAGGGAGCCACCTTAATTAAATTTCCAGGTGTATAATCACGCGCGTTTAAGAGCGTTTAAGAACAATAGGATAATTTCTAAAGCGTCACTTTTTTTTGAGACACCCTGTATAGAATGTTTGTATATGCTTGTAAATCTCGCTTAAAAATCACTGCTTTCCCCACTCTGCTACATCTAAAACGCTTGAAACTTTGTAAGATTTAAATCTCCTGATGTTCACGAGCCATTGTATATCTTTTCTACAAGCGAAATCCAAAGCAATCTTAGGCAGAAAGATGTTGTGATCGTTGTCGAAATTTATACGGACGCTTAGCTATTATGATGGTTCAGCTTAATGATTATTTCGCCCAAACAAGCCTTTTGACTTAATCCTTTAATTAATTAAGCTATTGTGTCTATAGTTTACATTAGCAACAAATACATCAACATATTTATGTCTCTAACGCCAAAACGACCATGAAAACTATACTTGTAAATCTCGCTTGTATAGACTTTACTAAATAAACGCTTGAAAACTTGGTAGAAGAGGTATATTTATTTTGTAATATAAGCATTCGATAGATTGGACTTTATTATAAAGTATGTTTATGGAATTATCAGGTTTGGGAAAAACGAAAAACGCTGAAGTCAGCGAAATCTGAGTTGTATAATTAATGAATGTTTATGTTAATTACATAATGCGCCCCCTGTATGCTGATGATCATGCACCCCTATATTATGTTAATGATGTTGCTCAACCTCATATTATGTTAATGATGTTTGAATATTTAATGATGCGCCCCCTTGCGCCCCTCAAAAATAAGGCTCGAAAACTACGTACATTACTACTACTGTCTACATAGCACATTTTCATATTTTACCATTGTAAAATATCTACTTATTATCAATAATTTATGTTAATTGTTATCTTGTAAAATAGTAAACTAGGGATCTTCAACCTGATCTTCACCAAAAAATTGCCGACGGAAATTACTTCGGCCAAGCTGGTATACGCCTGGTGCTCCGCGCAAACGTTATGGCAACAGGCCGACTTGTGTGGCAGAACAACAAAAGCGGCCTTGGGTCATATAGCTATAGCATCTGCGATAAAGAGGACAGGCGATTTTCACCATGTTGGATGAAATTTGATTTGTGAACAAGAAAAATGCTTTGTCAAATTCATCCAATATGGCGTCCGTGACGCAACGTGCACACCGAGAATAGAGTCCATGAGAGTTTAATTTATTTAGCAGAAACAACACTTATAAGAATCACTTTAAACAATTATTTGCATGGAAACTGGAAGGAATATTTTGACTCCAGTATGAATAGCTTGGCGTACACTTCCAGTGCAGTACGAGTAGCACTTTGAATATAGTATCTCGTTGTTGTATGTTTGAAGCATATGACCCAAGGCCGCTGTTGTTGTTCTGCCACACAAGTCGGCCTACCAGGCGTATACCAGCTTGGACGAATTACTAATTTCGTCGTGTTAATTATGTTTCATTGATGCTGTATTAAATTCAAACATTGTTGAAATACGCCTGGGAGTAAAACTTCTATATCGCAAATAAAGATAATATTTTGCAGTATACCCGTAAGAGGTCAAACATTTTCTATATAGAAACCAAATTCGAGTTATTTGGCAGACAGGCTTGAATTAAGCCCGATTTTCACCAGTGCATGCCAATTGAAAAGCACAGCATGTGATTTAGCCTGAAATTCAGACGGCCGCGAATTCTTTCGATTCTCTTTGTGCGAAAGATTTTGCCTGGTCAAAACTTGTCAATCGGGCTATTAGCGATATATTTTTTTCCCTTTTTCTCTTTGACAGTTTGTATATTTTTGCATGTTTTGTCTGACCACTCCCCTTATGGAAACCAGCTTTTTTAGTTGTTGAGGCCAGCGTGCCAAAATAAAGTATGTATGTATGTATGGCCACATAACGTGGAACACTAATTTTAAAACTTATATTGACACAGTTAAATTTATGATATATTTTAACGACTTTGATAATTTTTAACTGTTGCACTATTGAAGATCGGAAAGACATTGTCATTGAAAATGAAATAATTTTTTGAATCTTGACAAGCAGTATTAACATTCAAGAATAAAAAATTAAATGAAAGCGACAAAGTCCCGCATATTTTATCTAACTATACACGAAAATAACGGGACGAGATTGCTTGTAGCAAGGTTCTTTTCTCTGACGCTCCAACTTTTTGCGTACGAGGTTTGAGCGTAGGAAGCTCCGTAACCCCTCTCCCTCCTCCCCCCTTTACATAACATTGGGGACTGAACCAGTTACTTGTCCGCCACTAGAAATCTAATTTAGACCTCCATTCACCATAATTATACGGCTTATGAGTTATGGGTTGTAAAAAGGCGTTGTATTGTCATGACAATATTTTGTATATTAAGCGATGCGTCTGTAACGTTTTACATTAGCATGATGCATCCTAAATTTTTGTGTAACTTTAAAATAAATCTCTCAAATCAACAAATATTTTACCGTCTGACTAGGAAAATCGTGTGAAGACAATACCACATATAATCCGTTTTGGGTGATAGGTATTTTAAGGATTTGCATTGTACTTTTTTTTCTTTTTTAGGTGTTGGAAATCTGAGACTGTTCCTGCTTTGATGCAACCGAAACCTGAGACTGTTCCTGCTTTGATGCAACCGAAACCTGAGACTGTTCCTGCTTTGATGGCACCGAAACCTGAGACTGTTCCTGCTTTGATGCAACCGAAACCTGAGACTGTGCCTGCTTTGATACAACCGAAACCTGAGACTGTTCTTGCTTTGATGGAACCGAAACCTGAGACTGTTCCTGCTTTGATGCAACCGAAACCTGAGACTGTTCCCGCTTTGATGGAACCGAAACCTGAGACTGTTCCCGCTTTGATGGAACCGAAACCTGAGACTGTTCCTGCTTTGATGGAACCAAAACCTGAGACTGTTCCTGCTTCGATGCAACCGAAACCTGAGACTGTTCCTGCTTCGATGCAACCGCAACCTGAGACTGTTCCTGCTTTGATACAACCGAAACCTGAGACTGTTCCTGCTTCGATGCAACCGAAACCTGTGACTGTTCCTGCTTCGATGGAACCGAAACCTGAGACTGTTCCTGCTTCGATGGCACCAAAACCTGAGACTGTTCCTGCTTCAATACAACCGAAACCTGAGACTGTTCCCGCTTTGATACAACCGAAACCCAAGACTGTTCCTGCTTTGATGGAACCGAAACCTGAGATTGTTCCCGCTTCGACGGAACCGAAATCTGAGACTGTTCCTGCTTTGATACAACCGAAACCTGAGACTGTTCCTGCTTTGATGGAACCGAAACCTGAGACTGTGCCTGCTTTGATGCAACCAAAACCTGAGATTGTTCCCGCTTCGACGGAACCGAAATCTGAGACTGTTCCTGCTTCGATGGAACCGAAACCTGAGACTGTTCCTGCTTCGATGCAACCGAAACCTGAGATTGTTCCTGCTTCGATGGAACCGAAATCTGAGACTGTTCCTGCTTCGATGCAACCGAAACCTGAGACTGTTCCTGCTTCGATGCAACCGAAACCTGAGACTGTTCCTGCTTTGATGCAACCGAAATCTGAGACTGTTCCTGCTTCGATGCAACCGAAACCTGAGACTGTTCCTGCTTCAATACAACCGAAACCTGAGACTGTTCCTGCTTCGATGCGACCGAAACCTGAGACTGTTCCTGCTTTGATGCAACCGAAACCTGAGGCTGTTCCTGCTTTGATGCAACCGAAACCTGAGACTGTTCCTGCTTTGATGCAACCAAAACCTGAGACTGTTCCTGCTTTGATGGAACCGAAATCTGAGACTGTTCCTGCTTTGATGGAACCGAAACCTGAGACTGTTCCTGCTTCGATGCAACCGAAACCTGAGACTGTTCCTGCTTTGACGCAACAGAAGGTGGTCATTTAAATCAATTTAATTAATATTTCTTCATCGTTTATTATTGTAGTTCGTACTTAGCATTTATTGTAACAATTTTTTTGGCAGGACTCTGAATATTGGACACATTTTTATATAGTCCTTGCATTACCATGTGTGTTCCAGGATCCCCAGTAATTTTTCGGCGAGGGAAGGACCCCTCCCGCCAATAATTTCTGAATGTCTTTGAATGATGGCTGACGAACTGTATAACAAAGCGGCTGAAACAATGATTTTACGAAAGTCTGGAAGTTGACGAAGGGCCTTCGCTCGAAACGTCGAAGTTCTTATTGTATTGTTCTGGTAGTTTTACACAACAGTCAACCGTCGTATTTGCTATACTCTACCCACACTGGCACCGCACGTTCGAGATATCTTCCTTAACCTTTACCATGTACCGAATTTCGTAAAGTTTCTGCTTCAAATAATTTTTTCTTTCTGAAATTTGTCTTACCTTCGTGTGATATTTTTGGTGATATATGATTAAGAATTTTCGAACTCTGTTGAATTATCGCTCATAATCAGACATTGTGATTGTGTTTAGATAATGCGAATTTAGCTGCGAGTTTCGTTCTCATTCGTCGTTGTTTTCCATGCGTATTCTTTTTATTCGAAAACCATTTCCTGCTATCAAATGTTGCATTCGGATCAACTTTAAATTAAGCAAGCAGTTCACTACGAAAATACCACTACAAAAAAACACTCCATAATACTGACTTTATATATCGCTCACACATTTATCTATGGATTCTAATTACATTAATGTATTTTCTATTTAAAGTATGAATAATGTTTTCCGGCCTGCACGGCGCAATTATAACATTATTATTTTTGTTTTTAGATCAAAAAACAGATCATTGACGCCAGGTCATTATCTTTGCGATTCATGTCTGAGAACCCTTGCTGTATTAGAGCTATCCCGTATGAAAATGGCAGTGAAGACACCCAACCCTTAACTATGTGTTTATATGTGGATACTGATGGCAAGGGAATTCCAAATGATGTTGAAGATGCCGCAAAAAAAATGTTCTCAGATTATGAATTTGAGTTTGATGACCTTCAACGACGTCCTCTAAGTAAGATCGTTACCCGTCTTCCATCGTCTCGAAAGCAGAGAAATGAAGAACTATCAGAATTGTCCAGGACAATCGAGAAAAATCTTCACGTCTTTGAAAACCGGTTAAACGTCACAGCAGTTCAGGCTTCGTATAAAGTAGCGGACTCCATTGAGCAAGATATCCCATGTGTAACAGTGTTTGTGTTGGGAAAGAGAAGAGTTCCAGCGGGAGAAACCGACATTAAGGAGATAAAAGAACTGAATGGTTGTCCATTTGACGTTGCCGAGGGGTATTATCAACCGGCATATGGGCCTTCCCTCGGGTCTTATGCCTTTCCTTTGCGTGGTGGCGTTGGAATAGGTGTGCAAGGGGGACACGGTGCTGGCACTTTGGGAGGATTTTTAGAAGACGAAGAAGGGAAGTGTTATATTCTTTCAAATTATCACGTGCTTCATCCCTCTAAAGTAGGGAGTAACACGAACGATGACGAAATGGATAATAGCACTATCGTTCAGCCTGCCGAATTAGATTATGACGCCATGCTTAATGATGCCCAAATGAAGTTGGATGAGTCCGAAAAATTAACGATGCCTGGAGTAAAAAATGGGCCCGCGTTAACACAAAAAGATATGGACGATCTAAAGAATGATGAATATTTCGGACCCATCATGGAGAACATGGAGAAAGAACTAACGAAAGCGCAAAACAATTTCAATGAAATCGAAGGCAAGAAACCAAGACTAATTGGAAAGTACGCCTGTGGTTGCCAAGATAACGTAGAGGTACGTTTGGAAAACGGGATTTTTAAATTTTACGTCGACGCAGCCATTGCTGAACTGGACAAGCGCCAATTACATTACATGAAGAGTTATAGACGCACAAAAAAAGAAACAAATCTTTGTCCTCTATTTGGCTTTCAAAAGAACAAAGATCCGAACTGGGACGATGATATTTGGGACAGATATCGCCCTAATGGCGAAATTGCTGATCTGGAAAACGTCGTTAAGGAACTTCGTAACCAAGACTTAAAACTGAAGTTTATGAAGATTGGTCGAACAACAGGCCTTACCGACGAGGGTGAAATTGATACCGAAGGAATGTTTGTAAACCGCATTGATGCTCCCAGGGATGGTACATGCGCTTCTGTGTTTTCTCATGTCGAGTATCTATTCTGTGACGGTTGTATGCATTCAGATAGCAGTGAAAGAGAAATACTCCAAAAAGACAAAATGAGATGGTGTGCTAAATGCGGAAAGAAATTGAACGAATCGACCTTAGGTAGTGAGGTTAAGTCGTTTTGGCTGCATAATTGCTTTGTTATTCGAAGGAGTGAAAGGCCATTTAGTGAAAGCGGCGATTCGGGCTCCTTAATATTTGGCAACGATGGTCGAGCTTGGGGCTTAGTACATGGTGTTTTTAAGTCTTCAGACGTTATTTTTTGCTTAGCTTCGCCCTTCAGTGTGACTTTGAAAGTTCTGGAAGAGGTTAAAGCTCAGAAAGAGGTTTCTAAAAAAAAGGAGCTTAATCTTTGGTAAGTAATCTTAACATTACCTACACTCGCTTTAAAACTGTGGCAAAAGATTTCGTACAGGCCATTTTTCATGGCGATAAAACTGTAGAATGCTTTATATAGATTGATTCGTCTTGTGATTTGTCTTGATGAAAACTTTCGAATTTTCAATAATCTTAAAGACATGAATGATATTTAGTGAGAAAATATACACGATTTTTATGCTCATCAGCGGGATTTTGTATTAGACGTACAAGCTCCGTCACTGTCATGATTTCCTTTGTATTTTCTAATTCTTAATGAAATATAAACTATAGAAAATATACCGTATCTTATTACCATTTTTAGGCCAAGTGCCTCTCAAAATTTTGGGCGTCTTGCTCGATAGATTGACTAAATGTTGAAGGTTTTTGTAGATGAAAATTTCGAGCGAAAATTGCCGGAAGTTCAATTTTTGCCAGAGGACCTATATTTGCATTTTTCGCAACTGCTCCTTGTTAGGTCGAAAAATATTAAATATGAATATATTTTCAGTCGAAATTTTTGTCCAACAGAAACCCTTAACCATTCATGGTTTTTATAGGACCGTCATGAATACCAGTGAGACATCTACAAGCAACATACAGAATTATATTCAAGATTATAAGAAAGATTCAGGCGTTACTTTGGACGATGAGTACCCAAATATGAATACTGGAGATCAAAGTCCCGGAGAGAAAATCAAAGTCTATTTGGTCGAAATAGAAAATGATGATGCCTTGCCAAGTGTCATTCCTCCTAGTGCTGAGACCTTTGTTAAATATGAAAATGAGGATGAAAAGCTTGATCTTATTGTAGAAACCCTTAATGAAAAATGTAAAAATGAGGATGAAAAACTTGATCTTTGTGCGGACATCGTAAAAAAGGAAATTAATGATGACTATAATTCACGTGCTGTTCTTCTTAAACGTGATAGACGGAATGAGGTATTCAATGCAATGAAGAGCAAAGGTGTCCCTGTTTGTTATATTGGTCAAGGTCGTTCAAATGCAGTTGTTGTTGACACGCCTCTTAGAGCTCTTTCTCGCCAGTGGAAAACGGTATTTGTTATTGGTAAACCTGGAGAGTTTCTCGACAACTATCGTGCAATGACCAGAGCTACTTCGAAATTAGTTGTCATATTTATTTAAGATTGAATAGACTCTATGAACAAACATTTTAAACTAACCAACCAGAGTACATTTAAGAAGCACTTTAATGACTGGTTTAAGTAACTAAAAGTGACCTCATTAATAGTGAGCTTATTTACCTGGGTCGTTCTAAGACTGTGAGAACAGACTGTGAGGCAGACAGTGCCAAGGCAGAGGCCAATGGACCTTTCACATAATGCTGTTTCCTTCTGGTTTGTAACTACTATACCAGCAGAATGTTTGCGAGTATTTGCTATCCTTTTCTATTAAGATCCTTGCAAATCATTCTTATGGTTGGAGTCACACATTGCAAAGAAACATAAAACAAAAGATCTATTGTTTAGTCATGCTATTGACTATTGAATACTTGAACAGTTAGGGGATAAATCTCTGTATGAATGCTTTACAACTATATATAATATTATGCTTTATAACTATGTAATATTTAAAGTAACTTGAATATGTTATTAAATATATACTACTTAGACACGTCTCGGGTTCAAAAATTTTCCCAAAAGCTCCAAAATTGAAACTGCCCATTTATATTTTAGCCATTTCGGAAAATGGAAGACCTTAGGATGGCCCCTGCCTATTTATGCAACACTTACTAAGTCTGGGATTATAAGAACTTGTCAAATATCCTGGCATATACAAGTAATTCCAAGCAATTTATTTCAAGGTAAATTTTAACTTGGGGCCCAGGGATTTTGATCATCAAACATTTTTGGGGTCATATGCCCCTTAGAAAACTTACATTTATTTCCATATTTTAGGATAATCAGTTGGATTACATCCTGCGATAAACATTCTCGATTGCATTCAGTACTTAAAAATACCTTAGGAGGGTCCGGGGGGGCAACATTTAAGTGCAATTTTCTAGTATTGTACCGTTTGAAGATGCGTGAAATGAAAACTGCGCGAAAATATGGTATTTAGGATGAAAGTGATAGGATGGATAATGTAATGCTTGCAATTTACGAGAAAGGTGTGCCTGTTGCCCTAAATAGATACCATCGTGGAGTTCTTGTTATTACACCTATTAATGCTCTTTCTTTCCAGTGGAAAACGGTATTTGTTATTGGTAAACCTGAAGAATTTCTCGAAAACTATTTTGCAATAACCAGAGCTACTGTAAAATTAGTTGTCATATTTATCTAACAGTGAACAGGCTCTATCAAGAAGCGTTACAAACTAACCAACCAGAGTACTTTTAAGAAGCATTTTAATGACGTACTGGTTTATATAGAGTCACATCTGAGGCAGTAGCAAGGCAGAGGCCAATCAGCCAATGGTGCTTTGCGAGTATTTGCTATCCTTTTTTATATTAAGATCCTCGCAAAGCATTCTTGTAGTTGGAGTCACACATTGCAAAGAAACATCATAAAACAAAGGATCTATTATTGAGTCATACTATTGACTATTGAGTACTTGAACAGTTATGGGTTAAATCTCTGTATGAATACTTTACAACTATATAATATTATGCTTTATAACTATATATATAACATTTTAAGTAACTTGAATATGTTATTAAATATAGACTACTTAGCAGGGGCCGCGGAACCGGAGGGGGCACTGTTTAGATTAGGTAAAAGAGTTGCCTCGGAAATGACGCTAGGTTTGCTTCTGATAAGTGCCTCTTTTTAGGCGGTGCCCCCCTACTTTTGAGATGCTTCCGCGGCCTATTCTACTTGGACATGTCCCGGGTTTAACATTTTTCCCAAAAGCTCCAAAATTCAAACTGCCCATTTATCTTCAAGCTATTTTGGAAAATGGAAGACCTTAGGATTACCAATGATAATTATAAGAACTTATCAAATTCCTGGCATATTCAAGTAATCTCAAGCAATTTATTTCAAGGTAAATTTTAACTTTGGGCCCAGTGATTTTGATCGTCAAACATTTTTGGGGTCATATGCTCCTTTAGAAAACTGATTTCCATATTTTAGGACAATCAGCTGGATTACGTTCTGTGGTAAACATTCTCGATTGAATTCAGTACTTAAATTGTATTTAGGGTGCGCGAAATCATGAGGACCCGCACGATGTGTGAAAAAATTAAGGCAAAAGGTGTTCGTTTCCAAGGCATCCGAAAGGCAGGCGTTTGAGGGTTGAAATGTATTAATTGAATTTACTCACTTCATGACCAGATGCAGATGTAATTTAATCAAAGAGTCTGCGCTTGGTTTAAATATTGATAACTCATGTAATAGTTTATTAATAGTAAATAGCGTTCCATTTGTCAACGCCATCATTTAAGATTTAGCATGCATGGTAGAGTACGCGCCAAATTTAATACTGCAGCCGCGAAGTATATTTTCGATCAGCCGATGCAGTTGGCGAATAGCAATGGCTATAGTATATATTTCGTCATTTCGATCACTTCCTTTGTAATATTCTTGTTCTGGCGTTCAGTCAAGGAGTAGAAATAAAGCCGAGCGGATGGAATACAGCACGTAGCAGACGGTGAATAGCATGGTCAACCAGATCTCTGGAACAATACAATAAGATAAGTATGGCGACAGTACAGTGATCAAGATTCAGAGAAGCATATCCGACATAAAATCGCGCAAATGCGCACCAGCATCTCATGCAATGAAACGATATCTGGAAACATATACTCAATCAGAACCAATTATATTTAGTAAGATTATTTAGCATCCCGCGCCACAACGTTCAGCTCCATGTTGTCGCCATATAAATTCGCGCGTACCGCAACAACATAACAATGTTGTTGTAATGTTAGTGAGAATTCTTTTAGTGGATTCTCTTGTGCCAGAAAGATGAAGTCATCTTTTGCTGTCAGATTAAGAAGATGTAGTCATCTTTGCTTAATCAGTTGAATCTAGAAGGCCAATCATAATTATTGCACAGCAACTTAAATCTCAATGCGCAGTGATATATATCTTGAAATATTAAGTTATTTGTAAATTTATATTAAATATATGCGGCCTTTCATGTATAAAAGAGTCAGCATTAAATAACGGCGTACCCACATATAAATGCTGTATGTAATTTTAGTGAGAATTCTTTTGGTGGATGCTCTTGTGCCAGAAAGATGAAGTCATCTTTTGCTATCAGATTAAGAAGATGTAGTCATCTTTGCTTAATCAGTTGAATCTAGAAGGCCAATCATAATTATTGCACAGCAACTTAAATCTCAATGCGCAATGATATATAACTTGAAATATTAAGTTATTTGGAAATTTATATTATATATGCGGCCTTTGTATAAAAGAGTCAGCATGAAATAACGCGCGTACCCACATCATGTAAATGCTGTATGTAATTTTAGTGAGAATTATCAGTGGATTCTCTTGTGCCAGAAAGATGAAGTCATCGTTTGCTGGAAGATTAAGAAGATGTAGTCATCTTTGCTTAATCAGTTGAAGCTAGAATGCCAATCGTAATTATTGCACAGCAACTTGAATCTCAATGCGCAATGATATAACTCTTGAAACGCTAAGTTATTCGTAAATTTATATCCAAGTAAATAACGCGCACATTGTAGTACAGTTGGTAATGCAGAGAAGATGTCTACAATAATGTCAATGAGTAATGAAAACGAGCACTACATGGTTCTAGCGCTGCCGAAATTCCAGGTGCGTGAACCAAAAAATGGTGTTGACGGAGGAAAACATTTGATGCCCCGTCTTATGTAAAATAAAGATCATTAACACCTTCATTCCGACCATACTTACCCGTTTGGATGGTGAGGTGTTAGCCCTGATGACCGAGGGGTGGCCTGGGGCGACTACTGTTACTTGGACTCAGGTTAAGATCCATGCAAGTGGTATCTTGAGCTGACCACCCCTTCAAGAGCTAACACCTTCATACCAATTAAGAAATTGGTGGAAATTTAACACGAATCATGAACACCGACAATGTTTGCTTAGCACACAACGGTAACTGATGCTAAACGTCGACCGCTCTCTTGTTACATACCCCCCTCGGTCACGTGACGTGCTGACGTATCGAGGTATGGTTACCTAGCTGTTAACCTTGGTTATTGCATAACCTCATTTAACACCTTCATTCACCATACTTACCCGTTTGGATGGTGAGGTGTTAGCCCTGATGACCGAGGGGTGGCCTGGGACGACTACTGTTACTTGGACTCAGGTTAAGATCCATGCAAGTGGTATCTTGAGATGACCACCCAGGGGTGATGACCAACATCACACATCCAAGAAACAGTCCGAACAAACCAATAACATATTAAACCCATCCATAAGACTTTGACGACATATTTACATACAAAGCACGAGTGATCTACTCAAGTTAGCACGCATTACCAGACCATGTGGTAAAATATCATAACATACTTCAGATTGCGGTCCACAAGCATTCCCAGACTGTATGGGAAAGTTATTATAAACATTTAGAATTGTGGGCCACAAGCGTTACCAGACTGTGTACGTGGGAAAATATCATAACACATTGCGATTGCGACCTAATCGTTCCCAGACTGTATGGGAAAATATCATAACACATTGCGACCTAATCGTTCCCAGACTGTATGGGAAAATATCATAACACATTGCGACCTAATCGTTCCCAGACTGTATGGGAAAATATCATAACACATTGCGACCTAATCGTTCCCAGACTGTATGGGAAAATATCATAACACATTGCGACCTAATCGTTCCCAGACTGTATGGGAAAATATCATAACACATTGCGACCTAATCGTTCCCAGACTGTATGGGAAAATATCATAACACATTGCGACCTAATCGTTCCCAGACTGTATGGGAAAATATCATAACACATTACGACCTAATCGTTCCCAGACTGTATGGGAAAATATCATAACACATTGCGACCTAATCGTTCCCAGACTGTATGGGAAAATATCATAAAACATTGTGAATTGCGACGAAATCGTTCCCAGACTGTATGGGAAAATATCATAAACCACTGCGAATCGCGACCTAATCGTTCCCAGACTATGGGAAAATATCATAACACATTGCGACCTAATCGTTCCCAGACTGTATGGGAAAATATCATAACACATTGCGACCTAATCGTTCCCAGACTGTATGGGAAAATATGTTTGCTTAGCACACAACGGTAACTGATGCCAAACGTCGACCGCTCTCTTGTTACATACCCCCCTCGGTCACGTGACGTGCTGACGTATCGAGGTATGGTTACCTAGCTGTTAACCTTGGTTATTGCATAACCTCATTTAATAGTCTTTAATAACCATATCAAATTGCTTTTCCCTGTATGCATTTTTAATCAATAACCTGTTAATAACTGACCAGGACCGGGGTACCTACTGCGAACTAGTGAGAATAATTACCGATTGATGACAGTTTTTCGCATCATATTTAATGAGATAATGTACTCCCATTTCCGGACTTTTGCGCCTTGAAGGCGCAAAAGTTGCATATTTTTGGCCGTGCGGATCCTCATGAAATCGCACGAATTTTAATACGACTGGGCGAAAATCATTGTACCGCGCGAATTTAACTACAAATAAGGTATTTATATATTTGGGGGCTTCTTCATGCTAGCCGCGAAGTAGCCTGCGAAGCAGTCGCTTTATTTTTGAGTGGTTATGAAATAAATAGGCGATAAAAATAATGTGGATGATTGATTAGCGACAAAATTCGCCGCCAATAATAGTTGATTTCCCAGTGAATTCTGTGGCTGTCCGCGCAAAAGATTTCGCTTTGCGGAAAACGGGCTTTACTCCAGTTGACCAGTTGTATTTGAAGTATATGCAGAACGGTAGATCAGAAATGGGAAATGGGCAGAGACCATAGTTAATGGAATCACATTTGCCATTAACTATGGTCTGAATCGGTGAACTATAATAAGTCGTTTTAGAGTTCACTGGACACTGGTCTGAACGTATCGCAGGCTCGGGGAACGAGATTGGGCCATTGAACTATAAGTAAACTTAGAGTTCACTGGATTGGGCTTCTTTAATTTGGCTACTTTTTATCTTGCGTTTGGCTCTTTTTGGCTCAGGCCACCTGGCTGGCAATCCTCTCCTCCAGAGGGTTATTTATTATATCAGATATTATTAGTCGATATTATTATATTATCTTGAAAGATTTCAATAATTCGTTACTTTGAGAGGTGCTGAAACTTAATATAAAATCCTGGTCCCTGAAAAACTGAAATTCGAGTCGAGATTGTTCAACACTTCACTTCAACAGAGTTCAATAGTTGGTTGGCTTTGAGCGCTGCTGTTAATTAAAAAACCTAGAAGAATCTCTGAATCATCTAGTGTTCATTTTAAAGGTAAGACGTTTCTCTCAATATATTGCCAGGCCAATTTATGTTTTGATATAATGTATATTCAACTGTATATTAAATAATAGCGTTGATCTTTATAGTATGGGTCAAGTGATCAGCTCAAGTATGCGTTTATCCTTTCTTTTTCCTGAATTAGCCAATTCGGATAGTAGTACAAAGATAGAATAATGGCTCAAGGAAACGAAAGCTTGTAGTTTCCATGTTAAAACGGTGATAGATTTTCAAAGATTTGCATCTCAAGTTGAAATAATATATTTTTGGCCATCATCACTGGACATGCTTACACTAGCCTACACTTTCCTATTATATTGCAAGCAAAACAACCAAACACACGTCTATAATACTATGCCATTCAAGCCTCTGACTTGCTTTAAAAATAGAGTAAAGACGTAGCAGTATAGCTTTTAAAGTAATACTAATAGGCTTCTTTTATGTGGTGTTAAGCATAGGCGTACCAGGCAGGGGGGGCAGCTGCCACCCCCCCCCCCCCAGAAAATTGATAGGTCGACAAGTTGGGAGAGTTTTCAGCCCAAGTCGGGCAAAAAATATAGGGGGAATAAATGGAAAAGCAAAAAATTTAACCAAAGCAATCTAGTCTGTAATTTGGAAATAAAAGTGTTATTGAACAACTTATATCTGGGGGGGGGGGGGTTGAATTAAAAGTTGGACATTTTCAGTGCTAGTTGGGGAAAATGTTCCCTGCCCCCCCTAAAAATTTGGGCCCATACACCTTTGGTGTTAAGTTTACATTCGGCAAGCTAGAATAGTTTTTAGAGTCACACAGGGCTGGAATTTGAATACGCAGCAATGTAAATATTACCTGCCATAGTAATTGCTACAAATGCCGTTTCCCAAAAGGCTCGCGTGTTCATTTAAACTTTCGATCATATACGCCGTTAAAAAATACAATTTCAGGTAGCATTTTGTAAGTTTGAGAGGCTTGTTTCGACACAACGGACATTAAACTATATAAAGTTTTGAAATCGGATAATTCGTTATTTCAGTCAGTGTTTTCGTTTAGCCCGCTGTGGCCAATACTCGTTTATGATAGAAGCTCCCAGAACTAGAATGCTTTTGAAGTGTACACATGCAACATTGCCATAGTTAATCTGTGACATGCTTTGTTATATAATATATAATAGATTGGCAGTTTCGTATTCGGATATTAATGTCTGCCTCTCCTCTCCCAATTTTCTCGCCTCCCGCCCGCATTTAAATTCCTTTTGTCCACATTTTCTTGATCAAAATATGTGAGCCTTTTTCAAAGACATGATTGTAATGCACAAGACTTTTTCAATGTTTGTTTTTACCATTATAAATAATCACACAAACGTTCATAGTGTAAATCATCTCTAAGATAATATGGGTCTAATTTTTATACAATTTGAATAATTTTGTTTCATGAAAGGGTCAGGTGAAAATTTCCAGGCACGCCCATGTCTATATTTTGTAATAATGTCATGTTTTAGTGTCAGTATTGTTGGGCCTGTTTATATGATTATAAACTCTGTTGAGTGTTTATATGATCCCGCTTCTATCCTGCCTAGACGGGTCCCAGCGTGTACTGAAATACTGAAAAATATACTGTGCTTATGTACTGAAAATATACTTAGGAGAATAATACTATCTTCTCACAGGCTACATGCAACACGAAAAAGAATTCCATTTGTACAATATATGGAATCACGTGATGGAATCGGAATAGAACATTATAGAAGTAAACAATGCCACTCTCTTTGAAAAATATATCTAGTCGTCCTACACAGTCACAATGCTATTTATAGAATTTTCCAAAGCTCATTCACTGCTTCCCCTTTAAAGGCATCTTCTTTCGAATGAGATTTTTGAAGGAATTGAAGTTTACTCAGTGCATTGAACAATTCAGTCGTTCGAATATTTAAAAGTTACAAGAAATTACAGCTCTATTGCCTCTATAACTATATTTTGTATTTGAATTCGAAAAAAATTGTTTAGTGTGAAAATAGCTCTGACCAGACCATCTGACCATTCGTGTTAAATGTGCATATTTCCAAACCATACCGTATTCATTTATTTATATAAGTCTATGTAGTGACTAATGAGTAATTTAGCCTCATGAACTTTGCACTATCTTTGGGATCTCTGAGTTTAGACCTAACCAGGAGCAGTTGCGAAATATGCAACTTTAGGCCCTCTGAGCTACAGACTCCATTTGCTGCGTTTATATATGATGGGAATGATGCCTGTATAAGGTATGGTTAAATATCAAATTTAGTTAAATATCAAACTTTCGCAACTACTCCTAGCTAAGTCTAAAAATGTATATAAATTTTTCATCCACAAACACCTTCTGCTATTAGTCCTATTGAACGAGATGCCTAGAATTTACCCATGCCTTGTACTGGCATCTCTCCCATCATATATACACAAATTTGCGGTTAATGCTCAGCAACTGGACTCTGTAGTTCAGTTGGTTAGAGCGCTGCACCGGAATTGCAGGACCGCAGGTTCAATTCCTGCCAGAGAGCTAGGTCTAAAAAGTATAAATTTTCGTTCGAAAATTCCATCCACAAACACCTTCTGCTATTAGTCTTATCAAACGAGGTGCCTAGAAAAAAAACTTGATATTTACCCATACCTTATACTGGCATCTCTCCCATCATATATACTGAACTTGCAGTTGATACTCAGCAGCTGGACTCTATAGCTCAGTTGGTTATAGCGCTGCACCGGAATCGCAAGGTCGCAGGTTCGATTCCTGCCAGTCAGGGCCTAAAGTTGCACTTTTCGCAACTGCTCCTAGCTATAGGTCTATAAAAAATTTATATGTGTTTATTCACAAACACCTTCTGTTATATTTATCAGGTTTACAATTGGCCGGGTTACATGAATCATGATTGGCTAGAATTACAACCAGGTTATTTCTGATAATAGTTGAAGGTTGTTTGTTGATGGAATTACGAGTGATAAATATATACAACTTTGAAACCTTACCGGGAACGGCTGCGAAAAATGCAACTCTAAGGTCCTCCGGCAGGAATTGAACGGAGGACCTTAGAGTTGCATTAAGTCACATTGATTGAAATTACTTATATTTCTGATAATAACATTACATTGAAAATGCAATCAACCTCCATACAATCAATGTCATTTACAAAATAAGAAATAAAATTTTTTTAAACTGTGAAGGGGGTAATATTTTGTATATTAAGCGATGCGTCCTGTAGCGTTTTACATTAGCATGATGCATCATAAATTTTGGTGTAACTTTGAAATAAATCTCTCAAATCAACAAATATTTTACCGTCTGACTAGGAAAATCGCGTGAAGTCAATACCAAATATAATCCGTTTTGGGGATAGGCAATTTAAGGATTTACATTGTACTTTTTTTTTCTTTTTTAAGTGTTTGGAATCTGAGACTGTTCCTGCTTTGATCGATACAACCGAAACCTGAGACTGTTCCTGCTTTGATGGAACCGAAATCTGAGACTGTTCCTGCTTTGATGCAACCGAAGGTGGTCATTTAAATCAATTTAATTCATATTTATCTATATCGTTTATTATTGTAGTTATACATTACCTTTTACATTATACATTACTCAGCTCACTCCCCGTTGGGGCTTTTCAGTGACCGATTACATCCAGTATCTCCCTTACCTATATTATGTACTTAGCCTACATTATTTATTTTTACAACAATTGTGATATTACTTTCCTAATCTGTATATCCTAACCCACCCAGTCAACTTTCCCTGTGGGAGGAAACCGGAGTGCCCGGAGAAAACCCACGACTTTCGGCAGAGCGTTGACTTACTCTTTTCACATGAGTGCGATGAGTAAAGTCCTCAGCGAGAATCGAACTCAAGACTCAGAGGTCAAAGGCGCTTGCTCTGACAACTGCGCCACCGAAGCCCACCAATTCGTACTTTTTTGGCAGACTCTGAATATTGGACATAATTTTATATATTCTTGCACGTAAATTCGTAATGTATATAGTGTATTACTTGCATTACCATGTGTGTTCCAGGTATCCCAAGTAATTTTTCGGCGTGGGTAGGACCCCCCTCTCCCAATAATTTCTGAATGTCTTTGAATGATGGCTGCCGAACTGTATAACAAAGCGGCTGAAACAATGATTTTACAACCATAAAAGCGAGGGAATAGGTGCAAGAGGTCTATTCCCAATGTATTTTCACTTGATTTCGCCAAAATCCAACTATATTCCTTTCCCTTAACCTTTACCATGTACCGAATTTCGTCTGTCTGCAATTCTATTTCGTAAAGTTTCTGCTTCAAATCATTTTTTCTTTCTGAAATTTGTCTTACCTTCGTGTGATATTTTTGGTGATATATGATTAAAAATTTTCAAACTCTGTTAAATTATCGCTCATAATCAGACGTTGTGATTGTGTTTAGATCATGCGAATTTAGCTGCGAGTTTCGTTCTCATTCGTCCTTGTTTTCCATGCGTATTCTTTCTACTCGAAAACCATTTCCTGCTATCAAATGTTGCATTCGGATCAACTTTAAATTAAACAAGCAGTTCACTACGAAAATACCACTACAAAAAAACACTCCATAATACAGACTTTATATATCGCTCACACATTTATCTATGGATTCTAATTACATTAATGTCTTTTCTATTTAAAGTATGAATAATGTTTTCCGGTCTGCACGGTACAATATATACCATTATTATTTTTGTTTTTATTCCTAGATCATTGACGCCAGATCATTAGGTTTGCGATTCATGTCTGAGAACCCTTGCTGTATTAGAGCTATCCCATATGAAAATGGCATTGAAGACACCCAATCCTTAACTATGTATTTATATGTGGATACTGATGGCAAGGGAATTCCAAAGGATGTTGAAGATGCCGCAAAAGAAATGTTCTCAGATTATGAATTTGAGTTTGATGACCTTCAACGACGTCCTCTAAGTAAGATCGTTACCCGTCTTCCATCGTCTAAAAAGCACAGAAATGAAGACCTATCAGAATTGTCCAGGACAATCGAGAAAAATCTTCACTTCTTTGAAAACCGGTTAAACGTCACAGCAGTTCAGGCTTCGTATAAAGTAGCGGACTCCATTGAGCAAGATATTCCATGTGTAACAGTGTTTGTGTTGGGGAAGGGAAGAGTTCCAGCGGGAGAAACCGACATTAAGGAGATAAAAGAACTGAATGGTTGTCCGTTTGACGTTGCCGAGGGGTATTATCAACCGACTTCTGCGTCTTCCCGCAAGTCCTTTGCCTTTATTTTGGAAGGTGGCGTTGGAATAGGTGTGCAAGGGGGACATGGTGCTGGCACTTTGGGAGGATTTTTGGAAGACGAAGAAGGGAAGTGTTATATTCTTTCAAATTATCACGTGCTTCATCCACCTGAGGTAAAGAGTAACACCAAAGATGACAAAATGATGAATAGCACTAACGAAAGAGCAGATGGTGTTAAAACTGTGGGGAGATTATTGGAGGGCACAGATAACACCAACGATGGCGAAATGGAGAATAGCACTAACGAAGGAATACACGGTGCTGGAACTGTGGAGGGATTATTGGAGGACACAGATAAGACCAGCGATGGCGAAGTGGAGAATAGCACTAACGACATTACAATCGTTCAGCCTGCCCAATTTGATTATGACGCCATTCTTAAGGATGCCGAAGATAAGTTGTCTAACTGTTATTCCCAAAACGCAAAAATGCTTGGAGAAAAAGAATGGTCCGCGTTAACAAAAGAAGATATGGACGATTTTCGGGCAGATGGATATTTCAACGAAATCTTGAAGAACATCACGGAAGAAACAGAGAAAGCCAAAGCGAATCTGAACGAAATCGAAGACAACAAACCAAGACCAATTGGAAAGAACGTCTTTGGTTTGAAAGGTAACGTACCTTTGGAAGACGAGAATTCTAAATTTTACGTCGACGCAGCCATTGCTGAACTGGACGAGCGCCAACGACAGTTTTTGAAGATGTCTAGGTACAAACAAAAGGAAACAGATCTTTGTCCTCTATATGGCTTTCAAAAGAACAAAGTTCCGAACTGGGACGATGATATTTGGGAAAGATATTGCCCTAATGGCGACACTGCTGATCTGGAAAACATTAAGAAACGTACGTTTTATGAAAAACTGAGGTTTATGAAGATTGGTCGACAAACAGGACTCACCGTCGAGGGTATTATTGATACCGAAACAGTATTTGTAAACTTGCTTCGCCGTTCCAGTGGTTATACTGCCTTGTCCGACGTCAAGTTTCGATGCTGTAACGATTGTAGACAGTCGGATAACAGCGAAAACGAAATACTCCAGAAAGAAAACATGGTAACGTGTGCTAAATGCAAAAAGGAAATACCCCAGGAAGAAATATTCCAGAAAGAAAAAATGGTAACGTGTGTTAAATGCAAAAAGAGGTACCACAAAGATTGTGTTAGTAGTAATGATAGTGTTGTCAAGTCGTTTTGGATGCGTAATTGCTTTCTTATCCGAAAGCTGAGTGGAGAACCGTTTAGTGGCAACGGGGATTCAGGCTCATTGGTGTTTGGCGACGATCATCGAGCTTGGGGCTTGCTGTTTGGCGTACTTACGGATCTAAGTGGAAGTCGTAATTTCAGCTTAGCTTCACCCCTCAGTGCAACTTTGAAAGCTCTTGAAAGTGTTTGTGGAAAAAAGCTTAAACTTTGGTAAGTACAGCATTAACATTACTTGCAATCGCTTTGAAACTGTGGCAGTAAGTTCCGTATAGACCGGTTTTTATGGCGACAAATATTTACACTAATAAAGATCCGAAAATACGCATCAAAGTTTTCATCCGAAAACACGCACACATATATACATATATTTCTAAAATTCATTAATTATTCATAGCAAAATACAAAGGAAATTCATGACCCGTAGCGGATCTATATATTTGATATAGACTTGCTCAAATTTTCTCCTTCAATTTTTACAGCGTAGATAACATCAATCTTCAAAATTCCAACGCCAGTGAGCGTACAAAACGAGTCATTTTAGAAGTCATATACAAACCTTACAGTTCGGTCTTTATCAGATCTAAAACACTCGGCTGCGCCTCGATGTTTTAAATCTGATAAAGACCTCTTGTGCGGTTTGTATATATTACATATATATATATATGGATGCGCATGTGTCTGAGTATTGTACCACATGCGCTTGGTGAGGGCAAGAGTATGGTGTATAAATACGAAGTCACTCGCATCTAGATTGCGTTACAAGCTGCACTGACGAGCCGTTGAACGGCGAAACATGCATGTCTGCAGATTTGACTATATATATATATATATATATATATACGTGTAGGTTTAGGTCTACGAAACGCAAAGAGTGCTCGACAACATATAGTTAGAGCAAATTATAGATTTTCGCTTACCTCAAAACTTGTCTGCAACAGGCTGTTTCATCTGTAAAAGAATCATCAGGCAGTTTACAAGTATCGAAAAGAAATGACCGCTTATATGCTTCCTGCCGGGGCGTGGGAGTGTGTGTGGGAGACAATGTGTGCATGCATGGCTTTGTTTGCGTTGTTTACGCGAAATTTGTTACGATGACGACATCGTGAAATTATTTCAGCTCTTTTGTTGAGTAAACAATCCTTGTTTTTTTCTTTCAAAATACAAAATTTTTCTTCTAAACATAAATTGCATCGTTTTGATCCTCCCGTATACGAAATAGAATGTTTTAAAATTTGCCAATTAATACTGAAATCCTTATTGTTTTCTTTCAATGTCCAAATATATTTCGAAAGTTCCGTGTCATTTGCATGCTTTTGATGCTGAAAAGATTTAGTGTGGTTGGCCAATCGCTCTTTGAATGTGGTTGCAGTCATGCCAATGTAATTTTTGATCGTGTTTGTGTTGCTTACTGTGACTGTTGCTTTGTATACTATGTCCCTAGTCATGCATTGTTTTTGAAGCGGGCAAATGGTGTTTTTCCTACAACTGCAATTGGTAGTGTCCCTCTCCTGTGGCTTGTTATTTCTAGATATGCGTGCATTGTGTTTAGTGATTACTGACTTAATATTGTTCATGCAGCTATAGCTTACTTTAACTGTATTTCTGTTAAAAATTTTATGTAGCTTGTGGTGCGGTGGAAAATGCTTGTCAATTAGACTAAGGAAATTACGTCCCATGTTTGTGCTAACACTCTTGCTAAATGGTGGGTTGAACCAAATGATGTTGCGTTGCCTATTCCTGCGTTGTTTTTGCGGTGTGTGCTGAGTGTAGCTAAGTTCATGATCAAAGTTGCTATGCCTAAGTGCGTTCTGATATATGGGTGCAGATTCCTGAAAAGTTTGCTCATCTGATGAAAGAAGTGCGATGCGCTTGTTAATTGATGCAGGTAGTTGCCTTGTGATGCTCGGTGGGTGATTAGAGTGCATATTTATGTATAGTGGATCGTCATTGGGCTTCCTATAGGGCCTATGTTTTCCATTGTTAAGGTCGAAAGTTACATCTAAAAAGTTTACAATGCGTAAATTTGATTCGGCGGTAATTTTTAGGTCAAACTGCTCGAAAATTTTGTGGAGATCTTTTCTTGTTTTGTCTGCTAAACGTGCTGATTTACTTTTTATAATAGCCAAACCGTCATCTCTATATAGGCCGATGCTTTCTTTGCCAAATTTCTTACTCAGGTGGTTTAAAATGAAAAGGCCTACTAACTCACAAATTTCCGCGCCGTCGAAACTGCCCATGCTAACGTCAAACAAACTATGGCTATCTTTTTTTATCCATGAAATTCCGGTATTGAAAAGGAGAGATTTTCTAGCGTGTTTTATTATTGAAATATCGTTTTCAGGTATAGTAGCCAAATTTGAAGCCCAAGATAAAGCTTGGTCCAATAGTTTTTCAGAAATAGATGGGTAGAAATCCACAATGTCAAACGAAATAAAACTGTGTCTGTCCTTATCTTTTATATTGCCAAACCACTGAATAACTTGTTTTGTATTCCTCCATTGATTTAAATTCAGTTTTTCTCTCAAATTGGAATTAATTTTGTCCAAAATAACTTTGCTTATTTTTCCGGATTCGCTTTTAGCGGGATTAATTAATCGGCATTTTGGATTGTTTTCGAAATTTTCTTTGTGATCTTTTAAAGATATAAATGCTTCGCGTTTTTTCATTTTTTCAATTCTGTCGCCGATTCCTAAATTGTTCGAAATGTTTTTTAGTTCTGAATCAATTTCATCTATAGTGTCCTCGGATCCATGCTTATATGTTTTTGTGATGTTGTCATGTAAGAGCTTGTTGTATGTGTCGAGCGAGGTTTCATAAATATTCCTAGTTTTGTCTGCAAAAATGAAAATGTTGGGAGACGAATTGATTTTCTTTAGATCGTTAGTCAAAGATTTCTGAAATTGGTTCCTATATGGCCGAAATTGTAAATTTTCGATTAATTTTATAAGGTCGTCTTCGAAAGGTTTCATTTCCGGAATAGAAGGAGGTGTTTTGTTGGATGCAAGGCCGAAATTGTTGTTTTGGTTTTCACATTTTTGGTTTTTATTAAGAAAGAAATTAGCTTTCCATCTCATACGTTTTATTACACTTTCCACTTTTTCAATCAAATTTTTCAAATAAGCGTCCTGTGATGGTATAGGGATATTCTTTAGTGAATAGTCAAATCGAAATTGCCGCATTTTGAAGTTAAATAGAAATGAATAACGTAAACAAGAGTGCACAACCGATATACGGGTGCGAATATACGTGTAGGTTTAGGTCTACGAAACGCAAAGAGTGCTCGACAACATATAGTTAGAGCAAATTATAGATTTTCGCTTACCTCAAAACTTGTCTGCAACAGGCTGTTTCATCTGTAAAAGAATCATCAGGCAGTTTACAAGTATCGAAAAGAAATGACCGCTTATATGCTTCCTGCCGGGGCGTGGGAGTGTGTGTGGGAGACAATGTGTGCATGCATGGCTTTGTTTGCGTTGTTTACGCGAAATTTGTTACGATGACGACATCGTGAAATTATTTCAGCTCTTTTGTTGAGTAAACAATCCTTGTTTTTTTCTTTCAAAATACAAAATTTTCTTCTAAACATAAATTGCATCGTTTTGATCCTCCCGTATACGAAATAGAATGTTTTAAAATTTGCCAATTAATACTGAAATCCTTATTGTTTTCTTTCAATGTCCAAATATATTTCGAAAGTTCCGTGTCATTTGCATGCTTTTATGCTGAAAAGATTTAGTGTGGTTGGCCAATCGCTCTTTGAATGTGGTTGCAGTCATGCCAATGTAATTTTTGATCGTGTTTGTGTTGCTTACTGTGACTGTTGCTTTGTATACTATGTCCCTAGTCATGCATTGTTTTGAAGCGGGCAAATGGTGTTTTTCCTACAACTGCAATTGGTAGTGTCCCTCTCCTGTGGCTTGTTATTTCTAGATATGCGTGCATTGTGTTTAGTGATTACTGACTTAATATTGTTCATGCAGCTATAGCTTACTTTAACTGTATTTCTGTTAAAAATTTTATGTAGCTTGTGGTGCGGTGGAAAATGCTTGTCAATTAGACTAAGAAATTACGTCCCATGTTTGTGCTAACACTCTTGCTAAATGGTGGGTTGAACCAAATGATGTTGCGTTGCCTATTCCTGCGTTGTTTTTGCGGTGTGTGCTGAGTGTAGCTAAGTTCATGATCAAAGTTGCTATGCCTAAGTGCGTTCTGATATATGGGTGCAGATTCCTGAAAAGTTTGCTCATCTGATGAAAGAAGTGCGATGCGCTTGTTAATTGATGCAGGTAGTTGCCTTGTGATGCTCGGTGGGTGATTAGAGTGCATATTTATGTATAGTGGATCGTCATTGGGCTTCCTATAGGGCCTATGTTTTCCATTGTTAAGGTCGAAAGTTACATCTAAAAAGTTTACAATGCGTAAATTTGATTCGGCGGTATTTTTAGGTCAAACTGCTCGAAAATTTTGTGGAGATCTTTTCTTGTTTTGTCTGCTAAACGTGCTGATTTACTTTTATAATAGCCAAACCGTCATCTCTATATAGGCCGATGCTTTCTTTGCCAAATTTCTTACTCAGGTGGTTTAAAATGAAAAGGCCTACTAACTCACAAATTTCCGCGCCGTCGAAACTGCCCATGCTAACGTCAAACAAACTATGGCTATCTTTTTATCCATGAAATTCCGGTATTGAAAAGGAGAGATTTTCTAGCGTGTTTTATTATTGAAATATCGTTTTCAGGTATAGTCGCCAAATTTGAAGCCCAAGATAAAGCTTGGTCCAATAGTTTTTCAGAAATAGATGGGTAGAAATCCACAATGTCAAACGAAATAAAACTGTGTCTGTCCTTATCTTTTATATTGCCAAACCACTGAATAACTTGTTTTGTATTCCTCCATTGATTTAAATTCAGTTTTTCTCTCAAATTGGAATTAATTTTGTCCAAAATAACTTTGCTTATTTTTCCGGATTCGCTTTTAGCGGGATTAATTAATCGGCATTTTGGATTGTTTTCGAAATTTTCTTTGTGATCTTTTAAAGATATAAATGCTTCGCGTTTTTCATTTTTTCAATTCTGTCGCCGATTCCTAAATTGTTCGAAATGTTTTTTAGTTCTGAATCAATTTCATCTATAGTGTCCTCGGATCCATGCTTATATGTTTTTGTGATGTTGTCATGTAAGAGCTTGTTGTATGTGTCGAGCGAGGTTTCATAAATATTCCTAGTTTTGTCTGCAAAAATGAAAATGTTGGGAGACGAATTGATTTTCTTTAGATCGTTAGTCAAAGATTTCTGAAATTGGTTCCTATATGGCCGAAATTGTAAATTTTCGATTAATTTTATAAGGTCGTCTTCGAAAGGTTTCATTTCCGGAATAGAAGGAGGTGTTTTGTTGGATGCAAGGCCGAAATTGTTGTTTTGGTTTTCACATTTTTGGTTTTTATTAAGAAAGAAATTAGCTTTCCATCTCATACGTTTTATTACACTTTCCACTTTTTCAATCAAATTTTTCAAATAAGCGTCCTGTGATGGTATAGGGATATTCTTTAGTGAATAGTCAAATCGAAATTGCCGCATTTTGAAGTTAAATAGAAATGAATAACGTAAACAAGAGTGCACAACCGATATACGGGTGCGAATATACGTGTAGGTTTAGGTCTACGAAACGCAAAGAGTGCTCGACAACATATAGTTAGAGCAAATTATAGATTTTCGCTTACCTCAAAACTTGTCTGCAACAGGCTGTTTCATCTGTAAAAGAATCATCAGGCAGTTTACAAGTATCGAAAAGAAATGACCGCTTATATGCTTCCTGCCGGGGCGTGGGTGTGTGTGTAGGAGACAATGTGTGCATGCATGGCTTTGTTTGCGTTGTTTACGCGAAATTTGTTACGATGACGACATCGTGAAATTATTTCAGCTCTTTTGTTGAGTAAACAATCCTTGTTTTTTTCTTTCAAAATACAAAATTTTCTTCTAAACATAAATTGCATCGTTTTGATCCTCCCGTATACGAAATAGAATGTTTTAAAATTTGCCAATTAATACTGAAATCCTTATTGTTTTCTTTCAATGTCCAAATATATTTCGAAAGTTCCGTGTCATTTGCATGCTTTTTATGCTGAAAAGATTTAGTGTGGTTGGCCAATCGCTCTTTGAATGTGGTTGCAGTCATGCCAATGTAATTTTTGATCGTGTTTGTGTTGCTTACTGTGACTGTTGCTTTGTATACTATGTCCCTAGTCATGCATTGTTTTTGAAGCGGGCAAATGGTGTTTTTTCTACAACTGCAATTGGTAGTGTCCTCTCCTGTGGCTTGTTATTTCTAGATATGCGTGCATTGTGTTTAGTGATTACTGACTTAATATTGTTCATGCAGCTATAGCTTACTTTAACTGTATTTCTGTTAAAAATTTTATGTAGCTTGTGGTGCGGTGGAAAATGCTTGTCAATTAGACTAAGGAAATTACGTCCCATGTTTGTGCTAACACTCTTGCTAAATGGTGGGTTGAACCAAATGATGTTGCGTTGCCTATTCCTGCGTTGTTTTTGCGGTGTGTGCTGAGTGTAGCTAAGTTCATGATCAAAGTTGCTATGCCTAAGTGCGTTCTGATATATGGGTGCAGATTCCTGAAAAGTTTGCTCATCTGATGAAAGAAGTGCGATGCGCTTGTTAATTGATGCAGGTAGTTGCCTTGTGATGCTCGGTGGGTGATTAGAGTGCATATTTATGTATAGTGGATCGTCATTGGGCTTCCTATAGGGCCTATGTTTTCCATTGTTAAGGTCGAAAGTTACATCTAAAAAGTTTACAATGCGTAAATTTGATTCGGCGGTAATTTTTAGGTCAAACTGCTCGAAAATTTTGTGGAGATCTTTTCTTGTTTTGTCTGCTAAACGTGCTGATTTACTTTTTATAATAGCCAAACCGTCATCTCTATATAGGCCGATGCTTTCTTTGCCAAATTTCTTACTCAGGTGGTTTAAAATGAAAAGGCCTACTAACTCACAAATTTCCGCGCCGTCGAAATTTCCGCGCCGTGGAAAGTGTAATAAAACGTATGAGATGGAAAGCTAATTTCTTTCTTAATAAAAACCAAAAATGTGAAAACCAAAACAACAATTTCGGCCTTGCATCCAACAAAACACCTCCTTCTATTCCGGAAATGAAACCTTTCGAAGACGACCTTATAAAATTAATCGAAAATTTACAATTTCGGCCATATAGGAACCAATTTCAGAAATCTTTGACTAACGATCTAAAGAAAATCAATTCGTCTCCCAACATTTTCATTTTTGCAGACAAAACTAGGAATATTTATGAAACCTCGCTCGACACATACAACAAGCTCTTACATGACAACATCACAAAAACATATAAGCATGGATCCGAGGACACTATAGATGAAATTGATTCAGAACTAAAAAACATTTCGAACAATTTAGGAATCGGCGACAGAATTGAAAAAATGAAAAAACGCGAAGCATTTATATCTTTAAAAGATCACAAAGAAAATTTCGAAAACAATCCAAAATGCCGATTAATTAATCCCGCTAAAAGCGAATCCGGAAAAATAAGCAAAGTTATTTTGGACAAAATTAATTCCAATTTGAGAGAAAAACTGAATTTAAATCAATGGAGGAATACAAAACAAGTTATTCAGTGGTTTGGCAATATAAAAGATAAGGACAGACACAGTTTTATTTCGTTTGACATTGTGGATTTTTACCCATCTATTTCTGAAAAACTATTGGACCAAGCTTTATCTTGGGCTTCAAATTTGGCGACTATACCTGAAAACGATATTTCAATAATAAAACACGCTAGAAAATCTCTCCTTTTCAATACCGGAATTTCATGGATAAAAAAGATAGCCATAGTTTGTTTGACGTTAGCATGGGCAGTTTCGACGGCGCGGAAATTTGTGAGTTAGTAGGCCTTTTCATTTTAAACCACCTGAGTAAGAAATTTGGCAAAGAAAGCATCGGCCTATATAGAGATGACGGTTTGGCTATTATAAAATGTAAATCAGCACGTTTAGCAGACAAAACAAGAAAAGATCTCCACAAAATTTTCGAGCAGTTTGACCTAAAAATTACCGCCGAATCAAATTTACGCATTGTAAACTTTTTAGATGTAACTTTCGACCTTAACAATGGAAAACATAGGCCCTATAGGAAGCCCAATGACGATCCACTATACATAAATATGCACTCTAATCACCCACCGAGCATCACAAGGCAACTACCTGCATCAATTAACAAGCGCATCGCACTTCTTTCATCAGATGAGCAAACTTTTCAGGAATCTGCACCCATATATCAGAACGCACTTAGGCATAGCAACTTTGATCATGAACTTAGCTACACTCAGCACACACCGCAAAAACAACGCAGGAATAGGCAACGCAACATCATTTGGTTCCACCATTTAGCAAGAGTGTTAGCACAAACATGGGACGTAATTTCCTTAGTCTAATTGACAAGCATTTTCCACCGCACCACAAGCTACATAAAATTTTTAACAGAAATACAGTTAAAGTAAGCTATAGCTGCATGAACAATATTAAGTCAGTAATCACTAAACACAATGCACGCATATCTAGAAATAACAAGCCACAGGAGAGGGACACTACCAATTGCAGTTGTAGGAAAAACACCATTTGCCGCTTCAAAAACAATGCATGACTAGGGACATAGTATACAAAGCAACAGTCACAGTAAGCAACACAAACACGATCAAAAATTACATTGGCATGACTGCAACCACATTCAAAGAGCGATTGGCCAACCACACTAAATCTTTTCAGCATAAAAAGCATGCAAATGACACGGAACTTTCGAAATATATTTGGACATTGAAAGAAAACAATAAGGATTTCAGTATTAATTGGCAAATTTTAAAACATTCTATTTCGTATACGGGAGGATCAAAACGATGCAATTTATGTTTAGAAGAAAAATTTTGTATTTTGAAAGGAAAAAACAAGGATTGTTTACTCAACAAAAGAGCTGAAATAATTTCACGATGTCGTCATCGTAACAAATTTCGCGTAAACAACGCAAACAAAGCCATGCATGCACACATTGTCTCCCACACACACTCCCACGCCCCGGCAGGAAGCATATAAGCGGTCATTTCTTTTCGATACTTGTAAACTGCCTGATGATTCTTTTACAGATGAAACAGCCTGTTGCAGACAAGTTTTGAGGTAAGCGAAAATCTATAATTTGCTCTAACTATATGTTGTCGAGCACTCTTTGCGTTTCGTAGACCTAAACCTACACGTATATTCGCACCCGTATATCGGTTGTGCACTCTTGTTTACGTTATTCATTTCTATTTAACTTCAAAATGCGGCAATTTCGATTTGACTATTCACTAAAGAATATCCCTATACCATCACAGGACGCTTATTTGAAAAATTTGATTGAAAAAGTGGAAAGTGTAATAAAACGTATGAGATGGAAAGCTAATTTCTTTCTTAATAAAAACCAAAATGTGAAAACCAAAACAACCATTTCGGCCTTGCATCCAACAAAACACCTCCTTCTATTCCGGAAATGAAACCTTTCGAAGACGACCTTATAAAATTAATCGAAAATTTACAATTTCGGCCATATAGGAACCAATTTCAGAAATCTTTGACTAACGATCTAAAGAAAATCAATTCGTCTCCCAACATTTTCATTTTTGCAGACAAAACTAGGAATATTTATGAAACCTCGCTCGACACATACAACAAGCTCTTACATGACAACATCACAAAAACATATAAGCATGGATCCGAGGACACTATAGATGAAATTGATTCAGAACTAAAAAACATTTCGAACAATTTAGATATCGGCGACAGAATTGAAAAAATGAAACGCGAAACATTTATATCTTTAAAAGATCACAAAGAAAATTTCGAAAACAATCCAAAATGCCGATTAATTAATCCCGCTAAAAGCGAATCCGGAAAAATAAGCAAAGTTATTTTGGACAAAATTAATTCCAATTTGAGAGAAAAACTGAATTTAAATCAATGGAGGAATACAAAACAAGTTATTCAGTGGTTTGGCAATATAAAAGATAAGGACAGACACAGTTTTATTTCGTTTGACATTGTGGATTTCTACCCATCTATTTCTGAAAAACTATTGGACCAAGCTTTATCTTGGGCTTCAAATTTGGCGACTATACCTGAAAACGATATTTCAATAATAAAACATGCTAGAAAATCTCTCCTTTTCAATACCGGAATTTCATGGATAAAAAAGATAGCCATAGTTTGTTTGACGTTAGCATGGGCAGTTTCGACGGCGCGGAAATTTGTGAGTTAGTAGGCCTTTTCATTTTAAACCACCTGAGTAAGAAATTTGGCAAAGAAAGCATCGGCCTATATAGAGATGACGGTTTGGCTATTATAAAAGTAAATCAGCACGTTTAGCAGACAAAACAAGAAAAGATCTCCACAAAATTTTCGAGCAGTTTGACCTAAAAATTACCGCCGAATCAAATTTACGCATTGTAAACTTTTAGATGTAACTTTCGACCTTAACAATGGAAAACATAGGCCCTATAGGAAGCCCAATGACGATCCACTATACATAAATATGCACTCTAATCACCCACCGAGCATCACAAGGCAACTACCTGCATCAATTAACAAGCGCATCGCACTTCTTTCATCAGATGAGCAAACTTTTCAGGAATCTGCACCCATATATCAGAACGCACTTAGGCATAGCAACTTTGATCATGAACTTAGCTACACTCAGCACACACCGCAAAAACAACGCAGGAATAGGCAACGCAACATCATTTGGTTCAACCCACCATTTAGCAAGAGTGTTAGCACAAACATGGGACGTAATTTCCTTAGTCTAATTGACAAGCATTTTCCACCGCACCACAAGCTACATAAAATTTTTAACAGAAATACAGTTAAAGTAAGCTATAGCTGCATGAACAATATTAAGTCAGTAATCACTAAACACAATGCACGCATATCTAGAAATAACAAGCCACAGGAGAGGACACTACCAATTGCAGTTGTAGGAAAAACACCATTTGCCCGCTTCAAAACAATGCATGACTAGGGACATAGTATACAAAGCAACAGTCACAGTAAGCAACACAAACACGATCAAAAATTACATTGGCATGACTGCAACCACATTCAAAGAGCGATTGGCCAACCACACTAAATCTTTTCAGCATAAAAGCATGCAAATGACACGGAACTTTCGAAATATATTTGGACATTGAAAGAAAACAATAAGGATTTCAGTATTAATTGGCAAATTTTAAAACATTCTATTTCGTATACGGGAGGATCAAAACGATGCAATTTATGTTTAGAAGAAAAATTTTGTATTTTGAAAGAAAAAACAAGGATTGTTTACTCAACAAAAGAGCCGAAATAATTTCACGATGTCGTCATCGTAACAAATTTCGCGTAAACAACGCAAACAAAGCCATGCATGCACACATTGTCTCCCCCCCACACTCCCACGCCCCGGCAGGAAGCATATAAGCGGTCATTTCTTTTCGATACTTGTAAACTGCCTGATGATTCTTTTACAGATGAAACAGCCTGTTGCAGACAAGTTTTGAGGTAAGCGAAAATCTATATATATATATATATAGATTTTCGCTTACCTCAAAACTTGTCTGCAACAGGCTGTTTCATCTGTAAAAGAATCCTTTACAGATGAAACAGCCTGTTGCAGACAAGTTTTGAGGTAAGCGAAAATCTATAATTTGCTCTAACTATATGTTGTCGAGCACTCTTTGCGTTTCGTAGACCTAAACCTACACGTATATATATATATATATATATATAGCCAATTTGAAAAAGGTTGACCTTCAAAATATCTTAAACCTTAAACATTGAGCGCGCAAGGTATGACGGGTATTACTTATTTGGAGCCTTAGATTGGACATTTAATAGCTTAGTAAACCAAATATCCCTACATCGTAAGTGTTTATTTATATGCCCTTGCATTGTTACAAAGCACATTTCCCGAGTTAAAGACTCTAAATAGGAAGTTATCCATCATCCCTTGCGCACTCAATGTTTAAGGTTTAAGATTTTTGAAGGACAACGTTTTTGTATCTGCGAATGCAGATATATTGCCACTGTGCTGTTGGCTGTTGGCTGTTAGCTGGTAGCTGGTAGCTTGTAGCCATTCAGCGACGAGCTTATTTAAATTGATAACCAATCAGCAAGTGGCTTCAATGCAATGACGTAATGTTTCCCAAGGCCATTACATCATTCAATTTTGCCTGTTTGCAGGCTAGATCTCAAGTCCCGCATATTTTATTTTTTCATGTATAGACATGAAAATAACGGGACGAGATTGCTTGTAGCAAGGTTCTTTTCTCTGACGCTCCAACTTTTTGCGCACGAGGTTTGGGCGTAGGAAGCTCCGTAATCCCCCGTCCTCCCCCCTTTATATAACATTGGGGACTGAACCAGCTACTTGTCCGCCACTAGAAATCTAATTTAGACCTCCATTCACCATAATTATACGTACGGCTTATGAGTTATGGGTTGTAAAAAGGCGTTGTATTGTCATGATAATATTTTGTATATTAAGCGATGCCCCTGTAGCGTTTTACATTAGCATGATGCGTCATAAATTTTGGTGTAACTTTAAAATAAATCTCTCAAATCAACAAATATTTTACCGTCTGACTAGGAAAATCGTGTGAAGTCAATACCAAATATAATCCGTTTTGGGTGATAGGTAATTTAAGGATTTACATTGTACTTTTTTTCTTTTTTAGGTGTTGGAAATCTGAGACTGTTCCTGCTTTGATGCAACCGAAACCGAAACCTGAGACTGTTCCTGCTTTGATACAACCGAAACCTGAGACTGATCCTGCTTTGATGGAACCGAAATCTGAGACTGTTCCTGCTTCGATGGAACCGAAATCTGAGACTGTTCCTGCTTCGATGGAACCGAAATCTGAGACTGTTCCAGCTTTGATGCAACCGAAACCTGAGACTGTTCCTGCTTTGATGGAACCGAAACCTGAGACTGTTCCTGCTTCGATGGAACCGAAACCTGAGACTGTTCCTGCTTTGATGCAACCGAAACCTGAGACTGTTCCTGCTTTGATGGAACCGAAACCTGAGACTGTTCCTGCTTTGATGGAACCGAAACCTGAGACTGTTCCTGCTTCGATGCAACCGAAACCTGAGACTGTTCCTGCTTTGATGGTACCGAAACCTGAGACTGTTCCTGCTTTGATGGAACCGAAACCTGAGACTGTTCCTGCTTCGATGCAACCGAAACCTGAGACTGTTCCTGCTTTGATACAACCGAAACCAGAGACTGTTCCTGCTTCGATGGAACCGAAACCTGAGACTGGTCCTGCTTTGATGCAATCGAAACCTGAGACTGGTCCTGCTTTGATACAACCGAAACCAGAGACTGTTCCTGCTTTGATGGAACCGAAACCTGAGACTGTTCCTGCTTTGATGCAACCGAAACCAGAGACTGTACCTGCTTTGATACAACCGAAACCTGAGACTGTTCCTGCTTCGATGCAACCGAAACCTGAGACTGTTACTGCTTTGATACAACCGAAACCAGAGACTGTTCCTGCTTTGATACAACCGAAACCTGAGACTGTTCCTGCTTTGATGGAACCGAAACCTGAGACTGTTCCTGCTTCGATGCAACCGAAACCAGAGACTGTTCCTGCTTTGATGCAACCGAAACCTGAGACTGTTCCTGCTTCGATGCAACCGAAACCTGAGACTGTTCCTGCTTTGATGGAACCGAAACCTGAGACTGTTCCGAAACCTGAGACTGTTCCTGCTTTGATGCAACCGAAACCTGAGACTGTTCCGAAACCTGAGACTGTTCCTGCTTTGATGCAACAGAAGGTGGTCATTTAAATCAATTTAATTAATATTTCTTTATCGTTTATTATTGTAGTTCGTACTTAGCATTTATTGTAACAATTTTTTTGGCAGGACTCTGGATATTGGACATATTTTTTTATAGTCCTTGCATTACCATGTGTGTTCTCAGATTATGAATTTGATGACCTTCAACGACGTCCTCTAAGTAAGATCGTTACCCGTCTTACGTCGTCTCAAAAGCACAGAAATGAAGACCTATCAGAATTGTCCAGGACAATCGAGAAAAATCTTCACTTCTTTGAAAACCGGTTAAACGTCACAGCAGTTCAGGCTTCGTATAAAGTTGTGAACTCCATTGAGCGAGATACCCCATGTGTTACAGTGTTTGTGCTGGGCAAAGGAAGAGTTCCAGCGGGAGAAACCGAAATTAAGGAGATAGAACGACTGAATGGTTATCCATTTGACTTTGCCGAGGGGTATTATCAACCAGCTAATGGGTCTTCCCTCCAGTCCTATGCCTCTCCTTTGCGTGGTGGCGTTGGAATAGGTGTGCAAGGGGGACACGGTGCTGGCACTTTGGGAGGATTTTTGGAAGACGAAGAAGGGAAGTGTTATATTCTTTCAAATGATCATGTGCTTCATCCACCTACACTGGGCACTAACGATAGTATCTTTCAGCCTGCCCAATTCGATTATGAGGCCATGCTTGATCAGACCCGCTCAGCCTTGGCTTACCACCAGTTCATCGAATCAACACTGATAACTAAATTACACTCACCAGAATTGGAATTCAAACATGAATATTTTAAAAAATATATACAAGAAAACAAGGGGAAAATAACGGAAGTGGAAGATAATTTAAAGGAACTAATCGAAAGCAAGAAACCAAGGCCAATTGGAAAGTACATCAATGGTTTGCAAGACAACGTAGAGGTGACTTTGGGCGACAGCACTGTTAAATTTTACGTCGACGCGGCCATTGCCGAGCTGAACGAGGACGAGTTACGTGATATTGAGATGTATCGCGCAGAAGACAAAACAAGTTGTCCTCTATATGGGTTTCAAAAGAACGAAGATTGGAACTGGAACGATGATATTTGGAAAAGATATCGCCCTAATGGCGAAACTGCTGATATGGAATACTCTGTTGAACAACTTCGTACGCGAGACTCAGAACTGAGTTTTATGAAGATTGGTCGAGGAACAGGGCTTACCGTCGAGGGTATTATTGATACCGAAGCAGTGTTTGTAAACTGCGTTCGCGCTTCCAGTGATTATACTGCCTTGTCCGACGTCATGACTCGATGCTGTAACGATTGTAGACAGTCAGGTAACAGCAAAAACGAAATACCCCAGGAAAAAAACATGGTAACATGTGCTCAATGCAAAAAGGAAATACTACCGGAAGAAAACATGGTAACGTGTGCTTATTACAAAAAGAAGTGGCACAAAGATTGTGTTGGTGGTGATGATAGTATTGTCAAGTCGTTTTGGATGCGTAATTGCTTTCTTATCCGAAAGCTGAGTGGAGAACCGTTTAGTGGCAACGGGGATTCGGGCTCCTTGGTGTTTGGCGACGATCATCGGGCTTGGGGCTTGCTTTTTGGCGTATTTCCGTATCTAAGTGGAAATACTATTTTCAGCTTAGTTTCACCCCTCAGTGCAACTTTGAAAGCTCTTGAAAGTGTTTGTAACAAAAAGGAGCTTCAACTTTGGTAAGTACAACATTAACATTACTTGCAATCGCTTTGAAACTGTGGCAGTAAGTTCCGAAAAAACCATCTATACAGCCTTAGTATATTTTACATTCTTGAGTTGTTGCTAGGTTACCAGGGTCTCTACCGCTGTCTTATTTTCAAACGTATAGGCCGTCTATACAGATTCAAATTTTGCTCGTAGATTCACGAAAAATAGCGCTATTTGGCGCGACAAATTTAATATTTTTGGCTTGCGTTGGCAACAAATAATCGTTCTGGAATTTTAATAATAAATTAAGAGACTGTTGCTGGTATTTGCGTGTGTTTTGTTTGATTATAAATAGTATTTTGTATAATAATAGTTTAATATTGCTTTTATAATGTCGGATGTTCCACCGTTGGGGCTTATTTGCAATTGAAAATTTTCAAAATTGTCAAGATCATCATCAGAATTATCTTCTGGATATAATTCTCTCAACCTCGCAGTATTTTCCAGGTTTTTTATTGGTCTCACCTATAAAATCAGCCGTACTCAAATTGTTCAATTCCTTATAGAAACGAACCGCCATCTTGACTTTTTCAGATGAAATCTGAAATTACGAGCCCGCAAGTCAAGCTGCTGGCTGACCTCGATTTCTAGTTATGTATGTATATATGCATGTATATATGTATATGTATATATGTATTTATGAATATATGTTAATATGTTATTATGTATATATGTATATAAATTATGTATATATGTATGTATGTATATATGTATATATGTATATATGTATATATGTATATATGTATATATGTATATATGTATATATGTATATATGTATATATGTATATATGTATATATGTATATATGTATATATGTATATATGTATATATGTATATATGTATAATCTTCAGGTGAGGAATTGGAACTGAGGAATTTCGAAAAACATGATCACGTTTATATAGTTTTGGTCGAAACGTGGGCGTGTGGGCGTTCAAACATTCCATGCATTCCTTTGTGCATTCACAAAACAAGTTCTTAACAAGTTAAATAATATATGCAACACGAGCGCGAATGTTTATATAGATTGATTCGTCTTGTGATTTGTCCTGATGAAATGATCAATAATCTTAAAGACATGAAGAATGATATTTGGTGAGAAAATAAACACGAAGTTTATGTAAATCAGCAGGATTTTGTATCAGATATACAAGCTCTTTCACGATCGTGATTAAGGTTGTGTTTTCTAATTCTTAATGAAGTTGCAAAAAACTATTTAACAATTGTGATAGTTGATGAGGGCGAAGCCCGAATGAACTATCATTTCATAGAAATCGAGAGCGAATAATCTAATTGTTTTAGTGGAAACCAGCAAGAAAACAGTATTTCAAAACATTTTTCATAATTTATTGAAATAAATTCGTTAAAAATCGCGCCGAGGAGATGGCTGTTTCGCTACTCGCTATCTATCGACAATTAGATAGCGAGTAGCGTAGCCAATCAAATTACAGCATTTGCAATAGTATACTAGTATGATTCTACTAATAGGAAATATACCGTATCTTCATACCATTTCGTAGGCCAAATGCCTCCCGTAATTGGGAGGAGGATATTACTGGACCTAAGAAAGTGTTAATGCGTGTTAAACTAGATTGCCCCAAGTTTATTGTCATAGAACAAACCTAAATAACGAAATTTATTGAAATATTTTAAGAAGATGTTTATACTTTGTCTATTTTTTCTCTTTAAAGGTGCGTAAAGGAATCTCAGAAATGATAGAAAACTACTCCTGGCTATGTGTAGGTAAAACAATAGGCTCTCTATTTTTTTCATTTCTAAATACTAGATAGTCGCTAAGTTTAAATAACGAGGGCTGAATAACTCAAAAAGAGTGTGCGAGATTTTTGGGATTTCCAAAGTTTAGTTTTCTCTCTATTCGATAAAATGAGAACATGCTTTGAAATTTTAGTCTAAAACGGGTTTTTATGTCATGTAAAGGAGTCTAAATGGGAAATCTTAGCCTATATAAACAGGTTCTTGAAATCTACAATCCTGGTCAATAACTTTTGGCACACTTAGGGAAGGAGGATTTGTATAATATATATATGGGTATGTACCGCCCTGAAGGGTGTGGTTTTGACAAGTTGTTGTTTGAAATAGGGGTACAAAGAGGGTAAAGATTTTGGGGCCAGGTCTGAAATAGGGTATGGAAACTCGTTTATATATTTCAATAGCACTGCGGCTCACCCCACCAAAATTTTGAGGAGTACCCCTCTTGCAGCCACGTGTGAGGAGTCTTTTATTGGAGGGGGGCTTGTTGATTTAGCTAAATATGGTAAGCTAAAAACGTATATATTATATGTATTGCATTAATTGTTTAAAAACTATTTCCACTGGTGGGACCGAAAGCTTGGCAAAATTGATAAATATACGTGGTGTTTCCACAAAACAAGACAATTATACTTCACTTTCACCATGAAAACCTATAAGGAACTTATGTGTTTCTTTGTTGTGAAGTGGAAATGCGGGCTTAGGAGAGATGAGGGCTTAATATATTCCATGTAAGAGGGCGTGAGGCTAATTAGAGGGAGGTGCTAAATATTGGATTTACGGTTTACAATCTGTGCAGATCATCGAACATTCATTCTATATTTGCTGGCGATATAATTCGTTAAGCAGAATTCGGAAAGTAATAGCTCCAGAAAGTAACGTTAACTTTGGGGCTGTTTATATGAATGCCTTGCTGGCCTGATAAGCGAGACAGCCCGGGTAAGTGAGATAAGTCGATTTTATTGTTTGACAGTTTTTAAGGCGGCATCTCTTTGAATTTTCATCCCGACAACCGGACCAATTAACCTAGCTAGTCTGCTTTGCAGACGTCCTTATGGCTCAAATTAAGGACGTATGCTAGGCAGGCTAAGACCAGCCCGCATTAGGGAGTGTTTGTATGGGAAAATTTCATCCCAGCTGCCCAGATCTCGCCTGTTTCACGTGAGATCTCAGCAACTTAGCCAACCCGATTGTCCATATAAACGCAAAGTAATTTCTACTATGAAAATAATTACAGAGCGAGATCTCGCTTACCGGGCTATCCCGCTAACTGGGTCAGCCCGGATTCCAGTCCTTTCTAAACAGCCCCTCAATTTGTGATCTTTCCTAAAATTCCCGAACATGTTCATCCAGTAAAGATTGATTTGGTTTTGATTATTAAATATTTATACCAGTAAATAGTGGATAATTCTGCCAAAAAGCGAATTACCTTTTACGTTAGTATTCCCATTGGCATTGATTTGTATTTTTAGCCTATCTAACACTCCGAAAGTAGCAGCCCTCCGAAAATAGCAGGCTAGCGGCCTCTGAGAGCTGCTAAATCCAAAGGGAACGAGGGCCATTACTTCCGGAATTCTACTAGAGGTAATATTTAATGTACTGAACGCACTTGTAATCAATGCATTTTTTAAGGATTCTTCAGTGGTGGGGCAAAACTGCCAAAGGGCCCATTTTCCTTGCCCTCCCCCCAGGATAGTATGCGAGGCTTGCTCGCACCAAAGGTGTGAGCCGAGTGCCGCAGGCACGAATTAGCTAGGGGGGTATGTGGGCATGCCCCCCAGGAAATTTTTAAAATTTGGGTCTCTGAAATAGCATTTTTTTAAAAATCTCAGCTTCTCAAAACAAAGTTTTAATAGTGAAATTTGTAATAAATTGCATGCTAAACATTCAAACACAACATAAGTTTAAGTATGCTCACCAACAAATTTTGTATTTAAGCAGTATCATACTAATTACTAAGATATACTGTACGTTGCTGTACATCACAAACTTAGGGGTATGATTTCCTGCGACACCGGTCAGCAACAAAATAATTTTTCTACTTGATTTTATGATTTTAGTAACATTTCACACTATGAGCATAAAAACGATAAAAAAATTTATAATTTTAAACTTCTTTTCAATGTTAAACTCGTTTACTCAATACAGGTCCTAGGGCCCTGGCTTTGGGGCAATAGGCCATTTTTTTCCTTCAGTGGTGGGGCAGAGGAAGGAGCCCAGTGGGGAAAATGCCCCACCAGTCCATGGTATTAAAAAATGCCTTGCTTGTAATAAGAACTTTATCTTTAATATTGATGTTTTGTTCTGTTCTGTTCTGTTGGGGTTGGGTTAAAAAAACTTGAGAAAATTTGAACATTTGTACTGTTATTCTTACTGTTAACTTCTACCGTTATTGTTTGTTTTCACTGAAATATTGAAATATAATAAAAATCTTATTGTGTAAATTTATGGTTTATCCGTGGTATACATTTTCATTAATTTTTATATGACATTTGACACTATTGTGCCACATGATTTTACTTAACATTTTAAGCATGTCACGTTATTGTCAACACTGACATCACGCGTACAAAAACTGAGCATTAAAGATGCGTGACGTCCACGCGTTGAGGAAAACATCGCATGCTTAAACTCTTCAATTGAAAATACTTCGCGCGATTACAAGTATTTTACTACTAAATAGTAAATGGTCGCAACTCGCAGCACTTCATTTGCGATAGTAACTTCTAGTATTTAGTGTATGTTCGTGTATGTATTACTCTCGGTTTCAGTTTGCTTTTCAAAACGCGATTCTAATATTAGTTAAAAATTACGTAACGTTGTTTACTAATTAGCCAACTTCCAATGAAATTACACAACAAATGTTCCAAATTTGCAACTTAAGTTCGAAATTAGGTTGTTAAGTTCAAAACTAGGTTCCAAAGCACGTTCCGAATTACAAATTGACATTAGGGATTTAGTACTGCACTGATATTCTATGGTCTCTAACGTTGTTTAACTACATGCGGCAACACTTGTGCAGTGATAAAATTTATTTGAAATAATCCTTGAATGGAGTAGACCTTGTGCAATGATGTTTTCTTCTGGTTTGTGATTACTACTACCAGAATGCTTTGCGAGTATTTGCTTTCCTCTTCTATTAAGATCTTTGCAAATCATTCTTGTAGTTGGAGTTTCATACAACAAAAGATTTATTGTTTAGTCATGCTACTGACTATTGCGTGCTTGAACAGTTAGGGTTAAATCCTTGTTTGAATTCTTTACAACTATATACAAGCTTTCTTGCCATCCTACTTTTTCCTACTAAGAGTCTTAAGGCTCTTTTCCACTCGTCGCAAAAACCAATTCGCAAGCTCGCTGCGAGTACTTTCATCCAATCACAATGCTCGACAGTTTATTTTAATTACATGCAAGAACTCGCAGCGAGTTTGCGAGTTGATTTTGCGATGAGTGGAAAAGAGCCAATTAAAGAGTTAATTTCCCAGCGAATTCTGTGGCTGTTGGGGCAAAAAAGGTTTGCGGCTTGCGCATGCGGAAAACGGGCTTTACTCCAGTTGTACATACAGGTCAAAGCTACGTTATACGTTACTACTACATGAAGTATATGTAGGACGGTATATGAATATGATCACAGATTAATTTGTGATATGATCAGAAATGGGAAATGAGCAGACGTAAAGCAAATAAAGGGAAGAAAAGTGGATGGAAAAACAAGAAAAAGTGGGAAGATGAAGCATGTTGTTCTGCTATAGATAAACTAACGTTGGATGAAGGTAATTGTTCATATAAAGAATCATTCAATCCATCAATTGTACTGTTGAGTATTGTAATATGTATAAGCACAATTTCAAATTATTTGCGTTGTCTCAACATAGCTCGTTATAGACGTTTGCAAGTTTGCTGAGTTTCAAAATTTTCCAGACCATATATCTGAAGTATATATCTATTGATTGTAATTTTGTTGATAAAAAAATGACATGTGCCATGTACAGAAAAAAATGTAGCACTCTGTGACAATGTGCTTGTTGTAACAAGCACAGTAGGTTTATACACTGCACAACACTATGTAGGAGTGAATAATTAACAATTATTGAATTTGGTTTTCACATGATATGAAGAATGATCAAGCCGAAGTTTGTCGTTATTAACCGAAGGCGAAGACTGAGGTTGATAATGACAAACTGAGGCTTGATAATTCTTCATATCATGTGAAAACCGAATTCAATAATTGTTTTATTATGTATTTAAAAGAATGAAACAACCTTCCCGGTTGTGGAAGCCATTTGTTTCGTTTCACATTCCCGCTTCTTCGGAAGTTGATGTCGTCGTAACTTTTTCATCCATGTTATGACGTCATAACATGATGACATCACTCGTTGGACATGACAATTTTCACACATGGCTATTAGCCAATCAGAAGCTATGAATTATTTTAAATAAATAATGTTATTTAGTAAAATTACATAGGTGATTATTGAAAATTCTCAACGCTGATTGGTTGCGCTACCTCGGATTAATACACGATAATCACCTAAAGCGTTTTTAAGCTGCTTTCATCGTAAATATTCAATTAAAATATTACCTATGTAATTTTACTAAAACAATTATTCCCCTCAAACTCGGGGAATATCGGTGCATAAAAACCTCAATTTCGTCTCGGTTTTTATTCACTGATATTCACCTCTCCTGGGGAATAATTGTTAAATAACACCATATAACAGTGTGTGACAACATGTAACAGCATATAACATGATGTACTGTAACAGTGTGTTATACTGTACCATGTAAAAATGTGTTCAAGAGTGAAAATCCATCTGAAAAAGTGGGGATAAGGAGCCTGCTAATAGTTACGGGGGCATGTAACCAAACAGGTTTAATGTTTTCAGGGCATTTTCAAAGCATGTCATTTATAGACACTACTTAGAATGAAATTATCCGCATCGATTTCAAGCTATGGTTTTGTGTGACTCAAGCATGTTTGGGAAGCACCTATTTAAAGCAAGACCCTTGATTCCCTCCAAGATTTATGGCCTTGAATGTGTTTTTGTTTTAGAGCAACCTGATGAAAATAAGAAAGATTTTGGACGAGGTTTTCCTTTTCCTTTGTTGATGTGGGTTAGTGTATATACTCAGTATTGTCTTGTTTCTGTAGCAGGGTCTTAGCCAGGATCTGGAATTTGGGCGTCCAAATTTGGGATTTGGCTTACAACTTAACACATACGCGGCAGTGAATCTCTTTGGATTGTGTTAAGGCATACTCTCTGGCAATTTTGCATATTATTATAGTATTTTGATGGCTTATTAGAGCGATAACATGGATAAAATTCATTTATGAACTTGAGTGATTCACATTCCAGTGTTTAGCCAAATACAATCCATGATTAATGTCGATTGACTGTCCATGATTAATAACAAATTATTAAAGTTTTTTGACAATGACAAGATATAAGATTGTAATATAAAGATCTATTGTGTATGATCGCTAGCTGCACTATCCATCAAGTACATGATGGCTTTATATTTAGAAGCCTCCCGAAAGCTGTCAATCAATACAATAATCGGCCGTCCAAAAGCCGTCTTTTCCAAGTGGCCGTCCAAAGTCTAAGATGGCCGTGTATAAGACAGGTGGACGGCAGGCTGGCTAAGACCATGTTCTATAGTTATTTTTATATAACTCCTGGAGGTGCCTTGAAAGCATTTAGATGTCAAGGGAAGTCATAAAGTTCACTGCCATATATTAGAGATAGAGAAGGGGGGGGGGATGAATAGGGCTATCCAAATTTGTTGATATACTGAAATTTGCTAAAAATGTGCCAGTCTGCTAAAAAATTGCCAAAATCTGAATCCAACATAAAAATTCATGTTGAATTGCCTATTTTTTACAATTGTAATTGTCCTTCTGATGTTTTTGGGTACTTATGAGTCACTCATATGTTAGCAATTAGATTTAGAAATGAACAATGTCATACACAAAGATAGGCAATAAGATCCTGATAAGATTCGAAGTAACAAACTAGCAATCCACAATCTGAGCCAAAATGTTTTGTAAATCCAAGATCCACTGTCTTTGTGGGATCCGAAAATAGTACTGATAGGATCCGAAATCAGTCAAATTAGTCAAAACCACCCAACCTTAAATGGATGCAACATGTTCCTGAACAACATTGTTTTTTAAGGGTGAATATATTCTGTTTCACAATCTTTTTAAGGATCTTGGCCACTGTGATCCAAAGAAATGCTCAGGACGTAAGCTTGAAAGACTTGGTTTTGTACGATCGCTAAAACTCTCCCGGAAAGCTCATGGAATTGTCCTGAGTCCCCTGGGACAGAAATGTTTGTCCGCAGAAGACCATGACATAGTGGCCCATTCGGGTGTGGCCGTGATTGACTGTTCATGGGCGAAACTTGACGACACTCCATTTGCTAAAATGAAAGGTGGACATGCTAGACTTTTGCCTTATTTGGTGGCTGCTAATCCAATCAATTATGGTCACCCATGTCGGTTGTCATGTGTCGAAGCATATGCTGCTACATTGTATATAACAGGTAGTCTATGTTTTACTTATCGAAATCCTGGTGCTTGTGAGATTACGTAGCCTGTGAGAGACCTAAAGAAGTATTAAGTTCTGTCACAGTGATTATGCCCTGCACTATCAATGAGTGGGTGACAGATAAGAAAGTTGCTCTAAGCTCACTGGAATTTGTTTCAAAATCCTTATTATGGAAATACTACAGATCTTAGTTGGAAATAATATGAGCATGGCAATTAGTATGGAAATGATACAAATTCCATACCAATTGCCATTTCATACCATGGAAACACTATGAGTATAATACAAAATACTATGGGAATAGCATTTCAATATATTTCCATAGTATGGATTTCAAATTATTTTTCTATTCAAAAACCCCAACTTGGTGCCACATTCTATATAACAGCTAGGTACTGTACAGGTTTTGAAAGTGCATGGTACATCTGTTGATCATCAAATATTTATATTTTCTCATTCCAAAAAGTACTAATTACTTTTCTGTAATCTGTCGGTAACCATTAGCTGGCAGTACCCTACCACCGACGAGTAAAATCGTCTGGCATTAGACAGAGTAAAATACTAAAGTAGGGTGCATCTGGGTGCATTGCTAGCAAATGGGTTAACAAGAGATACTGGCAGATGGTTTTGTTAACCCATAACTGGCAGTACCCTACCACTGACGAGTAAAATCGTCTTGCGTTAGACAGAGTGAAATACTAAAGTAGGGCGCATCTGGGTGCATTGCCAGCTAATGGGTTAAAACTCATAAAGGCTAATTAAAGATTGTGTGAATGCTTTATTATAATGTCATTTCCCACATTCGTTATACTCCTAGGTTTACAGGCAAAACGATTGGGGGTAAGGGTTGGGGGGGCCACCCTACACTACTTTCTTTGTTTACTCATACGCAGGGCTGCCGAGAGGGGGGCAGTTAGGGCCCCCCAACTTGAGAGAGCCTAAAATTGAGCAGGCCCTCCCAACATGTAGGGTTCAATAAGGGCCAACTTTCAGATTGAGAGCATTTTTTAAATTAAGAGACCTCTTGTAAGTTAGCTCTACGTGCATTCTAGTTGGGAGCCCTTTTATGCCTTAGAACAATTTTTAGTCGCTTTCTGCTGTTTGAAAATAATGACGTCATAGGGCCCACAGAGACGGCCCTGCTCATACGTCCCTGCTCATACGTCCCTACTAGTCCAGTCTGAGACCCTCTTTTGTCCACATGGTGTGGCGGTCTTACTTCTCAACAAGAAGAGAGTCTGGGACTAGATTAAGGGCGCTACTTACCTAGCCAATTTCTTTTCAAAGGGTTTAAAGACCTTGGTTTGGAATTGCTGAAACGCTTCAAATGGGGAAAAGGATTTTACGTTCTGAACAGGTATGGACGTAATATGGTATGCATCGAGAGGGCTAATTACATGATATGAACAGCTAATTTAATTGATAAGGTAATTGTTTTGTTACTTGAAATGCGTTGCGATTTCAAGATGGCGTTCTTATCGTTGAATGGATCAATTGAAAATTGAAACGCGTTTTTCTTTAGAGAATTACTGGATATTTACTCTGCGTGTAAGGACAGTGGCGAAGTAGTTGAAGCGCAAAATAAATGGATGGAGAATTTAGAGAAGGAGCAACAGGCAGTTGATGGTAGGCATCTAAACATTATTTCGTATTTTTTTTTCATGTTAATTAATTTAAATTCATTATTACATTCATTATTAAATCTAATCTTAGTTGTATGTTACTTGTATATAATGATTTTATTAACTTTTACTATTAAAACTAGTTGGGAAATATTGTTTACGATTTAAGACAAATATGAAATTGACTAGTATATATTCTTTCCATAAAATGAATTAAATTGCGATGGGTAATTGTTACATTTGTTCACACCATTAACTTGACCCATTAGGTCACTACTTGTTTTATTAAAGTCTGTCTAACATGCACTAAGGGCCATCCATTTAGTATGTACGCAAACATTTTCCAAAATTGTACCCCCTCTCTCCCCCTTGTACGCAAAGAACAATAGAAATGATATGTCACATCATAAACAAAACATATATGCAAAAACGTCGAAAAATTTGACCCTTAAGTTGCATAAGTACTGAATGGATGACCATGGTACTAAATGGTTGGGCAAAGATTGGCTAACCAGACTTTCCGCCAATGTCTCTTGTTAACCCATTAAGCTGCAATGCACCCTATGTTACTATTTCATTCTGTCGATCATCCCTAGGGGTTCATTGAAGGGCAACTATATTTATACTGTATAACTCTTCCAGTCTAAACTGTTCAACTTGGAGGTACAATAAGGGTCATTGTCATCACCCTAGTATATATACATGAACTTGTGGTTAGCTCTTGACAACTGGACTCTGTAGCTCAGTTGGTTAGAGCACTGCACCGGAATCGCAGGGCCACAGGTTTGATTCCTGCCAGAGGGCCTACAGTTACATTTTTTGCAACTGGTTAGGTCTAAAATATGTATATAATTTCTACTCTACAACAGACTTCAATTTTTTACGTTAACAGATTATGATATGACGACAATCGATGACTCAAAAGAACATTGGAATCCAAATCGGAATTTTGTTGATATTGAATCCTCTTCCAGGTAGTACAATACGCCATAATATACATTTATCTTCATTTGACTTGCTTCGCCATCGCGTGACACGCGCGTGGACTCCGTAGTATTCCCCCACGCGTGTCGTCCCACGCGCTCCTCACGCGAGGCTGTAATTATATCATTTATAGTGTTATATTTTTATAGTACGTTACATGGGGTACATGTCCATAATTTTCATGTTTCTTTCAAATTATGGTAGCTTCACTCTAAAATAGCAAGAAATGGCCGCGCTAGCCCCATGCCTAAAGTGCATCACAAGTATTTCACCTCGTCAGCTGGCGTTTCACCGCCCATTCTTATAGCCCTGGGCACAGTCAGTGTTGATATATCTCTGTAATCAGTAAAGATTGATTTACATACAGCACACAGAAGACAAGATAGATCCAGACTATTTCACATAGGGTACAGTCAGTGTCAATATATCTCTGTAATCATTAAAGATTGATTTACATACAGCACACAAAAGACAAGATAGATCCAGACTATTTCACATAGGGTACAGTCAGTGTTGATATATCTCTGTAATCATTAAAGATTGATTTACATACAGCACACAGAAGACAAGATAGATCCAGACTATTTCACATAGAGTACAGTCAGTGTCGATATATCTCTGTAATCATTAAAGACTGATTTCATACAGCACACAAAAGACAAGATAGAACCAGACTATTCACATAGGGTATAGTCAGTGTTGATATATCTCTGTAATCAGTAAAGACTGATTTACATACAGCACACAGAAGACAAGATCGATCCAGACTATTTCACATAGGGTACAGTCAGTGTTGATATATCTCTACAATCATTAAAGACTGAGTTACATACAGCACACAAAAGACAAGATATGTCCAGACTATTTCACATAGGGTACAGTCAGTGTCAATATATTTCTGTAATCATTAAAGACTGATTTGCATACAGCACACAAAAGACAAGATATATCCAGACTATTTCACATAGTGTACAGTCAGTGTTGATATATTTGTGTAATCATTAAAGACTGATTTACATACCGCACACAAAAGACAAGATATATCCAGACTATTTCACATAGTGTACAGTCAGTGTTGATATATTTGTGTAATCATTAAAGACTGATTTACATACAGCACACAAAAGACAAGATAAATCCAGACTATTTCACATAGGTTACAGTCAGTGTTGATATGTCTCTGTAATCATTAAAGATTGATTTCATACAGCACACAAAAGACGAGATAGAACCAGACTATTTCACATAGGATACAGTCAGTGTTGATATATCTCTGTAATCATTAAAGATTGATTTACATACAGCACACAAAAGACAAGATAGATGCAGACTATTTCACATAGGGTACAGTCAGTGTTGATATATCTCTGTAATCATTAAAGACTGATTTACATACAGCACACAAAAGACAAGATAGATCCAGACTATTTCACATAGGGTACAGTCAGTGTTGATATATCTCTGCAATCATTAAAGACTGATTTACATACAGCACACAAAGACAAGATATATCCAGACTATTTCACATAGGGTACAGTCAGTGTTGATATATCTCTGTAATCATTAAAGACTGATTTACATACAGCACACAAAAGACAAGATAGATCCAGACTATTTCACATAGGGTACAGTCAGTGTTGATATATCTCTGTAATCATTAAAGACTGGTTTACATAGAGCACACAAAGACAAGATATATCCAGACTATTTCACATAGGGTACAGTCAGTGTTGATATATCTCTGTAATCATTAAAGACTGGTTTACATACAGCACACAAAAGACAAGATAGATCCAGACTATTTCACATAGGGTACAGTCAGTGTCGATATATCTCTGTAATCAGACTATTCCACATCGTCGAACATGACTTCTTCACGAGCAAATGAAAACGAGGCTTCAAGAAGCACCCGCGAATTATGTTAATTAATCATTTAAACATTCATTTTTCGCCATTATTTTTAAGTGAAGAAGATTCAAGTGAAGAAGAAAGTGAAACAGAAGGCGAGGGAAAAAGCGACGATGATGTACAAGAAAACGAACTAGTGCCCAAAAATGAAGAAAAGATTGAAAATGAAAACAGTGAAGTAAAAAAGACAGACCAGTAAGATAATTAATGTTCAAAGAGGTACAGATACATTGGTGCATTTGCATTACTACTCTATCAGTTTATTACAGTATATTTGTATGAATATATGTTTTATGGCATGTTCACCGTTCCACGTTCAACGCCTGCCCGATCTTGCAATTCATTCCATTTTCTTTCCGTGACTTGAAGCGGATGACAACATGTGTAAAAAATGATCTCCAAAAGGAATGCAAGAACATACACAGACCCGATTACTATATACACCTCAAAATAAGAATCGTCACCGGCAACTATGATCGCAAAGACACCACCAATACAATGAAATAGGAAGAAAAGAAGCGGTACCAATATTACTGCAACATTTTTGAATGTGCCTGATATGCGTTCTTTATTTGGTATGAATTTCTTCAAACCGGAGACAGTTGAGTGGGAAACATGAAACAACAACGGATAAATAATGAAGAAAGACAAAACAAACATGCCTAAGAATTTACAGCAGCACTCACCCCAACCTTCCCTCTTAGTTACAGAATACAGCAAAGCGAGTATTACTATTAACCAGTGCCAACAGATAATAATGCCAATTGAGCCCCTAAATACTATTATATTCAAGATAATTGCCGAGAGTCTTCCTAAAAGTAAAAAGAATTGCCAAAGGAAAAATACAACTGCAGACCTTTTTGGAAAGCTTACTGGCCGGATGTGGTTTCGCGGGAGGTCTTCAACAATTTTTCGGATCCAGTAATTCTTTTCGAAAGAGTAAATGCTGAAAACCAACGATATAAATGAGATTGCAACTGATACAACCACATACCAAAGCAAAGTCTTTTTTTGAAGCATTATATAAACCTGAAGCAGCCATTGTGGTACGGCTTCAATGAATGTTTCCATGGAACGAACATGTGACATCTTCAGGGACGCTTTAACACTTTCTTTCAGTTTCTCCTTGCAGTCAGGGCAGTCGCATTCAGAAAAATGTTTTTCACTGTTGCAAGGATGAGCTTGATCGCCGTTACTTTCCTTCTTCCAACGGGAGAATTCGCCAATAAACAGATAAATCATGGAAAAATGGGTGAGAAACGCCAATGTTTTTCCGTACCATGGTGCTTTCAGCACGGTTGTCGCATAAATATTCACAAGAAAGATAGATAAAACGAGAAAGGCAACTGTAAGCCACAAATACAGTTCGTCACCATTCAAGCCATGTTGTATCCCAACGTAAATATCCGTTCCTAGGTCAAGGAAGTACAAGACGAAACTCGCGACCAAACTGAACAGTTGAAATTTACCCCACATTCTTGCTTTCTTGATGTTGTCAAAACTGACTGACAATCTATATAAAGACCAAGACGCTCTATTGAGCGTTATGTTGCTGGGGCCTTTTAAATGTAGTCTTGAGTATTTACCTATTTGTTAGCTTAACTTATATCCGCAGCCAAACGGGTCGTCATATAATGAACTTGCACCCAACAAAATACGCACAGATACCGAACTAGCAACACGGAACTAGCAACAGAATAGAAATCCATTTTGCTGTATTTAATCACTTGTTTCTTATTGTTTCTTTTATAAAACTACTTGAAACTTTGTCAATATGTTTAACGATGGAAACCACAAGTCCATGACAAATTTAGTAACAAAATTAAATACATTTCACAAGATATTTAGCAATTTGAATCTGAAAATGGATTTCTATCTGACGACTATTCCCAGTCCTTTCCGTGTTTTCAGATCACCTAGTTGTTTATAACTTTAAACCAAAACGGCAGTCGGGAAAAGCGATTTTATGTTCCGGCGAAACGAGTTTCTCTTTGACCTGTGTTTATTGACTTTTAAATCTCGTCAAGTGACCAACAACAAAAATAGAAATCGTTATAAAATTCTCCAGGTCAAAATCTATAACATTAAACCACAATGGTTTGTACTTAACATCATTTTCATTTTCATTTCGAAAATCTAACTTAGTCTCTATTCATATTTCGGCCTTGGCTGAAACTTGACCCATGAGGCATTAACACACCCGAGCAAGAAAAACTTGACAAAGAAATCTTGCACGTCCGTACGGAGCTTTGCCTTTAGGTGTTCTTGTGAGTGGCAGAATTAATATGAAAATGAACAGTAATTGGCATATTGAGACCTGCTTTCCAACAACCAAGGGAGGGTATAGCATACACTAGTTGGACACGTCAACATACCTGGGGAGCGACGCGAAACCAGCACAAATATAATTGATTCCGATTGAGGTAATCAGTTTATGTTCAGATTTATATTTAAAATACAATCATACAGTTTACATTTGAGACAGTATAGTCGGATATTGAAAAAACAATGATTTAATCGAATACTGACTTTCACTGTTTCAGGAAATATGTTTGTTGAAAAAAGAGGCTTGATATGTCGCTTATTATATATCATAATTTTAAAGCAGTTGAAACAGTTCTATATTTAAGAGGGCCTCGCTACCTTGGATACTTGACATAGGTTGTAAAATATTACCTTTTAAGCCCCCTAGACGAGAGATCACCGTGCCCTTGTAACAAACACAAAACCAAAGAACGTATAGAGTCAACATACAGAAGGCCTCTAAGTTTGCAGTATTGAATTTGTTCGGAGACTTACCCAAGACTATATGTAATGTTTTTCAGTAATATCAACTTGGACTTCGGAGCCACAGATGGCAGAAGATGAACGCGTAAGAGACGTAAGGTGTGCCTTGCAATGAAAAGGAGTTGTGGATGTATGCATGCATGCAGAGATCTTGTTAAAATATACAAGGATGCTCTTTACAGTATATATTTAAAAGCAGATGATTGGACGAAGCTAATCAAAATGAAAGTAAAGTTTGTATCGCAATACCAAGAAATGAAAACAAAGATAGCGGCAAGCTGTGTTCCTCGAATTATCGGTGGTTGAGCAGAGACAATGGTTTCATGCACGAATGATTTGAAAGAAGCGTCCTTTAATTGCAACTAAATAACTGGACAGCTCAATCAGTTGTAACTTATTCCCCCTAGAACTCCACAAGGAGCCCACCCTTGGTCTTACTGGAGAGCGATATATATTATATTCTAATAATAAATGTAAGAGCCAAGTATAGTGCTTTTTAAAACAGCCATACACAAATATATGTATAAAAGTTTACAATTATATAAGTTTATATATAGGTCAGCGTTGACGTGCGGGCAGATGCCTTGCATTTTGCGGGCTGGTGGCGGGTTAGGGCAAGCGAGCAGGAGAGAAAAATAATAAAGGGATGTAACATCGACCAACGACCACCTCTGGAACACATACTATTTGGGTGTACTTGTATGGGTGTATTTGGGTGTATAAGTATTTGGGTGTTAATATCGATCACTCATTGAACATGAATTCTAACTTTGACTCTATCTACAAAAAAGCATGTGGGAGATTGAGATTACTGCGTAAGATAAGACCTTTCCTTAACATCATAGCAGCAAAGGCAATTTATCAAGGCATGGTATTACCGATATTTACATACTGTGGCTTATTACATTTGAAATTGAGCAAGACTCGAGAGGATAGACTAATGTCATTCCACAAACGCGCATCTGAGATTATCACATTAAAGTGTAAAAGTGGATTGGATATTAGACCGTCCTTTATTACCAATCAAATAAGAACATGCCAATTAGTTCGACAATGCATTGATGGAAATGTCTGCTCAAATTTTTTGAACTATTTCGAGATGCAAACACACGACAAGGCGACCAGAAATCAAGGGTACCAGCTGAAAATACCAAGGATCAGATTGGAGTACAGCAGAGGATCTTTTTATTTTATGGGAGTCAAGCTGTATAATAGCTTGCCTCTAAATATTCGTAAAACTGAATGTTATGGTTCCTTTGATAAACTACTAACTGAATACTTTTAAATATTCATACTTTTAACTTTTTAATGACTCGCATGTTTATATTGCTATAACCCTGTAATTTTATTTCATATTTATATATATATATACATATTAAGTAGTTCTTATATTCACAGGACTCACAATGATAACAGTTCTTAATTGAACTGAAGTGATTTATCCTGTATTAAATATTCGATTAATAATACTTCCGCCGTTCATACCTTTATTATTTTTCTCTCCTGCCCGCTCGCCCTAACCCGCCACCAGCCCGCAAAATGCAAGGCATCTGCCCGCACGTCAACACTGAGCTATTTATAAACTTATATATAAACTTTTATACATATATTTGTGTATGGCTGTTTTAAAAAGCATTATACTTGGCACTTATATTTATTATTAGAATATAGTATATATTGCTCTCCAGTAAGACCAAGGGTGGGCTCCCTGTGGAGTCCCTGAAATACTAACTTTATTTATACTGGACCCTTAATTTACTCTATTCCAGGGGCTTAAATAGTGGGGGGGGGGGGTGGGGGGTGTGACACCCTCCAATGTGTAAAAATGGCCAATTTTTCGGGCAAATTTACCAAATTCGTCGGGCAAAAATTAGGCCCAAAAATGTTGTTGTAATATTTTGAGAAAATTTGGGGGATTTTTAATCGAAAATCCGTTAAAAATTAGGGGAAAATTAAGCGAATTGTGATTTCTCAAGTCTCGAAACATAAAATAGTGTCGCGAAATTTTTACAGTATATTTCGGAAAAATTTGGGCGAGCGGGGGGGGGACTAGTCGTTTTATTTTATTTTTCGTCGGACAAAATTCGTTCACCCCCCCTGCTGTAACCCTAGTTACGCCCCTGCTCTATTCATATACTTTCCTCCTAAAGGTTCAGTCAGAACCATCCTTTATTTGACCTATTTGTATAGTGTAACTACAGGAGTAAATCTAAACTAAACTAACTTTATTTATACTGGATAGCTCTATCAGTTCTAAACTGTTCTCTCTAGAGGTCCAGTAAGAGTCATCCCTTATTGATCCAGTGTAACTACAGTACAGGAGGGAACCTAACCTAAACTAACTTTATTTATACTGGATAGCTCTATCAGTTCTAATCTGTTCTCCCTAGAGGTCCAGTAAGGACCGTTCTTAGGGGTGGGAGGAGGGCTTATTTCACTTCTCTTTTAAGGGTAGAAGGTGTTAGTAGATGGCTAGGTCTCTAAAAATGTATATAAATTTCCGTTCGAGTATTCCATCTACTAACACCTTCTACTATTGATCCAATCGAACAAGATGCCGAGAAAAATCTTGATATTCTCTTTTAAGGGGATATTTTCAGCCTGGCTAACGGGGCTGAAAATTCAGCCCGGGCTTCCAATAAAATCCTGGTAAAACGGAGTTTTCGATTACATGACAAAAATTTCATCCCGGTTTGATGCACCCGGGACGAAAATCCCATCCCAGTTGACCGGGCTGGAAATCGTCATATAATCGACGAGCAATCTCAGCCCGGATTGAAAAACAATCGCTTGAATGGCTATATTTTTGTGTTTTCAATCTCCAAATGCAACCAGAGTCTCGCACAAGTCAAATAGTGGACAAAATCAGCATTTTAAATTATTGAAATAGACGGAACAGCTCTATTTCATTTCAGCCCGGGCTGAGATTTCATCCCGGTTTAAAATAGATGTGATGAAATTTTAAACTCAGCCCGGGCTGTAATCGTAAACAAATTTCAGCTCGGTTAACCGGGTTGAAATTCAGCCCGGGCTGAAAAGTCTTCAGGTAATGAGCCCCTAACTGAGCATGCGTAAACCGTTCGGATATATAAACGGCACTACACCAGTATGAAGACAGGTTCTCGGATACGAGTGTTTAAAATTGGTGAACAACAAACACAAACCAACAATAAATTCAGTTGTCGGATTAGTATAAAGTGAATATTCTCTGTTAAAAAATCCAACAAACACTCAAAAAAGCTAAAGTAGATATAAAATCTACTATCGTTAAGATAGCCGTTTACACGTCGATTTGTCTCGGATTCAAGGTTTCCGGATATACATACATACATAAACTTTATCACGAGATCTACAAGCTCGTGGATATTTTTCATCGCTACCTACATTGGAACCATCACGTTCAAGAATTACTTACGTTACGTCCCTGGTGTACATGCCCCCCCTGCCCTACCCCTCCTCCCCCTGCCCTGCCCCTATATATATATATATATATATACGTGTAGGTTTAGGTCTACGAAACGCAAAGAGTGCTCGACAACATATAGTTAGAGCAAATTATAGATTTTCGCTTACCTCAAAACTTTTCTGCAACAGGCTGTTTCATCTGTAAAAGAATCATCTGTAAAAGAATCATCAGGCAGTTTCACCAAACTGCCTGATGATTCTTTTACAGATGAAACAGCCTGTTGCAGAAAAGTTTTGAGGTAAGCGAAAATCTATATATATATATATATATATCGCTGGCTCCCGTGGTCATGCTAAAGATTTGGCCTCCACTTCGGAAATTTGGCCAGACCACAGTCGATAGAATACAAGGTTAGGAAGCTCAATCGACTCAATGAAAATGTAATAGAACTCATGATCCATGTTTTTGCCTAGCTTTTGCAAAAAAATGGTCGTTTCATCGTCACGTGTGTATTGTATTTCTGCCCAACCAACCAACCAACCAACCAACCAACCAATAGCAATGTTTTAAATTGACCATTGTGTGACATCACAGATGGGTAATTAAACCAAAACATTGCTATTGGTTGGTTAGCAGAAATGCTAACATAAAGCTAGACAAAAACATGGATAATGAGTTCTACTGTATTTTCATTGAGCTTCCTAACCTTGTATTCTATTGACTATGGCCAGACTGAACAAAATCAACAAATGTAAGCAAACCCACCCTCATACGTAATCATACTTCACTGAATCCATGTGAAGTCTCGAAAAGTTATGTCATAAAAATGTAATGGGCGATAAGTGCTAAAATTCCGGACGCGTGGGCAGGTAGCTAATGGTTACCTAAAATGAAATGTTGTAAGGTCACATGTTCAATGACCATGACGAGTGTTTTGTCAAAAGCGATTAATGACTTAATGTCCATATAGTGGCTTTTGTCTTAGTATATATCAGTGCTTTTTCCAGACAAGTGGAGAGTTTATTAGTCGTTGTTAAATATTAATTATCGACGCTGACATTGAACTACGGTGTTTTTTTGGCTATATATTTCGAGACCACGATTTTTTCGTTACCCTTATTACCAGGCCTGACATAATGTTTTTCACTTTTCCTTTCACCACCTTTCAAACCAATTCTTTCAAGAACTATAAAAGTTGCTTTTTACTCTGACTCTTTGCGATCTAGTCAATTAATTATGTTAATTATGCCTACATCAAGGCCAAAGATCGTCGTAAAACAATTTATATACAGCTAATTCAATAAAGGTTGTCTTTCCAAAAGCGTGAACCGTAAACTCTGAGCGATCAAACGATGATAGGATATCGCCTATTTAGGTCATTAAACTCAAGGCTTTTGTAGCAAGTTGGTTTTCTATCGTAAGTTTTCTATATGCCTATAGACATCGTTTAAAAGAAAAAATTTCGAGTTTACTGGTCTAAATAAACAATAACCCATCATCCATTGTGCGCTCATAGTTTATCGTTTACGCTTTTGAAAGGACGACCTTAATTGAATTGGCTGTATTGTAATTTGTAAAGTTTGGATGGGGGGAGAGTTCGTGAATGAGGTTCTCTCTAATAAGCCCCCGGGGTCTTATTTTTTCAGGTACCTTTGGAGGGAGAGCTTATTGAAAAAGAAGGGGGCTTATTTGAGAGGGGGGCTTATTTATTTTTCCGTAAAATGATATAATTTTGTTCAAGCACAGTATAATGTGTAAAGAAAACCAAAAGATCTTATCAAAGCACTTATGTGTTTGTATAAATGGGGGGGAGGGCTTATCAGAGGGGACTTATTAGATAATGGGGGAGTGGGTTAATAAATTTCTTCATCTAAAAGGGGGCTTATTTGAGAGATTACGGTATTCTCATACTGAGCTTGCACTATTTCAAATATAGAATTTAGTACAATTTACAGATACAGGTGAACCTGTATTAAGCGGCACCGTATTAAGCGGTCACCCTTTGTTAAGCGGTCATGTGGCAAAGTCCCGAAAATTTCATAATATAAATACTATTTAAGTGACCTTTATTGAACGGTCACCTCTATTAAGCGGACGAGGTCACCTTTTCCACGGTCACAAACTTAATTTTTCATTGTTTTGAAACTGTATTAAACTAAACGGTCAGTGGGAAGTAACTACAGCAAACATAATACAATATATAATTAAATCTTTATTCGGCAACATGTCAAAGTCTTTAAGTTTTGTTTATCTCATTACTCGAACTTCCGTAATCACTGAAAGTGTCAACAGTATTTTCAGTTCGTGTGGACGTATTGGTATGTGTATTGAAATGTATTACTGTTTAGTTCAAATTTAGTTATATTAAATGTTATATTTAAGCCGTGTGGTGATTTTCTACAAGACCTGTATTAAGCGGATCAACCTGTATTAATTAAGCGGTCACTTGCGAAATCCCCGAGGGTGACCGCTAAATACAGGTTCGACTGTATGAGCTTGAGAGCCTATTATAGTGAAAGCCTGTTTATACACGTTCGTCATTTGTTTTGCACGCCACGAATGATAAAATTTTGAAAGTATTTGATTTATAAAAAACTTTTCAGAAAGTATGCTGTAAGGGCGCAAAAACCCCACGGTTCGAGCAGCAAAAAATTGCTTATATATATATATTCATCCAGCACTCCAACCCAAAATGTTCAGTTCAATTCTTTCCAATCAATGCGACGCTAATTATTCGAAAGTATGCAATTACATGCAATAACTGCTGTTAAGTATGCAAATGACGTTGCATGTCCATATAAGGAAACTCATTAACCATTAACATAGGCGTTGTCAACATTCGAAAATTGAGTCGAGATTGTTCAACAGAATTGGTTGGCTTTGAGCGCTGCTGTTTAAAAAACCTAGAAGAATCTCTGAATTGTCTAGTGTTCATTTTAAAGGTAAGACGTTTCTCTCAATATATTGCTAGCCATACTGGCTAATTTGTGTTGTGATATAATGTATATTCGACTGTATTGTCTATATAATAGCGTTGATCTTAGCGTTTGGTCAAGTGATATAAAGCTCAAGTATGCATTTAACCTTTTTTCTTGAATTTATGGCCAGGCAAAATGTCGGATATTAGTACAAAGACAGAATAATGGCTTAAGGAAATGAAAGCTTGTAGTTTCCATGTTAAAACGGTGATCGATTTTCAAAGATTCGCACCTCAAATTGAAATTGGCCATCATCACATGCATGCTTATCACTTGCCTTAATTATTGCAAGCAAAACAACTATTAAACACGTTTATAATATGCCAAATACAAGCACTGACTTGCTTTGACTAAAAATGTAGTAATATGGCTTAATGCTAATAAGCGTCCTTCATCTGGTGTTAAGTTATATTCGGCAAGCTAGAATGTTTTTAGAGTCTTACGGGGCTGGAATTTGAATACGCAGCAATGTAAATATTACCTGCCATAATAATTGCTACAAATGCCTATTTCCCAAAAGGCTCTCGTGTTCATTTGAACTTTCGATCAAATACGCCGTTAAGAAATACAATTTTAGGTAGCAAGTTTGAGAGGCTTGTTTCGACACAACGGACATATAAACTGTTGAAATCGGATAGTTCGTTATTGTTTCAAAATATTTTCAGTCAGTGTTTTCGTTTAGCCCGCTGTGGCCAATACTCGTTTATGATAGAAGCTCCCAGAACTAGAATGCTTTTGAAGTGTACACATATCATGCGACATTGCCATAGTTAATCTGTGACATGCTTTGTTATATAATATATAATAGATTGGCAGTTTCGTATTCGGATATTAATGTCTGTCGTGTTTTGTTGTTGTATGTAAATGGTTAAGCGAATTTATACACTCAATATACCGCATAATTTATGTTGAACTGTCTAAAATATTCATTTTGTCTCCGCTTTTAAATTAAATCAGCGTAATATTCAAGCAAGCAATGTCATATGAAAAGGTTTTTAACTGTGATTTGAATTTGCATTAAAAAGAATTGAGTTCATATTTTCCTCGAATTTAATCTGGAGGAATTCTTTGACCTTTCAAACAGAACACGCAGATGTGATTCTCAAACAGTTCGAATTCCTAGCAATTACAATGTAAAAAAAATGTGCTATAAATTGCCTAAATTGTAAATCTTAAATTAAATTGCTAAATTTGTAAAGTTTTACTCCTCAAATTGCAGTTATTAATCAATTATTAAAAGTCGGCTGAGAGCCAAGAATTCTTTATTATAAAATATATTTAAAAAAAGAAGTCTATAGCTAATTTCAGCAATTTGTATAATTTGTGACAGTCACAAGAAGGACTGTGGGCATCGACGCGGAAATTTTTATGTTCGATTTACGTAATAGAATATTCCCTCATGGGCCTATACGTAGATCATCACTTTAGCGGCGTCAAAACTGCAACGGGGGGGCTATGTGTGGGTGTTGAGCTTAAAACTATTGCCAAGAAAACGCGATCCTTAATAAATATATAGTGCAATAGGCGAAAGTAAACAGCATTTTTTACAGGAATATGCGTTTTTGTCCAATTTGCCAAACAGCCAAGTCTGCCTCTCCTCTCCCAATTTTATCGCCTCCCGCCCGCATTTAAGTTCGTCCTGTCCACATATTCTTGATCAAAATATGTGAGCCTTTTTCAAAGAGTAGACACGATTGTAATGCACAAGGCTTTTTCAACGTTTGTTTTTTATGGTAACAGTATTTACCCAGGAAACCTACATCGCAAAAGCGGTTTTCATTTACCGTTATAAATAATCACAAAAACGTTCATAGTGTAAACCAGCTCTAAGATAATATTACAACCACAAAAGCCTTGATAGGCTATTATTTAAGTAAATTTGCATGAAATTTAAGCCAAAAAGGTTTTAAGAACTGAGATTTGCAGCAACAAAAGGGTGGTTATATGTTGGCAACCTAAGTTCGCGCCCCCAATATTTCGCAGTGTCCGTCTGTCCGCCACTGTTAATAAACAGTTTCATTTTATATGCACTTAAATAATTCATTATATTTATATATTTCCTTGCTTCCACAATTCATTGTGACGTGGATGGGGACTGCCTCCACCAAATATTTTCTATGTGAAAGACTTTGATTGGTAGCTGAAAAGTTTTCCAATTGTGAAAGCATTGGAAGGCTATGAAATTTAAACCAAAAGAGTTTTAAGAACTGAGATGGGGGGCATCAAAAGTTGGTAATATGTAGGCAACCTAAATGCGCACCTTCAATATTTCGTGAAGTGTCCGCTAAATATTTTCTCCATTTTTTGAACAACAATTACTGGTAAAAATAGCTCGTTCTTTTTATTCATATCGAGAATTTTCTGTTTTCAGCTTCGAAAGATGGCGACACAATATGCAACGCAGACTGTCACAGTCACAACCCAACCTGGTGGTCTGCGTGACTGGAACAGCGGTCTTTTTGCATGTTTTGATGACATAGGGACATGTATGTAGACTTATATGATTTTTACAATGGCTGCTAATATTAATACTGCTTTCTTTAGAACACGTTAAATGAATAGATTTTTTCAGTTTCTCAGTTATATAGACAAATATATGAACGCAACTTGCTCCTATATATCCTGTGTACTAGTCTGTTTCATGGTTAGACATAATAGCCAGAAAAAAACAGTGTAAACTTCGATTGATTCAAGGCAAGCAAAGCCGAAATGGCGAACTGAATACAAGCCGATCAAAGCTAAATGCCGACTACCTTGCGTGACGTCAGAAAATGGGCTAGACCCAGGCTCTTTTTGATTAGAAAATACGACGGCCAAGATCCAAGCTAAGTTCAAAACGCCATAAAAATCGAACGATTTGACCAAATTAAAAAATGTTTTCACGGATATAGTAGAAATGATGCCAAAATTTTGGGGTGAGGTGCACTTTAATCTTTCATTTTGTGATGGCTCTTTTATACGTACGTTACGCTGGGTATATATTTTCATCGTTCGAATTACGATTCCCGCCTGGTTCATTCCTCGCATTTAATAATCTCTATATTTTAGCATTATTTTACAGATAATGCAATAAGCACCAGTGCAACACATTTTAATCTACACACGTAAAAATCTCACATCTTGTCAACAAGATGTGTTCGCAAGAGTTGTAGCAAGCTGTCAACAAGTTGTAACAATGTCGTCATTTTATCAAGTTGCTACAAGGTTGTCACTTGTGCACAACTTGTTGACAAGTTGTTGAATTGCACGACGATAGCAGGTTGTTGGAACAACTTGTAGCAAGTTGTCAACAAGCCGTTGACAACTTGTCATGCTGGGAACAAGCATTGCGAACACATGCTTATAACAAGTTGTTAATACTGCATTATTTGGTACAAGTCTGCTGCAGGTTTTTTACAACTTGTGCGTTTTTACGCTTGTATACTAAATATTCTTCAGGTCTGTGCGGATGGTGCTGTGGTTGCTGTCTTTCAATTCAAGTCGCCACACGTATGGGCGAAAGCTGTCTGTTCCCGCTCTGTTGTCCGGGAGCGCTGTTGGCCATGCGAGCTAAGTTGCGTGGAGAACAGAATATTCAGGTATTGTATTTCGCTTTTTACTCCAAAATTTACCGACGGCGCAGGGCAAAAAAGAGCGATGTCTAAGCGAGCGCGAAACGTTACTAATCCGTCGCGCATTTTGGTCATAGTTGATATAGAGATAACATGGTTAGGAAACTCGGCTTTCGCTTCTTTTTTTTTTCTTTTTTTTTAAATTTTTATGTAGCTTCGCCAACTAAGGCAGGGTCACCACAACAGCATATGGCAATTACTGTGGGCCCTTTTACCTAACCCACCCTGTCAACTTTCCCTGTGGGAGGAAACCGGAGTACCCGGAGAAATCCCACGACTTTCGGCAGAGCGTTGACTTTACTCTTTTCACTTGAGGACTGAGTTCGAGTCGCATTGAGAAAGTTCTCACCGAGACTTGAACCCGCAAGTGCGGCTGAAAGGCAAGTGCGCTAACCACTTCGCCACCGAAGCCCTTCTATGTTTTTGTTTGCATTTGTGCACGGTCACGGTTAGTGAATATATTGTAGTTTTATGAATCGACCAATATTAATGAATGTAAAACAAAAGATTTGTGCACGGTCAGGTACCGTTCAACATAAATCCCATTCAATTGTTATGCTTTGTAATTTGACGAGTTTCCTAACCATGTTATCTTTATTAAGTATGTTTTGGTTGAGTGCCCTTGGCAGCAAATTGTGATTGGGAGTCAAATCTAGGTGGTCTGCGGGCATGCCCCCCTGGAAAATTTTGCATTTTTGAAGCCTCGGAAGTGAATTTTCCGTGCTCCCTGAGAGGATTTTTAATCAAAATTTTGAAGTTTTTACATTTAAGAATTCAAGATTTTTAATAAATATTTATTATTTTATTTTATTTTATTTAGCTTTAATAATATTTGCGCCGTATACAATTACAAGCGTCAGTGAATTGGTTTTGTTCCTTTTGATATATACACAATGTGAAAGTAACGACAAACTATTAGAGATGAGTTGATTGACTCTGCAAGAAATAGCTAGAGTATGAAAAGAAGTACAATCCTGGATGAGCAAATTACTATCGTCGGCCCGTGGTTTTTTGACCAAGTTACTTTCAAATTCTACGTTTTAACCGACGAAAGTCGATTTTCCGACAGCTTTTCTAAAAATTAAAAATTGGGGTGGGGGATTTTGCCAATGGCAAAACTTACTGTCTCGTAGAGTTGAATCTATGTACGCGAACCATATGCGCAGTGTTAGTAAGTAAGCTAGAAGAACACGAGTGAATTGAGAATATAGAGTAATTTATTTTGGCGGGAATACTAAATAACATACACCAAAATGAGATATAACAAATATGTAACACGCAGTGAATGAGCATGTACTGTCGATAAAAACTCTACTCGTTTAATACTATTGTATAATTTCAGGGTGGCCTGTGCAATGATGCCATTTTGGCTGAATGTTGTTTTCCGTGCGTTCTGTGCCAGATGTCAAGAGAATTGGATCATCTTGGTCGATAAGCTTTCACTGTACTTGCTATGACTTTCGCAACTATGTATTTAAATGTTACGTTTTAGACAAAGAACACGTACCCAGTTCATTGTAGTACATGTTTGGTACATATATAACAACTACTGTCTATATATTTTGTATGCAATAAATATCTTTGCTAATTAATAACATCACAAGGTGTATGTAGGGTGATCATAAATAGTTTTTTGCCTTATTAATATTATTTTTCACTTCCCTCGCTAAGTCGTTGAGTTGTCTTTTTTTGGAGACAGCAGCTGTGATGATCGGCATCAAGCATCCATGGGTCTGCCAGGGGATGCTGGCGGCACAACAAATAAGATCGCACTATATGCGCACCCCTCGCTACGGCCCTGGTTACTTATTCGTCATCATCTGATGAAGAACTGCTGTGCGACTCCACAGCTATGTCATCGTTGTTTAGAACTTTTGTACATAAAGATAAGCCAGAAGGTTTGTTAATGAAGGACAGCGTGGATGTTTGCTTTCTATTTTTCTGCCTTAATGTTTTCTTTCCTCATTTTGTTTAGTAGCTTTTTCTTCTTTTTCCTGGCGGCTTTTGTGCAATGTCTCAACCTTATCTGTTCGCTCTTCACAATAATTGTTTTTTCTAATAAAAAAGTGAGAGCAGTGAGGTGAAAGCGAGGCATTAGTTGGGGTTTTTAATGTCCATACCAGACCTCTCACTGAGTTTAATTTGCTGGCCTCCTGATTTTAACTCGTCCAGTAATTTATATCCACCGGCCAGTAAAGGCCAGTTCACACGGGCGATTTTTGCTGCGATTTCTAGTGCGATTTTCCTCTTTTCATGGATGTGAACGAGTGGATTAGTTATGAATATTCTGAGTATATGTACCATCATCTGAACATTCTAACTCATCCACTCGTTCGCATCCATCAGAAGAAGAAAATCGCAGCAAAAATCGCCCGTGTGAACTGGCCTTAATGATGCTGACCACTTCTGAAGCTTTTCTCACGTTGCGCTCTCTGACTGTCTTTTTTTCATTCTTTTTCTTGCTTCTTTTCATGATATTTGTAGAAGGTTTCTGTAGCTTCTGAAGAGACTCTTCAAGACATGATAACTTGGTATCAATGAAATGGCTTTATGTTATGTTCTTTATTAAACAGTTGTGTTCTACTTTCCTTCAGTTGAGTTAACTTCCTATTTGTCACAGTGATGAGATCAGCTCTAGCACAGCATAATAAAGTACTGTAGTTCGTTGGGCTCCTTAAAATGTAAAATATGCGGTAATTGGTAAATGGACGTGTGGTGACAAGGAAAGACGATCCCTTGAAGATGATTGATGATTTATAGTTAATATTGTGCCATGCAGGCCATGACCAATGTGCCTATACTTATTATGGTACACTGTCTAAAAACACACAACTAAATATAATAAAATGTAGCAGTTGGCTGCCCGGCTTAAAGGTTTCGCTTATATAGACAGCTTATATTGATACAAGCCGAGCCGCCGAGGCACCAGTTTTAAAATCTGTAACGATGAATGATTAATACAATTTTAAGTATTCACTCTTTACTATCTTTTAGTTAAAGTATTCAAATATATTACTCAATGGTCGACCACTTCGACGATGACATGATGCCTGATACAGGGCCTTTTTTAAGAAATCATCAGTGGGGGGCCATAATCGAAAGGGGACGTAACAAGTAGGTGGTGTATTACAGGTGTGGGAAGGCGAAGGGGGATCTGGAGGTCCTCCCCCAGAAAATATTTGTATTCTTGAGTCTCTGTGGCTTGATTTCCTGCATTTTCAGAGACAATTTTTGATATATCCCATCTAAACGGAGCCAGGTTTTGTTGTGAGAATACGATAACTTTCCTCTAAACTCAGTTTTTTTCCCTTTTTGGCTTATACTTTGGACAAAAGAGACCTTCACTGGGGGGGCAAAAATAGCTTACTGGGGGGGCAACATGGGGGCTGGGGGGGCTTTTGCCCCCCCCAGTACATTAGTTAAAAAAGGCCCTGGCCTGATACACGCTAGCCTGCGAAGCAGTCGCTTTATTTTTGAGTGGTTATTATATAAATGGGCGATAAAATTTAGCGACTGCTTCGCAGGCTAGATACACGCTAACCCACAGTCTTGAGGTGTGGGCTCCCTGTGTTTTTTTTGCATTCTCAATATTTTGGCGCGATTTTACGATTTTAGTAATTTTACATCTTATTGCGTTCGAGGTCGGTGTGGTTCGAGATTTGCGATGTAACATTTGCCTCGTTCTGGTGTTCGCATGTGAATAATATTATGTCGTCATAGCGACTCGAAGACCATGTGCTCGCTCTCTTCGATTTCTAGATGTCCGCGATTGTCGTGGTTTTTGCTGTTTTTTGGGGAAGTAAGTGAAGTTTTTGTATATATATTTTTTCTTTCAGTATTTGATATGATTTAAGATTATTATAAGAGTGTTAAGAATCTGAGTTGCGATGTTTTATCGACTATAAAACCGACATTGAAAGGGCTGCCATGTTTTTAGTCAGCACGAATTCACAGCAGATATAACTTTGCTCTGCGTGAAGGGTTTAAATGGTAGACCAAAATATTCTCTTTGGTCTTTGGACGTTGATGAAATAGATCTTGAAATAGATGTATTATTTTGATCCTAAATATCCTGTTTATAATCATGAATACACAAATCCCAGTTATTTGGCTGGGTTGCCTTCGGGCACAATGACCATGTCTATAGCAGGTGGTCACACAAATCCAGGGCCGTATCTACGGGGGGGTTTGGGGGGTGTCACCCCCCCCATAGATTGAATTTGGAGATTTAGTCGGCAGAAGCGAGATTTGAGTCGGCACAAAACAAGTCGGCACAAAGCAAGTCGGCACAAAACAAACATATTTATTGGTTGAATAGTAATATAACAACGTTAGTAGTCCGGTCACACAAGTCAATATACAAATCCCAGTTATTTGGCTGGGTTGCCTTCAGGCACAATGACCACAGGGGCGTAGGAACGTATTCAATATTGGGGGGCCCAAGCTCACGAGGCGCCACCATGGTTGACGCTGAGCGAAAAATGTTTCAAATTTGAAGCACCCAGATCGCCGGAAACGGCCGTTTCAGAGTCTTATCTACCTCTTTTAGTTAGCTTGTTCAGGGAACTAAGCTGTTTCCATCATTTTCATGAAAATTATTTTATTTTTTGGGGGGGGCGAAAGATATTCCGGCCCCCCTCATATAATATTGGGGAGGCCGCTGCCCCCCCGTTTCCTACGCCACTGAATGACCATGTCTATAGCAGGTGGTCACACAATTCAATATACAAATCCCAGTTATTTGGCTGGGTTGCCTTCGGGCACAATGACCATGTCTATAGCAGGTGGTCACAAATCAACACACAAATCTCAGTTATTTTGTGGGCACAGTGAACACAATCAGTGCCAGTCATTATAAACCGGCAGAGCAAAGTTGTACTGAAGAATTCAGCAATTTAAGCTATCATGAAGATATTGCCAATGCCAGTGATCAGCACAGTATTAGTAAATTACTATATCCTTTGATTAGTAAATTACTATATCCCTTGTACCAAAGGGGTACCTACTTAAGTGGCATTTATTCATGTAATTTACATGGTGGTATGTATTCACCAAGTAATGATCCCAATTTGTCCTGGAGTGTTTTGGAAAATAAGTTAGCTTTAATAGGTTGAGTGCCATATGATAGTCGAAGTTCAGCATCTTTAGGGCATAGACTGTTATTGTATTACTGTCCATTTTGCGGCCATGCTATTAATCGCATATATTGTTTGTTATCTTTAGAATTAAGGTTTTATTAACGAATGTTAACAAAAAGTAACACATTCCGAACGCACATTACTAATCTGTGATTACTACTAGTATTATAAGTAAAGGCTATCATCTATTCATCTCTGCAGCTTTTTGACCTTTTTGAACACAGTTAAAAATTGAAATCGTTCTTTTACTGCAAAGAATTTAGACGAAAGGCAGAGTACATGTAAACGTTTATATATTATGTTAGGTGGCCTAAATCGTTATTAAAAAATAATACCCGAATGAAGTGATAGCTATAAAGTATAAACTCTGACATCGCCACGCCGCCGAATGTGGCATGAATGATCGATATATTTTCATATTAAAACTACCCTGACTGTACGTTCTATTAATTCTATTAGTTACTTTGAAATAAAATATAAAACCACACCGCTTCCATGACATAACTGACAATATATTTCAAACTATATTATATTTGTTAATTAGTTTAAATTTATAATCTAGGGGTCTTAAAATAAAAGCCATATGGTTTCTAGTGGCTCCTAGCCCACATCTTATAAAAAAGAATAATGCGAAATACTTTTATAAACAGTGTTGCATTTATATATGTGATATAGTTTGGTAGTCATTTCAGATATTGCTTGACAAAATTGAGTTTGTTATCCAAGCATGCTTGAAATTTGATGCGATCTGCCTGTCAAAAGCATTGCAGAAAGCTTTCCAGCAGATCTCAAGTGGATTCAAAATTTTAACCAATAAACTTTCCCAGTTTCAAGTGGCATTAAATTATGTTATTTGTAATCGCATAAAATGAGAATACTTTGTTGTGCAAAAGACGCTGACTGCCTGAATACAAGTCGAGATATGAGTATAGTACAACAAAATTTAGTTGGTAAAATGCAGAAAAGTTGTACCAGTAAAGTTGTCATAATACCAGAAAACAGCTAGCAGTACGACTTTACATTCTCACAGTGGCGGAAATTAACGTTTTCGGGGGGGGGCCAAAGCCTCCTAAATTTCTGACAAACCCCCTAAATTTCCGACAACCCCCCCCATTTACACCCAAAATAGACTGTTTTTAGCCCTTTTTAGGTGAAAATTTCCAACGAATTGTCAATTTTCCAAGAAGGTCGGGGGGGGGGGGCGAACACCGAAATTTCCGCCACTGCATTCTCATGAATTTGAAATTTTGAGCTATCAAGCCTAAACAAATCTGTGTCTGGGTGAATCAATATTATTGAAGTGTGTTATGAAAAGTGGAAACAATGCCTGTGACAATTTCGAAGAAATTTCAGCCACTTTTGCCTTTTCATACATCAATTTGGCATGTGGTGTTTGATAGTACCATGTGAGCATAGACAGACATTACTTCTTTGCATTTTACTACAACAAAATCAATGATTTCAGTATACCTAAAAATTCTGGTTTATTGGAAATTTCGATATATTGGTATTACTGAAACCTCGTACCGATATTGGATTCCATACCGATATGTTCGGTGTATCGGTATACCGAACAGCCCTAAGTGTGACCACGACAAGATTTGATATGCTTCTAGTAGTTCATTCTGTTCATTTTGCAGTGAAGCAGTGAAGTGGGAAATTTGATTGGTTAACTGCCTGTGTTTCTTGTTAGCCTATTAAGCCTCAGTGCATCCTAATTACTTACTTCAGCCTATTGTAAAGGTGTTTGTAGATGGAATATTCGAACGAATATCTATCTACAAGCACGTTCCACTACTTCAGCCTAGCCTAAGGTGTATACCCTCACTTCGTTTCTCGTGTGGGTCTATGCAACAACGAAGAAAAGCTTACCCGGCTTACGTCACATCCGTTTCAGGTTTTGAGTAAATTAACTTTAATGGAAGACAAGTCGATTTCATTCAAACGGCAGCGGGCAAATATGAAGTTTTCTCGCATGTCCGCTAAAATCCTAATTTCCTCACCACATTTCGCTTGACTTTCAGTCGTATGCCATGAAAATAATTTAATGCTGTGTCGTGAACGTTCGTTAAGGCTGATTTCCATTCAGTGCAAAATGTCGCGCAATCGACCTTTGCGATCGTTTTCCTTTGAATTACGAGCCCTCGACCGGATCCGTTCCAGTCGAGGGCTCATAATTCAAAAGAAAACGATCGCAAAAAGTCGATCGCGCGACATTTTGCACTGAATGGAAATCAGCCTCTAGAGTCTTAATTGTCCAGTTCAGATAAGGGACTTGTCAGAAATTACCAGGGGGGGCGAGAAAGGGGGAGGGTCTTGATTTTTTCAGCCCTTCGAAAGGGTGGGTCATTAAAAACTGAACCATTGAAAAGGGAGGGTCATAAGAAATTAAGGGAGGATTTTATTTGAAGGGACTTTGAAGCAAAGAATGCATTTGTATTGCTCAAAGCTCGCCATGAATAATGTGCGCAGCACATAAATTTGAATAAATAGAAGTTCATTTACCCAAAACCTGAAACGGTGTTATAAATTAGTAGCTTAGATTTAGTATAGAATAGAATAATATAATATCAATAATTATGTATGCATGTTAATAATGTTATAATAACATATATCTGGAACATTTACAAAACTGGTAAATAACAGGAACTAAGAACTATAAAAGAAATGAGGAACTTTTAGTGTCGTTCCAATTGAAGTGTTCCTAAAATATTACATCAATTCATTACATAAGTTGATCAATACATTTGCTCAAAAATTGCTCAACTTCCTGTTTACTAGCATACTTGTTTCCAATTGGTCAATCAGTCACTGAAATGAGACGCCATTGGTCGATTCACACACACAGGAAGTTGATCAATTTTTCAACGAATGAATTGATAAACTCTAGGTAATGAATTGATGCAATATTTTAGGAACACTTCAATTGGAACGACAGTAGTGTTATCTAACAAACAAGATGGAACGTTAACGTAAGGGAAGTTGTGCAGATTGGTTTTGTGGTGGTCAACCAATTAAGAAAATGTGCCAGATATATAAGGTGTGACAGGTGTGTGAGGAAGTTTTTGTGCATAATGTGCGTCATGCAGTGACCCTTCCTCTGGGAAAAAGTTCCCATGGTTAGAACAGCAAGATAGTATAAATATGAGTGAGAGTTGAATGTTAGAAAGTTGTTAAGTTGTTGTGAGAGTTGTAAGTGAGTGATGGTGAATGTTATATCGATTGATAGAGAGAGAACGACCGATAGCAGGTTGGTCATAATATGTACGATGTGAAAAGAGAAATAAATATTTGAAACGGAATTTTGGAAATATTGGAAAAGAGGAATTATTCTGTTAATTCTAATTAATAAACCCCTTTGACAGCTACAGGGAGTTCCTATTCCTGTGTTTGACTTCTTACAACAGATGAAATAATCTCCCCGTGTGTGGTATATCCTCTTAAAAGCACACGGAGTGTATATTAATAAATTGCTTCGCAAAGTCACCGACTTCTATACTTGTTGTCAGGAATAGGATATTATAAAGTGTGCATGGTTGAAAGGAAACAGCTGTTGTAGCAGTGTTGTTTCTTCTATGGGAGGAATTCTTTACATGGAACAAATAGTTTATCTTTTCAGAAAAAATGCAAATAAAAGATTAAAAGTGTCTGACTGTCTGACAATGTGTCAATAACTTCTCAAACTCATAAATAAGTCATGAGAAAACTCAGCTAGCTTTTTTAACATTTCAGTATTTCAATACTCTGCTTGTCGAGTAGTTTCCTACATTACCTCACGTGTAAAATATGACTTGTGCGCGAATAACGAATCTTGTAATAGTCAACATCTTTTTGCAAATGTCATGTCAATGTTTCGAGATAAGCGCATTCTAAAGCCCAGCGCACGCGCTTGGCACGATTTAGGGTTTAGATGGATGTTACGTCAAGAAGCAGTCAGACGCAAAGGCAAACGGTCCAATATATTTATAACTCTAAATTATAACTCCTATGTTCGATAGCCTTTACGATCTAAATAGAAAATCACAATTAGCTATGAGGGGTGATTACCGCCATAATTAAACACGTATATTATGCAATTAAAGAAAGCATTTCATTATGACGCCTTATATTTTGTCATTATGTCTTGTATCTTATCATGCTTGCCAAATTTGATACATTGCATTATGCGATTGAGCACGGGTGGCGGAAGCGGTCAGCGCGCTGCCTCTTACCACTGAGTTGAGCCTGTTTCACAACAGGTCGAGGTCACTGTTGGTACTCGCATGAGATCGGCAGTGTACTCAAATAACTCATGTAAGTTGAGATTCTCTCCTGTGCTTCGAGGGTTTTCCCCGGGTACTCCGGTTTCCTCCCTCTAATACTAACCCTTAGGAACTAACAATGGGGCCACAGTAATTGGCTGACGCTGTTGTGGACTCCCTGCCATTGAGGCGAAGTTGAATAAAATAAAAATAAAATAAATCAGGCATTTCATTATGTTATCCCTGCATTACCACTATTATATATATGTCACTACATTATTATCCATAATAACGAAAAATTTAATAAGCATTGCTTCCACTTTGAAAAACCAAAAAATCCTTTTTTTCTCCTCATTTTGACCGAAATTTCCTTCAAAAAATTGTGAAATTTCCTTTAAATAATTTATCAAATTACGTTGAAATGGTTGAATATTCTCCAAAATAGCCTTTTCTCAACAGAACAATCATCTGGATGTTCAATTTTATCATTGCTCTAAAGTCTAAACACAATTATATGACTTTATTTCCGTACAGATAAGTGAGAATAACCAAAAACTATAAACAGAATGACGTCATTCAGGGAGCTACTAATAATTAGCTACGCCGATTATCTTTGTCAGAAATTATGATATTTTTTCTGCACTTTATCGAGTACTTATTTTTGTAAGAATAAAGTAATAAGAATTACAATGTGATTATAACTAAAACATGTTATTGTTTGAAAAATATGAAATTTACGTGCATATCTACAAAGATTTATATCAACAAATATTTAATTATTATGATTTATTATATAAAGTATAGTGCTTTATAGAGATTTCGAGCACTGATAAAACTGATAATCTCACATGTGAGATTATTTATGATAATCTCACATGTGAAAATTATCGCTTTTGAAGTTTATGAAAATGGATATTTTATTTTGTTTGAAAAGACTGTCCTTTATATAATAAACAGTGCGTTCACTCGTGAGATATCATGTTCAACACTCGAAATAAATCTGATATTTCCGCGTACCCATGTATTATTCTCTATTTATGCAATTATTTTTATAATATTGATATTACATGAAGTATTCGCTTTCAAATAGGGGAGGAGAAAAAGCGATGGGAGAGGCGAAATGAACGCCTGCCCAAATCCTATTCATAAACGAGACTTTTGTGTCCAAAACCTTCGGTTAAATTCCCATTGGCTAATATGCGCTGTCTCGTCAACACTCAGTGAGATCTGTCAGCAAATCGGCAATACGCTTGAAAAGTGTTAGAAACAACTGCACCTTACCGCATGGTGGGATTGTATTTCGTCAGACAGTGGAGCATGTCTGAATTATCTGAGCGTTTAGATTGAAATTATTCTTAAGCCGGAACAGCAAAAATCCGTTACCGAGCTGCTTTTTGGTCTAGACGTGCTTGCTGTTCTGCCAACGGGCTTTGGGAAAAGCTTAACTTTCAAGTGTTTACAATAGCCAAATCGAAGCTAGAGATTGTAGATGCCGGTACTCAATCGTGTAGTATTGTGGTTTGTCCTTTGGAGAGCATTATGAAAGACCAGATTGCTGAAGCACAGTCTCTTGGAATGACTGCATGTTCACTTACTTATACGAAATTAGCCGAAGTATCTCAGAATCCACCACAACTTCTGTTTGCAAGCGAACACCTACAGCGATGTTCAGGCACTTCAATTAACATCAGTTTCCGGAGCGTTAGCGCTCAATCATCACTAATTTCCGCAGCGTTTTTTCATTGGTTATTTGAAGAGGTGTTACTATAATTGCCAGTCGTATTTGTTTTAGCCTTGTCTCGTTTATGAATAGGATTTGGGCAGGCGTTCATTTCGCCTCTCCCTTCGCTTTTTCTCCTCCCCCCCTAACTTCTCCCCTAGCGCGCGCTCTCAAAAAAAAAGCGCGCGCTCTAAACAAAACTCCCTCCCCCACAATAGAACGCCTGCCAAGCAGGCTAGTCGAAGGTCGACTATGGGCGGCCATCAGGGAATATTTTAAGGATTTCTAAGTGGGGGGCCATTTGTGAAAAAGGGCCCTTAATCTGAGCAGCCCTGTAGGGGTCCGGGGGAGTTTTTTCCCGGGAAAATTTTGAAATCTGGAGCTCTGAAATTGCCAAGCCAATAGTATTTCAATGTTTTAACTAAAACTTTAAAAATGTGTAACTATATAAGCCATAAAAACAATATTTCGTTAAACACAGACAAATCATTTGCATTGTAAACGACCAAATGTATAAAGGGCCCAGGGAGTGGGGGGCCAATTTTGTGTGAGTGGGGGGCCATCAAGAGGGCCTGGGGGGCCAAGTGGCCCCCCAGTATATATGTTAAAATATGCCTTGGTTGGGTGACTTGGGTCACGACCATGCATAATTGCATTGGTTTTGTTGAAAGCACACAGTCTGTTGGAAGTTGAAATTTGGCAGGAAATATTTTGAGTCTGGATGCCTGCTGCCCGGAAGAAAAATATTTTATCAAGGTTTGCTTGTTGATATAAGTGTAGACAATAATATTTTTATGAAACCTATAGGCTATACTGAATAAGCAAAAATCACATTTAAGTCACGAGTAACACATGCTTTGCAGTCGTGCGTTTAAGGATAATAGTTAAGGAGCAACCAAGTTGATAAAGTGTGTCGATATTTGTTGAGGTATAATTATGGCATAATTATATAGAATTAAACATTTTTACGTATGTATATGAAAACACACGACTGCGTGGAGAGTCTTGATAGTAATAGACGGTCGGCCAACCTCGACATCGGAAGTGACTGTCGAATGTGTAGCTTGTTCACAGACTGTAGCTATCGAATGTGTCGATGGCATTTTTTGTTACAAGCAGGAAAACCCACGCTAAACGTGACATCGGGGTTTGTTCACTTTGAAGGCGAGAGCGGTTGCTTTCCGTAATTTTGTCATTTGTGTGCCGAAATTGGAAATTTTTATAACAATATTTCGATGGATGGGATTTCTCTCGCATGCAGTATTCGATGTCCCGGTCTAATTTTAATTGGTTGACTATATTTTCCAGTAAATAACCAATATGGCCGCAATATGCTTCGTTATGTGGTGTTTAACGTCATTTCAAGTATATATTTTTAAGTTACACAGGACTGAAAAGATATATGCTTTATAGTATAACTAATTTTAACTGCTAACGATTTGGCTAGTCAAGAATTTGATTTAAGAATCTGATCTCATTAAAAATTTTCTGGCTTAAAAATTGGCTTATTGAATTCAATAGGATGCTCTATCCAGTTCCAGTTTTCAGATGATCAGATCAGTGATTTGCGCCTGCATGAGCATATAAATTATCCGAATAAATATTACCCGAACTTTACACATGTTAATTAGATAGTTGACCAACAAAAATAGAACACTGATATAAAATACCGCAGCATTCGACAAAAATCCCATCCTTCGAAATGTTCTAGAAAAAAACTTTCAAAAAAAATTACGGGCATGTAACAAAAAAAGCCATCGACATCGACAGTGTTTTCTAAAAACTTATTTAATCTTTCGAGTTATTAAAGCTTGGTCAGTATTTTCATCGTTTGTCGAGCAAGATATTTTTTCACACTAGTTAATTAACCCCATGCATTTAAAGCGTTAAATTTACAATAAATGGAAAAATACAGCGTAATGACATAAACGTAATGAACGTTTGTTCAGAGGTGGAAAAAGTTTTTTTCTTTCTGGGAACCTGGGTTTCAGACTAAAAAGTGTCTGCAAAATTTTGAGATGGAAATTGGGCAAAATAACCGTTTCTCATTTTCTGCATGCCCAAATTAGCAATATGATAGGTTGTGTTAACTGTTAAGAATTGAGGAAATGTCGTATATGTTAATGTATAAACATAATTAACACCTTCATTCACCATACTTACCCGTTCGGATGGTGAGGTGTTAGCCCTGATGACCGAGGGGTGGCCTGGGGCGACTACTGTTACTTGGACTCAGGTTAAGATCCATGCAAGTGGTATCTTGAGCTGGCCACCCCTTCAAGAGCTAACACCTTCACACCAATTAAGCAATTGGTGGAAATTTAACACGAGTCATGAAGACCGAAAAAAAAAAATTTATTTCCTACAATGTTTGCTTAGCACACAACGGTAACTGATGCCAAACGTCGACCGCTCTCTTGTTACATACCCCCCTCGGTCACGTGACGTGCTGACGTATCGAGGTATGGTTACCTAGCTGTTAACCTTGGTTATTGCATAACCTCATTTAACACCTTCATTCACCATACTTACCCGTTCGGATGGTGAGGTGTTAGCCCTGATGACCGAGGGGTGGCCTGGGGCGACTACTGTTACTTGGACTCAGGTTAAGATCCATGCAAGTGGTATCTTGAGCTGACCACCAAGAGTGATGACCAACATCACACATCCAAGAAACAGTCTCAACAAACCAATAACATATTAAACCCATCCATAAGATTTTGACGACAAAGGACTGAGATATATAAAACGCTCCGTTACATACAAAGCACGAGTGATCTACTCAAGTTAGCACGCATTACCAGACCGTGTGGTAAAATATCATAACACATTTCAGATTGCGGCCCACAAGCATTCCCAGATAGTATGGGAAAGTTATTATAAACATTTCGAATTGTGGGCCACAAGCGTTACCAGACTGTGTGGGAAAATATCATAACACATTGCGATTGCGACCCAATCGTTCCCAGACTGTATGGGAAAATATCATAACACATTGCGATTGCAACCTAATCGTTCCCAGACTGTATGGGAAATATCATTACACATTGCGACCTAATCGTTCCCAGACTGTATGGGAAAATATCATAACACATTGCGACCTAATCGTTCCCAGACTGTATGGGAAAATATCATAACACATTGCGACCTAATCGTTCCCAGACTGTATGGGAAAATATCATAACACATTGCGACCTAATCGTTCCCAGACTGTATGGGAAAATATCATAACACATTGCGACCTAATCGTTCCCAGACTGTATGGGAAAATATCATACCACATTGCGACCTAATCGTTCCCAGACTGTATGGGAAAATATCATAACACATTGCGACCTAATCGTTCCCAGACTGTATGGGAAAATATCATAACACATTGCGACCTAATCGTTCCCAGACTGTATGGGAAAATATCATAACACATTGCGACCTAATCGTTCCCAGACTGTATGGGAAAATATCATAACACATTGCGACCTAATCGTTCCCAGACTGTATGGGAAAATATCATAACACATTGCGACCTAATCGTTCCCAGACTGTATGGGAAAATATCATAACACATTGCGACCTAATCGTTCCCAGACTGTATGGGAAAATATCATAACACATTGCGACCTAATCGTTCCCAGACTGTATGGGAAAATATCATAACACATTGCGACCTAATCGTTCCCAGACTGTATTTATCTAAACACTATAAGTTAATTCGCTATAAGAAGGATAGCCGACAGGATAAGCCAAATTTGCAATTCTCATTTCCTGAGGGGTTAAGGCACAAAGTCGCTACTTCATATTAGAGCCATACGTCATGCATTTAAATAAAGTCTTAAGATGGTGGTCTTCAATTACAAAATATCCTGCTACCTTGGAAGCAGATGACTTATGATAAATACGCTCGAGGCTTTGTATGATCAAGCTACCTGGTAAATATAACAAGAACTTCGACGGTCGAAGACCCTTCGTCTGAAAGTTATGAGTACTAAGTGATTTCTATTAAGTTTCACAAGTAAGACTTGGACTTTGTTTTTGTGACATGTAAACAAAAGAGTAGCCATTTTAGGTATGGTGTTTAATAGAAGGATATATATACATGTGACCTAATCTTTGAAATTTCATTGCGTGCAAAGCTCATCCATTATTCACGACAATATGACATTCAAGAAAGAACAGAAAGAAATTTTTTGGGAGCTTTTGTTTCCTGGAATATATATTTTAATATTATGTTGATGAGGTCCATTGACCATTGATTGATTTTAGCATTGGACTGATTATTCTGTAGTATTTATAATTTAGTGATATAGAATGTATTAGAATTTCTCAACTAAGTGTAGATTGGAGCATTAGAGTTCTGTTACCTATACAGATTTACCTTTAGAACCAGTCAACCTTACAAATTTCTGTGAAAAGTTCTCTGCAAAAGTTCAGATCCAAAAAATTTCTGGGAACTAGGTTCCCAGGATCCGATACTTTTTCCACCTCTGCGTTTGTTAACGACGGCTTGCATATATGAAGGACTAAAGTGCTAAACTTTTTCTTTTTTTTCAGAAACATTTATGAAACAGATTTTGGTTCAGTCCAATCCTTACTTTGTGCCATCCATTCTTATTGGTTGACTTATTTGCATAAGCAGGTAAGCCGTACATTACTTAAATTGCGGGAACTACTGAGTACTGAGTATTTTTACAAAATACAAAACAGTGCCAAAAACATTATTATGAACGGACGTGTAGATAACTTATCTTAAAAAGCTAACGATAAAACGCTTTTGAAGCCAAGCACGGAAACTTCTGATTGCGTGAATCAACGCTGTACAGTGTAGGTGAAAGAGGCGGTGCCTTATTATGAAAAATTTGGTAAATTGTATACATGTATTCAGATTGACTTCGTTCTTGACCGTAGATCAACTCAGACTTGGTATCGAGATTGATACAGATTGTTAAAGATTGTTAGATTGATGTATATACATCGAGCCATCGAGGGGTACTACTTCTACTGCCACGACCGTCTAAAGCGTACGGGATTTCGAAGTAACTTAATTTCTAAGTCGATTTCTTGATTTTTACTGTTTTCAACACTGATTTCCTGAAGATATCAGTTACAGCAGTGTTGGTATATTTTAATGTTTGCCGATGCAAATTAGTGAATTTGTCTGATAATTTGTCTGCGTATAAACGCGGCCAAAAGACCGATCATCCGTCAAGATAAACTCCCTGTGTAGATCATCTATCAGTATATAAATGAACTATCAGGAAAGTATCCGTCATGATTTGTTCCCAGAACCATTGGCATTGCCAGTTAGATTGCGTTATATATGGCTAGCTGCCTAGTTAATAGTTCGTTTATACTAAAATATAGATAATTATGATGGGTCATTGGGTCTTATGAATGATCTGTTTCTGGTATAAATCAAAGCAGTCCTAATATATACAGGGCCACGGGTTATAAATGAATAATAATCTTATTTGTATATGAACACACCTTTATTGTGGCTCTTTATACTTGTATAACGCGTGTAGACGTAGTTAGTATCCATAACTCTCGGGGTTGTAGAAAATATATCAATTTCTGCCTCTTTGTGTGAGCACAAATGCCAAAATGCAGCAACGAAGTCGAAGAAGGTGTTTTGCGATGAAACGACGCGTAAAACTGAGAGCCTTGCGCCACCTGCGGCTATAGGGGAATTCCCTTATTATATATTCATGGCGCAGTTCAGTAGATGTCCATATCTGGCCTTCCGTTTCACATCAACGAAGTAGTTGCATATATATACAACTAAAAACAAGGTATATTCCAAACTATTGCGTAAGTTTATATTGTAACCAATTATCATTTTATTAATTTTCGAAAAATAAGCTGCATTGCGACAGCGTTTTTAGCAAATATTTCAGACCACTTGCAGAGCCTTAAATTGCAGAGTCACTTTTTGCAACAGCTCTTCGTTTATACCGCTTTTTGCATTCACGCCATATTTGTCGATATTTGTCCACATTCGTGGATTTCCTGTTTTAGAGTTGTCCTGACAACAGCGTAAAGACTAAAGTGCTACTGCGTTGCCAGTCGTTCGGCGAAGCGAAACCAAACACTATTTGTTACGACCAGTGGATCAGATCATTGTTTTCTTTTCCCTAATTTTTAGTGTTTTAGATAATACGTAAAGCGTGGTTTAAGACATTTAAAGCTATGTATATATATAGTATATTAATGTATTGGTATTTATATTGTTACAACATAACTAAGAGACCTTTTTGGAGGGAAATATAAGTACAAGGGCTTATACATATTGGTAATTATCAAGCTATTTCTACAATGCGAAATATGTAATTTTATACATGTAAATAAGCCTTGGAAATAGAATATTTGTAAGAGCTAATGACGTAGACTCAGAGCAGCTTTGTGAAAGGGATTTTGTACTCCGAAATAGTCTGAAGGATTCATTGATCCATTGTGAATTTCATCCAATTTATTTCGAAATGTCCTAGTCGTACTGCGGCGATGCTGGGCTGATCGATTGTTTCTAATTCTGGAAAACTGTAGTTGTCAACTGTTATTAGCTCTGGAGGGAGAAGTGGATCGCTCTCCGGTTCTGGCTTTCTTGTTGAATCAATTTCGCTTGTTGTGGAAGGACCACTTTCGCTTGGAAGAGGTGCTTTGTTGTGAAAGGGCTGAGAGCGGGTTAAACATGGGGCGATATTCTTTTGGTTGGTTGATAGTCTTTTGGTTGGTTGATAGTCTTTCTATTTGATGCACTGCGGTCTATATTCACTGCGTAATTTCATGGAACGTGTGAGGAAATAGGTGATGGTCAGTTGGGATGCTTTCGCTTAGTGTTCGCTTACCAATTTCGGTGAGGAACTGTGAAAAACGACGTTGGCGCCATACACGTAATCTTGCATTAGCATTGCCCAACATTACCAAGGCATCTTTTAACATGGCTTTGATGGTGTCTGGGTCTATCTTGACTCTCCTTCTTCTGAGCTGACAAGGCAAAAGAATAGGCCGGGCAACACAGATAAAATGGACTTGCTTTTCAGAGAGCCCCTCATCAAACGCCAACACTCTTTTGTTTTCTGGTAACCATGTCGATTTATTAAATCTTCATTCATTCCAGCCTCCATGGTAGTAGCGACCAAGGTGGAGTCTGCACCTTTAATAGGTGGGTAGGAGTCAATAAGTTATTTCCACTTCTCCACTGACAAGGCTTTCGAGAAAGCTTTCGTAGTGAGATCTAAAAGATCAGCTGGCACCTTTGTAGGTTTGTTTTCAGAAACAAATCTCCCTGACTAGTTGATGGTAAATCGACACTATCATCTTTGGGTTGTTCAGAACAAGTTAATTCCGCTTGTGGTGTGGCATTCATTGGTAATAGCAAACCACCCGAGGATAAAAACGGGCTAACACTGTTGGCAGTGATTTGGTAACCGTTTCTGCAACCACATTCTCAATGGTCTTTGCATCAAATATAGATTCAGCTGAGCCATGAAGGGATGAGGTCATGCAAAGGCCTGTCCCCGTAGCTTCCACCGCATGGATGGATTGTAGCTGGCGGATTTGAGTTGTCCTAAAAGACAACAGAAGGTGGTCAGTGACTCGTACCTTCGATTAGGAATTGTATCCCAAAAATTATCATCCATCCTGGTCAAAACCTTAGGAAAAATACAATTGAGACAAGCACTTAGCTACGTTTATTTATCCATATTTATGTTTTCTAACCAAAATAACAGCGATTTTCTTGAATGTTTTTACTACAAACAAAAGTTTGTAGTCGACCGAAACGCGCGCGACGAAAGGAAGAGGATGTTTTTTCCTTTATTGTGGTATCCAGATTATTAGTATTGTGAGTATCAGTCGAAGAAGGAGTGATTGAATGAAGTTTTTATTTAAAGAGGATAACACGTAATAGTTTACAAATTACAAGATCTACAAATAGGACTATACAGTCAATTACTTAATAATACATTACAAGTTACAATAATAAAATTATATAAAACTTAACTATAATATACAAAATTCATGGAATAAAATGTGGTAGATCTAATTGTTTTAGAACTGTTGGTAGTGTACGAGTTTTTAAGTCTATGCTATTCCATAATTGTGTGCAAGTAACACCGAATGTTCTTCCGCCCTCTGTTTTAAGGTTGTACGGAGGACATATAAAATTGAAACTAGAGTATCTTGTTGATTTCTTGTGGAACCTTCGAGTGTTCCTAAGATACGAAGGAAATTCTTAAAATACGAAGGAAAATAACACATTAGTTCATGAAGTAGCAATGCCGCGACACCGAAAGACTGCCAGCAAATGGCGTAATTGGCAAGTGTAATTGCCAAGTTAAAAATGAGGTCATTGTTAAATGAGGTAATTGCCAAGTTAAAAATGAGGTCATCGTTAAAGTGCTTATATCACAAAAAATAATTTTTGATATTTAATAGAGAACAAAAAGTTAGTTAATAAGTTCTTTTACAGTTTTTAATTTTCGATTTTCGTTTGCGAGGTATATGCATTTAAATGGTGATTTTCGTGAAAAAAGTCGCAAATCGACCAAGAGTCTGGAACGAGCCTGTGTGACGTAACTTAAGGAACTTGTTTACGGCGCGCTATATGTATTGACTTATCTGGCTTAGAGAAAACTGCCAGTGGGACTAAAAAATAAATATTATTCCATCAAAGCTAACCTTTATGTTGCCCACAAAATATACCAGAAGACTCTGAAGGTGTACAAAATGTGACTGGAGTTTGCAATGCAGAATTGACTGTCAATGCTTAAAGCAGACATGGCCTAAGTACGGCAGACAAGACACTATTTGTGCTAAACCTTCGCAGGCGAGGACATGTTTACAAATTATAACCAAAATATATATCCAGAAATTCTGATCAGAAAAGGCCAACATAATAACATAGAATATTTGCGACGCCAACTACAACAAACATTCCAAAATATACAAGCCGACGTTTTAGTTGCAAATAATGCCATATGAACTGTCTCAGTCTGTCTGCTTGTTTGGCGATATCCTACTGTTAGATCGTTGGCAATAGTTTGCAGACCGTACCTCCTCTGCGGTGGGCTAGGGAAAGAATTAGCTTCTAGCTACTCCTTAGTATAGTGAACGACAAGACGACGAAACGATTGTAGAACACTCGCCTCCCGGTATGGTTATAATAATAAATGGCTGAAATATAATGCCGCGCGCCATCATCTCCGGCCGCAAGTATCTTAATTATATTACTTTATAACTGTCTGGAATAGTAACAAGTCCTTGTTTGTACCATTTTAAAGCGTTCTTGAACTATTTTTGACTGCGTATATGTAATATGATTTACATAGAAATGATGTGTCTTCTCTATAATAGCTGCGAACACCGTGACGAGACTGATCTGTCGGGATCATGCTTATGCTATACAGCTTATCATGTACGTTTTGTACAGGCTTATATTGCGCAAATTTGACGCAGTCACTGCGAAAAGTACAAGGGGCATTCTTATTTCCTTAGACAACGTATTTAACACATTTTTTTCAAACATATTGGTGTTGTCCGACGGTTCTAATATATACAATCCGCTTGAAATGACAATGTTTACTTTTCGAGACAGGTCTTTGGCTCTTTGCGAAGCTTGTCAGTTGAGCAGTCTGAAGCGCTATCGGTTCTGGAATTGGAAATGTATGTGAGATAAATCCACCACTGAAGACTAGACTAGAGATCAAATAATCTATATTATATTATATTATATTATATTAAAGGCAAAGCAAACCATAGACGCACGCAGAGTTGTCACGCTTGTGCCGTGCGTTATTGTAATAATCACCACGAAATTTCAGCCGCACAGTACAGTCCATACTCATACTGGGTCTCTGCTGGGCTGTGATCTGGTCATCACTTTAAAATTGCAGAGCAATTCCTTTTTCAACTCAGTAAAATTATGTTTTGCCTTCCTGATGAAGCAATAATATACAAGTCAACACAGTAAAAGAAAAGCTTCCGTCCCTTAAGCTACGTCACACAAGTGTCGCGCCAGGCCTTTTCCTGTCCTTTTCCTGCCCGCGACTTTTTTTCAAAAATAGCCCATTTTGCCATGTTTGAAGTCGTTTATCTCACAAACGAAAAGCGAAAACCAAAAACTGTAAAGGAACTTATTAACTAACTTTTTGTCCTCTGTTAAATATCAAAAATTATTTTTTGTGATATAAGCACTTTAAGACAGGCGGGAAATGGACTGGGGGACAATGCTGGCGGGAATGAAGAATGCTTACTTTAATTGTCTTTGACCTTAAAAGTGTTTCGTTGAACTATTCCTTAAAAGGTTAAAAAATGTTTGATTTTTGACACCTAATATTTTGACAAATTTAGTTTGATCTTTGAATAAAGTAATCTTCCAATAATAGGTTTTTACTCCAAACAGGGCCAAACCATCGGAGCTAAAAAAATTGACAGCCGCCATGATACGGTGCTTTCTTTATAAACTATTCTTAGAACGTAGTCGATCGATATTCGATATGTTTTGGTTCAAATTACTCCATCTTTGGACAATTCGACAACAACGTTCGTGGGACAATCTTTTTAGAGTCCAGTCGAAGTTCTAACGTGAGGGGTTGAAATGATCTTTTGCTTCATGTAGTCAAATTTCCAACCACTTTAGCTTACCAACAGAACAGCAGGTTATTCAATGATAGCATGATATGTTAAATGATGATTATGCTATTATTGTAGTATTAATGTTACAAATTGCAATATAAGGAACCTCCGGAAGTAAGATAATAGGGAGTTTGTGATCCCGGCAATGTTTTTGTCCATATAAGGCGCCATCCCGCCTAGGTGAGTTTCCCGGCTAGACGGGATGAAAACATCCCGTCCCGCCTAGACGGGATCATATAACATTGTATGTTATTTGACTAAACTAAACACGAACATATCAAATAGACTTAGTTTTTGGTTCAGTGATTGTAGTTTTCTTCGGAATAATTCCGTGTTGCTGTGGGCGTATACTTTACAGGTTGGTATATCACTAATCGAAAAATTTTATGGAGGGGGGTGTGTCATTTAATAATCAGTGGGGTGATTGCTGCGGAGCGAGCGAGCCTGAAGCGAGCGAGCGTAGCAGCAGCCTGCCAGCCTAATATATGCAGAGAGGGGCTTTTGAAGTAAATTTTATTTAGCGCATGGAATTGTGGTCGTGCGCGCTTGCTATGCGCAGAACACAAATTTTAAACTCGCTCAGTCTTCGAATTTTTATCGAATTTCTAAAGCTTTTTCAAGTCTATTTTGACCATTCAAGGTAAGATATTTTGTCTTTTGTTTATATGTTACATTTACATTTTTTTACTCCTTTTTGGAAAGTTGGCAATCTCAATTTATATATCTATGAAACGCTGAAAGCACACAATCGATCGCAGCTAGATTCAGTGTCTGTTTATATATAAACTATATATTCTGCTAATGTGCTATCGACTTTGCTTGAGCTGTTAGTGCTGTAAAGCATGGAAGTCTTACATAGAGATGTCTTTAAAAGGTTTTTCTATCCATTCGCGTTTGCTTTCTCTTGCTGATTTCCATATTTTTCATCAAGTGATGTTTCGTGTATGCCGCTTGACGATTGTGACTCGTGTGAACTTGACACAAAGTCACAGATATGCAATTGATCGTCTAAATTGCCTGACTGAATCATTCCGATTTGTGCAAGGTTTGACCTATTAAATAGGCTACTGTAGGCATAGAAATATGTTTTTATTCCTATTTTACAATGGACTTAATATTTTTGTCTAGTCGCGTTCACATATTTAATATTGTCAGAACAGACAGGGTCTCAGTTCTGCGCGCACTAAGACAAATATTCGAATGGCAATGAGTTGAAATGAGTTGTGCTTTACATGTAGGTGACTCGCATATCCAGCAAAGTAAGAACAGAATGATGGAACAACGCTTTCGTTTATAGCTTTCCAAATGCAAAATTATTTGGCGCACATGTATATATTTTCAACGCTTTTATATACTACAAAAATATGCAAATTTCCTTGCGTGGCAGTGTCAAATTACTCATTGCAGTAAACATGGGTTTCATGTGGGGATTCCATGTGGAAGAACAATACATGGAAAATATTGATATTTTGAAAAAGAAGTTACAAAATTTGATGTCTTTCATGTTTCGTGATATATTTAGCTTGTCTTATCCTGCAAACTATGCTATGGTATGCATCTACTGACAGCGCGCAAGCCACTGGGTCAATGCCAATAATTACCGTCTACTGAACATAATTTGTGTTGCATATTTGTTTGCATGTTTGTTTCAAGAAGCTAAAGAATAATAACAGTCCAGCATTCCCTACCATGCAGGTACCCTAGTATATATATATATATTACATATATGTATAATGTCGACTAAATGCTATCGTAGAGGTAGTACTTGAAATCGAATGGACGAATGAACGATATAATCCTCGGATATAACTATGAGCAAAATACTAATATTTAGGTTTCTATAAGTATATAATGTATAAAAATCGTTGAATATGGTATTAAATTATGGTGACTATATTGAAACATATATGATAAGGAACAATTTTAAACGTTTACGATGTATCCCCTGCCTATATTATAGGGCATTTAAACCAAGAGTTATAGAATTTGTCAACATTGAGATTGTATATATTATTTGGCTTGTTTGTGGGCGTACGGGCTTGCTTGAGAAAGTTAAATGATTCTTTACACCGAGAATAAAAATATATGTTAAAACTGTGTCATTGTTGTTTAACATTTGAATACTTTGAACTAAATATCATAAAATGTTTTGGTTGAGCAAACAAAGTTCTTCAGTCTGTTATGCGACTCAATTTTATTATGAATATATTGTATTATATTTCGCATTTAATACGGATACTTAAATGTTATTGTACAGAAACATGACTTCTATTTAGTCTCCTCGTACGCGAAAGTACCATTTCAAGTAACATTTTTGTTAAAATTCTGGAAAAGGAGCAATGATGACGGTGCCTTTAACCTTTAAAATTTTTTCCCCTTATATGTTCAAATATGTGGATTATGTGGTATTATATGAAGCATTTGTGTGGCTATATATCAATGAGTTCAATGACAATGTAATATTTATGCATATATATGTCTGAGTCAGGTCTGACTAAGAATTTTGTTTTCATTATAGCGTTGGAAGCAACTCGACTACTGGGGATTTATACGAGAGAGATCTATCCCAATAATTTGACGCGACATATCGATAGGTAGGTAAAAATCTTATAGTATTATTTTACAACAAAACATATCGATAAGTAAACATAGCCTTTTCTTATACATACTTCTTATTATAATACAGTCACTAATACCAGCAGAGCAACTTTGGTCCAAGTTAAAATTAAATAATAATGTAACATTCTCTGCCTGCGCAGGCTGATCGGCAACCCTTGATAAAATATGCAAAGGGTTTTCCCCTTGTGCGTATAAAAAAATATTAGTTGCAAATTATTCTTAGAGCCATGTATGGGCATTAGTATTTAGTAATATTCAAACTACGAAAACGAGTCTCAAGACAAGGTTGCAAAATACTGTCAATCTTTGCCCAGTACGAGGGAGAGTAATAACTACAGCTGAGCCATGGCTGCAGAAAGTAGGAAGCCATGGAGCGACGCTACCTCCAAAGTCTAAAGGGCTAACTCCAAATCCAAAATATACACTTGAGTAATTCAAAACTAACTGAGTTGAAATATGAATTGTGGAGTTCTGGCTAACTCCAAAAATCATTTGGAGCTAGGCCTATAACTCCAAAAATCATGAAATAGCTATGTATCTAAGCCTTGAGTTACTGGTTGACTGCCTAACTCCAAAAAGTATGTGTAGCGAGCCAGCCTAGCCGCTAGGTATGTAAGCCTGAAGTTACTTGCTGTGTTGCTAACTCCAAATTCCAAAAATCATTTGGAGCTAGTTATCTAAGCCTGGAGTTACTGGCTAACTGGAATAACTGCAAGAATGCACTCTCAGAATGCACTTCTATATTCTGTATTCAATAAATAACATATGCACTTGACACTTGTTAAGACTAAAGGCAATTTGCCATTACGGTCGCTTTTCCCGCGCGGGCGGAGCGACCATGTTTCAACTTCCGTTGTAGGTGTCTAGCATGAGATTTTTTTGTCCGCTTTACACCTCGCGGACACGCCTGAAAGTTGAACTACATTCAACTTGGCGTGCCCGCGCGACTAATTATTCACGTGATTCGAATCGGTCGCTTCGCCCGCGCGGGCAAAACGACCGTAATGGAAAATGGCCTTAAAAATACCCAGCGGACGCGCATAAACATGGCAGAAATTTATGACAATTAAACCGGAAAGAAATTTGACATTGCACAGTGGAAACACTGTTATGGAAACAGTAAAATTTTAAATTTGCCAAAAACTGCAGTGTGCTTCAGTGTATGTGAAACTGAAACTAAAATACGTTCAGAGGCTAAATTTTGATCTGCAGTTGTGGCGCAACCCATTCTCGTACCGCTCGACCCTCGTCATGCTCTGTTGACCGCGCGTAAGACAGGCTCTGGGTACGAGAATGTGGCATAGCCCAGCTCCATTTGAAGATTGGCTACCTACACAAAAATAAATTCTACAGGCATGAGCTGAGCATTGTAGAGAGTAGCCTGCGTAGCTGGCGGTTTTATGGGGTTGGGGGTTGAGGCGAAGGCAGTTTAAGTGAGCGCAATGGAGGCGCGGGCAGATAAAAATTAGGGAGGCGAGGCGTGGGAAAGGAGGAAATGCGGGCGAGAAAAACTGCCTGCCGCAAAACTAGCTGTAAATAAATTACCCGTTCAACAGTGAACGAGAAAAACGGATTGGCTAGTATTTTAGGTACTCGTCAATCAAATGGGTCAGCTGCACATGTTTACATTATATTCACAATTTGGCCAAGAACTTCTGCCGAACTTATGTCGCTCCAAATTCTGCCGTACCTAATTGATTAATGCGTCGCTCTTCTGTCGCACCTAATTCGTCATTTAAGTTCGGAGCATGAGTGGAGCGGCGTCTGAAACGGGCCTTAATTTGCTTCAACTAAAATTATGCAAATTTAATATCACATTGCGCAATCCTTATATGGCGTGATTCCGGGGATGATAAAAACATAAACAGCCAGTGACTGGTACTATAGTCTGTGCTGTAGTGTAGTACAAAGTTCATTAATGGCCACCGATGGTGATATCAGCTCATATAGGGTCGAAGGTAAGTAAATCGTTAAGTGAATACCTTGCATTATTCCTACTAATCTAAACTTTAATTAGTAATGTTTGCAAAAATAATGTTACAATAATGAAAAAATACTTGTTTAGTTTGTCAAGTCTGCAATACGTACTGCAGCTTTAGATAAATATTAGCATGGTGTTGCATAATCGGTGTTGCATAACGATTTTCAATTTAGTCGATTGCAAATGATAAAACGAAGGATTGTTGTCAGTTTGAGGTTATTTTCGAATGGAAATTTGTAAAGTTTAAAGCTTGTTCTAAAAGTCTTTACTATTCTGCTAGTCAGGCATGCATGAGAATACTACAGCCTCGACTACAGCATTGCATGTAATTTGTTCGCAAAGTCGAATATCCTACGTCTTTGTTTATAACGAAGGAATTTCCAAGTAATTGCGGAAGTCAGTTGTTTATGCTCTGTGTGAGACAAAGGAGGTCGACGCTTGGAGCATATCTAGTAAATTGCGTAGCGAGGGGTATGGGAAGGTGTAACACTCAGAAAAAGGTATATATCCTCTGAAAGACGTAATTGCAAACCAGACCAATGTACATACTCATAATTACGACTTAAGATTTGAGCCCAATAATATGCGAAGAGCACATACAGAACGATTTAAAAATTTTATAATGTATACTGTAAAATACAATAATTAGTGTACATTTTGTAAATTCTACCATGTAATTCAGTTTATACTGCAATTTGGTTCTAATAAACCGATTATTATTATTATTATTACACTTCAAGTTAATTTTTACATTGAAGTTTAAATTTCAGGTAAAATTATTTCACATTCCACCCCCCCCCCCCCCAACTGCATATGATTCGCTACGTCCATTTTTGCAGCATTGAACTTTATTCAAGATTTCATTACCTGTTGCAAAGATTTCATTGTTGCAAAGATTAAGGTTTTAGCTTCTGCCTGACACCTTTTTGTATCATTCCAGGTATATACATTTTCCCACCTCTGTGCGCAGTATATAACAAAAGAAAAAGCAATTAATTAATACTGTGTCTTACTAAAAAATTATTTAATTTTATTCCATATGTTATGCCTTTTTAAGTTAACATTTATTAATTTGAGCTCGAGATCCAAATGGAGTTTGTTTTCAATAGTTTTACACTCAATTCCCAACGGTGAAAAAATGCGATTTTGACCGATAGTTTTATTCAATTCGCCCTTGGTCATTATCACTTCTTATGATACAAAAAGGCATCATTGAACAGCTGATTGTTGTTGCTGTGTAAATGATTTATCGAAAAACACAATATCAAACGGACACAGGCATGCTGAAATGGTTACCTTTTTTGATACACCCTGTATACAGTCGCATGCATGGAATGTATACAGCTATTTCAATTAAGGTTGTCATAGACAATACAGGGTAGGGTGTCTCAAAAAAATTGCAAACCCTTTGAAATCAGATATTTATGAAAATTGCATAATTCAGTACTAAGTGATCCCAAGGATGCGTAAACACAATTCATGCTTGGGGATGTCGAAATTCGTAATGTTAGGGTTAGTAACGTAAACACGAACCCATGAGCAAAGTAAATTGTGTACATCAAACAAACAAACAAGATTTTTAACTCACTTTGTGTGGTTATTCTAATTTCAAGGAAAAAACGTATTTTCAAATCCTAGGAGCATTATAAGTTGCACAGGCATTGCAATGCTAATTGCAGTGGATGTTATGCAAATTGTAGTGTTTGCAGTTTTTTTGAAAAATTTGCTAATCCAATATACAACTTTTTCTGACCATCAGAATTCTACAGAATCTTCCCCCCAAAGTGCATGAAATGGTGTTTTCGAGACTCTGCGTTTCAAAATTTTCTGGGGAAGCATTTCCCATCCCCCCTAGTACCCTCAAGCCTGTAGCACTCCATACCTGTGAATTCCTGCTAGCCGTACGAGGGCCCCCACAAACCTATTTTGTTTTGGCTGGTCCCTTTACCTTGTGTCCTGACCACGCCTATTTGTCGGGCAAAACGAACCACATCCCCCAAGACCCAAGTTACGCCCCTGGCGGCAATTGTGTTGCTCGTTGATGAATGCTGCGCACACTAAATAATATAATCTAATAATCATTATCGTTTTGCAGGTAAAGACGAAATTCTTCGACATTGTCCAACATGCCTGGAACGAAGATTACAGAAGAAGACCGCAAGAGAATTGATGCGAAGTTCATCTGTACACTTTGTCATCTTCTGTTGTTCAAACCCGTACAAACCATTTGCGGTCATTTGATGTGTCAATCCTGCTTGGAAGATTTGCTCGGGTATGGTAATTTATAGTCTACTTTCGATGAAAAACAGCAATTCAAATTAGTGAATTTTCTTCCGAGGTATAGCCACTTCTGCCGAGGTCGATAACCTCCGATGGGATAATAGTAACTACGGTCAGTAATTGCGTCATTGCATGTGACACCACATATTTTATAGTAAAAATGTTCATCATTTCTCAGGAGTTCGAATCCAAGATGTCCTGAAGATGGTGAAGAGTTGAGTAAAGAAAAAGTGGGTGTTGCATATCTTTTCATATTATTTCAGGCCTTAAAATATCGGTCGGTCACGGACATTGTCCGACCCATTCGTGAAATTGTCCGACGTAGAGCAGAAAGTACCGGACATTCTGTCCGACCCAAGTGAAACTGAGGTTTATTGTTTGTCCGACCTGATTGTATTATAGATTGGATATTATGGACTGATATCCATTGTCCAAGCCTTAACGACGGATTTAGGGCGAGAAAAGCAATGAAAATTATTCAGCGCTCTTCAAACCGCGTACAATTTTTTTCCTAAGTCGGAAAGGAAAGTTAGTTTTGGCTCGGAAATAAGTATGAATGACAGTTATGACACAACTTATTCAATATCGGCACAACATTTACTATTCAAAATTTAATTAATACATTTTGCTGATAATTTGTGTCATTTGTACTTATTTCCGAGCCAAACTGAACTCAAGGTCGTCGGACATCATACATATGTCCGACCCAAACTCAAAGTCATCGGACATTTTGTCAGACGACTATACCGACCGATATTTTAAGGCTTGTATTATTTATTTTGATGAAAAACGCGTTTTCCATTGCGGGTTTCGAATTTGTATTATATAAAATGTTTTAACTCGTAACTTTTTCAGGTTTTTTCCGACCATTTTACGAAACGTGAGCTTAATGGTCTTCATATACATTGTGCGAATCCCGGTTGTACATGGCAGTCTACCTACGAAAAGCTGCAGGTGAGCTTGGGGATTGTAGAAGAAGAGAGAAAGGGAGTGGAGGAGGGAGCTGAAGTAGGGGGGGGGGGAGGGAGGGAGGTAGGTTGGAGATGAAAATTGAAGTAGGGCAAAGGAGGAAAGAATAACAAAGAAAGAAAGGAAATACGTTGAATTCTGAAAACGCCCCCGACAATGACAACGTATGACGCTCGAATGTAGCATGTCTCTCCGATATTTTTTGCACATGCTTATACAACAGCAAAAACCTATTAGGTATTGTTGATATTGTAAATTTAAGTTACAAATGATATGCATGTTATACACATTTGAAAGTGCAATGGCATACTTTGTAGGAAGGGCGAAGGGCCTTCGCTCGAAACGTCGAAGTTCATGTTGAATTTTTAAGGTAGATTGATCCAAAAGGCCTACAGTATTAAGTATCTTAGACGTGTATTCGGCGAGATATTTTTCCCAGTATTAAACCAATACTATTATGTTTTGTATTTAGGGACATTCTCAGGTCTGTGAACATGGTTCGATAAAATGTGTTCATTCCCAATGCAAGATGAAGTTTCAACGATCCCATCTTGGTGAACATTTGAAGAACGAATGTGAATATCGGAATGTGAAATGTGAACATTGTTGGAAAGATGTCCCATTTGCCTCGATAAAGGTAAGTAAGAATGTAAAGTATCTTATAGAAAACTGTCGCTAGATGTGTGCATCGGATTGGATTGGATTGGACAGTTCGAATCCGACAATTGATTGATGATTTTAAAATCCCAATCCGATCCGAAAAATTTGAATCCGAGTCCAATCCGATCCGACACTAAGACAACATACCGATCCAATCCGAAAAAATCCGAATCGAAACTTTTATAAATCTATTTCTCGCGCGAGCATAATAATATGTTTGCGTACTAGGGGTCGCATACTCGCATTGAAAAATTCTTGAAAATTGCAATACTGCCAATAGGAATTAGAACCCAGTTGTAGTGAAACGCTTCACAGAAATTCATGTTCGTCAATTTGCACACCTAGTCGCACGAATGTCATTCCGTTGCCACCACACGCCGTTTTGTGATTGGTTTATTATTGCGAGCTCTCGCAGCGAGTAAAAAATAGTTCAAAATTTTGAACTATTTCCCGCGAGCGGCAAACCACTCGCAGAACATCTGCGAGTACTCGCAGCGAGCTGCGAGGAGCTTCGTGCGAGGACTGGAAATCCGCCTTAACTGTCACTCGATTTTCAATCACGTGACAAACTGGTTTGCCCGGTCCTTGTACCTTCCAGGACAGTTCACCAATCTGAGGCAACCTTTGTATTCTGTTGCTAACTGAAGCGACCACGATCATGTCATGATGAAAACGATGCGTCAGATATACAGATTTCCTTTCTGTATTCGTTGTGAAATATCAACGAGAATTATAAATACAGATACTTCGACCTTAGAGTTTTATTAACAAACTTAGTCCACGGTTGGGCTGTCTCCTTTTGAAATCGGCAAGTGATTTGAATGACCCAGCAAGTTGGGTCGTCTTAGGTAGTTAGCCTCAAACTAGTACGGTGTACTCACCTTTTTATTCGCCCTTCGTTTAGGACCATGTTGGTACGAGCTGTGAAGGTACACCCGTGACTTGCAAATACTGCAAGGAAAAAGTCCTAAGAAAGGACATTGAAAGACACGAAGAATTGGTGTGTGGTGAAGTTCCAGGGGAATGTGAATTCCAGGCTGTGGGTTGTAATCATGATAAGGTAATGGTTTGTTGTTTTGTAGGGTATTGGTGACACAGTGGTTAGTGCATGTATCTTTCTCTACCTTCACCGGGGTTAAATACCTGCAATATGCAGTTGTCTAATTGGAATTTCATCTCAGTCACATGTGAGAAGTTTTTACTACTAAACGCCACGTGTATTTGTACAGTAATAATAATAATAATAATAATAATAATAATAGTAATAATAATAGTAATAATAATAATAATAATAATAATAATAATACTTTATTCAATATTTCAACATATACAATAATAATAATTTAATAACTAATAAATAATATATCCTAAAGGTAAGTATCTTAGTGTTTGTTGATCTGTACAGTATTTTTAAAACTTTGTAAGCAAACTGTGTACAATATACCTAAAATAACTAAAATCATTTATACAGTTTAAAATGTTTGAGAGGTAGCGCTCTCGGCGTTCTCAATACTAAAATCAATGTTCCTGATGTCGTACTTGATTTTCCTTGCCCTTGAACCCCTCAGGCAGGTAAGTGCTGATCTCAATAAAGCGAAAGAAGTTCTAGCTCTTATCCAACTCATAGTTGTCGCATACTCTTCGCCTTTCTTTATGGCTACCAGCTCTGCCAATCGACTATGGTATCTCATACACTCTTTGCCCATACCGCCTGTGGTGGTGAATACGAGTGGCGTAAATGTTCCTTGCTCTACTTCGAGGACTCTCCTTGCATAGAGGCGCTTCTTCTCGTTATCATGCGATATAATAATGGAAACTTTATTATTTGATCAATGTTTACATACTACAATGATAAACCTCTCTTTACAGGTAGTTTACCAGTGTCTACTTGAATTAACTCTATATATATGATAAAAATATTAGTATGACATTAGTTCTGGGTTATCCCATTCTTTGTTACGTTTACAGAATATATAATATGAGGACCTGATACAATAATAATAATAATAATAATAATAATAATAATAATAATAATAATAATAATAATGAAAACTTTATTGATATAACTTTTTTCTTAGATATATACAATTGTAAATCTCACTTCTAGAGGTAACTTACAATTGACTACTTAAATCACATAAGGCTATATATATATATGTTATTTAATGGCTGCGAGGTCCGGATAGGGGAATACTGTGCCCGAAGTCGTGAAAACGGCCCGAGGCCGAAGGCCGAGGGCCGTTTTCACGACTGAGGGCACAGTATTCTCCTATCCGGACCGAGCTAAGCCATTAAATAACATATTTATTTTTAGCGGCCTGAGAAATGAAACTGTAAGAAATTTAACAAATTCAGCAAAATAATTTATTATTTACAAATGACGCGCGTACGTCACCTCACTTCCGTTACAAACATTTGGAATTCATTAAGACATTAACGGTCAAAACAAGTTCAAATATTTAAAACTATTTAAGAGTTTAAAACAGCAGGGCGGTGAAACAAGATTAAAAATCATTAAAACAATGATTAAGGCATTAAAAGTCACATATGAGTTCAAGTTTTAATCCGAATCGGAGTCCTCGAGTAGAGAAATTCGCCGAAATCTCTTGGCTGGCAAGGACGCTTCGCTTGAGCTTGAGCCGAAGTTGAAGTTAAAAGTGCAGCCTTCAAACTTTCCAATGTTGGCACCAGAGAACAATCCTGTTGCTGTGGTTGTTGACAGTTGCTGCTTACTTAACGTCGCTGTGCTTGTGGGTTGTGAACATGATGGCAGTATTGGGTTTGGGCGGTTTGTAATCGTTGAACGACTCAGAACGTTTGACATCTTGCGTTGGTGAAGAACCGAAGCCGACTTATACGAATCGAGACTCTTTAGATTTCTGTGCCCACTGAGTTGAGCCACATAATTCACGGGAATTTCTGCATCCATAAGACGAGATATGCAAGTCTTCCGAACGGAATGGTTGGTTATATTCCCGGGTAGACCAGCAGCTTTAGCGGCGTTCAAGAGAAATTTTCCAATAGTATTTTTACCCAAAGCACCGTTGCTGTACCATATCTGCGAATCAGGTTTTCGTCGGTGGTTTACAGCCAGAAAGAAAGATAGTTTAAATGGTGCGTTTTGATTGGCTAACGAGCGGTCCGGTATCCTGCTATCCGGACCGGATACCGGACCGTTGCGTGAGCAAAACAAAACAAAACAAAAACAAAACAAAACTTGCAAATTTCGCAAATATTAAAGTTTTTAAATGCTATTTTAAAAAAAAATATTTATGATTGTTTTATAAACTTAACACCGAAATGTACAGTGAAGACGATAGTCACAGTGAAAGTGAATTCTATTACCCAGACGAGGTAGAAAAAGAAAACAAGTTAGACGAATTTCAAAAATTTATTGAAGGACAAAGGTCTGAAAATACAACAAAAAAAACAACTTACGATTTAAATGTGTGGAACCGTTACTGTGCTTCAGTAAAGGAGGCAAGAAAACTAGACGAAATACCAGCAAAAGAGTTAAACGTCCACCTGTGCAAGTTTTTCATGATCGTCGTGAAGAAAGACGGCAGTGTTTACGAGCCAACATCTCTAACCTCTTTTCAGCGCAGTATTCAACGATATCTGAACAACACAAACTCCAATATAAACATTCTCAAAGACCCCGAATTCTCCAAGTCCAGAGAAGTCATCACCGCCAGGAAGAAGCAGCTCGTCGAGACTTTTGGCAAAGGAAATCGTCCGCAAGCCGCCCGAGTCCTGACCGAAGCTGAAGAAGACTTGCTCTTCGAGAAAGGCTTGTTTGGAGACCATGATCCAGAAGTCCTCCAGAGAACAGTTTGGTGGTCTTTGTCACTCCATTTCGGCTTCAGAGCTCGAGACGAGTCCAGGAAACTCAAGTGGGAGATGTTGCCTTGGATATCGACCCAGAAACAGGAAACAGAAGTCGTTGTTTGGATGGCTGAACGAGGGTCTAAAACAAGACATGGCGACGGACATCAAAGAGCGTTCCTACCAACGGCTCAAGCAACCAACAACCAACGTTGTCCAGTCAGTCTTTACAAAACCTTTGCCAGTCATCGACCAGACCAAGCTAACAATCCAGAGTCCCCTTTCTTTCTGGCTGTAAACCACCGACGAAAACCTGATTCGCAGATATGGTACAGCAACGGTGCTTTGCGTAAAAAAACTATATTGGAAAATTTCTCTTGAACGCCTCTAAAGCTTCTGGTCTACCGGGAATATAACCAACCATTCCGTTCGGAAGACTTGCATATCTCGTCTTATGGATGCAGAAATTCCGTGAATTATGTGGCTCAACTCAGTGGGCACAGAAATCTAAAGAGTCTCGATTCGTATAAGTCGGCTTCGGTTCTTCACCAACGCAAGATGTCAAACGTTCTGAGTCGTTCAACGATTACAAACCGCCCAAACCCAATACTGCCATCATGTTCACAACCCACAAGCACAGCGACGTTAAGTAAGCAGCAACTGTCAACAACCACAGCAACAGGATTGTTCTCTGGTGCCAACATTGGAAAGTTTGAAGGCTGCACTTTTAACTTCAACTTCGGCTCAAGCTCAAGCGAAGCGTCCTTGCCAGCCAAGAGATTTCGGCGAATTTCTCTACTCGAGGACTCCGATTCGGATTAAAACTTGAACTCATATGTGACTTTTAATGCCTTAATCATTGTTTTAATGATTTTTAATCTTGTTTCACCGCCCTGCTGTTTTAAACTCTTAAATAGTTTTAAATATTTGAACTTGTTTTGACCGTTAATGTCTTAATGAATTCCAAATGTTTGTAACGGAAGTGAGGTGACGTACGCGCGTCATTTGTAAATAATAAATTATTTTGCTGAATTTGTTAAATTTCTTACAGTTTCATTTCTCAGGCCGCTAAAAATAAATATGTTATTTAATGGCTTAGCTCGGTCCGGATAGGAGAATACTGTGCCCTCAGTCGTGAAAACGGAAGCCAATCAGAATTGAGAAATATTTTCATGTATATTATTAATAATAATAATAAGACTTTATTTAAACTGTTAAAAATCCCATCAGCAAAGCTGCTGGTATAAACGGGAGAACAGTAATTACAATTATCAACGTTACACTAACACTCCGTCATGGATCGGTAAAGAAGTCCACATTCTAATCCGCAAGAAATACAGCGCTGCTGAAACGATATCAAATTAAATAAATTTACTACTCGAAAGCGTAAATTCAGGCCTGACCGTGAGCATTTCTGCAGGCGAGTGGAATATCGCGCGCCATATTCACGTCAGGTGCGCGTTTGAAAAACGGTCAAAACTATGCCAATAGAGCGGACTAGATTACCACTTTGCAACCTGGCAACGCTATATCGTGTGCAACGCGTGTGGCTAGTAAATAAGTCTAAAGTTGAGAACTGTTAAAAGTCGCAAAGTGACATACACGAGGCGCGCGTGACAAAACGCGCATTTTGACCAGTTAAGGCGCGTGCGGAGGTGCCTCAAACGGCCAGGTCTGAAATTACGGTCCCTTACTCAACAAACTAAGAGTCAGATTAGACAAAAACACCAAGAATACCTGGCTGAAATAGAAAGGTCCTTTTGACCCTTATTTGACCTCTATAGGGAGAACAGTTCAGAACGTACAGATCTAATGTATGTATACAAAAGATAGGTAGTAACGATTAATGGTTTGCTGTTTCGGATAGAATTCTATTAAATCTAAATTAGGGTATAGTCTTCTGTGAATGTTTATTTTGTATAATTTGTAGACTTTGAAGCGAAAGGAACTACGCCAACATTTCAATGATGGATTGATTGGTCATGTCCGACTACTGCTGCAGTTTATTCTCACTTTTGTTTCTCAACTCAAAGACTACATTTCCCGCCTGGAATTTACAGAGATCGTGCAGAAAATTCGTGAAGACATCACCGAGGTTCGCTCTGGCTTAGCCGAAAAATTTGTTATGGTAGTCGGAAAGTTAACTGGGTTGGAAAGAAGGATTGAAGGTTTGGAGTCCAGTGGTGGCGGTGATACAAGGATTAAAAACGAATTACGTGAGGTTGTGGGTAAAGTTCGGGATCTTACCACTGAATTGAGCAGTTTACGTGAACGGATTATGGGCTTGGAACGAGAATTGAGAGAGAAAATCTCGCAAATTGAACGTTCGCGAAGCAGGATAGACCAAACCGACGAGTCTCTTGCTCTTATTACGGTGAAGCTTACCGATTTGGAGTCCCAAAGAGGACCTCGTGCACAACAACTTATCCATAGTTATAATGGTACCCTGCTGTGGAAGATTGAAGACTACCAGAGGAAGCGACAGGATGCTATCAATGGAGCGAAGACGGCCTTATATAGTCCTCATTTCTACAGCGCTCAGTATGGTTACAAAATGTGTGCTAAGATTTACATGAATGGAGATGGATTCGGAAAAGGGACTCATCTATCCTTGTTTTTTGTTGTCATGAAAGGTGAGTTGAACTCTAATGATTTGTTTAGTAAATTTATGGTAAATTGATTTTTCATTATTATTATTTTAAAAGGTGATTACGATGCCCTTCAAACCTGGTCATTTCAGAAGAAGATTACTATGATGCTCTTGGATCAAGGTAATGGAGATCACATGATCGATGCATTTCATTCTGATCCTCAAAGTTCGTCTTTCCAACGCCCGAAGTCTGATATGAATATAGCTTCAGGCTCCCCGCTGTTTATGCCGCTGGATAGTTTGAATAATCGTCAATATATCAAAGACGATGTTATGTTCATTAAGATTATCGTGGATTAGGTGCGAACAAGTCGGAATTTTGTCACCCAACACAAAAGGGAAATGAAAGGAAATTATTGGAAGAAATAAAAAAGGGGAAAATCACCCACTAAAGAAAAAATCCCAAAACACTACGAAGAGATGCTAAAGGGAACAAAAACAGATCGCGATTTTGTAGCGGAGACAAAATTCCGACCTGCTTTACAACCTATTTAAATATTGATATGATACTACAGCATACAAGGCGATCTGAAATGAATCTTAAGCTGTGGGCATGTTTCCCATAGCCATGTTTCCCAAAGGGGGACAAACTAGGAAATATTGTTTCCTAGCCATGTTTTCCAAAGATGGTAAACTAGTAAACATTGTTTCTACAATGGAAAACAAGCATTTTTCCGCAACAGTTTTGCAAGGATAAGCAAGAGGAGAAAGCGCAGCAAGGTTGTCATGTTTGCCCAGGGACATTAGTGTAGCTAACAGTCTTGTTTTGAAATGCAGGCGTTAAGTTGCGAAAGCAGGAATCTACCACAACGGAAAGGGCATATCATAATTTTAAGTACTATTTTCTTTTCTTTGTCCACGTTTCTTCGAAGTTCCGTTTTCAAATAATTTTTTTGCTGTGTTAATTTGTATCTGTCAATTGTCTTAATTGGTTTTCATTGGAACAAGTTGGAGCGAACAAGTTCATTTGGATGCCTATTGTATAGTCTTTTCTGTGCTGTTGTGAGATTGAATATATAATAATAATAATAATAATAATAACAAACTTTATTTAAAGAAGGTAAATTACAAAAACCAGTTTAGCAAAGCTAATCTTACACTGGGCCTTCTGTCCTATTATTATCTACTTAACTAAAATACATGTTAAACTTACATGACATAAACTAGTACAGTAACACACACAAAGTACAAATTGAAAAACTACTACGTTAATCTATATTTTTCTACATGCTTGTACCTAAAAAGTATATGTACGCTTTTGTTTTAAAATAATTTAGAGTTGTTGATTGTCTTATCTCAAGTGGTAAACTATTATATAAGATAGCGCCACTGTATGGCAAAGTCTTCTCTCTAATTGTTAGTTTAGTTCTCGGTATCCACAGATCACCACTCGCTGAACTTCTAGTAACTCGTTTGGTCACTGATGACTTCAATGTAAACATGTTACTTATATATGTGGGGACCTAATTTCTGTTTCACACTTTTTATTTTCCTTATTTCTGCATTGTTGTTTTGGGATGCACTTATGGAATACATTCATTAAATTGTGTTTTGTCTAGTAGATTGTTCTGCGTTATATGTTGGCTGATGATGTTTCTTTTCAGAACTTGATGTTCTACCTATGGACCAGTACACTCAATACTAAGATTAACTAATAATTGGATTGTGTTCCTTAATCCATATCCCTGCATATAAAGAAGTTTTAAGTTTTTTAAGTTCAGTTTGTTGTTTGTGGTAATTCATTGTTTCTATAACTATTGCCTTGGAAGGGATTCCTATAAAGACAGAAACCTCGTTCTGGTAACTAACCTTGCCTATCACTTATACAACTCAACATTGTCCGTATTGATTTGATGTTAAGCATTAATAGACTAGTGCGGTAACCTGGCTATCAACGTGAGGACCAAGTTGTGGGGTTAATGATATTGATGAGCTAATGTAGTGGGAGAAATACAAAAATTAAACCACCTGTGGCTTCTGCAAAACACCTGCTAACTGATGGTTATGTTGGACATGAATGTTTGCAATGACACTTGTCTTATCAGAGTTACCACAGTCCTTGAAAAAATCCAGGCCTGGAAATCGCTGGACGTTATTAGAGGTCCTCGACTTTGAAAGTCCTGGAATGTCCTCGTAGATGTGGTGATATAACATGGTTAAGTAGCAGATTTTCATTATAGATTTTCATAGTTTCAAGAAGGTTTCTCTGGTCATAGATCTTTGGATTTAATGGAAATATTCCTTGAAAGTCCTGGAAAAAAGCCTTGAATTTCATGTTTACTGCAAGGTGGAAACCATGTCTTATGTAAATTCAATGTAAAAATGTTCTGTTAATGGTGATAGGTGCTCTAAGGAGTTTTTGTCCAATCCGAGTCCACCAGATTCTTTGCTGAAGAGTGAAGGCTTTCTTAACCGTGTCTAAGGGCTAATCATCTTAATCACTTCTAAGATTTGCTTGGTTTTACTGCAAGGTTTTCTTTCCGATGTGATGATGTGGTTTAGTTGGTATACATACGTCACAAAAAGATTAGTACCTGGGGTTTTCCGCGTTTTTCAGTTTCTCGAGGATAAGATACATTCACACACACACACATACATACATTCAGGCATTTCTCCGAGGCAAGTCGGGATATGGTAATAGTTTATCTTGCATTGTGTCTCAATAAACCTTTAAAGAATGTCCAAACAATTCAGAAAAACAGAAAACCTCTAGCTTTACTTCATTTGCAGTAACCGTTAAACTCCTCTTAATCCAGAACCTAAACCTGAACCTTAACGTACTCCTAAACCTTTATAACCTTCATTCAAAAAACTAACCCTACAACCAACGTGAATTATTTTATGTGTGTTGGGAATTGTGTGGACACTTTTATATTATTATTATGTTGGGATATGGTGTTAGGATTAATTAGTTTAGATTTATAATTAATAATTACTCCATTCGCAACAGTGGATATCAAGAAATTACGAAAGTTATGTGATAAACATGCACCGCGCAAATTCTTGCTTCTAAACCAGGCCCGTAGCTGGCCCTCTTTTTTTTGGGGGGGGGGGCACGTTTCGATGTCTGTCCGCGTTCGTCAAAATATTTTACCTTTTCCGACAGAAATTCTTTCTTTTCTTGTCGAGGGGGGGGGGCTGAAACATTTTTTTCCGGAAATCACATAGTATTGCGTTAGTAATGTATTACTTAATAGTTAAAAGTTTATATATATAACAAATTCACTTTTTCAAATGAAATATATAACAAATTTACTTTTTCAAAATGAAAATTTACGTTACTGTTATTTGTGCTAGGGGCACAGGGGGGCACAATTTTCCGCTAGGGGGGGCCTTGCCCCCCCTGGGGACCCCCCAGCTACGGGCCTGTTCTAAACATGGCTGTTTAGTGTAGTATGAAATAGTAAATGTAGTATGAAGATACCTTGTATGCTGTGTTTATATATAGCAATACCACATCAAAATATCACTTATGTTTAGTAAATATAACATGAAAATTTAATCTTTTTGCGATTGTATTTGAAAGCATGCTTTATACATTTACATTTAAACTTTTGAAGTTAGACCTATATATATATATATATATATATTTCAAGAACAAATATATATATATATCTTCGCGTGACTGAATAAGATTAAAAAAAAACTCGATAAAACACAACCATTGTGACATAGACTAATTTGAAACGAATTTGTTTGGAATAAAATATAAATCCTGCAATGCACAACCAAAGTCCAAATAGTGTACTTTTGGTTGCATGTGATATGATATCCGAAAATCTGCTATCAAATTATTTTTTCTATAAAGTACAATAAAAAACAAAATTGGTAAATTTTCATGTTATATTGCCATATTGACATAAATTTACAGTTCAGATTTGACAGGTTAAAGTTTATCCTAGATAAACTTAAGTGAAGTTTCCATTTAAGAAAATTCGTTCGACTAAATGCATGGAAACCAGGCTTAAGGTTGAGTTCAGTTTTGTATATTTTTGAAATTTAATAACTAAGTTTCAAACCTATATGACTTGGCTTTATAATGGGAATATAGACTTTAGTTTAGTTAAAACAAAGGTTGACAGTTTTGTACATGTTCCCGTGGGTTTGTTGAGCAAGAATAAGAAAACGGATGATTGTTCGTATTGAAATAGGACAAATAGAATAGAATTACTTTTAAGGAAATATGAAGAGAAATCCAAACAATGAAAGCATCTTGAAAACCTGATTAGACCAATTGATGATGATTGATCAAATAATTGATTAGTTGATTTATTGATTAAATTTATTGAGACTTAATTACAGAAAAACTGTACTTTTTAGTATTAGTATCGAATATATTTTCATTCAAATGTTTAGTGTATTATATTAGTCCATAATCCATATAGGCCTATATATATATTTGGTTTTTCGAGGTGTTTTCATTTTCCTTTTTTTTCTATTTTTTATTGCTCTCAATCCGTTGCGGGATGATGTACTACTATACATAGTTAAATGTTTGTGTTATTTAGATGTATATAGACTTTAATATAGTACTCTTTATGAGCCGTTTGTACAAACTCTATTAATGCTTCATGCTTAAACCGAAAGTCCAAAACTAAAGCTTGAAGATAAGTAACACTCCATATCATCTTCGGACTATCATATCAACTCAGTTATAAGTATTTTCTTATACGTTTTTTCCCCATTATTTTATCCTCGGCAGAAATTCAATTCACCTAAACAAACGGCTCTTGAAGACACTATCTTAATTTTTGTTCATATATATAATTATATATGACAGCGTTAGGACGTCAGCGATATTCTTTTAAAAACTCGACGGAAATACGAAGTATGTGATATACCTAGCTGGAAAAACCGTCGCTGCACGGAATTTGGAGTTAGCAAAGTTATATGCGTGAAAATGTTTCGTTTACTGCACTCATGCATAACTCGTTCTTATAGGTTAACTTATAGGGAGCTTTAGCAACGAGTACGAGATTCGCAAAAGTCTCGCAAAAGTTTTATAAATGTCGTACTCAAAAGCCCGACGACAACGACTTTCGCGAGATGGCGTATACAAACAACACGCGAAAATGACGAATCTCGTACTCGTATAGTCGTACTCGTAGTCGCTGCTAAAGCTCTCTATTAAATTATTCCAATTTGTGTGTTATGGCTGAAGTGTCGTATATATTATATATGCAAGAATCCATGTGGAGATTACTTAATCTGACTCATATTGAGTTTTGAATAGTGTTGAGTATTACTACTTGTGTTATAGTTAAGAGAATTATATTCTCGAGTATTTTTCCTTGTTTCAATATGACATTTAGGTTCAGCTCATGTACACATGAAACAAATGGAAATATCCCGGCGAAAACGTATCAAATATCATATATGAACGTTGCAAAGACGCCACGATAGTTTTAATTTACATTAATCTTGTACTATTTCAATATTGACAATTGAGTCCATATTACATATTTAAACTTCACTGTCACTGACCAATGAAGGGTGGTGATGTGAATCAGTTTTACGATTTGTGTTTGTTTTATTGCTTGTTTGAGCCAATTTTTAACCGAAAACAGAACCAGGGTGAGCGTTCTAGTGTTATCACTGTGGTAAGGTTTTGTGCCCTGGGTACGACGTTGTGGTAAGGTAGGGCATTTCGCTCGTGATTGTCGCTCAAAGGGTGTTGACCGTGGTCTCCTGGGAACTAACCAATCATCTTCTGTGGTATTCTACAGATGCCAAAACCCTGGGCACAAAACTGCCCAATGCACAACCTTTTTACCACCACAATTAGTCTAGGACCTGTATATGAGTTTGTATGCATTTCATTTAGGACAGATAAACTCAACTGTTTTAGGGTAAAATGACCATGACGGACGACATTGGCATATGTGCGGATAATGTGCCAAAGCCCGAATCTTTTTTAACCAAAATTTCAAAGGTTTTCTGTGCCTCAAATTATAGTTTCAACTATTCGTGAGAATAATTCACGTTATATTTTTTATTCATGTTTATTAAACGTTTGGGGTAGTAAACTCAAACAGTTTGGAAGCTCTGTGTTTAATTTTTCGTTTGGAACCTTTGTACAATCGAGTATTTTTGGATACTGTAATCTAATTACATTTGAAGACGAAAAAATGTGATAAATCGAGAAGAGAAGCGGCAAGTATAACTTGTGGATAATATGTGCGCGCCTCTGTGATAAAAAGCAAATATAATGGCAAGATATGGTTGAAATCGTGTTGTGACGGAGAGTAAGTGAAATAAACTGTATTATATCTCAACAAAACAGTATCAACCCTCATGAAATCTATTCGTATTATGAAAATATAGCCTTTCTATTAAGGTGTATGAAGTGATGTGATGCATAATAAGCAGTTGACCTGGGATGGTTTATGGTCATTTTCTTGTAAAATATTAGACCTAGACACATTTCACTCTCCTATGACCACCCCTAAAAGTGTTCATTCTAAACACTATAAGCACTTCAGAAAGTCTGTAACTTTGATGGTTTAGGAGATAGAGCTTTGCCGGCAGTGCTGTTTCTGGGTGTGGTTATTTTCGGGCATTTCGTCCTGGATTCGGGTTTTGGCACATATGTTGTCCGTCATGGTCATTTTACCCTTTAACAGTTGAGTTTATCTGTCCTAAATGAAATGCATACAAACTCGTATACAGGTCCTAGACTAAATCGGGAAACTAATGGTCACTGCCACTCATAGGACTGGAAACTATAATCATTTGGTTTCGGCTACAAACTTGCACTTAGTTAATAGATACAGGAGCCCAGATTAGTGTTTTACAAGAGTCGTTAGTAACACGAGAAAGAGGGTGGGCTGCTAAGGTGGGCTGCAAATGTTTCCCCCACACAGTTGATGGTCCAGTATGGGATCGGTTTATGACTTGGTGGTCCAGTATGGGATCGGTTTATGACTTGGTGGTCCAGTATGGGATCGGTTTATGACTTGGTCACAGATTGTCAAGTAGGCGATCAACATATTCAGCAACATCTGTTCGTTAAACAATCAGCACACCCTGCAATTATTGGCATGGATCTGTTACCTCGTTTAAACATGCATTTTTCAATTGGCTCTCGAGTATTTGTATCTGGTACAGATAGAACCTCATATTACCAAAACCGCGGGTGCCTCCTCTCGCGCGAAAAAACGTGTCCTGTTTTCGCGTCAAAACATTCGGGAATGCAACTACATTCCTATGCATTTTACTGTTAAAATGTCAAACTATTATTAGCTAATATTAATGCAATTACCCGCGGACCAATCAGATGTCGATATTCTCGAAATATCGATTTCACAACGGTAGGAATGTAGTCGCATTCTTGAATGTTTTGTTACGAAAACATGACATGTTTTTTAGAGTGAGAGGAAGCGTTTTGGTAAACCAGAATAGTACCACTAACCCATCTCGAGTATGTCGCATATATTCCTCATCAGCCGTGAGCGGTTACTGTGCCTCCCAGATCCATGCAGGTGATTGAAGGCAAGCTGAACGGTGAAATTTTACCTGGTACTGTGGATCTAATTCAATCAGCAGGGGGGAAGTCGGCGTTTTGGTTTAGGGTGTGGTAGGGACATGGTCTTCGACACAGTAAGAGCAGAGAGGCGTGTTCTTATGCATATGACAAACCACACCAACGGGCAATACCCCCTGTCGTGTGAATGCTGGCACATTTTTTGGACATTTCTCAACCAACGTTGCTCAACCTGTTGTTATCAGTGAGCTATCAAAGTATCCAAGTAATTGTAGCAAATTAGATAAAACGGACAGGGTTCGAAAGGTTGATTTACTAGCCCGAGCAAAGTCAAATGATTCTGATTTATCATCAAGTGAGAAACATCGCCTTTATAAGGTGATTCAAAAGTATGGGGATGTTCTTTCTATTGATGATGAAGCAGAACTGACTGAGCATGAAATACCAACTGGAGGGGCCCACCCAATTTCCTTGGTCTCGGAAAGGAAGTGATAAGCAAAAGCTCCTGATCAAGTCCACTAGTTATGATGCGAAAAAAGATGGCACAACTCGATTTTGTGTCGATTTTCGGCGTTTGAATGAAAGTAAGGTTGGAGATTAATAATTTCCGATCCCCCGGGTCGACGTTAGTTTAGATGCGCTGGGTGGGGCTAAGCTTTTTACAACTTTAGACTTGGCCAAGGGCAGTGGCGGATTACCCAATAGGCTGAGTAGGCTGAAGCCTACAGGCCCAGGCTTTCAAGAGGCCCGTGATTTTCAGAGAATGCACTTTCTATTAGAATGGTTATTATTTTTGTCCTTAATTAAGCAAAACGGTCCCAGAAAGCGGGAAATAGCATTTCGAGACCTTAAATTTCCAAATATTTAGGCGGAACATGGCCCGGACCTCCTGTGTCACCGTTTACAGGCGTGAGAATATCATCCTCAAGGCCCGCAAATTTTACTTGGCCAACAGGCCCCTTAACTTGTAATCCGCCACTGGCCAAGGGTTATTGGCAAGTTCCCGTGAAGGTTATTGGCAAGTTCCTGCTTTTGCATGTCATAAAGGTCTATTTTGTCTAAACGGGGCTGCAACGTTCCAGAGGCCAATGACATCGGTATTAGAACTGAATTGGCAGATCATTCTTATTTATTTGAATGACGTCATCATCTATTCTCGAAGCTTTGAGGAACATTTGTTACACCTTCAACTCGCCTAAAAGTACCGTTAGAAAACAACACTTTTCAGGACAACGCCTCAAAACTTTTTAATTCTCTACCAATTTATATCAGAAACTGCAAGAATTTTAACACTTTTAGTAAATTAACCAAAGAATTTTTGATCGAATGTAAAGTAACTTAACTTAATTGCGTTCGACCACAGTTAATAGAAATGGTTCGACGAAGGAGAACGCTTCCTAATCGTGACGTAACGGCTGGATGCTTTGTCCTTTCGAGATTTTTTGATGTAACATTTGCCTCGCTTTCGTGTATATGGCATTTGCCTCGGTTTCGTGCCGCGTCTTAAATCGTTTAAAATTTCCATCATTCCATGTGCTCAGTTCCGGTCCTTTACTCCTTTCCAGAGGTTGGACAGCAGGCCGCAAAGCATCATGGGTAACGAGCGTATGTTTCCACGTGCGGCCTCATTTATGCGTTGACTGCCGTGAAGTCAACATCTCTGGCCATAGCAAATTCTGCGAAAATGGACGCTATTGATCCAGAGACTCAATGCCATCATTATGGATGTGTTTAGTGTTTGTGTATGGATGTATAACAAGGCTCTTTGAGTCCGTTTAATGGATTTATTTGTGCAGAAATCTCAAAGGCTGCGTGTGATCAACTGGTCTTGTGGTCAATATAAATGTTGTGTTGAAAATTCTATATGTATTTGTGGACACTTTGTTCAGTGTTGCACGTATTGCATTTTATATACTTAAGTAAATGTTTTCATAAGCTGACCCATTGGCACTGCCTGGATCGTCTGTATTTGTAATGTACTTTAATAGTGCAACTAGTGAGGAGTGTAGTACAGACAGTTAACTAAATATTTATTGGCCAGATTGATCTTTTGCAACAGAAATTACTGGTGAAATGTAGACAAAACAAACTTTACAGTAATATACAGTTCCATTTTTATTGAAAATACATAGCACATGCATAAAATATAATATCTCTGCTCATTCTCGACATATATAAAGAAATATTAAAGAAAGCAAATATGGACCAAGAAGGCCAATTAACAATACAATGATAGAATTCAAACCAAAATACAAATCTGTAAAGAAACAACAAATTTTCTTCTAAAACTCAGCACTTATTTTAAACAGTAAAGTCCACTTCTTCAGAAAAATATGAGCAATCACTGCGTTAATTGTGGACTATTCGAGATGTGAAACTTCAAAGATTGTTGACAGAAATGGCATCGGATTAATACAATATGACGACGTACAGCCTACATAAAAGATCAAAATAACGTTTACCATACAAAATACTGCTCACATAGGTAGATCAATAGTTATTGAAATAGCATGGATGCATTCCAGGAAAAAAATTGAATAACAATGACAAAATATTCGATATTTGCTAGCCCAGATATAAAATCTCTAAACAACACGCAAATAACTCCTAAAATTCATTCAAAAGTACTTTAACGCTTACTCTAAAGAATAACGCTCTTTATATTAAAGAAGTTTCAAGATTCATTGGGAAAAACAAGCTTTGGTGGCGCAATGTCGACAATGTCGTCGGCGCAATAAGGTGCCATTTTGGCAAAAGTTGAAATGAGTATGGTCACTTCAATACCGAATATCTCGAAAACTGCCTGGGGACCTCTGGGACCCCTCCAGCAGATTTTTAGTTTATACATTTATCTCGAACCATGGGAATTCAAATAAGTTTAAAAATGACACTTACCTCAAAGGTTTTCGCAGATATCGCAAGTTCTTATATAATATGATACGATGGCCGAGAAGGGCCATAAGATATCATCACGTTATTTTTTTTTCAGAAGGAAAACGCGTCATTTTTTTTCCAAAAAAAAGATGTCATTTTTTTCAGTCAAAAATACGCGTCATTTTTTCAGAGAAAAAATGCGTCATTTTTTTCCGAGTAAAACGCGTCATTTTTTAAGGGGAAAAAACGCGTCATTTTTTAAGAGAAAGGAAACGCGTCATTTTTTTTCCAAAAAAAATATTTCATTTTTTTCAGAGTAAAAACGCGTCATTTTTTTCAGACAAGAATACATTTATTTATACTGATTCTCAATTCACGCAATTAGACAAGTAAACCTTCAGTCTTCAGTCGGAAATAAATCACAACATTCTCAAAGGATTCACAATTGTTTATTGTTTACAAATACAAATGCTGTAGTTTTTGTTCCACAGATTTTGCACGATGCTAGAAGCAGTAACGAGGTTAGTGCACTAACTAATACAGGGAACAGCCTGCAGACATTAACGAAGTTTTGGTTTCTCTTTTGATTTTATTATAAATTTTTGATACCTTTTAATCAACTGAAATTGATTATTTTGTTCCCAGGTTCACGATCATTTTACTTGTGTTATTATTTTGTTGTAGCACTGCTGGAGTAATATATGCTGGCATGCCATTAACATATTTTGGAAATAATAACACAAGTAAAATGATCGTGAACCTGGGAACAAAATAATTAATTTCAGTTGATTAAAGGTATCAAAAATTTATAGTAAAATCAAAAGAAAAACCAAAACGTATTTCTGCAGGCTGTTCCCTGTATTAGTTAGTGCAGTAACCTCGTTACTGCTTCTAGCATCGTGCAAAATCTGTGGAACAAAAACTACAGCATTTGTATTTGTAAACAATAAACAATTGTGAATCCTTCGAGAATGTTGTGATTTATTTCCGACTGAAGACTGAAGGTTTACTTGTCTAATTGCGTGAATTGAGAATCAGTATAAATAAATGTATTCTTGTCTGAAAAAAATGACGCGTTTTTACTCTGAAAAAAATGAAATATTTTTTTGGAAAAAAAATGACGCGTTTTCCTTCTGAAAAAAATGACATCTTTTTTTTGAAAAAAAAATGACGCGATTTCCTTCTGAAAAAAAATAACGTGATGATATCTTATGGCCCTTCTCGGCCATCGTAATATGAAAGCCACGCTTGCTTTTTTATAGATTTTTTAAAATATTAATATGTATTTTTCAAGTGTTTCTGCGTGCAATGCAAATTACAATAATTTTGACAAACACGATGGAAAATGGCGCGATTTCATTGGTCGAGAAATTCACGTGACAGCTGTCCACCCTCCTCTGATCCTTTTAAAATCCTTTTCATATTTTGCGAAAACAGAAGGAGATTTTGGCGATTGTTTTGGGTTTTTCCTGCGGTTTATTGTGAAGGTAAGTGGAGTTGTGTTCTTTTTTTAACTTTAAGTGTTACATAATTATGATTAAAGATACTTATCAAAGCATCCAAAATTTGTCTTGCGGTGTTTTTAATATCGATTAGAAATCCGACATTTTAATTCGCTACCAAACCACATACTTTTTGTCAGCTAGAGTTCACAGCAGATCTAACTTCGCTCTGCTTAATAAAGGGTTTGGATGCAAGTCCAGCATATTCTCTTTGGTCATTGAATGTTGAAGAAGTAAATGTTGTTAACAGTGTGGATTACAGGATTAGGGCATTAGGCCACATAAAACAATTACTTGTTTAGCGTCCACCTCATCAAAATTTTTCAAGTCGGGCGGGCGTAGTTATTTTTTATTTTTGAAATACATAACACTGTATTTTATACTTAATTTATCAAAAGATAATAACATATGGCTCAAAATCCAAAACAGTAAAACGGCGGCCATTTTGAATTTTAGCCGAGGCCGGAAGGGACTGGGTGCCAGGATCAATTTGAGGTTAAGCGGAACTGCGGAAGTGAAGCTACAGAATACGATTCTTTTAACGTTTCCAGCGTTGTTTTGAGAGTTTTTACACGAATTTTGAAGGCTTTTTAGAAAATAAAAAAAAAAAAGTTGAGGTCGGGTGCTATGCTCAGGTCGGGTGCTATGCTCAGGTCGGGTGCTATGCTCAGGTCGGGCGGAGATGCTAAACAAGTATTTTTTTTATGTGGCTTTATAACGATTTCGCTAATGGGTCTGACAAATGTCCGATCAGCCTTGCCTGTAATAGTTTTTACGTGTACTGGTCAGATAACCCATGAAACATGTCGACATTGTTGATGCGTCATGATAGAGACCTATATTTACATGAAAAATATGCCCTATAGAGCAACATATAACCGTGTTAAAAATACAATCTTTACATTTGTCACTCTTTCCTTCAAAGAGACTTTCGGTATTGTTAGTATCCGTTATTATACATTTAAGTTGGAGGGAAACTGCATGTGTACTTTACTTGATCGGTTAAAATGTCCTTGTGGAATAAAACTAATCGGCCATTCTGTGTCTTTGTTTGGCAAATAGCCGAATGCCGACCGTTATAATCCACACTGGTTGTTAAGCATTTGAAGTTGCAGAGTTGTGTTGAAAAATATGAGTTTCAAAGCATGACAAATAAATATACACAAATCCCAGTTATTTGGCTGGGTTGCCTTCAGGCAAAAATACAGTGTCCATAGTCAGGGACGCCGGAGAGGGGGGTACAGGGGGGGGGCAAGCACCCCTCCTGCCCTTTCCTAAGGGCGGCAAAAGTGCCCTTATAATATAAATGAAACAATAATAATACTGGCAAAGAAGAGAGAATACATCTGTATTAGATGATCAGTGCATAATGGAGAGCCAAATTTCTATTGTTTTCGTTCCGTACTTCTTTAGATCTATATTTGTACATAAAAATAACAATTAAATGAGTTGAAATTTGAAAATCATCAAAATCCCATCAAAAAGGCGGACAGCGAAAATTTTTCTCGACTGCCCTACATTCGCATTGCCCCCCCCCTGCCCTACTATCGCTCCGGCGTCCCTGTCTATAGTAGGTGGTCACACAAATAAATACACAAATCTCAGTTATTTGGCTGGGTTGCCTTTGGGCAAAAAGACCATTTCTATAGTGGGTGGTCACACAAATAAATATACAAATCCCAGTTATTTTGTTGACACAATGAACCTATAATCAGTCATCATAGACAAGCAGAGCGAAGTTATACTGACGAATTCAGCTGTATTTTTCATGAACATCTCTTGCCATGTTTGATTACCAAAAATGACACGTGTGGTACCAATGAAACTTCTGATGCTTTGATAAATTATTCTGTTGGAACCTTTGTGAGAGAAAAGCCTCTAAGTTTTTGATATTTATTTCTATTCATGGAATATTAACATTTTGGACAACGTCAACACCGAACACACTTCACTAATCTAAGATTATTACTAGTTTTATAAATTTATTGTTAATGTAATGGGAGAGGTTGGATATCTTTATTTATATTTGTAAGTCATTATTATTATTATTTTGGATAAGTTACGAGCGGCTGGTTTGAAATTGAACCATCAAAGTGTGTTTTTTCCCATGCTGAAGTCCATTACCTAGGGTTTGTGGTGAGCTTGAAAGGAATTAAGCCCGACCAGAAGTAGATTGCAGCCATCCAGGACTTTCCACGGCCTACGAAAGGCCTTAAATCTTTGGCTGTAAAGCCAAAATCAGAAGTGCCAACACATATAATCTTGTTCACAATCAGAGTCTAACTTTCAGGGGCCGGTTGTATGAAAGTCTTAACTACATTTTAACTACCCGTTTTGTAGTTGAATAGTAGTTAACTGTAAAATTCGCGATTCTGATTGGTTAACTTTCGCACTAACAATAGTTAACTTTAAAACAAGAAAAATTACTTGTTTTAGTCCAGTTTCTTAGTTCATGTTTCGTTCGCGAATCTGGACGGCGGTTGCATCAAACAAACGATCGTTCGTTCTCCCCAGCCTCAGCTCAGAAACCACTGCTAGCAGGGTAACTTGGGATTTAGTCGATCAAACAAAGGTTTGTGAGTTATACCGTATATATCTTCCAGGATTTTCGAAGTGACTATTAATAGTGTATTTTTTCATTTTAGTTTTGGAAGAAAATCAATAAGACGTTTTGAGAGAAATTATCCTTTGGCTTCATTTGGTCGCAACATATCGACAAATAGGTAAAAATAATATATTATTTTGCAACAAAACATATGGATATGTATGCATAGTTTTTTTGGCTAGCCACTATCATATACTTCAAGCGCGTTGTGACAATGTGAAGAGGTGGAGTTGTGAACGTGTTAAACTTAATTAGTCGGGCCGTCCAGTTAAACATAGAGATAATTCGTCCACAGTCGAGAGCCCGAAGTGGGCCGAATAGTTGACAATCTTTTGTGTTATTGACCTCCATAATCGTCGAGGAGGCACACACTTTTCCATAATCAATTTACCCCGGGCGTTCTGTGACCCCTCCCGCGATCCAGTCGTATCATGCCAGCGGTTCACTACTTAGCATACATTAAGGTTAGATTAGCGTTTGGGTTTAGAGTTAGGGGTTAGGGTTTGGAGTTAGGGTTTGGTGTTTAGGGTTTGGGTTGGGCTAGGATTAGGGTTTAGGGTTAGGTTTGGGGTTAAGGTTTCTGGTAATCGGGTTAGGAAATAGAACTAACATTCCTAAAAAGTAATTTAGCGAAGGCCATAAATATCCATGTAAGTTATAGAACAAACATATTCGGTGATAAAATAGCTCTGAACATCGGGTTGCTTCCAGGCGATGTTAAGCGGTTGGCGAAAGGTTGGCGACGTTATCTAATATTTTGTCAAAATACCGCTGACATGATACGTTTGGACCGTGGACGGGACACAATTGACTACCCACATTTTCAGCAACATTTAATATATAATATTTTATATATTATATTAAAATATTAAAGTCTTTTACAGACTGCTTTTTCTGCAAAAATATCCTACAAATTTGGGTAATCAGTAAACGGTAAGTAAGTTTTCTTTGTTCATTCTGGTATTAGTTTAATTCTGCTTTTATAATAGTATTAACAACGATCTTCTGCCTTCTGGTCGGGTATACAAAATTGTGCAGGTTTAATTCTGCTTTTATAATAGTATTTAACAACGATCTTTTGGTCATTTTAAAAGCGTAAAGTTTAACGAGGCAGTGCATGTGCTTGCACTGATCTAAGGTCAGGCGCTATAATTTTTACGTGCCAGGGCAGAAAGGCCACGTATCAAAGCTAAACATTGCCATTGTGCAGGCCAGTATACAAAATTCAACCTTGCCATTGTACGGGTATACAAAATTCAACCTTAATTGCCATTGTGCAGGTATATTAAGGCCCCGTTTACACTATACAGGATCTGCATTGTCACGACACCAATTTAAGCTGTTTTACGACATCCCTGACCCTAGGCTTTTGCCAGTTAGCTGATTTTGTTGAATCGATCATACTATTATAGTTTTGGGGGCTAAATTCACTTTGATATGGCTCAATTTGATGTTGTGACCATGCATATCCGGTGATAATGTAAACGGGGCCTTAAGCAAACCAATTGTCATTGTGCTGGGATTATAATTTGCCTGCCAACTTGCAGGTTAACTACACTGACTATTACAGTACTACAGTAGTCAACAAAACTAACTTGACTATTACGACACTAGTCGCCAAAACCAACTTGGCTATTCAGTATTGCTATAGTAGTTTGCAACTATTAACAAGGTTACAGTAACTCTGTTTCATGACCTCCTTATCAACATGTTATCATCGCAAGGCAAACAAGATCTCCCTATCAATGAAGAGAACATAACATCCTTCCTTTTTGAATTGCCAGTAATAAGTAGTGTGACATACAACAATAAAAGCAAGATTGTAGAATCAATCTCTATCTAACATTTATACCTGTATTATGTTGAAGTGTGGACAAGGTTAAAAAACTATTTTGTTCGGTTATCAGAATTATTACTCAGTATTGTGAACTTATATTCAATATACTTGAAGTGTTGACAAATGTGAAACATTTTTGTTGAGTAAAGTTGTGAAGTTAAGATTGAAGTTAAAGAAAATAAATAATTAAAGAAAGTGTGTTATCGCTCTATGTTTCACGTATTGAAATAAGTTGATCACAGTGAGGATCTAATCAAAAACATTTCAGTTCTTTTAATCGCCATTTACCACTTGGTTTAAGCCCACGCCTTCTATTCCAGGACTTCGAAATCCTCTCGCATCCCATCCCAACAATGCGGATCATTTAAGCAAACGGCCCTTTAATGAAACAGGTTCATGATTGAAAAATAGATATAATTTAACATTGACAAATCATCGTTAAAAACTACGATTTCTTCCACCCCACAAACCTGTTTATATGTTGCATCCGTACATCTCCATTCAAACAACTATACACACAATAGACAGCGTGCCCAATGGGTACCTATTTTTTATTTTGCTCAAACATTCTATTTTGTCGTTTCTTCTAGGCTAGCCACATGTAGTCATGTACGCAGTGCGCACCTATTTTTTATTATAATACACTCACTAATACCAGGGGCCGGTTGTATAAAAGTCTTAACTACATTTTAACTATTCGTTTTGTAGTTAAATGGTAGTTAACTCTAAAATTCGCGATTCTGATTGGTTTACTTTCGCACTAACTATAGTTAACTTTAACTACTTTTTTATACAACCGGCCCCAGGAGAATAATAAATCCATGGTCCGAAAGAGCCTCCTCCGCAGGCAACTTGGTGGAAAACGCCAGAATTGTGCAATACTTGGCAAAAATTGCGCAATAGCTTGGGAGTCAAAACTTCCGTGAGTTGCCTGCCAAAAATCGACATGTCCACTCGTGGCCTTGGGCCGTTGGGCTTATGCCTCGAATCCCTCGATGCATATCACAAATTCACAAGACCAGACTATCAATCTGCACTCTGCAGCCTTTTGGACACAGTTAAAAATTGAAATCGTTCTTTTACTGCAAAGAATTTAGACGAAAGGTAGAGTACATGTAAACGTTAATATATTTTGTTGTTAGATAATTAGTTAGCGGTGTCCTAGATCGTTATTAAAAAATAACACCCGAATGAAGTGATAGCAAAACTCTGACAGCTGCCAAATGTGGCATGAATGATCCATATATTTTCATATTAAAACTACCCTGACTCCTGACTGTACATTCTATTAATTCTATTAGTTACTTTGAAATAAAATATAAAACCACACTGCTTCCACCAGCGAATAGAAAAAAATGGGAAGCAAGTAGGAAATAACTGACAATATATCTCAAACTATATTATGTTAGGGGAGGCATGAATACTCAAGTTGCCACGAGAAACGCCAATTCAGTGTGACCAGGTTTTCTGAGAGGTGATTACCAAACCAAGGGGAAAAAATTACTAAATCTGATTAATAATTGCAATCATAAATCTGCCCCCCCCCTAAAAAGATATCAAATTCCCAGGTTATTCTGATACGGGCCACAGGACGCGGGTGGTTTGGGCGTCATAGGTTTCAAAATATCACTATTTTCACAAATTGTGCATGATTGAAAATGCGGAAATGTACAATTTTGTATCATAAATAAGTAAAATACCTCCATATTAATTGAAAATTATAGGAAAACAAGGGTAAATATTCCCAACCAAATTTTCAAAAATATTACTAAAGTAATATCATTATTAACAATTTTCCTCGTTTCTGATTGGCTAAGAACATCAAAATTTTCTCTTAATTCTTTTTACTATGGGTATTTGGGAGAAAATACCACATGTGGTATTTTCTCCCAAATACCCCTAGTAAAAATTGAGCAACGTCAATTGAGTAAAATTGAGTAAAAATTGAGTAAAAATTGTTAATAATAATATTAATACGAAATAGCACTTGTTCTCGAAGTATTAATGAAAAATTGCACTTGTGTTTGGCGAAATATTCGTAATACCGCTCGTGCTTCGCACTCGCGGTATTACGAATATTTCGCCAAACACGCGTGCAATTTTTCATTAATACTTCTCGAACCGTGCTATTTCCTATACTAATTACCAAAAATTTCTAATTACTAAGAAGTGCTTAAAAATCGTGAAAAATTACCAAAAGTAATTTAAATTACCACGTCTGGTCACACTGCGCCAATTTGTCGTTTGTGGGTGGGTGGGTTTTTTCTTTGACGTTTTGTCCATGGTAGTTTGACACTTTTGAAGAAGACATTCTTCAGTAATTTTCGTATTGACGTTTCTCATGGCAACTTCAGTATTGATGCCTCCCCTTATATTATCTCGTTATCACAACTTGTGTTATTTCAACTGTTGAAGTTGGTTGTCTCCCTTGTTGAATGTTGATTGTCTTGCTGTTTTTGTATTAAATATCTCCACATTTTTTTTTTAAATTGCTGTAAACATTGCTTGAGCACGTGCTTTTTATACAGGCAGTATGTATATATGTTTGAAATTAATCTCTTGCCTAGATCCATTCCGCATTTGCACGAAACAAAGCACTGAAACAAAGCACTGAAACAGAGCTATTTTGTTGAACATTGGCCACAATCTACGGAGTTTGGATCAGAAATTCAGAATTTTTATAGTCTCCCATTGGGATACTATATCCCGTGGATATCAGGATACCGTAAATCTTCAACCCTGGTTTTAGGTTATAAGATAATTCATCTGTCAATCACACTGCACAAGCAACAAGTTCCCGAGTGCATAGTCGATCAAGACATGGTCTGGAAACTCGGCCAAAATCTTTGTTCTATCAATCGTCCAATGGCATCATATTGTCAAATCACTCAAGCGTACTGTTGAAATATTAATAAGCAAAATTTCAAATTATTTGTGCACGGTGAAGCCATCTCAACATAAAATCTTAGCTCATTATAGACGCTTTGAAGTTTCCAGAGTTTCCAGACCATATCTCTATTGACTATATGTCCAGTGTGACTTATGTTTGGTACGAGTATTTTTCGGTATCGGTATACCGGAAAAATTATACCGATATACACTACATGCGACAATTTCAAATAAATTTCAGCCACATTTGCCTTTTCACACATCAATTTGGCATGTGGTGTTTGATAGTACCACTCGAGCATAGACAGACATTATACAAAGACCTTGGAAAAATTTGGAGTAAAAATTGACGGGTTATATGCGCATGCGCCTATAAAAATTCACTTATAGACGCACCCTATTTTTGTCCCCTAACCTACGCGCATGGGGTCTGGGTACGAAAATTGGCGAATCCTTTTTAATAGCGGAAAAAACAACGTTAGTATAAACCATGGTATAAACGGTAAATGCAAATTTAATATTTTTAAAAAACTTTCCAATTTAACAACGTATAAACGGTATATTTACAAGTATTTTTAAGCAAAAAACAATAAATGTTATCACTAATTATATAAATACAATTTATAATAAAAATTAAAAAGCATTCTGTTCGTGACGGGATATAGGCGCATGCGCCTATATTTGGATATAAGCGCATGCGCCTATATCTGCGAGGCGCCTATATGCGGGGAATAGGGTATACAGTATACCAAACAGCCCTAAGTGTGACCACAACAAGATTTGATATGCAGAAAGTAGTTCATTTTGTTCATTTTGCAGTGAAGCAGTTGGGGGGGGGGATGTTGGGCTTTGATTGGTTAACTGCCTGTGTCTCTTGTTAGCCTATTAAGCCTCGGTGCATCCTAACACAACTTACTTCAGCCTATTGTAGAAGGTGCTTGTAGATGGAATATTCGAACGAAAAATTATATACATTTTTTAGACCTAGCCAGGAGCAGTTGCGAAAAATGCAACTTAGGCTCTCTGGCAGGAATTGAACCTGCGGCCCTGTGATTCCGGTGCAGCGCCCAAACCAACTGAGCTACAGAGCCCAGTTGCTGAGCACTAACCGCAAGTTCGGTATATATGATGGAGCGATGCCAGTATTAGGTATGGGAAATATCATGATTTTTTCTCCGCATCTCGTTCGATAGAACTTATTATAGTAGAGGTGCTTGTATAGATGGAATACCGTAAACCTCCGTATATAAGCCCTGCGCTTATATAGGTTCGTAAGGGTTTTTTGATGGGCTTATACACGGGGGGGCTTATATATGGGGGGGGGGGCTTATACACGGACATCATTTTGTGTTAGTAATTGTTTTTAATACGAACCCTAAAATTTGAAAGTGAACAAATTCAAATTATGACTATAACTATAAGAAACAATGTCAGCTAGAGTGATCTGTTAGTAATTAAATGTCAGTATCACTATCATCATCATCATCGGAAGAGCTAGTACCGGTATTAGAGCCAGAGCAGGCTTCAGAGACGTCTGTAAGTTCGTCGTCGTCTTCGTCACTGCTTTCCAAATGAAATTCTTCCTGTGGTAAGGGCATTGTATAGCTTTCTAATCCTCTGATGTTCACCTGGTCGTCTTCTGAACCATCTAGTTTGGGCTTATATTTAAGTAAGTATATGGGCTTATATTTGGGGGGGCTTATATTCGGGGGGGCTTATATTCGGAACAGTGTGCGCGTTAGTGAATGCGGTGGGCTTATATTCGGGGGGGCTTATATTCGGGGGGGCTTATATTCGGGGGGGCTTATATTCGGGGGGGCTTATATACGGAGGTTTACGGTATTCGAAAGAAATATTCGTTCGAATATTCCATCTACAAGCACGTTCTGCTACTTCAGCATAGCCTATGGTGTATTCCTTCACTTTGTTTCTCGTGGGGGTCTATGCAATAACCTAGCTTACCCAGCATACATCACATCCGTTTCAGGTTTTGAGTAAATTAACTTTAATTTATACAACCACGTCCAATTTCAGTGGAAGTCGATTTCATTCAAACGGCAGCGGGCAAACATGAAGTTTTCTCGCATGTCGGCTAAAATCCTAATTTCCTCACGACATTTCGCTTGACATTCAGTGGTATGCCAAACTAATTTAATGTTCACATAACCGTTCTTTGAAGCCTCTCCGTTCGCTTATCAACGCCAGACAGGTTTGCAGATGCTATTTATGCGAGTATTTGAGGGTAAACTGGAGAAGGGAAGGACGTCTAACGGTCTAACTCTACGTATGTTCTCCTTGAAATTGCGGGGTGAAATTGCGAGGTGAAATTGTGAATTTGCTGAATTTTAATTTTTTAAATTAAAAATATATGGCAATATGCCTGGAATGCATCTGTTAAAGTAGATAATTCTCAAGCAAAACTTATATACCTTTTCACATGACAATATCATATAATTTCGCTTGTGATATTTTATTTAGATCGTAAAAGATGTTGAACATAGGAGTAATTTAGAGTTATAAATAATAATAATATTTAATCAACATAAATACCAGTTTCGATATATATATATATATAGATACATACATAAAAATACAAGAATACATTAATAAGAAACAAACTAATAGTGATAGTCTACTTTTAAATGAGTTTCAAAAATTGTCAGAACATCGTAACTATATTTTGCAACTAGAGCCATGTCTTGCGTAGCCATTATATAAGTAAAAATATCTTGATGATTAAATGAAGAGAACGAAGAATTTATTTTACAAAGATTATTTATAAAATTAACTCTAAGATTGGTGAGCTTTGTATTGCTGCAGGACATTAAAAAATGTCGTTCGTCTCCAATTTCATTTAGATCACAATATTTACATACTCTATCAATGTATGAAACATTGTTGTATCGACCAGTTTCAACCGGTAATCTACGAGCTGATATTCTTAACTTTGTAATAACCTGACGATATTTGAAATTGTGGATTAAAGATAGATATTTCTCAAGACCAAGTTAATTTTCAGTTTCTGGAATATTGCAGTCCTGCACTTCGCGGTGGTGAACATCAAACAATTTGGGTCAGCTGATCTTGTTATTCTTTCCCGGTTCTGTATTTTAAAGAGTTCGACTCGTTGCCGTTGGTCCGGATAGGAAACTAGTCAAAATAATAAAGCAAGATTTGTCCGGATAGGAAACTAGTCAAAATAATAAAGCAAGATTTGTCTGGTAGGAAACTAGTCAAAATAATAAAGCAAGATTTGCTTTAAGACGTTATAAGATATCCCAACTGCACTCAAAGACTGTATACCTTTAGCACAGAATAAGAATTAACCAGAAGGTTCACTCGGCGAAAATCTGTCCTCGAGCTATAAAACAAGTGTAATGCAACCTCGTACCCAGTTCACTCCTATACTATTTCCTATTAAAATGCTCAGCCTGCGCTCGTTTCAGATCCCTAAACAAGTGTAGCAAGCGTGAAAAAGCGTGACTAGTCTTTAGTATTAGAGTGAACCTTCTGGTTTATTCTGTGCCTTTAGTCTGTGCACAGATGTACGGTAATACAGTCTGTGAAAAATCGTGGCATTCCTTGTCGACCCCCAGCTGAGCTACACAGATCTGGGTAGTTGATTCTGATTGGTCCCCCTTGAACTTAGCAGATTCTGATTGGCTGGGCTCAAAGGTCAACAAAGTTTCGACCTTGAATTTAGTTTCGAGTTTATGTTGACAAAGCAGATATCCTCATAGAATTGCTGGTAATTTCAACTCCTCGTCGCCTGTTATATGTTCAACCCACTGATCTGAAAATATATTTCAGATCAGTGGTTCAACCGGCTATCACATTAAATCGCTAATGCATCAGTCAAATCCAAGCGTGCCCATCCCGCCCCCGGGCAAACCCCCGGGCTTTTGACAGTTTTCGAAAATATGCGACAAATTCCCGGGGGCAGGGTAAAAAACACGTGAAAATGCCCCGCAGCAGGGCAAAAAATCAGTAGCAAATCCCCGCCCCGGGGACAGCTGGACTGTTTGGCTAAGAAGAGTAGGTTATCCAACTACCTGAACATAAAGAGAATACTTTCTTCGACGTTTCGAGCGAATGCCCTCTGATTAATATATCGCCCAAGTATTTCGCCTGCCAAATATTGTGCGTCATACTCTAGCGCGTTTTGCTGTCGTCATGCTCTAGCGCAATATTTTTTAAAGTTTGCGGTGTGGTTCGAATTTATGCGTTTGTAGTGGTTTTTGAAATAAAACAGAAAAACTATATATATATATATGACGGTATTTAGTGTTTGTTTCACGAAATTAATAATATCCAGATTATACACATGATTAACTTATTGCAATATTATTAGCCCTCCACTCACCAGCTATCTTAGAATTACTAAGACTCCAGCCCTTGTGACACTGGACGGCGGTTTAAAAGGCGGAAGGCTGAAAACAATTCATTTTTAAATCAATGTTTCGGTTTCGATACGGATGTACGTAGTATCAAAATCAATATCGCGTGATGTTAAGTTCAGGGTCATGGTCATGATAATCCGATAATTATTAATTTATACATGTGCATACCAAAGTGCACGAACTAATTAAAATGTGCTATAAATATAATATGGTATTTTTAAGTGTATGTTTCACTCAACTGCGATCTACTAGAAAAGCTTCTAGTTATCCCTAAAACAAAGCATAAATGTAAATAATAATATACCATCAGTGCAAAAAACCGCCGTCCAGTGTCACAAGGGCTGGAGTCTTAGGTAAGCGAAAATGTATAATTTGCTCTAACTATATGTTGTCGAGCACTCTTTGCGTTTCGTAGACCTAAACCTACACGTATATATATATATATATATATATATATATAGTTAAAATTCAGAGATTCAACAGTTTTGAATAGACATTTTATTACTAGTTAGTTTCGTGCTACACACGTATGTGTGGTACTCTTCAGACAAAATGATCTAATGACTAAGTTGTATATACACGTAGGATTATATATCGATCTATACTATCGTTCTTGGCTATTATTGGTTAATTTGAAATTTTGACCGTTGGCATGTAAGGTTATACTTTATACTATATACATAATATCCACTTAAGTTTAAAGTGGTTGTCAAATAATGTCCGGAAGATTTAAATATGGAAGAGGCGAAACCAGGATTCATGATTAAAGTTTCAGACGTTCTCTGGTTTAAAATATTTATTATTTACGAGCTTTCGGCTGCCAGTCTGCAGTCTTCAACGGGTTGATTAGAAGACCAGACAAATGTGATTTACCAGATAAATTGCACTGATTGCACGTGGAGCTATATTGGCGAGACAGGAAGAGCGTTTAAAACACGAAGAAAAGAACACGAACGGAATGTAAAAAACTGCAAAAACGGATCTAACATTTCCAATCATGCGTGGGCAAATGATCACCGAATTGATTTTCCTAACGGGAAAATTATAGACACTGCCAGTTATCGACACAGATCAACTTTGGAATCTTGGCATACTGCATGTACGAAAAACGCAGACAATAATGCAAAACACTTACCAGAACAATATAGGTTCTTACTTAAAAACAATTAAAACTATATCTATATATACTACATCAATGTAAATAATTATTCATCTTTTCCCGTAGGCGGAACTGTCACTGTATCTTTTGTCAGTGTATTTGTTTTTGTGTAATTGTAAACCACTGTTATTTGTTATTATTCATTTTAATCAACCCGTTGAAGACTGCAGACTGGCAGCCGAAAGCTCGTAAATAATAAATATTTTAAACCAGAGAACGTCTGAAACTTTAATGTCCGGAAGGTTTAATTATTGTAAGATATATAAGATTAGTTTAAAGAGCTGCGTTAAAAATCATGTTACAAAGTTCCTAAATAAGAATTTAGTGGCGTGTCTGCTGCCACAAGATGACACTAGTTCGTTGCGTTTGTTCAGAGTGGCCAGAGAAGGTTCGCAAATAATAAAGTACTTCTCCCATAGACATAAACTACATTTAGAGGATCCGTTGCTGTAGGGGCGGGCTTGTTTCAGAACCGCGTCGATTACAACATCACAACATCACACAAACTGTGAAAGCATGGCCTATCGATCCCTTAGTCTTTATGAGTTTTAAGCTAGGGGTGTCAGAAAAGTTACCACAGGGATAACCCCATTTTCATTCGAAGGTTGCACTTTCCGCCCACCCGTCCCACCCTGCTCCTTGCACGAAAATATATGATTTTTAACGCAGCTCTTTAAACTAATCTTATATATCTTACAATAATTAAACCTTCCGGGACATGTTTTTTGTACATTATTTGACAACCACTTTAAACTTAAGTGGATATTATGTATATAGTATAAAGTATAACCTTACATGCCACCGGTCAAAATTTCAAATTAACCAATAATAGCCAAGAACGATAGTATAGATCGATATATAATCCTACGTGTATATACAACTTAGTCATTAGATCATTTTGTCTGAAGAGTACCACACATACGTGTGTAGCACGAAACTAACTCTCTGAAACTAACTAGTAATAAAATGTCTATTCAAAACTGTTGAATCTCTGAATTTTAACTATATTATGCTCTGGTTCTCCATTGAGCACTCTGCAAACGGTTTTTACTATATCGTCTATAGTCTATATATATATATATATATATAGTCAAATCTGCAGACATGCATGTTTCGCCGTTCAACGGCTCGTCAGTGCAGCTTGTAACGCAGTCTAGATGCGAGTGCCTTCGTATATATATATATATATATATATATATATATAGTTTTTCGCTTACCTCAAAACTTGTCTGCAACAGGCTGTTTCATCTGTAAAAGAATCATCAGGCAGTTTACAAGTATCGAAAAGAAATGACCGCTTATATGCTTCCTGCCGGGGCGTGGGAGTGTGTGGGAGACAATGTGTGCATGCATGGCTTTGTTTGCGTTGTTTACGCGAAATTTGTTACGATGACGACATCGTGAAATTATTTCAGCTCTTTTGTTGAGTAAACAATCCTTGTTTTTTTCTTTTAAAATACAAAATTTTTCTTCTAAACATAAATTGCATCGTTTTGATCCTCCCGTATACGAAATAGAATGTTTTAAAATTTGCCAATTAATACTGAAATCCTTATTGTTTTCTTTCAATGTCCAAATATATTTCGAAAGTTCCGTGTCATTTGCATGCTTTTTATGCTGAAAAGATTTAGTGTAGTTGGCCAATCGCTCTTTGAATGTGGTTGCAGTCATGCCAATGTAATTTTTGATCGTGTTTGTGTTGCTTACTGTGACTGTTGCTTTGTATACTATGTCCCTAGTCATGCATTGTTTTGAAGCGGGCAAATGGTGTTTTTCTACAACTGCAATTGGTAGTGTCCCTCTCCTGTGGCTTGTTATTTCTAGATATGCGTGCATTGTGTTTAGTGATTACTGACTTAATATTGTTCATGCAGCTATAGCTTACTTTAACTGTATTTCTGTTAAAAATTTTATGTAGCTTGTGGTGCGGTGGAAAATGCTTGTCAATTAGACTAAGGAAATTACGTCCCATGTTTGTGCTAACACTCTTGCTAAATGGTGGGTTGAACCAAATGATGTTGCGTTGCCTATTCCTGCGTTGTTTTTGCGGTGTGTGCTGAGTGTAGCTAAGTTCATGATTAAAGTTGCTATGCCTAAGTGCGTTCTGATATATGGGTGCAGATTCCTGAAAAGTTTGCTCATCTGATGAAAGAAGTGCGATGCGCTTGTTAATTGATGCAGGTAGTTGCCTTGTGATGCTCGGTGGGTGATTAGAGTGCATATTTATGTATAGTGGATCGTCATTGGGCTTCCTATAGGGCCTATGTTTTCCATTGTTAAGGTCGAAAGTTACATCTAAAAAGTTTACAATGCGTAAATTTGATTTTGTCCAAAATAACTTTGCTTATTTTTCCGGATTCGCTTTTAGCGGGATTAATTAATCGGCATTTTGGATTGTTTTCGAAATTTTCTTTGTGATCTTTTAAAGATATAAATGCTTCGCGTTTTTCATTTTCAATTCTGTCGCCGATTCCTAAATTGTTCGAAATGTTTTTTAGTTCTGAATCAATTTCATCTATAGTGTCCTCGGATCCATGCTTATATGTTTTTGTGATGTTGTCATGTAAGAGCTTGTTGTATGTGTCGAGCGAGGTTTCATAAATATTCCTAGTTTTGTCTGCAAAAATGAAAATGTTGGGAGACGAATTGATTTTCTTTAGATCGTTAGTCAAAGATTTCTGAAATTGGTTCCTATATGGCCGAAATTGTAAATTTTCGATTAATTTTATAAGGTCGTCTTCGAAAGGTTTCATTTCCGGAATAGAAGGAGGTGTTTTGTTGGATGCAAGGCCGAAATGGTTGTTTTGGTTTTCACATTTTTGGTTTTTATTATGAAAGAAATTAGCTTTCCATCTCATACGTTTTATTACACTTTCCACTTTTTCAATCAAATTTTTCAAATAAGCGTCCTGTGATGGTATAGGGATATTCTTTAGTGAATAGTCGAATCGAAATTGCCGCATTTTGAAGTTAAATAGAAATGAATAACGTAAACAAGAGTGCACAACCGATATACGGGTGCGAATATACGTGTAGGTTTAGGTCTACGAAACGCAAAGAGTGCTCGACAACATATAGTTAGAGCAAATTATAGTTTTTCGCTTACCTCAAAACTTGTCTGCAACAGGCTGTTTCATCTGTAAAAGAATCATGTAAAAGAAGCAATGGAGGAATACAAAACAAGTTATTCAGTGGTTTGGCAGTATAAAAGATAAGGACAGACACAGTTTTATTTCGTTTGACATTGTGGATTTCTACCCATCTATTTCTGAAAACTATTGGACCAAGCTTTATCTTGGGCTTCAAATTTGGCTACTATACCTGAAAACGATATTTCAATAATAAAACACGCTAGAAAATCTCTCCTTTTCAATACCGGAATTTCATGGATAAAAAAAGATAGCCATAGTTTGTTTGACGTTAGCATGGGCAGTTTCGACGGCGCGGAAATTTGTGAGTTAGTAGGCCTTTTCATTTTAAACCACCTGAGTAAGAAATTTGGCAAAGAAAGCATCGGCCTATATAGAGATGACGGTTTGGCTATTATAAAAAGTAAATCAGCACGTTTAGCAGACAAAACAAGAAAAGATCTCCACAAAATTTTCGAGCAGTTTGACCTAAAAATTACCGCCGAATCAAATTTACGCATTGTAAACTTTTTAGATGTAACTTTCGACCTTAACAATGGAAAACATAGGCCCTATAGGAAGCCCAATGACGATCCACTATACATAAATATGCACTCTAATCACCCACCGAGCATCACAAGGCAACTACCTGCATCAATTAACAAGCGCATCGCACTTCTTTCATCAGATGAGCAAACTTTTCAGGAATCTGCACCCATATATCAGAACGCACTTAGGCATAGCAACTTTAATCATGAACTTAGCTACACTCAGCACACACCGCAAAAACAACGCAGGAATAGGCAACGCAACATCATTTGGTTCAACCCACCATTTAGCAAGAGTGTTAGCACAAACATGGGACGTAATTTCCTTAGTCTAATTGACAAGCATTTTCCACCGCACCACAAGCTACATAAAATTTTTAACAGAAATACAGTTAAAGTAAGCTATAGCTGCATGAACAATATTAAGTCAGTAATCACTAAACACAATGCACGCATATCTAGAAATAACAAGCCACAGGAGAGGACACTACCAATTGCAGTTGTAGAAAAAACACCATTTGCCCGCTTCAAAAACAATGCATGACTAGGGACATAGTATACAAAGCAACAGTCACAGTAAGCAACACAAACACGATCAAAAATTACATTGGCATGACTGCAACCACATTCAAAGAGCGATTGGCCAACCACACTAAATCTTTTCAGCATAAAAAGCATGCAAATGACACGGAACTTTCGAAATATATTTGGACATTGAAAGAAAACAATAAGGATTTCAGTATTAATTGGCAAATTTTAAAACATTCTATTTCGTATACGGGAGGATCAAAACGATGCAATTTATGTTTAGAAGAAAAATTTTGTATTTTAAAAGAAAAAAACAAGGATTGTTTACTCAACAAAAGAGCTGAAATAATTTCACGATGTCGTCATCGTAACAAATATCGCGTAAACAACGCAAACAAAGCCATGCATGCACACATTGTCTCCCACACACACTCCCACGCCCCGGCAGGAAGCATATAAGCGGTCATTTCTTTTCGATACTTGTAAACTGCCTGATGATTCTTTTACAGATGAAACAGCCTGTTGCAGACAAGTTTTGAGGTAAGCGAAAAACTATAATTTGCTCTAACTATATGTTGTCGAGCACTCTTTGCGTTTCGTAGACCTAAACCTACACGTATATATATATATATATATATATATATAGTCAAATCTGCAGACATGCATGTTTCGCCGTTCAACGGCTCGTCAGTGCAGCTTGTAACGCAGTCTAGATGCGAGTGACTTCGTATTTATACACCATGCTCTTGCCCTCACCAAGCGCATGTGGTACAATACTCAGACACATGCGCATCCAGACATGCGTGAAGTGTCTTGGGGCCAGAGTGCTCAAACGACCACAAGGGAAGTGAGCTTTTGCATTATATATATATATATACTTCACGCATGTCTGGATGCGCATGTGTCTGAGTATTGTACCACATGCGCTTGGGAGAGCAAGCGTATGGTGTATAAATACGAAGTCACTCGCATCTAGATTGCGTTACAAGCTGCACTGACGAGCCGTTGAACGGCGAAACATGCATGTCTGCAGATTTGACTATATATATATATATATATATATATTCTACAACATTAATTTATTAAATGTTCTGAAACTGGTATTGTTTTGTTTTATATTATTATCAAGTTATCGGTGATCGTAAAACCTCCAAATCCTTAATTTCAAATGCCCCGCCCCCGGGCAAAGGTTTGAGTTCAAATGCCCAACCCCCGGAACGTGCTTTAGGTTCATTAGGGTTAGGTTCATTAAGTTTTTAAACTTATCTGAAAGTTGAGAAAATTACGTCACATCAGTTTGGTAGATGGAAACAGTGCTAACCAATACAATTCACAGAGTCTAAAGAGGCGGTCAAGTCTGTATGTAAACATTGAACTTTATTAACGATCTGCAATCAAATATTTATATTTTCGTGCGTATAGAGAATAATAAATTACCAAAACACAATGTATTGAAATGTCATATTATATGTGATAAATTATTGAAATGTCATAAATTATACTATTTAATGTATTTATACTACGTACATGCATACATCGTTGTTATCAATGTTATGTGCAGCTAAAAGCCTAAAAGTATATTTGAGCAATTGCCATAGCACGGTTAGGTACAATAGATTTTTAAAGACTAAACTACTAAAGTGTTATGATTTCCCACGAGGTAGCGTTTTCAGTATTTTTCTTTCAAATTTCCTTCAAATCTCATTTCCTTTTCGTTTCCTTCATTTTGTGAAAATTTCCTTTGAAAAAGAAATTTCCTTCAAAGTGGAAACGCTGAGGAAATGACACGTGCTCGCGCATATTCAACATCTTTGATTACATGACGTCTGCCACTTCGACCCAATCGCTGACCAAAAGTACTGGCTCACCGAATATAATGATGATAAAACCACCGCGTATAATGGTGAAAGCACCGCGTATAATGGTGAAAGCACCGCGTATAATGGTGAAACGACCACGTATAATGGTGAAAGCACCGCGTATAACGGTGAAAGCACCGCGTATAACGGTGAAAGCACCGCGTATAATGGTCAAACGACCACGTATAATGCTGAAAGCACCGCGTATAATGGTGAAAGTACCGCGTATAATGGCCAAACGACCACGTATAATATTGAAACCACCGCGTATAATGGTGAAAGCACCGCGTATAATGCTGAAAGCACCGCGTATAATGGTGAAAGCACCGCGTATAATGGTCAAACGACCACGTATAATGCTGAAAGCACCGCGTATAATGGTGAAAGCACCGCGTATAATGGTGAAACGACTGCGTATAAAGGTCAAAGCACCGCGTATGATGATGCTTGATCACTTAAGACAGCTATGGCTTTCCATAATGGTGTTTGTTATAGCAACATGCATCATATACATTAAATATGCATCGCATATATACATTATAGATGTTACACGTCATTGTATTTAGATAAAAAGAGGCCTCCATGTTACAACTGCAGTTAAGATATAAACGAACGAATTTTATTGAAATTGACAGGTTGGTATGGTCAAAACCTTTAGGGATGTGTGTGTGTGTGGGAGGGGTCATTTAATAATCAGTCCATGGTCCGGAATAGTACTGTGTATGTTGTAGTACTATGTTGGCAACGAATTGAGCTAAAAATTACATTTAGGTTTCTATAAGTATATAATGTGTAACAATCGTTGTCATATTGTATTAAATGCTAACTAGTGAATCTAGTATTTTTAACGTTTTAACGTTGCCTATTTTGGGGGATTTCAGTATAGTACATAATTGTCATTATTAAGAGATTGCATATATTTAGTTATTGAATATTGGCTTGTTTGTGGACATACAATGATTCTGTACAGCGAGATTAAAAATATGTGTTAAAACGGTATCGTTGTTTTTTAATATCTAAACACTTTGTCTTTGAACATATATAAATATCATTTTACAATATTTTGCTTGAGCGAACAAATTTCTTCTGTTATACGACTTGATTTGTATTATGAATATGTGAATATTGTATTACATTTAACTTTTAATACGGTATGCCTAAATGATATTGTACAGAATTTGGACTCCTCGTACGCGAAAGTACCATATGTGGTTATAACAAAAGGCCAAAGGGCAATGCGGATAGCTGCACTGAACTTTTAAGCCTTCATTACATTCTTTAAATTTTTTTCCGAATATGTCGATTTTGTAGTGAATATTTGGCAATTTTTGTGGTTTACACATGGTTTATAAGATTTTCAATGTATTATTTATGCATAGATAACTGCTATAACAGTTGGCTTTTTCAAAATTTTAGCGTTGCCACTGGAAGCAAATCGAATACTGAAGATTTATACGACGGTATTGTAACTATTGAGATAATTTATCCTTTGCATTTGGTCGCGCCATAACGACAAGTAGGTAAAAATCTTATTTTGCAACAAAACGTCGATATGTATGCATAGTTTTTTATTATATAATACACTCGCTAATACCAGGAGGACAACTTTGTTTCAAATTAAATATATATAATGTAGTATTTAACTCTTCTCTGCCGGCCCTGGCTCTGAGTGATAACTTGTAAGTAATTCTTTATACGCAAAAGGGGAAGCCCCTATGCATATTTTAGGTGTAGGGTTGCATCAGCCATGCATTGACATTAGTAAGATACAAACTATGCAAACGAGCCGAAACGTTGCAAAATACTGTCAATCTTCACCGAGAACGAGGGAGTGTAACAACTAGCTGAACATTGTAGAGAGGCGAACTGTTTCCTAGACTATAGTTCCTACGACTATAGCGACGCAAGATCAACGCTGTCGTAATGTTACCTCGTACCATACAGGTTACTTATTACCAGCTAGGATCGCCAATAATGATTCACCACGCGTTCTGCTCCAAAACACTTTTACATCTGACTTCGTATTCTTAGATGTTACCTCTTCAACGATCTGTGTCGAACTCTCTTAATTATTCTCAAACACATTCTATATGTCATGCACTGTATTACTTTTTAAAAAATTGAAAATACTTGACATCAATGGGATTAATTCCTTTTGTACAGGTACATTCATGTATTCCTACCATAACAAATTACTTCCACCCCCCTTTCTTAACTTATTTAGTACCAGCAACCAGTTTCATAATTATAATACCAGAAACGCTGACACATATCGTTCACATGCATGTAGAACTAATATAAAACAATTTACTATGCTTTCACGAGGTCCAAAACTGTGGAATTCGCTCCCTGACACCGTTAAGAATGCAGGGACGTTAAATTGCTTCAGGAATAGAATACGAAAATATTTATTTCAATGTTAAGCCATATAATTGCGTTCACTAGCTGTCGCAATTGTCTTTTAACAAAATACTTTTGATATATATACTTTGAAAGCTTCAAGGAGATATCCAATTTATAAGCCTTATGGTTTCTGGATAACTCCTTGCCACTAATATTACCATTGTAAATATAACAACATAAATTACCATTATATAAACAGTAACAGAATATTAGAAATCTGAAATATTGTAAATGGTATTGGTGGCTAATAAATCTTTATCTTATCTTATCTTATCTTATCTATTAACTAATATTAAAAATTGCTATCTTTACTGTTGTTTACGTTCCATAATAATGACGTCATGAGTTTAACTCTTATAGACATTATATATAATTATATACATTATTATAAACTAACACAATCTAACAGTAACAGTGACTAGTACTGAGCCGAGTATTGGATAAGTATAGGCTAACTAGATAGTGATGTAGAAGGATTGATTTTATCAGGATTACACCTTGCCAATTTAAAAAATACAAGATGAAACCATACTCCAACGGCAGAAATCACACTCTGATGACTTATGGCTATTAAACAAACAGCACATTAATATTGCCCATTAAAATGTAGCAAAGAATAAACGGTATGTAAACGGTACACACGTCATAAACCTGACAAAAAGGAAAAAGAAAATTGGATGGTAAAGATCGCTTACTTCTTTTGGCTATTTGTGTTGAGATATGGGGGGGGGGAGGGGTTAGCCTACACTTATCCTGGGGTAGCAGATGAAGGTATTCCTAACCGACAGAGATACAGCAGTCTAACGCTATCTCTACTGAAAGCAATGGATGCAAACGGAGCTGAACATCGATTAAATCTTGGCCTTTCTCATCTAAGTGGTTAAGTGGAGCCCCACTTTTTGTGTGAGGTCATTGAAACGCCAGCTTTACCTTAGACCCTACTTGTAGAAAAATGACTGCACGAGGATCAGAGAAAAAGATAGATGAGTCCATTAGCTGTAATGCGTGTGAACCTGGTGTGAACACAAGATATGGAAATGTTGCACGGTACTATATATAGAGTTTGTTTTGCTAGTTGATGGCATCTGTTTAAAGAGGCATCGTGGGATTAACCTTCTTAAAGGGAAAACTCCTCTGTTTCTTGATGATTTTAAAAGAGATTTATAACATTTTTCAGTGTTTGTACTTTCAAATATGTTTTGGATGAAAATCATAGGATATCATTTCTTGATACTAAATGCATGAATGCGTGTGTACTGTTACCATGGTAACCTAGAAATGCCCCAACAGGCTGATAAAGGGCGCTTGTTCGGGACAGAATAGCAAAAGAAGTGAAGAATACAAAAATATAAAATTAGGTTTAAAGTATAGCCAATAGGTATATCCAATATGTAAACCTCAAAATATATTTTTTTATAATTTACTATCTCAAACGTTTAATTTGTTTGAAACGATGCCAAAATTCGTTCAATTCAATTCGCTTTGCTACAAAATATGTTGCTTTTATATGATTTTTTGAGGTTCACAGCATAGCTTTATTAGTAATTATACAACACTGGCTGATTGATTCAGTATTAAAGTCAGTAGAGTGTTTGGCAACTTGTAAAATGATCATTTGAGAAAACCAAGTTTAAAGTTTTTGCATATATTAGAATAGCTTACATAGAAGAAAGGGACAAGAGAACCAACCAACCACATATATGTTATTTAACGGGCGCGAGGTCCTGATAGGAAAAACTGTACCCAAGGCATTGAATGGCCCGAGGTCATGGCACGAGGCCGTAGGCCGAGAGCCGTTTTCATGACCGAGGGCACAGTTTTTCCCTATCCGGACCGAGCTAGGCCGTTAAATAACAGATTTATTTTTTCCCTCAAAAACGAAATTTCAAAAAAAAACCGAAATAATAAAAGTCTTTGGCTGTTCTTCGGCCGTGTAAAAAATTCTGCATAATAGGATATTCAGCTCATTGACAGGTATATATCTTCCAGGTTTCTGTTTTCGTTTATGTTTTCCCAAAAACTCTTCCAGACGTTTAAGTCGTATGTTGTTTTTTCTTAGTATTAACAGGTCGTTGTTGCGCAATATACTGTTTAATTTCATCTTCAAAGATGTTGTTGTTTCCTCGTCAGGATAATAAAATTACCCTCATGCCTGCAGCACTCCACACCTGTGGATTCCTGCTTGTAGTACGAGGGCCCCATAAACCTATTTGGTTTTGGCCAGCCCTTTAACTTGTGTCCTGACCACGCCTTTTGTCGGGCAAAACGAACCACACCCCCAAGACCCAAGCTACTCCCCAATCTAATAATCGTTTTCGTTTTGTAGGTAAAGACGAAATTCTTCGACATTGTCCAACATGCCTGGAACGAAGATTACAGAAGAAGACCGCAAGAGAATTGATTCGAAGTTCATCTGTACACTTTGTCATCTTCTGTTGTACAAACCCGTGCAAACCATTTGCGGTCATTTGATGTGTCAATCCTGCCTGGAAGATTTGCTCGGGTATGGTAATTTATAGTCTACTTTCGATGAAAAACAGCAATTCAAATTAGTGAATTTTCTTCCGAGGTATAGCCACTTCTGCCGAGGTCGATAACCTCCGATGGGATATTAGTAATTACGGTCAGTAATTGCGTCATTGCATGTGACACCACATATTTTATAGTAAAAATGTTCATTATTTCTCAGGAGTTCGAATCCAAGATGTCCTGAAGATGGTGAAGAGTTGAGTAAAGAAAAAGTGGGTGTTGCATATCTTTTCATATTATTTATTTTGATGAAAAACGCGTTTTCCATTGCGGGTTTCGAATTTGCATTATATAAAAGGCGAATTGTTTTAACTCGTAACTTTTTCAGGTTTTTCCCGACCATTTTACGAAACGTGAGCTTAATGGTCTTCATATACATTGTGCGAATCCCGATTGTACATGGCATTCTACCTACGAAAAGCTGCAGGTGAGCTTGGGGATTGTAGAAGAAGAGAGAAAGGGAGTGGAGGAGGGAGCTGAAGTAGGGGGGGAGGGAGGGAGGGTGGAGATGAAAATTGAAGTAGGGCAAAGGAGGAAAGAATAACAAAGAAAGAAAGGAAATACGTTGAATTCTGAAAACGCCCCCGACAATGACAACGTATGACGCTCGAATGTAGCATGTCTCTCCGATATTTTTTGCACATGCTTATACAACAGCAAAAACCTATTAGGTATTGTTGATATTGTAAATTTAAGTTACAAATGGTATGCATGTTATACACATTTGAAAGTGCAATGGCATACTTTGTAGGAAGGGCGAAGGGCCTTCGCTCGAAACGTCGAAGTTCATGTTGAATTTTTAAGGTAGATTGATCCAAAAGGCCTACAGTATTAAGTATCTTAGACGTGTATTCGGCGAGATATTTTTCCCAGTATTAAACCAATACTATTATGTTTTGTATTTAGGGACATTCTCAGGTCTGTGAACATGGTTCGATAAAATGTGTTCATTCCCAATGCAAGATGAAGTTTCAACGCTCCCATCTTGGTGAACATTTGAAGAACGAATGTGAATATCGGAATGTGAAATGTGAACATTGTTGGAAAGATGTCCCATTTGCCTCGATGAAGGTAAGTAAGAAAGTAAAGTATCTAATAGAAAACTGTCACTAGATATGTGCATTGGATTGGATTGGATTGGACAGTTCGAATCCGACAATTGATTGATGATTTTAAAACCCGAATCCAATCCGATCCGGAAAATTTGAATCCGAGTCCAATCCGACACTAAGACAACATACCGATCGAAACTTTTATAAATCTGTTTCTCGCGCGAGCAAAATAATATGTTTGCGTACTAGGGGTCGCCTACTCGCATTGAAAAATTCTTGAAAAATTCTTGAAAATTGCAATACTGCCAATAGGAATTAGAACCCAGTTGTAGTGAAACGCTTCACAGAAATTCATGTTCGTCAATCGAAATCGAATTTGCACACCTAGTCGCACGAATGTCATTCCGTTGCCACCACACGCCGTTTTATGATTGGTTTATTATTGCGAGCTCTCGCAGCGAGTAAAAAATAGTTCAAAATTTTGAACTATTTCCCGCGAGCGGCAAAACACTCGCAGAACATCTGCGAGTACTCGCAGCGAGCTGCGAGGAGCTTCGTGCGAGGACTGGAAATCCGCCTCGATTTTCAATCACGTGATAAACTGGCCAAACTGGTTTGCCCGGTCCTTGTACCTTCCAGGACAATTCGCCAATCTGAGGCAACCTTTGTATTCTGTTGATAACTGAGGCGACCACGATCATGTCATGATGAAAACGATGCATCAGATATACAGATTTCCTTTGTGTTTTCGTTTTGAAATATCAACGAGAATTATAAATACAGATACTTTGACCTTGGAGTTTTATTAACAAGCTTAGTCCACGGTTGCGGCTGTCTCCTTTTGAAATCGGCAAGTGATTTGAATAACCCACCAAGTTGGGTCGTCTTAGGTAGTTAGCCTCAAACTGGTACGGTGTACTCACCCTTTTATTCGCCCTTCATTTAGGACCATGTTGGTACGAGCTGTGAAGGTGCACCCGTGACTTGCAAATACTGCAAGGAAAAAGTCCTAAGGAAGGACATTGAAAGACACGTGGTGTGTGGTGAAGTTCCAGGCGAATGTGAATTCCAGGCTGTGGGTTGTAATCATGATAAGGTAATGGTTTGTTGTATCTGCGTAGCAGATATAATGCTATCGACTTGTGATGTTAGTGTTAGCTTGTAGCCATTCAGCGACGAGCTTATATCAGCCAATCAGCAATTAGCTTACACCTCGTTTGACCAATCAGTGACCGCTAGCTTAAAATGACGTAATTATATTGTTACTCCCTGAACTCGATGTATAACCGGATTGATGTTGAGTATTTCAAGATGGCGGACTACTGAAGGGCGATAATTGTAACAAGGGTAAAATTTTTAATTTGACGGTGAAAATTATCCATCAAACCAACGATATTTTTAATTTTCTGTACTATTTTGAACACGGCAAGAGTCGCGGGAGTATTTTTAGGAAGAATTGGATGTGGTTTGATAGGATTTTACGCTGTGGAAATGATTCGCCAATTGACACAAAGTATTTGCTTGACTTGGCCTGCTATATATCAAAGTCATTTGAATCAGGAAACAAGGTAAGACTTTTTAAATATTGTACGAATATCCTGCATTATTTGAGCTTCTAATTCGACAAAGTTCACTCGTAAAAGTGTTAAAATAATGCAATATTTATTCTCAACAGTCAACACTGTTTGGGTCAAAATCGTCACTGTCATTTTGAGAGTCAACATCACCTTATACTTTTGATATTGACCATATGCTTTGACATAATTATATACAATTATGCAAATACGCATTCACGAGCAGATACATGTACGCTTTGCGTACCTATTTTTGTTTTTGTAGGGTATTGGTGACACAGTGGTTAGTGCATGAATCTTTCTCTACCTTCACCGGGGTTAAATACCTGCAATATGCAGTTGTCTAATTAGAATTTCATCTCAGTCACATGTGAGAAGTGTTGTACACTAACACTCCGTCATGGATCGGTAAAGAAGTCCACATTCTAATCCGCAAGAAATACAGCGCAGCTGAAACGATACCAAATTAATAAATTTACTACTCGAAAGCGTAAATTCAGGCCTGACCGTGAGCATTTCTGCAGGCGAGTGGAATATCGCGCGCCATGTTCACGTCAGGTGCGCGTTTGAAAAACGGTCAAAACTATGCCAATAGAGCGGACTAGATTACCACTTTGCAACCTGGCAACGCTATATCGTGTGCAACGCGTGTGGCTAGTAAATAAGTCTAAAGTTGAGAACTGTTAAAAGTCGCGAAGTGACATACACGAGGCGCGCGTGACAAAACGCGCATTTTGAGCAGTTAATGCGCGTGCGGAGGTGTGCGCGCGCGATCGCGTGCCTCAAACGGCCAGGTCTGAAATTACGGTCCCTTACTCAATAAACTAAGAGTCAGATTAGACAAAAACACCAAGAATACCTGGCTGAAATAGAAAGGTCCTTTTGACCTTATTTGACCTCTATAGGGAGAACAGTTTATACAACGTACAGATCTAATGTATGTATACAAAAGATAGGTAGTAACGATTTTAATCGTTATGAATAAAATACGTATTAATGATATTGAGTGAAATCATTATCATTAATATCATTGATGATAATGGTTGCAAAACCATTAAAATGGTTTGCTGTGTCGGATAGAATTCTATTAAATCTAAATTAGGGTATAGTCTTCTGTGAATGTTTATTTTGTATAATTTGTAGACTTTGAAGCGAAAGGAACTACGCCAACATTTGAATGATGGATTGATTGATCATGTCCGACTACTACTGCAGTTTATTCTCACTTTTGTTTCTCAACTCAAAGCCGACTACATTTCCCGCCTGGAATTTACAGGGATCGTGCAGAAACTTCGTGAAAACATCACCGAGGTTCGCTCTGCCTTAGCCGAAAAATTTGTTATGGTAGTCGGAAAGTTAACTGGGTTGGAAAGAAGGATTGAAGGTTTGGAGTCCAGTGGTGGCGGTAATACAGGGGTGAAAAGCGAATTACATGAGCTTGTGGGTAAAGTTGGGGATCTTACCACTGAATGCAGCAGTTTACGTGAACGGAATATGGGCTTGGAACGAGAATTGAGAGAGGAAAAGTCGGTAGTTGAACGTTTGCAAAGCAGGATAGACCGAATCGACGAGTCTCTTGCTCTTCATACAGTGAAAATTGCCGATTTGGAGTCCCAAAGAGGACCTCGATTAAGTGCGAGCGGATCGGAATTATGAATTTTAAGTCTTATATTCTTTTCTTTGTCTCCGTTTCTTCGAAGTTTCGTCTTCAAGTAGTTTTCTTTACTGCGTTAATTTGTAACTGTCAAGTGTCTTAATCAATTGGTTTGTATAGGAAATAGCACGGTTCGAGAAGTATTAATGAAAAATTGCACGCGTGTTTGGCGAAATATTCGTAATACCGCGAGTGCGAAGCACGAGCGGTATTACGAATATTTCATAAACACAAGTGCTAATTTTCATTAATACTCAAAGTGCTATTTCGTATTAATATTATTATTAACAAGGAAAATACTATAAAAATAAAATTATACTAATAAAATTTTTACTAGAAATTATTTGGGAGAAAATACCACATGTGGTATTTTCTCCCAAATACCCATAGTAAAAAGAATTAAGAGAAAATTTCGATGTTCTTAACCAATCAGAAACGAGGAAAATTGTTAATAATGATATTATCATTGAAACAAGGTGATTTAGATGCCTATTGTATAGTTTTTTTCTGTGGTGTTGTGGGATGGAATAAATCATTTCTGTTTCACACTTTTATTTTCCTTATTTCTGCATTGTTGTTTTGGGATGCACTTATGGAATACATTCCATAAAATGTGTTTTGTCTAGTAGAGATTGTTCTGCGTTATATGTAGGCTGATGATGTTTCTTTCCAGAAATTGATGTTGTACCTATAGACCAGTACACTCAATACTAAGATACTAATTGGATTGTGTTCGTTAATCCTTATCCCGCATATAAAGAAGTTTTAAGTTTTTTAAGTTCCTTTTGTTGTTTGTTGTAATTCATTGTTTCTATAACTATTGCCTTGGAAGGGATTCCTATAGAGACAGAAACCTCGTTCTGGTAACTAACCTTGCCTATCACTTATACAACTCAACATTGTCCGTATTGATTTGATGTTAAGCATTAATAGACTAGTGGTAACCTGCACAAACATAATGCTGTGCTCCTCCCTTTTTTTCCAGATAAAGAATATTGTAATTCCAGCTCTCGTTTTTAATACCCTTTCATGAAACTAATCCTACGAAGTATAATTCTGGTTTTGAGCAAACAAGCCTTTGAATAATAGAATTTCCAACGAAAAAGCTTGGTAATGTTTGGGAACTCTCTTTGTATGACTGTGGCGAGGGGTAGCTGTATTTCTAGTTTATTTCATAGTCGTGTCTCTATTACTGTCCTGAAATTACAACGATTAGGATTAAGGGTTAGGATTAAGGTTACAGTTAGGATTAGGGTCAAGGTTAGGATTACGAATATTCTTTAGCAGTTGAGCGTTGAGTGATTTGTCCATGCCAGAACAACAGAAAGGATACTATTGTTATCCTAAATTGTAAGAGCAAATGTCCATTTTATAAAGTAGAAAATTCTAATCGTGTACAAAGCTGTCATAAAAGCAAACGCTATGGGGATGTTCAGTGTGGGAACAGTAAACTTATTGCGTGCACGTCTGCTTGACGTCTTGACACGTATGCGGGCATTTATTGTTAACGTGATGACAGAAAGAAAACATTATTCATATTGCATGTACTGCGTCAAAATCAGGTAAAATTATTTAATGTTCATCAGTTCATGGTGCTTCAAATATACGCAGCACTGTACTCTGCACGTGACGCACGTCGTAAGAACTGTGCAGGCTCTGAACATCTTACATCTAAAACAATTATACATATATGGCAGAACTAATGTCATAATTATGTCTTCTCAAGGAATAAAGTTTCTAATTTGTATATATCCTTGTTATTATTTGAAATATTGTAAAATATCTCAAACTCATCTTCTTCTTTATATTCTTCTTTATATTTTTCTATTAATAATTTTACTTTAAGTTCTGATCAATGTAAATAATTGTAAATAATTAAACTAGGAGTCTTAAGCAAAAGCCTTTAGCGGTTTCTAGTAGACTTCTAGCCCTAGTAACTGTAATCTATGTTTTATTTTTATTTTAAACTATGTATGTATGTATGGGCGAAACTTTAATAAACTTTAAACTTTAGAACCACGGCACAAATTGTTGATTTAGCCACATTCTTTAACTTCCGTTGATATGGGCTTGTGGCGCACTTTAAATTTATAGCCTACCTATTTGGTTAATAACATAATAATAATCGAAATAAGATTTCGTATATATGAGAAATAATGCATATATTTGTTTATACAATGTATAGTAATTGATCAAGATTTAGCCCAAAGTTTAACTATATCTGCAAAGTTTTAACTGAATATAACGGAAACAATAGCCAAATTAGACGTATTACGGGAATCAGAGCCTATGCCAACAAACGTATTTATTACTTATATTAGATTATAAAATTTCGAATCTTCAAAAATCTGAGGGGGTGTGTCTGCCCCATACAGTACGTTATCGCGGAAAACATGCCCTTGCGCACTATCAGTGACGTGCTGGCTTGTGTTCACCAGGAGAGGCCACCTGCAAATTTGGCGCCCCCTTCTCATATGTGTAAAGTTCAGGCTCTTAGACGCGATAAATAATATTTTTTAATGTGTCGACGGGGGGGGGTTTCAAAAATTTTCCCGGGGGGGGTGTTTCAAAAATTTTCCCGGACTAGTACCTTTCTTATATTACTATTTTACCAATAAATATATTTCTTCCTACAAAATATTTGCTTCCAAAAAAATCAATATTCCTTTTTTCTATTCTTTGTGCCAATTTCGGTGCCCCTTTTATGTTTTGGCGCCCCCTTCAAATTCTTCACTGGGGGGGCCATGGCCCCCCGGCCCCCCCCTGCCAGCACGCCACTGCGCACTATACATGTACTGAATTCAGAAATAATAGCTGTAATTTTATTGCAATTTAACTGTTATTTCCTTTCAGCAGGCAGACTGCCTATATATGTAATTTTCAGGTAAATCATAAATTTGATATAATGAAAATTAAAGTGAATATTGAAAACCAGTGATATTATATAGATTGAAAATGAAAACAGAGCATGCATCATACCTTATCCTCAGACTCATTAGAAATATTCGCAGTTTCTTTTCTTTCAAAGTATACTTGTCTCGAAAGTTTTTTGTGTTTCGCTTCCAGTCCGTGTACAGTTGTTTTCTTTTCGATGTTGTATTTCCTACCCCACATTTTGTGAGAACAACCCCCCAATATCCTTCAGCTTCTCTCCATCCCTCGTCAAACCGTTCGTCAAACTGCAGCATTACTGCAATAACATGCTCTATATCAGATGTTCTTTTCTTTGTGAAAACCTGTAAATATATGGTTTAGTAAAATTTAAAAGAGAATTATGATATCGCACGAAAATGTAACAGAGATAATCCTTATTCGTTAAAATCAAATTTGGTCTATAATTTGTTCACTTACCATATTCGATTGTCTTTTATTTAATCTTGGTACAAATTAAAGGAAAAGAATATTATATTTGTAACAGAAAAGTTAGAGACTCTGCAAACCTGTTCTGCACAACACAAATTTGCAATATTATGCTATAATTTCAAATATGCAAGTCGTGGCTACAATTAATCGACGAGCTTCTTGCGTGTTGAGCAACATATGTGTTAATTGATTATTTGTGTATACTTGTGACAGATCTCAATAAAACCATAGTTCATAGAGACACTATTAACTATGATAAAACCCACGCATATGCTCTTGGGCTTGGCGCCTTTGGCAGATAAAGCAATTAGTACAAAGATTATATAGTCTGTTCCAGCTTGAGTCTGTTGAGAACGAAGACTAGATATCGTTGTCAACTGCAAGATGCCTGAAACTTCAGATGTTGCCAGTAAGTATAAAAATATAATGTATATCTATAATATGCTTTTAAACACACATCTTTGGTAACACTGAATATTAAACTTTTAGTGCATGTCAGTGCCGTCTGGAAGTCATGACGTCACGGAAGGTGAACGAAGCACATCAGATGTTGATGTGCAAAGAAAACTCTCAGGTTAGAAGTGCATGTATCTTCTGGTTTTTTTTGCAAATTTAAGCCAAAAAAGATCAAACGTATATAAACTACTTTAAGAGATTGTTAAAGTTTCGTTATAGTAGCGCCTATGTAATCCCTCGGCAATCAAGACGATCTGGATTTATCAAACGAATATCGATCGTAACTGAGCAGTAATTTAAGATACACACATAATTTCCTCAGAAACAATTTTTCCGTACTGAGCAGATAGAATAGTCGTACCTTAATTAAGTAATTAATTAATTATTTATGCTATCTTTTAGAAATTGAACGCCAAATAAAAGTAATAGCAGGTATACAAACATTTATTAATCTTCGTATAGTTAAATTCAATGTTTCTTTATATACTTCAAGGATTATACAAAGGTATAAATTATATTTGCCACGGGCAGTTTTACTGCCCTGCCCGTCTTCAGGCTTCATCTAATGTTTTAATGCTTTTACACCAATAAGTCGCGTATAATTGCGTAATCTTAACTGTCATTTCGCACACGTGATTCAAAATCATTTACGCGCGCGCGTACTTTAAATTGCGTTCCTTGAAATACATAAAGAAACTTTGAATTTAATATAATGAACAAAAGGGAAAGTTTTAGAAAGAGATCTTCATATACAGGGTGAGTCAGAAAAAAGTGATGCCTTTGAAATTTAATACAATAGTGAACCTTTTGAAATTGAACTTCATATTTGCATTTTCTTTCAAAGAATCTATTGTACCCTATTGTATTTAATTTCAAAGGCATCACTTTTTTCTGACTCACCCTGTAGTTCTTGTTTACTTTAAATTGGTTACGTGTAGTTGACAAAATACTAGCTAAAGACAACATTTATCCTTACCCTGTCAATGTATGAAAGATGTTTGATATAATGTTATACACTCCTTGAAATGCATGTAGGAATTGTTCAGAAGAGGACGGCACCAGCTGAGGGTCCCAGGGAGGAACTGGTACATAACATTGGTAAGAAACACATCATTTTCATACATGAATAACATTATATCGACCATATGAAAGTGAGAAATTCGACAGCAATCAAGAGCCAATCACCTAAAATCCTTTTCCTTACAGATCTCATATGCTGGAACTGTTCGGGTAAAGGGCATCCCAGAAGACTGTGCCCTTCGCCCATGACATACATGGGGGGAAGGGGAGGAAGAGGCACAAGAGGAGGAAGGGGCACAAGAGGAGGAAGAGGTGGCAGAGGAGGCGGAAGGAGGGGGGGTAGAGGTGCAAGAGAGGGGCGGGGTAAATACGTTGTACATTTTAATTGAACAATTATTTATACTTATACTTATACATTTTAATTGAATACATATTTTTTGTTAAATACATCCAAACCACTTAAGTTCTCTAAGCTTCTGGCAACAAATTCATGCATACAAATATAGAAAGAGCACAAAGTCTGCAATACAATATAGATGTGTTAGAGTTGTGACAAACAGTGACATATCTTTGACTTCGCATACTGGCAAGTCTTGTATATCATGAAAATCTCAAGTTTACCGTGCCTGCGACTTTATATGCTTTTTACCATTGGACTGAGCGTGACATTTTATAAAAATCATAAAAACTTCAAGATTACTGCGCTTGCGACTCCACATGCTATATACCGTTGGAAAGAGCGTACAATTTTATACAATAACGTCAATAAGTTTGAGTTCCAGACGAGGTGTAAAAACTTCATCAGTGCAAATATTAAGAAAAATACTTGTTATTTTTCAGGAGTTCAAACCCAAGATGTCCTGAAGACGGCACAGAACTGAAAAAGGAACAAGTGAGTTTATATCTTTCCATATTTATTCTGACACTGTAGAAGATAAATTATTCATTTTTCATATTGGACACCCGAGCACTAACACGTGTATGGCCATTACCTTGTTATTAATTTATTAATTATTAAAATTAGCATATAAATTTATGCTTACATTATCAGAACAGTGGTAACAAGGCATGTGAGATATGTGAAAATGTTAATATGATGGCAATTAAGTACATAAACATGTGTTAGCCAGTTAGGTCCAGTACAGGGCATTGAACTATAAGTAAACTGGAACGATAACTCCGGGGGGGAAATTGAAGCCAGCTTGATTCAGTTTTTCTGAGTTTTGAGTTGAAATACTTAACGCCAAAGATTGGGCCGTATATCAAATTGAAGCTATTAAAAAGTTCTATTAAATATAAAAATTTCAAGACTTTAGGCAAAAAAGAAATACTTAAAACTTTGAGTAGAAATTTGCCGTATTTTACAAAATTGCGGTTGTTTTCGTATTTTTTAAGTATTTCTTTTTTGCCAAAAGTCTTGAAATTTTTATATTTAATAGAACTTTTTAATAGCTTCAATTTGATATACGGCCCAATCTTTGGGGCTAAGTAGTTGAACTCAAAACTCAGAAAAACTAGCTTGGCTTCATCCTATTATAGGGACTGTTGTATTGAGTTAGCGTTCCAGTTTTATTAGAGTTCACTCGTACAGGGGACCAGTATGTATTCCTTTAACGGTTTGGTATTAATCTCTTTCAGGTGTTTCCCGATGTTTTTACTAAACGTGAGCTGAGAGCTTTGGTCTTGCATTGTCCATATGATGAGCTGAAGGTGAGCTTGTGCCGTTGTGCGAGATATGAAGTAGAGAGGGAGGAAAGGGGAAACGAAGGGGGGGGGGGGGGTAATTTCGGGAGCACAGGTGGCAGATGCAGTAAGCGTACTGCCCCTTACAGGTCGATGGTGGGGGGTAACCTTCCTGTACTTGAAAACTTGTGTACTTGGATTTGGTGAGGGACCAAAAGCCAACCCTTAAGCCTTAGTTGTCAAGTGTAATTGACATTAACCCAGGGATGGTTTTACTTGTCTTGGGTGGTGCAGGGGATTGTGCACCACTGCACCCCTCCTAGTCTTGGCCAAGGGGCGTGCAGGAGGGGTTCCAATTTGCATATCAATTCCAAATTTTGGATTTGACAGGGCATTTATCAAACAAAAATATAATATCGGACCATTGATGGGAATTTTTGACACTGTTTACAGTGCTATTTAGTATTTATAGAAAGCGATAGAATCATGCAAATGCTTCCGCTTTAAAGGAAATGTCAACTGGATTAGAAAGAACGGTTGGAGATTTGGAGTCCTGTGGTGTCGGTGATACAAGGATGAAAAGCGAATTACGTGAGCTTGTGGGTAAAGTTCGGGATCTTACCACTGAATGCAGCAGTTTACGTGAACGGATTATGGACTTGGAACGAGAACTGAGAGAGCAAATCTCGCAAATTGAACGTTTGCAAAGCAGGATGGATCAAATCGACGAGTCTCTTGCTCTTAATACAGTGAAAATTACCGATTTGGAGTCCCAAGGAGATACCTGTGCACAACAACTTATCCATAGTTATAATGGTACCCTGCTGTGGAAGATTGAAGGCTACCAGAGGAAGCGACAGGATGCTATCAATGCGATCAAGACGGCTTTATATAGTCCTCATTTCTACAGCGCTCAGTATGGATATAAAATGTGTGCTAAGATTTACATGAATGGAGATGGATTCGGAAAAGGGACTCATCTATCCTTGTTTTTTGTTGTCATGAGAGGTGAGTTGAACGCTAATACCATGTTTATTATTTGGCAAAGTTTTCAATACATAAGCCCGGATCGTCATCAGTGCAAATATTTGAATACCGTAGTGAATATCGCCTCTTTCCACTTCAACCGTATATTACCGAAATGTATTTTTAAGCATTAGAGTGGAACTAAAGACTTCTCGGTCTTTTGCCAAAATGGCAAAATATACTAGAGGGCACTCAGAGACTGCATACGTCCGCCAGCATACCAAGAGAGCTTCGTTATTGTGATATGCATTGTTGAATCACAATTGTATGATCGGCATTTACCTGCCAGCAAAATATTAGCAAGGCAAGGGGTTTATTCATGCCTAAATTATACATGCACTAATTATGCATTCAATTCTGTTTGGCGGGGAAAGCAAGGCAAACTTTTGGAAATTTCTCGACTAATTTTCATCTTTTAGTCCAAACTAAACCAAAATGGAACTAATTTCTTCTGGGCCTATGGCCATTAGCTCTACAAAATTTTGTATTAAAATTTTGATTTTATTGAGTTATTGTACTCACAAACAAACACGATTGCTTCGGTGGCACAGTCGTCAGAGCAAGCGCCTTTCACCTCTGAGTCGTATGTACACTTACAAACACAGGTGAAAACATAATGTATATATATGTACACTTAAAAACCCAGGTGAAAACATTACTTCCTGGTGGGGAGGATGGATGGCATGGAAAACAATGAAATATCTCAATCACTCTGGATGTCACATTTATTTTTGCTAACTTTACGCAAAGGGTCCATTGTGGTATGTCACAATGTCTCAAACGTGCGGTGCCTGTGTAGGTAGAGTCTTTACGAAGATTCGGCGGTTGATTAGAATCAATCTACCTGAAAAATACAATAAGAACTTCGACGTTTCGAGCGAAGACCCTTCGTCTGGAAGATAGTAGCCACGAACGACCTTCGCTCGAAACGTCAAAGTTCTTATTGTATTTTTCAGGTAGATTGATTCTACTCAACTGCCGAATCTGTCACAATAATGTTCTAATTTATCATGATTATTTTTTGCGACTATTAAAAAGGTGACTACGATGCCCTTCAAACCTGGCCATTTCAGAAGAAGATTACTATGATGCTCATGGATCAAGGTAATGGAGATCACATGATCGATGCATTTCATTCCGATCCTCAAAGTTCGTCTTTCCAACGCCCGAAGTCTGATATGAATATACCATCAGGCTCCCCGCTGTTTATGCCGCTTGATAGTTTGAATAATCGTCAATATATCAAAGACGATGTTATGTTCATTAAGATTATTGTGGATTAGGTAAATGGGGGTGGACAAAAGAAGTGGCCCCCATAAAAGGTAATATAATCACTATTTTGAAAGAAATGTTACATGTTTTTGTATACATATGGGCAGTTCTGTGGACTTGTGAGTCAAAATTGTTATTTTGAGCAAAGAGGCGAGAGATAAATAGCATTTAGGGGGTTTTAATTCTACATTCAAGATGACCGCTTTTAACCAGACATTTGGGGAGTTCTTTTCTATGACCATGTAATTACTCATTATTTATTTGCCTACATGATATGAATTTCTAACGTTTTTGACATTTTGCGCTGGGTAAACCATTTGTTGTGCAAGAATTCGACAATTTCTCTAACCTTTCGGTTAAAGTCCGCCATCTTGAATTTTATGTAAAAACCCTCTTAATGCAATTGGTCTTTCAATTTATTGCTTAGAAATTAGAATAACAATTTTGACTCACATGTCCACAAAACTGTACAAACCCATACAAATACATAACATCTATTAACAACGTTTTCAAAAAGTAGTGAGTCTATCACTTTATAGAGGGGGCCACTATTTTTATCCACCCCCTAGTAGTTCCCTACAGTTTTTCAAAAAATGGAAGATTTCCAATTCACATCTGAATTTTTTTGAAAATAATTTGTTGTAAAGCAAAGATAGACTGACTTGTATAAAAAAAGAGTGAGTTGGGGATGAGGCGATATCGAAAAATCCAATTTATCGACACGATAAATTCTCGTCTATATTCAGTGATTCCGATACGGTATGTGGTTATATCAGCCGATGTATGTCACGATCGGTCACCTTGATATGGCCATGACAGTTATGACTAAGTGGAAATCAGAATTTGGGTTGGGTTCAGTTTTGTATGTTTTGAAATTGAATGCCTAAGCTTCAAACCTATATGACATTTCAAAATATACAAAGTACTGTTCATTTGATTGATCTGTCGATTGGTTGACTGATTGGCCGATTGATTGGTTGATTACGTGCCTTTAAGCCCGGCCGTTATCCACTAGGCGAATTTGTTCGCGCGAAGCGAAACAATCGCTAACCAATCACGTTGCCGACTATATTTCTTCGCTTCGCGAGAACAAATTCGCCTAGTGGACAACGGGCTTATAAAGGCACGTTTACACACTGCGATGTTTATGTCGGGCTGATTTTCAGTTTTGAATTGCTAAATGTTAATGACGGACATTTTCAGTTGATGATATCGTAAGATGACGTTTGCCAGTTATTTTTCGTATATCATATAGATATATAAATATCAAACATCATTAAAGTGCATCTGAAATCGGTCCGACAAATCGCAGAGTGTAAACGTATTTTTAGTCCATATGTTTTAGAAAAGTTCCCGATTAATCGATTATTTTTTGGCAACTGATTATTCTTAACAATAATCAGATCATTGACAACAGCCATGCACAGCATGATATTTACCTAAACTTTCTTTCGGGAATTAAAAGAATGCGAAGAGATAAGTTATTATTGATGAAATAAGCATTGAAATAAGTTATTAGAGACCTTTAGCATTGCGTTTTTCGCAAAAACCGCAAACCGCAAACCGCAAAATATCACGTGACCCTTGTCTTGCGGTCGCGTTTGGCGTTTGACGTTGACGTTTCAACCGCAAGAAGGTGTTCTAGCGGTAAGTGAAATACGGCAACGTTTTAACACTATTTAAAGTTTACAAACACACGTTTAACTACTAAAGCAAAGTTCTTTGGCCTCTTTTCTTGATACATGGCAATTTTTATCCTTAGATTATAACTTTTACAAGAGTTATGGCGATTATTACCGAACAAGTGAGAATAGCCATGCGGAAGTAAACAAAACATGGCGGACTCATTACGCGGTAAGCAGGAATGAAACGTCAAGCTAAATGCACCAAACTGCCCAAACGTCTAACGGCAAACCGCTAACCTGAAACCGCGGTTTGTGGTTCGCGGTCTGAAAATTTTACGCTATGCTAAAGGTCTCTAATATTGCAAAAAACGCCCGGGATGTATAGTAAAACCTGTCAAAAAGCGCAAACTCTCATTGGCTGATGAAATCGAATGTTCTCGTGAACCAATCAGATATCTCTAATGCCGCGGTGTTAATATCACATCATCTATACTACCATTTGCAAGCAAGCGTTGAGCGTGCAAAATTTTTCACGATGTTTACGTTTTGAAACGTTACGTTTTCTCCTTAACCTAATCAGCGATAAATCGGTTGCGATGGGAGCAGCTCTAATGTATTGGGTTTTTGGGATTTTTCATTTTTTTGTTGTTTTTTCTTCTTATCACTTATTGAAATACATAAAAATCCTACATCATGGTTAAATGTTTGTGTTATTTAGATGCAGGCTTTAATAGTACCTTTCAGGAGCCGTTTATACAAAATTTGTTAATGTATGCTTAACTGACCAAAACTCAAAAGTCCAAAACTAAAGCTAAAAGATAACACTCCATACCATCTTTTGAACGAGTGAAAATGCACGCAATTATATAGGTACTATTTTTACGTATAATTTTTCCATTCTTTTCATCCTGATGAGAAGTTTCAATTCATATTTCCTAGACTTGTTTTTATTTTAACTGACGACCATGTTTTGCGATTGGTTTCAATATATAGTAGTGAGGCGTCCCTATAAAAGACTTGTAAAGTGCATCTTATTGTGGCATAATCAACCAAGCACAGAGCCTGTTCATATATATATATATATACGTATTCACAGGGTAACCTATAGCTCTAGTCTCGGGTTTTTGCACAAACGGCTCTTGAAGATACTATCTTAGTTTTCGTTTTCGAAATTCCAGTACGATTTCAATTTGTGAGTTATGACTGATGTGTCGTATTACTCTTTATTATTAGTTTTATTGTTAAGAGAATTATACTATTCTCGCGTATATTTAGTTTGTTTTATAACGGCATTACATTAGGTTCACCTCGTGTACACATGAAACAATTTGAAGATTTTTTCGAACTAAGTATACTTTGGCTTTAATCTTTAATGTCGCTGTTTTATACATGCATGTACTAAGCAAATAGTTCACCTGCATTTATTTATAATAATCTTGTATTGTTATATTGAAATATAACAATACAAGATTGTTATAAATAAATGCAGGTGAACTATTTGCTAAGTTTAATTTAATTTTGTCATAAAACGTTTGACCACTGACACTGAGCTTATTATTTGTTTGGGGGAAATGCACTTTAAGCCCAAATTTAGCCAAAATGGGGTGAAATTCAAACCAATTGCAAGCATACTATAGTGATGGTTAAATGAGGTTATGCAATAACCAAGGTTACCAGGCTAACAGCTAGGTAACCATGCGTCGATACGTCAGCACATCATATGACCGAGGGGATATGTAACGTGAGAGATGCTAAGCAAACGTATTAGGAGCAAAACTTTTCTTTCTTTTTTTTAATTATTGTTTTCGTGATTCGTTTGCATTTCCACCAATTGATTTAATTGGTGTGAAGGTGTTAGCTCTTGAGGGGGTGGTCAGCTCAAGATATCACTTGCATGGATCTTAACCTGAGTCCAAGTAACAGTAGTCGTACCAGGCCACCCCTCGGTCATCAGAGCTAACACCTCACCATCCAAACGGGTAAGTATGGTGAACGAATGTGTTAACTAGGGATTAATTCGTGGTTAAGTTAGACCAGTTCAAAGATAATTAACTGTCGGATAAATTGTTACTTTATAAGTGTGCTTAAATATATATAGCAAGAATATTATATAATATAGAAATTAGATATCAGTAATACAGTATATAGCAATTATCAGTCAAGGGCAAATTTGTAACAATGCCTACGCATTGATTCTGACGTGTTCTTCCTTTGAACGTAATAAATGCAAATTAATTTCCCGTAGTTAGGCTAAAATAAGTAAGGAATGTTCTTCTTATAGCCGTAGGAACATTGGTATTAGAGACCTTTAGCATCTCGTCACTTCCACGGCACCGCAAACCTCAAACTGCAGTTTGACGTCAGACGTTTTCCGTCAAGCTTTCGACATTTAGCATGGCGCTTTTTGAAAGATAACTAAAATTCTACTAACACTGCTGTATTTCTTCTCACCATATCATTTCAAAAACTGATAAAAGGTTAATTACGAGACCATTGTTGTTGTTGTGAGAATAACCGCCATATTGAATTTCATTCATGCTGAGTGTTGGTCAATGTTTGCGATAATTTTAAACCAAAGAGCAATGTTTACAAGAGCAAATTACATATAAGTGAAAGAACAAACTTTCTTCTGTACACCAATGATAGGTATACGTGAGATAAAACAATATTCAGGCAAACAAAAGCTGAGGTAAATGACTTACGTGAGAACCTTTTCCTGCCGTCGAAAACGCCAAAAAAATACGTCAAACGCGACGCCAAGGACTGGTCACGTGATTTCTTGAGGTTTGCGGTTCGCGGGAAACGCAATGCTAAAGGTCTCTATTATCTTCTTTTCCAATATATTATAAATATAACCATGTATCTTAGTTATTGTTAGTTGTTGTTGTAGTTGTAACGTTAGAGTCATTGTCGCAATATGTATTGAAATAAAAGTGTATAAAATATACCGGTTGTGACGGTTGATTGATCAACGCATAGAAAGAATACAGTCCCAAAGTTAAGCAAGCGTGGAAGACCAATATTCGCGAGGTTTCCACAACATTAACCAGGAAATAGTTTATCTCAATCCAACATAGTATTGCATCGATGTTATCATACTCGCACATTGTAAATAACGCAGAAACGATCCGGGTTATAATCGCAAATAGTCTAGCACAAATTACTGCGCAAGGACTTTATACCCCTACTTATAATTCCTCATTGACTGTCTGACTGATGGATATTCACACCCTTCTTAAAATAAACCTAATGAAATTTCTGATATCCAATAAACGGCTGAAATTGGCTGTACAAGGATTAACTGATCAAACAGCGATTATAAATATTTGCGAACCGTCAATTATAAATATTGGCGAGCGTTCGTTGCCAAGGACTCAAGGAGTGTAACTGGCGACCTTTCAACTGCACGGGTGGCTGACAGAGGATTTGTCTCGTGCTAATTTTCTATTGGCCTGTTTATTGGCGTTGCTTAGCAACGGATATTTGTGACGAAAAGCAATACAGGTCGAAGTGTGCTCGCAGCAAGTTCAGACCAGGTCAGACTCAAAACCTCGCTTTTTTTGTGCGAGACAAGCCCGGACAAGTCCAGACAAGGTATGTAGCGTTTAATATTTAACAGAAGAAGTTACCTTTTAGTGAAATAGAGGCGGGAAATTAGTGCATGATGGCAAGAATTGAAAATTTATGCCACTACAAAAGCTAGCATATTGCGCACCCTGCTTTGTGTGATCGGGATAATAGATCAAGATCTTAATATCGTTTTAGTGAACAACTAATAGTATTTATACCATTATGACAAACTTTTGTTCAAGGCTTATTGCTGTTCTTGGTTTTTGCACTTTGGATGCATTTTGACTGTTTTCGAGCAAACAACTTCATATTTTTGCCAGCGAAAATATGGACAGGGCTTATATATCGCTCGAGATATCGTGTTACGGTTTTGAGCATTCCATTTTCGATATTGAGTTTTAAACTCGTTTTAAAAGTTGAATATTAAATACATGAAATACGGTTTTCAACGGCGGTTGAGTTTCCTGTATCACAACATCGAAAAAACGAAGTTTGAACGTTGAAAAATATGTTATTCGCGTTCGCACAGATGTCCCCATCTGTGATCTGTCAAGAATGTTTTGCATTGGCAATTATTTTATTTTAAATAGAATTTGTTCGACAGAAATTAAAAGTTAAAACTAACCGGATTCCCTGCTATTAATTGGTCCAAATTTGCTGTAAACGATGTTGATTTGTAAATTATTTATATGCCTAGTTTTACAGAACGATTTTGTTTGTATAAAACAAATGTCAGTTGGCATCGTTGGATATTGGCCCAGACTGCATTCCATGCACTCCACGCATGCGATATTTGGCTTGAGATACAATATTTGTTGGCGTTTGACGTCAGATCACTCAAAAAGAAGTGATATGTATATATGTATATTCACAGTATAACTTCAAGAATATGATGTCAACAGGTTATAAAACACACCAGATTACAGTGTAGCTATTTTCACATGGATTTTAGTCCCCAAAATTGAAAATCTCCGATGTATTGGCGTGAAGAGTGGCCGTACGTGCAAGTGCTCTGTGACTCGAAAATGATCGCTAATCTTGACCGTCGCGGCTAACTTTTTGTACGTATGACAGTAGAACTGTATTCTACTTTCTGTGCGGCCGTCAAGTTTTTAACCAATCAAATTTCACGAAAGTATAAACACATATGTGCGTGCAATGGACCATTCCCCTATTAAACTAACTTTTGAATTAGGAAATTGTATCAGTACAGCTGGAAAGAGCATCCTAAGTTTAGTAAAATTGCAAAGTTTGGTTGCGAAATGTTGTAAAATGTGGAAAATATAGCCCTGCGAAGTTAGTAAATTTTGTATAGTTTTGTATTACGCACGCAAAACGGTTACCACTTTTAAGAAAGTGGTAACCGTTTTCCGCACGTAATACAAAAATATAGAAAATTTGCCAACTTCACAGCGCTATATTTTCCACATTTTACAACATTTCGCAACCAAACTTTGCAATTTTACTAAACTTAGGATGCTCTTTCCAGCTGTACTGATACAACTTCCTAATTCAAAAGTTAGTCTAATAGGGGAATGGTCCATTGTGCGTACGTACGTGCAAGTGGAGCCCGGCCTTAAAATGTCGGCGTATCTCCGGCGTAGAGTTTACATAGAATGCACCCAGGGACTCGTATTGCAAAATGAAAATGATCGTTTCAAGCTTTGAAGTAGCCTTTAACTTATAAGTTTTATTATTTTTACTGATAAAATTTAATACTATGTCTATGAGATTAAGGACAAGGTGGAATTTGTAAGACGAGTGGGAGTGTACCAATTTAAATGAAAAAAAGAACATTGTTTTTCTGAATGAACGTTTTTATCCTGGTGTATGTAATCGAGTAATATGCGCAAAATACTATGATCGCGGAACGCGTGGCAAGTACGTGGACGTTCCCACGCAATTCGACGATCAAAACAAAACAAAGATATTTCGCCCGGTTTTTTAAAATAATTTTTACCATTCTGAAAGATTTGTAATGAAAAAACCTTTGAATAATCCTTAGTTTTATGTGAAAAAGCATCAGTAACACCCTCTGAGTAACAGCGATGAGTGATTTTAGATATGATACAAATATCGCTTGGAGAAAAAAGAGTTGCACAATAGTTGCAGAACATCATGCTCTGTTGATATGTGCAATAAAAAAGATAGGTCACCAGATTCGTTTTTAAGATACAGACAATTTTGTGCGGATAATTCGCATGTTAAATGCTGTCGTCATGTTGCCATGGCAACACTGACGTTGTCAAAATCGAATTCTAAATATTCCATAGTTGTTGAATATTGCTGCCGAGTAGAAAAGAAAGCGCTATCTGCCTGAATAGACCTTTATTGTAGAGATGTTGGGAAAGCAGGCCCAACTGTAGGGAGCCACCTTAAGGTGCGTTCGCACACAACTGAAAATCAACTGAAAATATTCGTCATTAACATTCAGCAAAACCTAAAATCGGCCCGACAAATCGCTGTGTGTGAACATACCTTTAGCCATCCAATGATGAGTAGGGATAGTGTCGTCAGCGTTCATTCTCGGCCGACAATCCTATTGATGGACCTCACCCCTAACTATAAGTGTTTTGAATAGATCTGTGGCTAACTTGATGAACGATGCACATATTATACACCTAAAAAACTCAACAAGAGCGAAGGCCCTTCGTCTGGAAGTTAGTTAGTGGACAAGTTTGAAATGTAATTTGCCTTTAATCGTAATGGACATGCAATGGCAATGTTGATTGTTACGCAGTGTAATGGCGTAAATATACAGTCAAGTTTTCCATTAGTTTTAATACGCACTTTTGAGGAACAATTGAAAAGTCAAATAGTTCAGAACCGTGGAAAAATTAAATGCTTTTTCCAAGTCTGAAAGCAACTTCGTCTTCTGTTAAATTTATTTCTTTAGAAAGCCTTATTAAAGGAAAATTGGAAAAATATTGTCTATTGAGTTTTGACTCAAACTAGTTCAATTAATAATTGCTTTGTCTGTAGCGCTAGGCAACTTCATCATTTATTTACATTGGTTTTCATTTGAATACGTTATTATACATTTAGGAATTAAGCCTGTCACATTTTATTGACGTTTTGTTTGTTCAAACTTCAAAGTTTCCATGCTAACACAATATTTAACAATATACGCGTGCATTTGCGCATGCAGGTATCCTCTATCAAAGGCGGGATAAAACAAGGTTTAAAAATTTATCCTCTTTTACAACTCTGTTTTAGACATTTGGTATAATTTTGTGATTTAACAACAATGGCAACCCAAGTTACGACAGTGGTGACCAATCAGCCAGGGGCAGCCCCACGTGATTGGTCGTCTGGAGTGTTCGGATGTTTTGAAGATATCAAGTCATGTAAGTCCAAACTCCACCCACATTGTTGAAATTTAGACCGTGGGCCGACGGCTAAAAAGTCACTCAGAAAGTAAATCATCATGCGCACATAGAGGAACCAACTGATTTTTTTAAGACACGTACCTGAAGTATTGCTGATTAATTTACTGATGTATGTCAAATCGGAAATTTGCTCATTAAGGCAAAAATCGGCTCTTTGTGCAGCTCAGTTCACGAACAACGGCGGCCATATTGGAAGTTGAAAAATAGCTGAGTAGGCATTATTTTTAGTTACTTTATGTTAGAACTACTAAAGAGTTTATATTATATAACACCATGTAATGCTCCCAAAGACACAAATTCAACATTTCATCATCATTTAGACGTCTATATATCTAGGTTTAATAAAAATACTAGTGGTGAGGCCAGCATGGGCAAATTGTCATACTATGTCTATGTAATTTATCGTATTAGCGAACCAGAACACGTCATATTTTTTAAATTTTAAAATGTAAACAAACCGATGTCGTAATTTGGATTTGACCTCAACTTTAAAAGCATAGCATGCCATGCTTAAGCTGGTTTCACCACTCAAATACCTAAACACATATAATTTCATAAGTATACAGGATGCCTCTCTCTCCCCCCCCCCCCCCCCCCATTTACTTAGGCGCCCTTTACACGGCATGGGATTCGCTGGTCGCGACACCTGATTTTGCAGATTCAGAATGCCCGAATACTTGAAATTGCGATTATACATGTACGATAAAATAAAACGAAAAGTGTGAAGGGGGTACGTAAACTTAGCCACACATTACTCCTGAACGGCAAGTGTTGTTGTCGTGAGTCGTGGCAAGCGAATCCCGTGTTAACGGGGCATTAATTTACTAATTATTCTTATATTTGTGAGTAATTATCTAATTTATCACGAGCGAAATCTAGCCTAATCAATCAATAGGATCTGTTCCAAAGGAATATATACAGAACAGTATTAAAAGAGTGTTTTTAAAGAGTTTGGCTTAATTATTGAAAAGCATGCTTATGTCAAAAAGCAAACTCTCTCTTGTTAGTCATATTCATCTTCCTCTTCATCTGAGCCACTGTCGTCAATTTCGTCTTCAGGTAACTCCTGTTCTTGACTGTTTGTGCAACCGTGGCACTAACACAATGCTGTGCATGGCAAGTTATCTTTCATGCATCCACATACAGCATTACTTCGTCTTACTGTATTTTAAAATAACAGTTATTTAAATTTACAATCTTGGAGGGTCCGAAGTCAGAACTCGCTAGCCTGAAAGATACAAAACGGCAAGAAAGATAAGGCACTTCGTCAGCAGAGTTAGTACAGTAACTAACTCTTCTGACGAAAAATGTTACAAGTTTCGAAAAATGTTACCATGAATTTTCCAAACAATATGCATTTTGGTATAATATATCATTTATAGACCCTCCGCTCGGGCGATTCAGCAAAATATTACCCTCAGTGTTGTCCCAAGGGAAATATCATCACTTCGGGTACTATTTCACCGAGCAACCCCCTTGCTCCAGGTCTATAAATTATAATTGTTCACATCAGAGGTCCTCACTTGTTATGTGCAGAACTAGTGCACAGAACGGACTTGACTTCACTTTAATATTCGTATAAACTGTCTGAGATAGCTGACATATCTATAGTACTAGTATTGGTTAATTCATTTACCAGAGGACTTTTTAAGGATGGCAATATTTCCAGGAAACTTCCCCATGCAAGACTGAGCAAACTATTAAATACTAAACACTAGCTTGATTCCTTAACGATTATAGAATATCCGTCCATTTTGTAGCCATACACCTAATGACCTAATAGTCACTTGTAAACATTAATAATTTGAATCCTCAAAATATGTCATTTATAAATGCATGCATGTATATTCCCTGGAACACTGGATTGAAGGATATATTTGTTTATACTTATAGTTTTACAGGCCTAGTTTGAGTAAACTTATTAATACTTATACAAGTAATTAACTGTATTAAGGTGTAAGGTATCAAAATTGTCGGGCATTACTATTAGGAACACTTTTAATAGAACAATGACTTACCTGTTTCGCTGGCTATTTCTTATTCGTCTCGAATATTCTGCCTTTTTTCTTCTCTACCAAGCATCAAAATATTGCAGAATCTGTTGTAACACTCACGAGCAAATAACTGCCTGATGTGCTTGCGGTTTCGGCGAAATCAACGCTTGATGTTGCACTGTCTGGCAAGTCATCGAACCTTAAACATAGTTTCGACGCAGCTTCAAACGCTATTTCACCCTCTTTACACGGTAGTTTTCTCCATTTGGCCGCGAACGATACGAACTTACACCGCGACGTATATGTAAATGCCGTTAATTTTTGTTTTGCATTATTCATAACATGCATAACACAAAAATCCCTTCTCTTCGACGACTGACTTTTATCAGTCGCCATTGTTTACAAGAGAATGAAGACAAGCTGTCGACGATGCCTCGTGATTGGCCGGTTGTTAAATTCCATTCGTTCTGATTGGCCAATACTTAAAAACATGGTGTTGATTTCACTTCATGGCCGACAAAATTATTCACAAACAGAAACCGGAATATCTCCTCAATGAGCAATTTTAAAGATTGACATACCCGCTAATTTGCACATGTGGTATGTAAACTACATATTAGCAAAAATATTTGGTTCCTCGATCGACGCATGAAAAAGTCCGTTTTCTAGCCGTCGGCCCATGGCCTAATTAGGACTTGTTCACACTGCCATTAAGAATCGATTCTATATCAATCTGAGACAAGGCGAGTCCAATGTGAACTCGATTTTACAGTCGAGTCCAATGTGAACTGCATTTTACAGTCGAGTCCACAGGGTGTCCCCCAAAAAAGTCCCGTATAGAAATCACTCTTTTGTTGTTAAACGCGCGTTGTTATACCTCTGGGAATTTAAAATAGCTTCTAAAACGAACAGCAACACAAAAATGTCAAATTACAAATTCGTCTTACCGTCAGTTCGAGTAAGAATGGTTCAACTGACTACAGAGCAACGAGTATTTGTCGTAACAACTTATACGTCGCGTTAAATTATTTGGACGAAGGGAAGTTGTAAATACCTCCGCCGTTCATGTACAATTCAATTAAATTCACAAAGGTATAATAACGCACAATAGTGATTTCTAAAGGGGGACTTTTGTGGGGGACACCCGGCTGTATAGTCGGTACGTGCCTAATGCCTATATGAACAGGCTTTGTGATTGGTTGATTATGTGAATAAAAGACAAACTATAGAAATCGTCTTTCTAAAGAACGAGTCATAAACACTGATCACTTTTGTTTCAGAAGACCAATCGCAAAACATGTTCCTATTAGGTATTCACTTATGTTACAAGGCTATTTTTGCATTTATTCGATCTTGAAAAAATGATGTCACGTCAGTATGAAAGATGGTAACAAGTGGTGACCGAATGTCAAGTGCGCCGAGATCAATCCTGTATCTGTGCATAGGCGTACGGACCGAGGGGAGCACCTGCCCCCCCCCCAGAATTTGGAGATTCAAGTCATTCGGGCAAATGGATTACGAATATTCGGGCAAAATAGAATTATGGAGTCTGAACTTAAACAAAAACAGAATTTTATAATTTAAAGTACTATATATTTATCTCGTTTACGCGTTGTTGGAAAACAATAGTATAATTTGAACTTTTCTGTAATTTAGCAGCATGCCTTTGCCTGACTGAAGCAAGAAGAATTGACTCTAGCACTAACGAGAACGGAGAAAATGCGAGTGACATTTGTCGCACCAATTATTTCACAGAAAATATTTTTGTTTCTTCAGAAAATATTTTGCCTAAAGTGAGACCTCTGTATGTATCTACTCTGTGATCTCGCCTAGGAGGGCAAGCCAACGAACAGGGGCTAAGCAAAGAGCTACGTCGCTTCGCTCTCAGATAGATCACGCAGATCTAAGGGGCGGACCATTAGAAAAGTGATGGGGGGGGTGGGACTTTTTTAACTTGTACGAATATTTTTTTTTAATTTTTTGCTTGTGTCGATAATTTTTTTTTAATATGATCGCTTGCACGAATTTTTTTTTTATTTCAAAGCAAATTCCACCTTATAGCTTTCCCTTTTGTAAAGTCTGCACGAATTTTTTTTTTCAAACTTTCTTGGCGTACGAATTTTTTTTTCTTTCTGTTTCCCCTGCGCGATTTTTTTTTTTGCTTTTTCCCCACCCCCCCCATCACTTTTCTAATGGTCCGCCCCTAAGGGAAGGCGAAAGGGAGAGCGTCTCAACACACCCGGAAAAAAAATGTGAAAGGACAAAAGCGGACCTCTAGAAATATTTGACTAAAATTGAATGTTGTCCCTTAATAGGTTTGTTTGGTTGTTGCTGTCCATGTTGTTTTATGATCAGTCTTTCTCAGCGTATGGGCGAAGGATGTTGTTTCCCAATCTGCTGTCCTGGAGCATTGCTTGCAATGCGTGTCAAGTTGAGGACTGAGAATGGCATTCAGGTTTGTCATTCAACTTTTCTATATCATACGAGTCATAAGATTAAGGGGCATTGACCATTTAAGTAGCGCTTCGGGTCTTTAAGATCAATCTACCTGACCAGACCAAGGGCCTTCGCTCGAAACGTCGAATTTTTTGTTGTATTTTTCAGATAGATTGATCTTAAAACCTGACGCTAATTACTGTATAGACGCAGGGGCATAGCCAACCTCTTTCACAAGAGGGAAAAGCCTGGGTACGAGGATGGGGCATAGCGAGTGTATCATAATTGGTTGGGGGGGGGGGGGGGTTGCAGGCCCTATATTTGGCAACAAAATGACGTAGTTTTGATGTGGTTGGGCGTGGTCATTGTTGTGTTATCTTAAGAAATTGTTAAGAAATAGGAAATTTGCTGACATTTTGCCGACAGCTCAACATTTGGGGGGTGCACACCCCCCGCATCCCACTTTCGCTACGCCCATGTATAGACGCTACCTACACTGGCACCACACGTTCGAGATATCACATTGACTATTTAAGACTTTTGTATTCGTTTTTATTCTTTTGAAGCCTCGTTCTTTAAAAATCTCACTTTCTATTTTCTACCCCTAAATTCAGGCTTGTAGTAAGCTTGTCGACAAGTTGTAACAATGTTGTTATTTCATCAACTTGCTACTTGTCACTCGCAACTTGTCAACAAGTTGTTGAATTGCAGAACAATGACAAGTTGTTGAAGTTGTTGGAACAACTTGTAACAAGTCTGTTGAGTGAACAACCTTGTATTGTATGTGGCAAGTTGACAACTTGTCAACAAGCTGGGAACAAGCAGTGCGAGCACATTCTAATAACAAGTTGTTGAAACAGCGTTGGTACAAGTCTGCCACAAGTTTGGTACAACTTGTGCGTTTTTACGTGTGTATACGGGAATTTAGCGTGCATTATAGCCTATCGAGGCTTTCGTGGTTGTAAAATCATAGATGCAACTTTGTTACGCAGTTAATCAGCTGTCTTTCAAAGACTTTGAGAAGGGGGGTGCCCCCCCTCCCCTTGGTGTTCACGGGTTCACCACTGGTGTGTCTTCCCTAACATTTTACTCTTATGATTTATTTTAGGGTACAATGTGTAATGATGCATTATGTGTGAACTGTTTTGCGCCTTGTGTCTCCTGCCAAATTGCCCGAGAACTTGATGCTGTCGGACGTTAGAAAAACCAACATTAAACATCGCATGGATATTTGTATAAGTCGTGAACAAACGTTATATATATATATATATTACTTGTCGTAAACCAGTTAAATCCTGTTTTAAACTTATGTAACCGTTATACCTATAGGCATGCATTAAAGGTAGTACTCGCAAAACTGCAATTATGTTTTATTTCGCGAAAATATTGTGATGTGATGATATATTTACTCAGTTTTTTATATGTAAAGGGTGAAATATGAATAAAGTGGTTATAAACGCCCTGATAACAACCTATTTCTTTGTGTAGTTGAAAAAGAACCACGGTGACCCAATGAAAAATTATCTAATAACCCACCCCCGGGGCAAACATTGGATTTCAAATCCTCTTTGTCATTTCGAAATACATTTTGACACAAATGTTTGTGTAATACCACACATATTTAATAGATAGATAATTTGTTTAATAAGAACATCATCTTGCAGTCAAAAGACTGAATTACATGACGTTAAATTGTTACAAGGTTATAAAAACATATATATTTTAATATATTTTAAAATATATTTTAATATATACATATATGGTCACATATGGCTATTTGAAATTTCGACAGAAAAGTCTTTACAAAGACAATCAAGAGCAAATCATTGACTGTTGTTAAAAGTTTTACGTCTGTATTTAAAAAGATTCTTTGTTCGGAAAAAATGTTTCGAATGTAAAGAATCGCGCGTGGAGCCCCCGCGAGATGAACGCGGACTACGCGCGTCGCGCGCAGCTGGATTAAAAAATGGCGAACTTTCGAAGCAAAGAGCGAGAAGAAATAGTTCGCGAAGTTTTGGGCATACAACCTATACTTGTTGGATCTTTCTTCACGCTGCTAATTCTCAGCTGTTTGCTGTTCAGGTACGCTTAGAATATTGTGTAATAGCGGGAAAATAGTTCCTTTTTGCTAGTGTTTTGAGCTTTTGAAGTTTTGAGTTCATGAGTTGAGTGTTGTCTATCATGACTGGCATGATATTTCAAAGGAAAAGCATTTTTAGTTTTTTACAAATCCAAATTATACTTTGTACATTGAGGTCAGGTGTACAAGTAGGGACTCTTGTGTAAATATATTTATACTGATGTACAAAGACCGGTACTTTTCAGTGTTTCAAATTATTATTCAGATTGTGCCAAAGAATTCCAGAGAATTGTTTATATTTAATAATTCACAAGTAGGATTAAAAAGACATCTAGTAATTAATGCAAAATATTTTGATTGCACATGCTTATTCTGACAAGTTGGATTATTTAACACATCAATTTCATGGCTTAGATTATCCCACTTGTGACTTGTTAATGAGAAAGTCAAACACACACTCCTTGACAAGTAAAATTGTCTGGTATTTTATAGACAGAAATGAAAGTATAAAAGCCCAGTACAGAAGAGCAAGTGTTGCTTGACAAGTTTTATTTGTTGACAAAAAATTGACAAGTTTTCCTTGACAAGGAGTTGTGTGCCAATTTCCATATCAAATCCAAATTTTAGATTTGCCAGGGCATTTATCAAACAAAAATATAATATTGTGCCATTGGGGGCCTCTTTGACCATCTAGGCAATCTCATTTTTCAATTTTTTTCTGACAAGCTCAGCCCCTTAATCTTGCATGTGAATGGTCCTCAGTGATCATTCACCCTGCCTCGGTTGATGGTCAAGCCCCGCATGAAGACCAGCGCCTGCTCAGCGCCCCCCCCCCCCCCTTACCAGATCAAGCTGGATCCATCCCTGGACATGCAATCTTTGATATATCATATACCTTTACAGTGGTGTAACTTAACACTTGCCCGGGGCAAGTGAAAATCATTGCGGGCAAGTAGAACGTTCTTCTTGGTTGCCCCATCGGGCAAGTTGCTTTCTGTTTCAACTTTGCCAGAAAAAGCTGGCCATCTCTAAGTTATTATCCTCAAGTACAGTATTAAATGAGGAAAATATAGACCAGTTAACTATTCATTCTGCTAGATGATTTGAAAAATGTAAATACATGAACACGTTTCGACGGACATTGTGCCTCGACTTAAATTCCACTTCAGTTCTTGAGGAAAATAAAAGAATGGTGTAGATTTGTGTTATATAATGCAAATTGTAGTTATCCATCAACATATCATGCTTACTGCAATCATGCATTTGCTTCACACTTTGTTATTATGTGAACCAAAGCTAGATCTAATGGCAAGTGAATTCTATTCAGGGCAACCATTTCTCATGTCCAACTTGCCCTGATCGCAAGTGGTCAAAAAAGTTAAGTTACATCACTGCTTTACCTGATTGTTCATGTGACTCAAATAGGTCTCTTTGTTCAAAAATAATTTGTCAGGTGATCTTTCAATTTCAAGCCCTGACCTTTTATCAAATAACTAAATTTTGCAAATAGGCGCAATTTTCTCCCCTCCTAATCAAATTGCTTTTGTACTGTAACTAGTCGTATCAATCATGTATTTATGTTTTCATCTTTTAGGTATTTTAGTCTAATAACATGCTTATGGGCAATTCTAACAGGAGGTGGCTTGGCATACGGGATTTTATGGTAGACTTTCTCTCTGTTTGTTGGTTTTGTAGCCTCACATTTATGTCATAGCTCTAGACATTTCTACTTTCCAAAACCAATTGGCCTGCATTAAAGGCAGTTTTCCATTACAGCTGCTTTGCATGCCCACACAGGCGAGCGAAGATGTTTCAACTTGTGCTGTAGGTGTCTAGCGTGGGGCTCACAGACACACATAAAAGTTGATTCAGAATAAGATACATTCAAATTTCTTGGTGTGCCCGCACACTGTGACTCGAATAGGTCGCTTTGCCAGTGCAGACAAAGATGCTGAAATGGAAAACTTCCTTAACAAGAAGAATTGTTAATAGAGATGAGCGGATCATTGGCAAAACATCGCATTAACAGCTACTTTTTATCACAATCGGCAGATTGCCGTTCACTATAGGAATGGTCAGTCTCAGCATAATTTCCTGCGGACCAATCGATGTTGCATCCCTGACGCGAAAATGTGACACATTATTTAGGGCACGAGGAAGCATCTGCAGTGTTGGTAATACTTGCCTATTTTCTGTTTGATTTGTACTTTTGTTGTGCTCAAAAATAGATCATTGCAAATTTTGCAAGTTAAGTCGAGTAAAACACTAAAATGACAATTCGACAAAACGTGAGCATCAGGTAAACCAATCATCGGTTTTCCCGATTTATCTGCCGATGGTGGGCTCTTGAACAATCTGAATCGGAAATCAGCTCTTTTTAATATCGGCTCATCTCTAATTGTAGATTTAGGTGTTGTTTATATCAAACCGGGAGAGCAAGTCAGCTCTGTAACCCAGATGAATTTTGACTCCTGCTTATATGAAAAGATTTCATCCCACTTGTTGGGAATATTTGGTTGTATTATTTGACAGTTTTTCACATAAGGTCACAACAGGGATAGAAATTATAGCTAGTATTGCTGGTACAGAGCACTGCTTTCAGGAAATTCTAACCAGCTGCAGAAAACTAATTTTGTTGACAATTTGTACCTTGAAAATTTGAAGAACAGTCACTGTCACATGTCTCACTATTCATGAGCCCCAACAACCCATGGTTGACAGGAACCATTCCTTAAGTTTAAAACCATGCTGAATAGATAGTACGTATGGGCACTATGGCTAGATTTAGTAAAAAAGTCTTCAGGAACCTGTTAATTTTCAGGCTGTGCTCACACTCCACCTCTGTACTTTCATCCTTTTATAAATATTGCATTTCATCTCTAAATGATATTAAATGTAGGTATATGTCTTTATAGTGCGGAGTGCCACTTAAAACAATTTGTATGCCAAACATTTTAGTATGTTAAAAGATTCTGGTATTTGTAACTTTCAATTTTAGGTATGTACCGCTGTTTCCCAGCCTCCTGTTTCTGTACAAACCTCGCGAGAAGGTGGGTTGTAAAATTGACGAGATTTATATGGCAGAGCCTGAAATTATCGGTCAAAGATTGTACAGTTAGAATTACGACCAACATGAAATTTGACAGGAAACTTTACTTAGATTTCTGCAGTCAATTGTAATTTGCTCATGATAGGATGTAATTTGCTCACGACTATTATTTCAGGCTTGATGTTAAATAGGATCTTAGCTTTCTAAAATGTACAATTTGCTGTAGCAGTATACACTGAATACTTTTCAATATTTTACAGCCTGATGATTCCAGCCAAAGTGCAGCTTTAAACATTTGTTCTGTATGCCAGAAATTGAAATGTCAAAGACACAGGTATCAATATTATTAAGAAGAATATTTACATAAAATTGGTTGTATAGTGTAAGGAAATTTTCACTTTACTTGTATTTTAATACCTGCTTATTTTTTTATAGGCCTGAAATATCTGATATAAACCTTGAGGTAATTAATTGGTGACTAGTTTTATAGCTTTTATTAATGAATTTGTCATTGATAATACATACAGTAGACCGTATTTACTTGAGTACCCCGAATAAGTGCTGCATATGAGAGCAAAAATGATTTAAGACTGCCGCCCTTGAATAATTAGCGCTGCACTTATGTGACGTTTATTCGAAGCACCGTTAGACGGAATTGTTTGAGCTATTTAAAGTACATCTCAATCTTAATTTGATCAGCCTCGGACATTTATTATCCTGTACTACATTGTTTTTAAGTTTAAAGTGAGCATATTTCATGCTTTGTCGTTTAACTCTCTCATTCTTCATTGAAGAGAGTTGCAACTCTCACTTGTGCTTCATGACCGCCAATTTCATCAACTCTCATGAACTTTGAGCTGGTTCAAATTTTGATGAGAGGGAATGAGAGTTTTTGCTACGCGTAGTAGCATCCAGTCAACTCTCATATGGCTCTGACTTGTTTTTGTTTGACCAGCGCATGAGAGCTAGTTGCCATACATAAACTTGCCAACTCTCATCAATGTTTATGTTCGTTTGGTCCTGTTTATACAGCTATTGCAATTAAGGTTGTCACAGACAATAGTCAAATGTACAATGTGAGCGCTAAAAGAATGATGGGAATAATCATAGTTTTAAATAAGTTTAACACATCAGTAGCCTCGTGGGAATACAAATATAGTATCTCAGTAACCTCGTGGGAATACAAATATAGTATCTCAGTAGCCATTTGTATTCCCACGAGGCTACTGATGTGTTAAACTTATTTAAAACTATGATTATTTCCATCATTCTTTTAGCGCTAATATTGTACATTTGACTATTGTCTGCGTGTGACAACCTTAATTGAAATAGCTGTATACATACAGACATACATACAAACAATGTATGGTGTGTGACGTATTTATATATATTTTGTAGCCTTGGAGAAATCTCAAGTTGAATAAAGCAATTGATGCTGCAATTGAAGAGGTACATCCATGCACTTTTAAACCAAACGGAGGAAGATTGTCACTCACTTTTGAAACCTACCTTGTGTTCACTTTAGACTGATGATGATTTTGCAATAAAGTTGAATTATCAAAAACTAATTCACGTATTTGTAATCTATATGTTGGATAGATAGATACAATATACTGTAGAACCCCGTTAACTCGAACTCTCTTAACTCAAACTCCCCGCTAACTCGAACTAAATCCAATTTCCCCTGGATTTGAACCAATTTTTACAGTAATTTACTCCGGTTAACTCGCTTAACTCGAACTCCTCGCTAACTCGATCAAATTTCATTCTCCCTTGGTCAAATTTACCCAATTAACTCGAACTCTATTTTCGAGACGTGGTCGGAAGCTTGGATTTCTATTCAGACAACAACAATTTAATCGGTATATAATATATACAAACATAATTCCAGTGCATAAAGAGATAAAAGGTTCATTACAAGTTGCGTCGATCATTACTGATCTTCTACTTAGTTTCATTGTTTATCTTCCTTTTTAACTATTAGCGAAGTAAACTTCGCGCAAACACTGTGATATAGGTACTGTTTAACTTAGGTAACAGTAGTACAAACCCGTAATGGCTCACAATTGTGATGAACAATAAAACGACTATATCTTATTAATTATTAACATAATAAACGAAATCCAACACCGACCCTGTTAACTCGAACCCTACTGTATTTGTCACAAAAGAAAATTATATTAAACTGACACTAGCTATTGTTACATGAATACAATCACAAAGAACATAATTACATACAATATATTACTTGTTTAACACTTGAATAACACTTCTTAGAATTGTGTTTTTTTTGTATATTTATTTCTATTTCTTTTCAGTTTTTAGATCTACTTTTAGAAAATTATGTTTACCACTGGTACAGGTAGAAAATCACGATTCAATTGTGCAAATATAGCATTGCCCTATAAAATATGTTAATTAGGAATATTTTATCTGGGAGGGCAGGTGGAAAGTGCCTCCTAATTTTAGTGCCCTTCACTAACTTTGGTGGCCCATCAGATTTTGCCCACCTAAAATGTGGCAAAATATCTTGCTGTCAAGATGTAAATTCTGTATACTATTCTGTTAAGCAGTAAGACTGGCTTCTCCAATTGCTTTATACTCATTCTAGCCTAGAATGGCCATTTTGTGCGCTTTCAGGGCGACATTTTTGCAAACAGAAAACATTGTAAAGCCAGTCTCTTTTAAATGGCCCACCCCCTAATTCCACCAGCCCTCCCTCCCAGATTGGGCCCTTATATATGTCCAAGTGTTTTGTCGTCTTTCTCGGATGGCTAATTCTCCCATTTGATTGCAGGGAAAAACTGAGCTCTGATGAAAGATTTGTAGATGAACTTAGAACTACTTTAAGATTTATATTTGCAGTGATATATCGAAGATTAAAAAAGGCAAGTTTTTTCCCAAACGCTTCATAAAAGGTCTCTTAATTTTGTTACGCTGGACGCTGGAACTGAATAGCTGTATCGGTTCTGAACAGCCGAGGTTCAGTGAAGGCCATCCTTTTCTGGTTCTGTCAGTCTGCAGTGCTCGAAATAACGGCCGGTCAACGGACATTGTCCGGTCAGAATTGAGTATTGACCGGACAAAATCCTTGAATGCCGGTCTTTTTGTCCGGTCAAATAACAATTCGTGCGCTTTAAAAGAAAATTCAATTTCAAAAATATAGAATTTCATGAAAATTACATTCCCCAGCGCACGTTATAAACGTTCGACTGTTTGAGTCGCAATCTTCCAAGACAACATGCAGTGCCATTGCATGTCATCAATTTGCGACTGCAGATTAGCGCTTGTCGTCGCCTACGGGTACCGCTATTGAAGTAGAAGTATTGTTTGCTAATTTCAGTAATCATGAGCGCTAAGAGAACGAAAGCCCCAGCGGATAAGCTTTTGTCATAAGTTGATAAGTTATTAAAAGGGTAGTTTAGACAAATGTCCGTCCACAAATGGGTCATGTCCGAGCAAAAACACATTTGACCGGACAACGTGAGGAAACTTCAGTAGCAAGAAAAACTCGCTGTACTCTTATCACGTTTGATGGAAGGCGTTATATAAATTACATATTACAGAAATTTCACATCGACTTCAAAGACCAGAGGCACATGTACTAATAATCACTTTGTCACTAACACCCCCCCCCCCCTCACGCTTAATCTTTCCAAGTAATACGAAGACTTTTACATCATGATCCTGTTGAACGCCTGACTCTCCGAAGTATCAAGCCCTCTGTCTCGTTTATAAGCATTGATATAATTCTTTACATCGTACTAAACCTCGTTCTCTTTGTGATGTTTGTTTTAGATTGATGTACCAACTTTGATTATCAATAAACTAGTCAAGAATGCCTTACAGCATTTAGATTCTTATCTCAAAGTTAGACGAAAATTAAGAGCAAGTAAGTCAAGATAAGTTCACATGTTTAGCTATAGCGTACGAGCAAAACACAAAGGAAATCAGCCGTATCGTTGTCTTGATACCACGATACAGTCGAAACCCGAAATTCCGTGACCCCTCACCACTATGTAATTTTTTTGTATGACTCACCCTTTGGGTAGTCTTTTATTTTTGGTAACACCCCCCCCTAAAAAATATATACTATTATATACAGTATGCTTACCTTTCCTACATAGTTATCAGCATGGGAACATGATGGGAACATGATGGGAACATCATGGGAACATCATGGGAACATCATGGGAACATCATGGGAACATCATGGGAACATCATGGGAACATCATGGGAACATCATGGGAACATCATGGGAACAGGGTATAACAATGCTAAATTTTTTAAGGTTGAGCCCCCCCCCCTTGGTGCTTTAATTTTTTGGGTAGCCCCCCTTGCAATGTCGTTAGCCCCCCCATGCCCATAAAACATGAACGGTCCCTTAATATTTAATATCTAATGGCAAAGAGTTCCAGACTCACGGAGCAGCATGTGCAAATGCTCTTTCTCCTACTCTTTTAAGTTTAGTGGCAGGAGCTTGAAGAAGACCTTGGTCATCTGATCTTAAACTTGTAATTGCTGGTCAATATTGGCGTCAGCAACGCCGAGATATACACTGTAGCTAGGAGCCATGTTGTTAAGGGCCTTGTATATAGATCAATAACGCGTGTGCACTGAGTAGAAAAGTTATTGCCATTGCTTAGCCATTTGCTAAATTAACGTGCGTTCGTATATCAACATAATTGTCCTCAAGTTCAAGTATTGTTAAGAGGGTTTTTACCTAATTCACTTGCCTCTTGACATGTTAAGTGGTGTCACTTTAAATTCCACTTGACATCATCTATGATCATTACCAAACAGAGCACGCCATTTGTTCGTGATGCTTCTGAGAGAGCTGTGATTGGTTTAAAGATATTACGTCACCGAAATGGCGTCAGTAGATGTAGCAAATTATAGTATCACGCAGAAACAACTCATTCTTGGTTGTCTGTATAAATCATTCTTTCATTTTGGTGTGTTTTGTTTCAGACCCTGACGGTGATTTTAAAGACACTACATCGTTAGTTTTAGAAGAATTAGGAGAAAATATGCACATAGCTTTACACAGTAGATCTAGTGAATTACAGTATCAGAGACAACTTATGGAGTCATTACTACCATTATTGCTGCCTCCGTCTGCATTGGGCTCCAGGTACGTTTCAATGAAGAGAAAATCTATTTCCAGGCGACGACTTTAGGAATCATAAAAAAGACATACAACTTATTATAGACTGGTGACATTTTTTATGTTTATTTAGGAGTACTTGTGGACTGTTTCGAGAACTGTTAGCCTATGCTGTTTTTACATCAGGGATAGATACCATTGTTGAACCGGTTTGTAGAATAACATGTTTTTCATTTTGTTTGTTTGTCTGCCTGCCTGCCTCCCTCCCTGACCGCCCGCCTGCCTGCCTGCCTGTTTGTTTGTTTTTTACAACTGGGATAGATACCCTTGTTGAACCGGTTTGAATTTGAAAAAAAAATTCAAGACCTTAAAAGTTCTTCAGTTTATAAAGAGGTGCTTGAAAGTCATTGAATTCTTCTTTCTTTAGTTTTTGGATACTGTATTTTCTGAAATTTGTCGGTATTTGGCACGATTGTACATTAATTTAATAGCACTTTTTACCTAAAGATCCGCAGCTTATAATTCTCTGCATGCATTTTTTTGTGTTTTTTTTAGGATTTTGTTAATCAGATTCTCCTGGTCTTACTCGATGAAGAATCTGTAAGTCGATTCTTACGTTGCTTTGTTTTGCATGTGCAAACCATTATACTCAGTAAATAGAATAAGGTAGCATAAAATACATAAAAATGACAATGTGATACTTCTTTGTGTTTCATTTTGTACTATTCTATGTACTGGGAAAATTATTTTGATAGTATGAAAATGGAATTTTGTGTTTCTGACTAGAATCCATACTTTGTCCACAGTAAGGAATTTAAAAAAATTCCCAGTATCATTTGTTTAAACAGTTCTTTTATTTTCAAGATGGAAGAACCATTAGAGCCACGTTCAGATGAAGTGGAAGCACTGGCTGAATTTGCAAAGCCGAGAGGAAAAGCACCATTTCATGTATGTTCATGCACAGATAGAAAAATATGGTTGTTTTTGTCTTGGTTATGCAACTTAGGCGTAATTAAGCATGTGTAAAGCATTAAGGAGTGTTGAAAATCCAACACCGAATACAGTGATGTATTTAAATGGCCGGGCAACGGGCCACTGGCCCGGTTATGTTACGCTCTTGGACCGGCTTTAAACTGTGCTAAAATCTAGAAGATTCAGGTTTATTAGTGTAAATGTTTGTGTGGAAATCAGAGTAATTGTCTCAGAGTATAGCTTCAGAGTATAGCTTTGGTGAATAGTTATTCCTAATTTAGTGGATAACATAGAAGAGCTGGAATACATTATAATACTTGAAGCCGACCTATTATTATCCAAGAAATGCTTCAGCTTATATTTACAATTACAGGCAAACATTTCAAAATTTTCCTCAGGACTAAAGTATACCACAGTATTACTAAGCTCATATGTAACCACTGGTATGCCCCGGATCCCCAGCTCCGCGAATTGATGCTATGGCCCCTCTAGATTTCAGATTAGCCTGGCTACTCCATTTCTTATCTACATCACTGCGAATATAAGTACTAGACTGGTCGGGCCAGTATTAGTAGCAACAGTCAGTACTTAGTCAGCCTAGCTGAATTGCAAGAGCACTCAGACAAATTTTGCATGTAGGAAAATTTCCGGTTATTTTGAAGAAGAATCTTAGCCGGAAGAAGGTTGAAAATGGTTGCAACTCTGGTTTTCTTCTTATATATAGGCACTTCGTTCAACAATGCCGCAAATCATCAACACACCGTCTGTTCTATTTCGTTTTATACAATTCATGAAAACCCAATCATCGTTGAATATTTTACAATTTTGCCTTACATTAGGTGAGTAAAATAGACAAATTATTTTTGCTTATAATCAAGGGTCGATAACTTTTTTGTTTGCCTCCCTGGGACCGCAATAATTATTTGAAAATGTGCCTGCAAAATATATGCAAAATGCGAAATTAATTTACGTGATGAGCCATGAATTACTATAGTCGGCTGACTCGGCTCAGTCCTTTATGCTTTTGCATACTTTTCTCCAATAAAAATTAACTATCATCAATGATAAAGACTAACGCCTGTATTCTAAAAGCTCACACTCAAAGAGTGGAGGTTCAATCTGAGCTTCCCTTGAGTGTCAGTGCTGTTTTTGAATAACTGGAGGGTTAGTACTCACATAGTATGGTACAGCTAGCACTAACCCTTCAGCTATTTAAAAACAGCACTGACATTCAAGGGAAGCTCAGATTGAACCTCCACTCTTTGAGTGTGAGTGTGAGTGTGAGTGTGAGTGTGAGTGTGAGTGTGAGTGTGAGTGTGAGTGAGCTTTTAGAGTACAGGTGTAAAGTTGTTTGTCCATAACTGGCAGTTTTGACATTTCTTTTAACTTTTCATCAATAACTTATAACAAGTCTTACAAAATGTGCTTGCAAGTTGTTTCGTTTCTGAAATGTGCGTGCGACCGTCGGTCCCAACGGTCCCAAGTTTATTGGCCCCTGCTTATAATCATTTTGGACGTTACTACGTAAGCTACTTGAAAACGCAAGCAAAACTTCGACGTTTCGAAGGCCGTCGCTCGAAACTTCGAACTTTCTTCAGGAAGTTCCTGACAAATGAACTCCACATTCCCTACATACATACATAATTTATTATCTTTCCCCAAAAGAGGCTTTTCGAAGATAATTACATACTAACATAGTTATTGTTACAATATATATATATAAATAAGGTAAAAATCTAAAGTTCAAAATTCACTAAATCTAGATTAATGCATAATGAAAAATAACAAAAAATGAATATTAACTAACGTATATAATATAAAAGTATCTACCACTATGATATCAACTATATTATCAATTGTTTAGGAATTCTTGCAGTAACGACTGTTTAAGGCGTCGTTTGAAAGACTCAACTGACTCGCAAAGTTTTAAGGAGGGCTCTAAAGAGTTCCATATGTTCACAGTTTCTGAATTACATTCTCTTATCGTATGTCTGTCTTATTTTTACAGATGATTTTAACAAACGTAGCCTAATTCCAGATTTAACCAACGATGACGAAAAAGAATTATTTAAAGAGGTTTGTTTTAACCTGTTGGAGTACATTTAACTGATTGGTTCATTTAACTTACACTTATGAGAGTTTCTGGCTCCACCGCGTTGTCAAGAAATTTCTTAAAGAAGACCCTTTATAAGAAATGATGTTATGTTTCACAAGAATAATCTATCATATCATCTAAATATGATCTAAAACCTCTATTAAACAACTCGCTTTTGTTTAGGCCAAGACAATATACAATAAATATTTTGTGAGAGGAGCACCAGATTTTATACCATTCGATCAAAGTATTGTGAACAGTCTAAGGAAAGGTGGGCATAATATAGAATGTATTATATATCTAAATTATTTCGAATTGGCAATATCATACGGCGAATTTTACCTCGCAATTCGCTGGCTGACGGCAAGGGATCAATTTCCATAATAAGAACCTCAATTTGAAAACCCCTATCCTATCCTAACCCATATCCTAATCCATATCCTAATCCTATCCTAACTCTTATCCTAACCCTACCCTACCCTAACCCTATCCTATCCTAACCCTATCCTACCCCATTTCTAACCTTATCCTAACCTTATCCTAACCCTATCCTAACCCTATCCTAACCTTATCCTAACAAATCTTTGTTTATAGCAATACGTATACTTAATTTCTGATACATTAGGTGCTATATGTTTTGTATTCTATAATCATATAGCACTACTTTTAAACGTTAATTGAAATTATATAGTTAGTTGTGTAATCTTTGTTAGCTTTTTAAATTATTCATACTGCTCTAATTCTTCCGCCAAGAGACGCAGTAAAGTCTACATTTTAAAGTCTATTATTGTTGAACGAACTTGACCTACCAAATGGAAATTCCACTTCAACCTTATCGTACCGATGGCGAAATGTATCTTTCTGTGTCATTGTCATTTACTCCACTTTTGTGCTCAAGAAAAACAGTGCGTTACGTTCCATTACGGCTCGGTTGAAGTGGAAACAGATTTTATATAATTTATTTGATATTTTATATATTTTACAGTTGTACAGTCTTCATCCGACGAAATGACGATGATAGAAATGGCGACTCCTCTCTACAGGTAATATGTGGTATTTAAAACGTTCTAAAACTCGTTAGTAGAATCATACTAGTATACTATTGCAAATGCTGTAATTTGATTGGCTACGTTACTCGCTATCTAATTGTCGATAGATAGCGAGTAGCGAAACAGCCATCTCCTCGGCGCGCGATTTTTAACGAATTTATTTAACACCAGAAAAACGTTTTGAAATACTGCTTTCTTGCTGGTTTTTACATTAAACAATTAGATCATTCGTTTCGATTTCTATTTCTATGAGATTGATTCGCTTCGCCGTCAACTATCACCTCATAGAAATCTTGAGCTCATAATCTAATTGTTAATTAGAAGAAATGTTGGAAGCTATATCTATTACGTTACATAGGAAAATATGTTTACTTCATAGTATAACTAATTTAAACTTCGCAATTTCCCATCATATCCAGGGAGAACAGTTTAGAACTGATAGAGCCAATGAGCCTTCCAATACTGCCTATAATATCCATCACTAAGGTATATGAATTGCATTCAAACAGGGCATATGGGCATGCATTTGATCAACTGGAACACACATATCTACCATTATTTCACCAAAGTGACGAGGTACGTTTTAATGTACAGTGCCAAAGTGTTTAATTCGATTCTCTTACAAAATTATCATTATAGAACAATCAATTAAGAAAATCACGCACCCTGTATATTCTCACTTGGTTCTTTTTCAACCCCCCCCGGTAGTTGAATGCCCACCCTTAGGGACGGTTGTCGCCGTACCTCCAGTTCTAAAGTTTGTCTTATTTGTTGTTAGTATTTTAATATGATTTGTGGCAACAGAGATAGCGATAAACCAGCTGTAAAGCCAACACAAAGGTGAGTTTTAACTGAAGTTGAAAACTGCGTGATACGAAAGTATTAAATGGCTTAGGCCCTGTTTAGGCACGAAGTCAAACCGCGTCGATTTCGTTTCGGTCACAGTATTATTTATAATAGATGTTTACATGAGACCGGACGAAAAATTGCTCAGACCGGTCTGAAGTCATCCCGCTCGCTGGACCGAACCGACTATCTTCAGACCGGGACGAATTCGGATCGGGATGAATGTAAACAAAAACCAGACCGGTCTGAATTTTGAAACAACTCTGATAGTATACAACGGTAGATAAGATTAACAACATCAATTGTGGACTGTACTTTTGATATACGCAATAGAGTGTGTAATGCTTTTCTTACCGGTCTCATGTAATCCTACTGACAACTCATCCCGTTCTGACTTCGTCCCGGTCTCATGTAAACGGGGCCTTAGAAAGATACGGGACCATTTAACGGCTGTATTAGTGCTTCGTCACTGGGGACTCATGACACTTGTGTGAAAAGAGTCAGTCAACGCTCTACCGAAAGTTTTGGGTTTTCCCCGTGTATTCCGGTTTCCTCATCCAGGGAATTTTGACAGGGTGAGTTTGGATAAGCCCCAAACTAACTCTTCCATCGTAACTGTATGTAGACGTTGCAGAACCTGCTGTGTTATAAAGAGATCCAATATGCATGAACAATGTATTTTCGTAATTGTTCTTCAGATCTCAAAAAAAGAAACTTGAACCGATTGGCAAGAAGTTAGTGAACAGTTTGAAAGATATATTGCCATTGTCCAAAGGTATGTTACAGACGAAGTGGAGTCCTCCCTCCCCCCCAGACACACACCAAATAATGATTAAAATAACTTTGAAGGATAGCGCATTTACTGAAATAACCAACTTGTAACCATCCATTTTTCAACCACTGACAACTTGTAGACAACCTGTTATGTATTAAGTTTAAACCAATGGGATTTTCAGCAGCAGAAAGAGAATATTTTGGCAAAATAAATTCATAGTGTTATTGGTGGGAAAGGACACGTATTGTCTAGATAAGAATTGATCATCAGTGGCCTCTCTTTCGTCCTAAATTTGCCGGTGAATAACTAATGAGGTCACACCAATATGGCCGCCATAAGCCTCGTTATGTGGTGTTTAAAACGTTCTAAAACTCATTAGAAGAGATGTGGGAAGCTATATTTTCAAGTTATATAGAAAACATATTTACTTCATAGTATAACTAATTGAAACAGCTAACAATTTGACTAGTCAAGAATTTGACATCTTTAAAAATCTGATCTCATTAAAAATATTCTCGCTTCAAAATTGGCTCATTGAATGCAAAAGGATCCCCTATCCAGTCCTTGTTTTCAGATTAGTGGTGCGAGCACTAGTCGGCGCTCTCATTTTTGTAGCGGTGCCGAAGACTGTGTGAGGGTATGCACGTCCACCTTCAATGACAATCCTTTGTGGATACAAATTTAAAAACTAAAACGCAATTATTTTGACACCGTGTCTTCCATTTGACTACAGTTCAGTATATTCAACTCCCTGTATAAATGAGTTCCATAACTTCCATTCTTAAACAGATCTCTCACGTTCAACATTGCTTGCTTTTTTTTTCAGGTCAAGAAGGGCATTTCAGAATCATTGAAGATGAACCCTTTGAGATGATCGTTGATGAAGCCTCGGTAAATGTTGTTCTTTTCTTAAGTTGTTTCGATATATTTCTAAATTAAACAAAAATGTATCTAACTTTGTACTGATCAACCACTTCTAAAATGTTCTCCCCCCAGAGGTTCATGTAGAGCCAAGCTATTGTCAGTTTTAAACTGTTGTCCAGTGTTTGCACAGGTGGAAATTGTTGTTTGTGGAAACACTTTTTGCATGTGCGACTGAGACGAATATTAGAGAGTTTAAGTTCTACGACGCGGCAATTCGACGACGAGGTCACAATTCCAGCTCGAGAATGAGCGTTAAACAGTTTGATTAATGTAATAAATGTTTGAAGCTTTTTCAAATAGCATTACAAACCGCTATGTTTCGCTAAACGATGCGGTGTCTGCTATAAGCTCGACTTTAAGTAACACCTCCAACGTCACAACAAGTTTTCACGTTGCTTGAAAGACGTGTAAATGCTAAGTTTAACGTTGTGTTGAGAATGACAACGCTGTTGAGGATACCCCTGGGACCACAAACTGTTCATACTTTTTGTCTTGCATCAATAATTTCTTTGTTTCGAAAGCACGTCGTGGAGTTGCCGCGTCGTAGATATGTTAAGAGTACGAACATTGCCATCATTTTTGCGTTATTTAAAGTATTATATTTATAACACTAGGATGTATTGCTTGACGACATTGACATAGTCGAGGATCTGGAGTTACGAGACACTATGTTACCTGTACGCGACATGAGCGACTGGATTATCTCTATTCCTAAAGTAGCCTTCTATTACCATGGTTCTAAAGAGGTAACATTTGATCTTCTGTTCGTTGTGTTGTGTTTGAATGCCGGATTTACTCAATGCCGGACATTTATTATTTTGTGATATGCCTAAAAAAAATTATAGTTCAAAGTGAGTATATTGCAATGCCCTGTCGTTTAACTCTCTCTCCAGAACTTTGGGAATGTGCAATTCCTAAGATGGATACAAATATAGAATCATTTTTATTTGGTGCTTGCTCTCCTCTGTACCCCTTCGTCTCGGCGGCTCTGGTGGTTATATTTGTTGTGTTGTGTTGTGTTGTGTTGTGTTGTGTTGTGTTGTGTTGTGTTGTGTTGTGTTGTGTTGTGTTGTGTTGTGTTGTGTTGTGTTGTGTTGTGTTGTGTTGTGTTGTGTTGTGTTGTGTTGTGTTATGTTGTGTTCCCCAACTGCAAATTTGATTCACAACGCTGTTCTTTGCTATACTCCACCAATTTATTGCTAATTGCAATAAACAAACAAATCTTCTCTATTTTTAGATGGTATCGTACGTAATATCAGTTTGCGAGTCAGAATCGAATGAAAACATGAGTAGATGGGATGTCAAAAGGTTCGTGAGATACGTTTTACTATTTTATTGAACTAACTTCAAACAAAACGATATCAGTTTATATGGAAGCACGGGTGGCAGATACGGTTAGCGCGCTACCCTTTATCTCCGAGTTAAGCCTGCTATACAGCAGGTCGAGGGCAGGGATTTACTCAGGTTGGGTAACATCCCTGCGCTTGATAAACTCATGTAAGTAGAGATTGGTTGGTTCTCTCCTGTGCTTCGAGGGTTTTTCTCCGGGTACTCCGGTTTTTCTCCCTCACTAAAAACTAACCCTTAGGCATGAACCATAACTAACTGACACTCGGAAGCCTTTGTCAATTGGCTTGTTAAACGCGTCAAGGCTTTCCGTCCACCTCCTAATCCTCCATACAGGTCCAGTAAGAGTCATCATCCTTCATTGGTCTAGTATTACTAATAATTTATTTCTGTGACCACTGTTACAGAACAAACGTTTTCTGGCAATATTCCGGCATGTGGCTAACTAGACAGGAATTTTCCAGCAATGGAAAACAAAGCGTAAATGCCATAGTTCATCCAGTCAAAATAAATGATATAATTCAGTACATTGAACGTGCGGTGCCGGTGTGGGAGAGTGTAGCAAATATTCGGCGGTTGACTGTTGTGTAAAACTACCTGAAAAATACAATAAGAACTTTGAAGTTCTCATTGTATATTTCAGGTAGTTTTGCACAACAGTCAACCGCCGAATAATTTATACATTACACATTGTTTAAGTTGTATGATTAAACTTGACCATCCTTGCCTTTCAAGCATTTGTCAACCTAACATCTGCACTGCTATTTAGTGCACTGATCTATTTCTCCTTCGCTTCACTTATTTGTTGACTTTGTTTGTTTATTTCATTGTTTGTTTCTATTTCATTCATTCATTTTTTCTACATTCTTTCTCTCTCACTATATACAAAAATTTTCTGAGAATTTAAAATCTTGGTCCGATTCTTTTTCCACCCCTGGGACTCACTGTCAGGGGAAAACCTGCGATGTTTGGTGGTGTCCAACTTCATGCGTGAATTACATGTAAATATTAGGCCAAATTATAACGCAGGAATCGAACCATGGTCACAGAGGTGAAAGGGGACATGTACTAACCATCGTGTTTCCAATACATACTCTATTGGTCCGGTTTCTGGGTTGCTTATACGTCGATCTACCTTTTCTGTATTTATCTTTTGCAGACAACATCACGAGTTCTATGTCCTGCATAATAAATTGACGGAATTTCATGGTAGGTGGTTTTCAATACCCTATATAATAATGTATGTGTATTTTTAATGTACTTCGGTGGCGCAGTCGTCAGAGCAAGCGCCTTTCACCTCTGAGATCGTGGGTTCGATTCTCGCTGAGGACTCATGACACTTATGTGAAAAGAGTTAGTCAACGCTCTACCGAAAGTCGTGGGTTTTCTCCGGGTACTCCGGTTTCCTCCCACAGGGAATGTTGACAGGGTGGGTTTGGATAAGCCCCAAACTAACCCTTCGATCGTAGCTGTGCTCCCTGATCAGACATGAGTCATACGGTGGCAGCCAGAGGCGCCTTTAATAAGCCTTCGACTCGATCAAGTCGAGCTGCGTCCTTCGTAATTCAGCTCAGCTCTCATATGCAAGTAAGGATGATTAGCACAACCTCACTTATTCACTTACGTACTTTTAAGGGATATATTTAACACCCCGTTGCGTGGCCGTAACAATTGTTTTTTTTGTGTCATGGTTACATCTCTATATGTAACGTTGTACTACTGTAGTATATTGATCTTTATTTCAGGGTTTTTCGGAGGTGCAGGTTTACCGCCAAAGAGAAATTCAACTTTGTCCTCTAGACAAGCGACAGAAATCTTTGAAAAATACCGAAATTCGTTTAAACATTATTTGCAGGTGAAAATCATTAAACTTTTTATCCTTTTTAATAATAATTTGCTTCGTAGACTTTTAGTGCTTGTATCGAACCCAATGCTCAAAACACAAACAATTCTCAGTGACTGTAGAGCATACTGTAGTCTCCAAACCATGTATTCTATTAACTTTGTTTTCCCATGCCTGAATTTGGTTGATAGGGGTCTTACGGAATAAGACTTTAAAATAACGAGGATAATTTTGTCGGCACGTGTTTGATGGCAAACTAAAGATTTGTTTCTTCTCATCTAGGATCTAGTTCGTAATCCGCTGACCAGAGGCAGTGCATTGTTGTTTCGTTTTCTATCCCCGGATGCAAAATTTTCAAACATGTTCACACCCGACACTGTGGGTCAAGTCGCAGGTAGGAAGGCGGGTACGGTTGTATTGATGGCACGTGGGTAGTGCATGTATGTACCTCTCACTTCTGTGACTGGCTTCGATACCTGGATTATGCGTTTCTCTGACCATAATTTTGCGGTGGTGTGTCCAGCCAAGCTTTTTAGAGGGTTTCTGGGAAAGCACGCGCTCGCCTAAGCACACCGAACACAGCGCTGTGATTATGTGATAGAGAAAATGGAAGTTTAGTTCACTGTACTTGAATATATGATTGCTTTTTTTCAAAATTCCGAAGTTGTTTATGCAATGAAAGTATCAAATTCAATTTATACTGAGTATTTTGAACTAGGTCTGCCTCGAATTAAGAAGTTAAGTTGGTTTATTAAGACTCGTAACATATTTTGCATACCTCAAACGTTTTAATTAGCATGATAAATTTTTGCACCCTTCCCCCCCCCCACCCTTTCAGGAATGCGCACTCCTGACCACCCCCTATAAATCCACCATTGTAGTTTTGTTTTAGTTGCATGTGAAAAGAGTGCAACTTCAGGCTGTCCAAAATTGCTTGTGGCAACCAAATTAGGTTACCGTCAGAGTATGTTCGCGGTAACCTAGGTCACCTGTGTTTTTGAACACGTTGTAAAGCAAATTTGAATATGAACTGACATTGAATATTAACTGGAAACCAGATTTGGCAGATGAGTAGAGTAAACTACTTGAAAAATACAATAAGAACTTCAAAGCACTTTGAAGTTCTTATTGTATTTTTCAGGTAGTTCTACTCTACCCATCCGCCGAATCTTCGTTATACTCTACCTACACTGGCACAACGCGTTCGAGATATTAAACCAGATTAGGTTACCGCAAAACAAAGTTTGCGGTAACGCGACGCAGGGCTCAAAATAACGGCCGGTTACCGGTCAATGACCGGCCAAATTTTTAATATGACCGGTCAAATTTGTATGACGCCGGTCATAGTGACCGGTCAGATTTTGGCTCTGGGAATGAGATTGATTTTTTGAGATGTTGTGGACCCGTTAAATATTATGTCATTTTGTCAATGCGTATGTGATTCAGGCGTTGATGTTTAACTTTCCCAACATGCTATGAGAGGTTGGACTAGCTGACGGTTCGGGACGAGCTGACCATTTACGAAAGGGAAAATTGCATTGCCGACAGCCAAACACGATCTCGCCGAGAATACTTCTTCGAAGATCAAGTGACAATGCATCAGTACCAGCATAATAGCGCAGAGTATGTTTATGCGTTTTTTGTTGTGTTGCATTTGTTGTTGTGTTGCGTTTTCATTGTTTTTGGAAGGTCTCGAGGGAGTTGACCGGTTAGAAATCGCGTTTGACCGGCCACAAATGGAACTGACCGGTCACCATGACCGGCGTATGTTGAAACGTTATTTTGAGCCCTGCGGCGGTAACCCAGGTTTGGTTACTGCAATTTTGGACAGCCTACAACTTGCAGTTAGACTCTACACACAGATTTTCTCTTCGTACTCCGATCTCCTCCTGTAGTAACGCTGCGGATGACTTATGGCCACGATTGTCTTGTATTATATTTTAGGTAAAAAACTGAAATCTGTGGCGACAAAGCTTAAGAAGGAGGTAAAACCATTGAACTATATATAATAGACAGGAACGCTAACGCAGGGGGGGAATTGAAGCCAGCTTAATTCAGTTTTTCTGAGTTTGGAGTTGAAATACTTAACGCCGAACATTATATGAAATTGAAGCTATTAAAAAGTTGATACTTAACGCCGAACATTATATGAAAATATTAAAGTTATTAAATTTATCTATAAAAACTTCAAGACTTTAGGTAAAAAGGAAATACTGAAAATTTGCCGTATTTTACAAAATTGCGGTTGTTTTTGTATTTTTCAAGTATTTCCATTTTGCCTAAAGTCTTGAAGTTTTTATATCAAATATAACTTTTTACAGCTTCAATTTCATATACAGCCCAATGTTCGGCGTTAAGTATTTCAACTCAAACCTCAGAAAAACTAGCTTGGCTTCAACGAATCATAGGACTTGATCATAGGAGTTAGCGTTCCAGTTTACTTAGAGTTCACTGGGTAAAACACACCAGACATTGGCAAGTTCCGCATGGGCATTTTTGTTGTATTGCTAATTAAATCACACAGTCACCCTTTGAAACTTTGTTCTTTTTATAGTGCGAGTAAATTTTGTTAATTTCTCTCTCTCTTGCAAGTTAAATTTTGTCTATTTGTCTGTCTTAAGCCAGTTAAGGTACGTTCACACACAGCGATTTGTCGGGCCGATTTTAGGTTTTGCTGAATGTTAATGACGAATATTTTCAGTTGACGATGTCACCAGATGACGTTTGCCACGTATTTTTCAAATATCATTAACGTGCATCTGAAATCGGCCCGACAAATCGCTGTGTGTAATCGTACCTTTAGAATTTTTATATAAAGCTTTAAATCAAATCGAAATTTGAAATTTGAATCGAAAGTTCTGGAACTTTCAAGTTTAGGAACTTTTCAAGTTTGGATCGTAAACATCGGTAACTAATTAACATCGCTCAAATGGTGACTGTGTGGCTTAAGAAATGATCTAACAATACATTGTGCTTCATATCTTTATATAGAAAGGCAAAAATTTAGAGACATTCCTCCATTCGTTTCTGGCGTCAACCAAGTAAGTATCCCAAAACTTCTCTTCCAGAAGTGTTCGTAGAACTTCTGAAAAGCGACTAACTACACTTATGTTATGGTCCCAATTGCCCTGTGGTCCAAAATGTAACTTCCCTACCTCGGCGAAAAGGTTAAAGCGCCAGTTACACTTTATCAATTATAATCTTTTGGCCATACTGTAATTGTAGTTTTGTTGTTGTGTTTTGTGGACTTTTTGAGAAATACAACATGTATGTGTGCAACAGTATCAGTTAGTTTCGTTATTTTAACTGGGTAAGAAGCAACGCGATATATAGTAATTGCATTCGGTGCCGCTGCTAAATTCGAGGCTTGCTTTTAAAGGTGCAAAAAATTAGAGATGAGCCGATCATCGGCAAAACATGCCGATTAACGGCCACTTTTTGTCACAATCGGGCATCGGCCGATTGCCGTTCACTATCGGAACGGTCAGTCTCAGCATCATTTCACGCGGACCAATCGATGTCGCATCCCTGAATTTTTGACGCGAAAACGTGACCCGTTATATCGGGCGAGAGGAAGCACTCGCAGTGTTGGTAATACTTGCCTATTTTCTGTTTGTATTGTACTTTTGTTGTGCTCAAAAATAGATCATTGCGAAATTTGCGAGTTAAGTCGAGTAAAACACTACAATGACAATTCGACAATACGTGAGCATCAGGTAAACCAATCATCGGTTTTCCCTATTTATCGGCCGATGGTGGGCATGTATCGGCTCTTGAACAAACGGTATCGGAAATCAGCTCTTTTTAACATAGGCTCATCTCTACAAAAAATGTTTTTTCTAGACCTCCATCGGGAAGAAGCACACCAGTTTCAGGTTCTCCGAATATGCAACGTAAGGAATATCGCGGCCAAACAGCACAAGGCACTGGAAATAAGGTAACTCGGAGCCTTTTTCAGGAAATCGTTGAGGTCATGAAATAATTATATAGTTGGTGGATTTAGTGATTATTGCGGATCAGCAGATGTTGGTCAACTTCAGAACTGTTGACACTTGTAGGAGGAAGAAAATTAAACTTAGGCCGTCTGGCAGGAAATGAACCTGCGGCCGTGCGATTCCGGTGCAGCGCTCTAACCAACTGAGCTACAGAGTCCAGTTGCCGAGCGTTAATCGCAAGTTCGGTATATAAGATGGGAGTGATGCCAGTATATGGTGTATGGGTAAATATCAAGATTTTTCTCGGAATCTCGTTCGATAGGATTAATAGTAGAAGGTGTTAGTAGATGGAATACTCTATGAATTAGGTAGCTCCTATAACTTGTTAATTGATAAACTAATTAAGTAATTAGTTAACCAATTAACTTAATATCTACTACTATAACTTGCCAATTAGATAACTAATTAAGCCATTAATTAACCAACCAATTAACTAAATAACTACTTTAACCTGCTAATTAGATAACTAATTAAGTAATCAATTAACCAACCAATTAGCTAATCAACTACTCTAAGTTGCTAAATAAATAGCTAATTGAGTAATTAATTAACCATCCAATTAGTTAATTAACTACTATAACTTCTAATTGAATAGCTAATTAGGTAATTAATTACCCAACTATTATATCTCGGCCGTATATTTTGTATTACTTTGCTTATAAATTGACAAAAATGCCTAAATGTTTATAGGATGGTACTCTTGCTGCGAATTTCAATAAGGATGCCAGGTTGGTACATGACGTTTCTCGTTACTTTTTACAACCTTTCTATGCACTTAATGCTATTGCTTAGCAGGGCTCAAAATAACGGCCGGTCGACGGTCAATGACTGGCAAAAATGCCTGTTGACCGGTCACTTTTAAACCTCACCGGTCATTTAGACCGGCCACATTTTCATGCCTTCCGCTAGAATTTTAAATCCTTATGATAAAGATTTCCCCGAAAGCACTACAGTAACACTGATAACGTTGCCTATTCACCTAAATACACGGTGATTGCTAACGTCTTGAGCGTTTAGAACGTCACTGTGAAACATAAAAGCGATGTCTCTGAACATATTCTTATGATTTGTTTCACTGTTATAGTATATGCGTATTAGTGACCGGTTAAAAACAGATTTTGACCGAGCTAAAATCAAGCTGACCGGTCATTTTGACCGGAGACCTATCGGCCGTTATTTTGAGCCCTGTTTAGACTGAGCTTCTTTTTGGAAATGATAGTGTAATATTTGGTTTAATATTCCAACGAGAGTATATATATATATATTGCTTTCTGTCAACGATAAATATACCGGGTGAAGCAAAAAAAAGTACGACTGTTTGATTTAGTATAACTTAAAAACTAAAAGAGCTATTACACTTAAACAAGTTTCGTTGCATTCAGCGATGTCTAACTTAAATTTTGATATATGCCATGCGCATTTTCATGCAATATTGACTGAGATAGCTGCGTTTAAACTTGACTAAACACTTTTGGAACTGTCGAGAATTAGCTAAAAACGGCCTATTAAACTAATTTGATAACCGTTACCATTTTATCGTAAGTATTATTTAAATGAAGTGAAGTTGAAGTTAGAAATGTTTCTTGAATAGATATGCTCTTTTATTCTAACATTTGGCCTTCTATAACTTCAACTTCACTTCATTGAAACGAATACTTGCGTAAAATGCTAATGGTTATAAAATTATTTAATGGGCCATTTTTAGCTAATTCTCGACACTTCCAAAAATGTTTACTCAAGTTTAAACGCAGCTATCTCGGTCAATATTGCATGAAAATGCACATGGCATACATCAACATTTAAGTTAGACATCGCTGAATGCAAAGCAACTTGTTTAAGTGTAATAGCTCTTTTAGTTTTTAAGTTATACTAAATCAAACGGTCGTACTTTTTTTTGCCTCACCCGGTAGATATTATCAATTTAATTATTTCTATATATCATCTATAGGAATAAATTAAAAAGAAGAACGTCTAAAGAATGTAAAGGTTCGTGTTTAACATTGAAAGAATAATAAAGACTTATTTAGTGTTTTCAAATAATTTGGCTCTTCTATCACTAAACACTAATTTAAAACACTTATTAATAATTTATAAGCTTTTTGGCAAACATGTCAACTATAATATGTCACGTGAAGCATAGACGTACGGGTCCAAATTTTTAGGGGAGGCAGAGAAAACTGACACTGAAAATGTCCGACTTTTAATTCAACCTTACTACACCATCCTTTCCCCATTCCCACCACCACCGCCGCCCGACATGATTTCCTAGTTGTTCAATTATTTCCAAGTTACACAGAGACTAGATTGCTTTGATTACTTTTTTGCTTTTCCATTTATTTCCCCCCATATTTTTTCCCCGACTTGGGTTGACAATTTGCCCAACTTGTCGACCTTTCAATTTTTCTCAGGGGTGAGGGAGGCAGCTGCCCCCCTCCATAATTATACCATAAAATAGATAATGTAGGCTAAGTACCATAATTGTTGTAAAAATAGAAAATGTAGGCTAAGTCGTAATATAGGTAAGCGAGATACTTGATGTAATCGGTCACTGAAAAGCCCCAGCGGGGGATGAGCTGAATAATGTATGTATGTATAATGAGTATACTATAAATGCAGGTGTCTTTAGGCCAAAAAAACCTTCAGTTTCTGGTCAGCGCGCGCGTCATTCTTAACTGTGCGCGTCCACGTTTTTTTTGCAAATAGGGCTCATCAATATCCTTGCAAAATGAAGTACTCTTAAATAAAAAAACGTTCTATTAAACCTGCAAATTTCGTGACAGTTTAGCATTAAAGGCATAAAAAATCGCTATACACTTTGTAAAAAATAGAAAAATACTCACCCATTTCTCCAAAAAAGCTCTTCCTTATATTCACTCTTAAGAAAAAAAGGGCGAAAAAATTCTGCACAAACCCCCCGACAAGAAACAGAATTTTTGTTCGCCTTATGAGGAAAATTTGAATTTAGAATTTATGAGACAATATTTAAGGGGACTTTTGTGAGGTGTATATATTTGTAAATTTGTCATATGCGGATAATAAGATAATATATACTTTCTATATAGACTCAACTCTAAAACCGAAACCCATCTTACAATTGAATGGAGTAACAGAATACATTCTCTATGTCGGTAAGTTAACAGTAGGCTACGTTTTTGTTGTTTTAGTGTTATTCTATTTGCAACCGGACTATAAGTTGTATTCTAACATATTTATTTCAGCAATCCACTTGTTCGAAGTACCAGTTTGGTGTCTGAATCTTCTGCTATGTTTTCAAATTGTTGGCCAAAGAACTTTTGATGATTTTGTAGACAGGTATTTGTGGACGATTGTATAGTTTTTGTGATGGTTCTACCTGTATTTTAGGCAAGTTTATGTTGTTCTGTGAAAGACAATAGCGCCATTTATACGCGAGAAAATAAGTCGTGACTTACATGCATAAGACGCGTCTTATATAAGACGCGAACACACTCGTATATAAATGGTCAAATTCTAGTAAGTCGCGACTTAAATAAGAATAGGGGTTCAGGCTGTTCCACAATAAGTCGCGCGACTTATTAGAATTTGACCATTTATACGAGTGTGTTCGCGTCTTATGTAAGTCGCGACTTATTTTCTCCCGTATAAATTGCCCTAATGTATAGCGTATTTACTGGTTGAAGCGCCGCGCATATGAGAGTAAAATAATTAAAAGCGCCGGCTTCGAATAAGCACTGCATCTATTCACAATTTGATGATTTGTGTTTCTAAAGCAACAATCAACTCAACGTTGACAACGTTACTACTCCCAGGGCTACTCCCACAATTCGAGCCCCTGTTATATGGCTCCGTGTTATCTACAATTTTCTCGTATCCTATAGTATTTCTTTTTAAATTTACTCAAATTGTTATTATATATTGATTTGCGTTTTCTTGCAGATATCTCGCATACAAAATACGTCTGGCGATTCACGAGTATCATTTTGTACCAGTTATCAATATGTTTCGAGGTCAGTTGATTTGTTTCTTCTCCTTCAATCTCTTGAGGATGTGCACTCAAAGCCTTTAAGCATCTCATCTTCATCCAGAAAAAAGTAGGCAGCAATCAATGTATATATTCAAATTTTCCTGACAAATGACACTTGTGACGGCATTTGTGATTTGGCGGTAGTGTGCACGATACTGAAAATTGTACACCCTCCCCCCCCCCCGTATTCGGTTCGTGCAAGTGACGTCACAACTCCTAAATGTTTCATTTCCATCACTTTGGGTGGCAAATTCCACCATTTCCATTGGACAAGTTCAAGCTAATTGAGGTGAAATCCAAAATGGCTGACATTAATCGTACGCCGACTTTTGGAAACGATAATCATCGCCCTTTTCCCCACTTTCCCTGGTATTCGCCACTGATTATCTTCCATATTTTTGGAAACGTGTGAACTGCGTTCGCCATCCTCCATACAGCGATAAAAGGACCGAAGATTGAAAAGCTTAGTGCTAGATTTCTTTCTCTGCTTCATTCCTTCAATGATCAATCTTTTCTATAATTTACATTTTAGATGCTGTGTTCTTTGATAATGACCCGCCAAGGTTTGTTTGTGTAGAAATTGTTTTTATACTTTGCGAAATATTGTAGCTGTAAGCTGCCACACACGAGAGCCCTTGGCTGAGGTAACGACCCACTGATCTGAAAATATGGTACTTTTTTGCGGTCCGAATTCATATTCTAGGGTTTCCTGCAATCTGATTGGCTACGCGAGCGGTCCGTATGAGGCCGTACGGACCGCGCGAGATTTAAATCCATAGAGCCAATGTTTTTGTTTTTGAGACCTTGGGAAATATATCCCTATACGGACGGACCTCCAAGCCGATCAATAACATATATATTTTTTCAGATCAGTGTAACGACCTCACGAGGCGGTTTGATCAGTCTCATTCTCTCGTGTGCGCGTGGTTTTTGCTGAGAGTTTTACTTCGCGAGACCGCGAGACAAAGATCTATCGTGTATCACAAAGATCTATTGTGTATCGTGTACAAAGATCTATCTACAGTACGACTCGTGGCGGTCAGCTCTGCCCAGAGCACTCGTGTGCGGCAGGCTGTAGTAATCTTTTGAGTTTATTGAGTTTCTCACTCATTGGTGAGCGGATTTCCCAACAGGCTATTGCCCAATTGATAGGGGATCCGAGGTACCTACGATTTTAACGTCCTTATCCGAGAAGACGCGAAAGTCTAACCATTTACTGATGTCAATGTAAAGGTAGCACTTTCTCCTCAATTATTTTAAGACCATGAGTAGAGGTCCGACCAAGGATTGAACCCGGGTCTCCCAGCTTGAAAGGCAAGCGTGGTGACCACGACACCACAAGTGCTTACATAATTGTTTAATTTTGTAGGACTGACGCAGAGAAGATGAAAAGGAGAGACAAAACTTTGAGACAGCTCCTGGGATTTTTTCCAAGTAAGACCTCTAGTGTTATATTTGGGATATTTGTAATAAAGGCCTTAGAGAAAAACTTCAGAAATTGCAAAACCGTGCTGGAAGAATTATCACGCGCTCTGGCTATGAAATTAGGTCAGCATAGATCATAGGCTGGCAAACGTTAGAGCGCCGTTGGAATATGAATAAGGCATTGTTGATGTTTAAGGTAGTAAACAATGCCGCACCTTCCTATTTGACATCCCAGTTTTCGAAGAGGGATGAAATACATGACTATGACGTGAGAGGTAGCAATTTGAATTTGTGCATACCTAGGCCAAATACCAACTTTCTAAAAAATAGTCTTGCCTATAGTGGAGCAGTTGCCTGGAATTCGCTTGATAACGCAACAAAAGCATGCAAAAATATTTCTGTTTTTAAAAACATACTTAAATCGAATATGTAAATAGTGTAAGTAATTAAATTGTTTTATATATACACGGCTCTCAGGAAGAGTATTTTATAATGATGAGACACCGTGTTTAAATAAAGTTCAATTCCATCCAATATCTTTTATGCTTAGAGCGTATATATAGGTTCGCGACGGTATCTCTTCGTCACAATGGGAATACTTGTCCCTAGTGTCATGCCTTATTGCGTCGCAAACCCAAAAAAATGCATTAATTTGTTGGCATGGTCAGTCGCGCTAAGTATTTCGTTTCCAATCTAGCACCGCTCGTGAAACTTCTTGGCAAACAGAAATACAACGAAGGACTGACCACCATATTTGAACTACTGCAGTATGAACAACTCAACAAACAAGTAAGTGTAAACAATATACTTTATTCAAGCTGCAAATTGAATGATTGTAAATCTGGGGAAATCGTAATCCTAACTCTAATCCTAACCCTGTTGTCCCATGCGAAACAGATGGCATTATTTTATGTATGACCGGCAGTTTTAGCACCTTACTAACGTTTCAATGAAAGAATATAGACTGAACTAAACTTCGGTGTTTCGTAAGGTCAAACTGTAATACGGCTGTTACATTGTGTGGGATGACATCATTATATATAATACGACTGATCAACCACTGCATAATATATACATATAGAAACATTATCACATTTTCTTTCTTTTTAAAGCTTGCGTATACATTGCTGGATACATTAATAACAGAAGTCTTTCCAGAAATTGAACAGGTAGGGATATCTATTCTAACTGTTTGGGTTTTTAAGCGTATTCAGGACTAATAAATTTCTTCTGAAAATATGCAACATGCTTTTGTCGAACAGTACAACACAGCGTTACAATAGCACAGCAACACATTGCAATGCAATGCAATAAATAGTAACAATACATAAATAGTAACAATGCGACACAACACAACACAACGCAGCACGACACGACAGGACACAACACGATACAACACAACGCGACACGGCGCAAGACAACGCGATGCAAGACAACACGATGCAAGACAACGCGATGCCAGACAACGCGATGCCAGACAACACGATGCAAGACCACGAGATGCCAGACAACACGATGTCTTAGAACGCGATCCCAGACAACACGATGCAAGACAACACGATGCAAGACAACACGATGCAAGACAACACGATGCAAGACAACACGATGCAAGACAACACGATGCAAGACAACACGACGTAAGACAACATAATGCAAGACAATAATATCACAACACAGAAATAGAAACAATATCACAAGACAATAACAACACAACACAACACAACACAACACAACACAACACAGCACAGCACAGCACACCGCAGCGCAGCGCAGTACAGCACACCACACCACACCACAGCACAACACAGTACAGTACAGCACAGCACAGTACAGCACAACACAACACGTGCAATAACAACTGCTGATAAACTGACTTCTGTTTTTGTTTTTACAGCAAGATACGAAAAATGAAGAGGAGTAATGGTGGCAGACTCAGATCTCTTAAACATCTTGGCGCGTGAGTAAATGAATTATTGAATGCAATTCAAACTTTTATGAAGCGTGTGACACTTTTAAAGTGATTGATTTGGTCCGTTGATTCCGTCCTAAGAATGCAGCGAATATCATATCTGGCCTGATGGCAAAAATGTTCGGCCGGATAGTAAAAATGGGTGTAATAAGGGGTGTCCTATAGACATTAAATATGCAAATGAAAGGAAATATCTGGCAATATTGACTGAAGCCTCGCCCTAAAACAACCCTGAAGCAAAACGGTCACTGAAGCCTAAGCCTGATTTTGTCGGCGATTATTCTCCTCCTGACGCATGCGAATGAGTGGACTCACAAACAAACGTTTGTGACCATTATGGGACCGGTTTTACAAAGGAATACGTTGATATGTCATCATTGAACTATGAGTAAACTGGAACGCTAACTCAGGGGGGAAATTGAAGCCAGCAATTAGTTTTTTTTTTTTTTGTTTTGAAATAACGCCGAACGAACATTGGTATATATATGAAATTGAAGCTATTTAAAAGTTATATTTGCTGAGAAAAAAACTTTTAGGTAAAGGAAAAAAGTAAAACTACTTAAAACTTTGAGAAAAATTTTTGTTTATTTACAAAATTGCGTTTGTTTTTTTTTTTTTTTAAGTTTCCTTTTTTACTAAAGTCTTGTTTTTTTTTATATCAATACTTTTTTTGCTTAATATCATTATATTTATTTTTTCGGTTAAGTATTTCAACTCAACTCTCAAACTAGTTTAAAGGCTTTACGAATTTGAGAAAGGGCGAGGAGTCAGTTAGGTTAGAGTTTCCAGTTAGTCATCACTGTATGTCATTCGCTCGATCAGGAAGAGAAGAATCGCCGACAAAATTGCTAGTGTGAGCCAGACTATACGTTGACACTGAACTGAATGAATTTCGGAACCGAACACCACTGATCTGAAAACAAGGACTGGAGTGTGCGTCTGCTATGCATAAATGAATGTTAGACTCTGGTCAGCGCGCGCGTCATTTTTAACTGTGCGCGTCAACGACGAAAAAGCTGCGTCGCCGCGTCAATTCTGCACAAACCCACTGACCAGAAACAGAATATGTTTTTGGCCTTATGGGGTGTTTAAAACGTTCTAAAACTCATTAGAAGAGATGTTGGAAGCTATAATTCTCAGGTTACGTAGGAAAAGATATTTGCTTCATAGTATAACTAATTTAAACAGCTAACGATTTGACTAGTCAAGAATTTAACAGATTTATAAATCTGATCTCATTGATAATATTCTGGCTTCAAAATTAGCTCATTGAATTCAATAGGATGCTCTATCCAGTTCTAGTTTTCAGATCAGTGTCGTACACGATTGTGCACGATATTGCCTTACGTCTACGACGCATCAAACAGGACGAATTCGAGCAGTGCAGTTTTAAAGAGTCATGTTATGTATGGAAATATATGCACAGAAAAACAGTGAACATGGTCCGCGTTTCACTCCCGATATTATCATTCATTTCTTTATTGCCTTCTGGGCATGTTTAGCAAGAAAAATATCGGCAAAGTAAAACGAGATTCATGCTCACAATTTCTCTGCGAATATAATTTTTACCTAACATCGCTCTGTGTCGAGTGTTTTAAGGTCAGGTTTCAGCAAATGTTTTCTATTTTTTCGTTTGCATATTTAGTGTAAACAGCACATGAAATTTAAACCGCAAAAAGCACTCTCCACATAAAAAGATTGTGTGCGACCAAAAGCGCAAAATGACAATTCGGTCGAACGATAAAATGTGATCTCCTCAACTTCACAGGCAAATTGACCATTTCAGATTGAGATGGGCGATTTGCTTACGAAGCGCTATAGCCGAGGAAGTATAATATCTCTGGCTCTTTTCTTTTAGCTAGACCGGTATAAGAATATAAGAAATGATTATTTAACGAGTAGGAAAATACGGTATCACAAATACTAGGCGGATCTGGGGGTGGGGCACACCCCCTTTGCGCTTTTCATCCCCCCATCCCAACCACACCACACAAAGTTAGCATCGACCATTCGTTAACCGAAATGACCATGATGTATGAATTAGTTTTGATGGCCGCTGTGTGATAAATTATGAGCAGCGCTCCCCCCTGGAAAATCTGCTCCTTCAACCCCTGCTGAATGAGCATAGATATCTTCCAGGGGGGTTAGACTGGAAAATTTAATACGAGAGAGAGACAATGACTTAAAATATGCCATCTAACACGAAACTCATACCAAAGTACAATATGACACAAACAGTATATCAGTTAGATAAAGAAGAATATATGACATTTGATTCAAATAATCCATAGTTATTATAATAATCCAGATTAGTTCTAATATAATTCCATAAAATTCATTGTTTTGTGAAAACATCGTCCACGTGATATTGTTAAAATATTGTCCAAATTTTGTAAAAATACCACAAGATTTATTTTTATCTAAATTAAAACTAAAATAGATTTCTCTAAGCTAACCTCTTTGACTTTGAAATTAGGCATATGCATATTTAACTAAGCGATTGCCGCTTTGATGATGGATCTGAAAATGATCAAATAGAGTATTATAGAAAAAAATGTTTATGTCTTTGATGAGGTGCTTATTTAAAGGCGACGCTTGTTTGAGGAAGGCGCTTGTTTGAGGGAGGCGCTTATTTGAGGAAGGCGCTTGTTTGAGGGCGCGCACTTTAATATTTTTTGCTCTCACATGCGGCGCTTATTCGAGGGCGGCGCTTAAACGAGTTAATACGTACACATTAATTTGAAGAAAAAGGTATTACGTATAGAAGAAAATATTGATTTTATCATTTGTATGCGACAGGAATTGTATTATTACCTTCATTTTGCTTCCTCGTCAACTGCTCAAGGGCTTTTCTTGCCTCCCTAAACATAAACATAAATATGAGACGATGTTGTTGTAAATTTTCACGTAAACACATCGTGTTCCACGTGATCTGATTTGTCATATCCGATTCCCCTCCTGACGTATGTGATTTCACACAATACAGCAACAACTGCACTTTTCACCAGGAATGAGCCAATAGCCTTACTCTTGTCAGCAAATCCAGTAAATCACATACGTCAAGAGTAGAATTAGTACGTTATGTAAGAAGATACCTCGCTAATATTCCTTCTCCTTTTTCGCGTTCTTTCAAACTTCTCAATACTCTCGGATCATTCCACTTTAACTTGCTGAACGCACGCACAGCCTAGGGCGGGAAATATATAAAGTGCAACTAAGTATTCAATCAAAAGCATAATTTGAATACTCTATTAGAAGAATAATGTGGACACTGACTTGTATTCTGGCGTAAACACTGGAGTCCAGCGCCAAGATATCCAAGAGAGCTTTGAGCTCTTTTTCTCCTTTCATTTCTAAAGTCGCCTGTGAAATATTTATTTACATATTTTAGAAATGGTGTTTAAAAGTGTCACCTGCTGAGTGATGTGATTTAGTGCCCTCAAACTTGAAAAAGTTCACCAACCGAAAAAAATTCACAAAAGTTCACCATGATTAAAGGGCTCATTGTGTAATAAAAATCGGCCTAATTTACACCCAATCTTCACTTTGTATAAATCCCCAGGTTTATATTAAAATTTGACCTGTTTACAGCGAATAAGATCTCATCGCGCAGCAGGTGACACTGTGCCTTTAAGTTATGGTCAAATTATCTTAAAAAGTGTCATTTTTAGTTGGTATTTACCATAGATATGATTGCTCGAGCTCGCACAGTCTCTTCTGGGTCATCCAGACGTCTAATAAAGTACATTAAATCACTGAGTCATTAGTTTAGAATTACACATTTTAGATAAAATATTCGAATACTTCAGTTCAATATGGAAATTGTTGTTGCTGCTGATGTTGTCGTCGTTGTTGTCATTGTCGTTGTTATTGTTGTTGTCATTGTCGTTGTTATTGTTGTTGTTTGTCTGTCAGTGTTTAATGTATATGCTCAACCATTCTGCAACTTGTCATGAATTTGTTTGTTTGTTTGTTTGTTGTTTTTTTGGGTTTTTTATTTGTTTGTTTGAAGATAGTGTATATGCACAATGTACACATGATGTGGATGTACCTGACAACGAGGCTACAAGCTCTATTTCTCAATCTCAATGTATTCAACAATTCTGCAACTTTAGATCTAACTTCTTGGTGAGCGTGATCCCACAATAATCGCTCTAAGATCTCGAATATCTCATCGACGTCTTTAACCAGGACATGACGATTCCCTGCAGTAGAATATGAAGAACAATGCTTATTAAACAAGCGATATTTTCAGCAGTATACTGCACAAGTGTGAAGTTGACAACTATAAATGTAAAATATTCACATAAGACTCTTACCTACAAACATCAATAAATCACAAGCCTGCACTCGGACCTTAAATATAGATTGTAATAAAATAGAATGGCTCCTACCAAGATTGTTAAGAATGGTAGAATGGCTCCTACCAAGGTTATGATAAGACAAGAGTTAGGCCCACCCAGAAACATTTGGGGGGCAGAGCAAAGTTTTCTTTAATACAATTTTCGTGTATGGTCCCATTTTAGCTCCATTTTAGTTAAATTATTGAATACCCATCCATTTTGACACCTTGCACCTATTAATCCCTTGTAAACATTTACAATTTCCTTAAAATATGTCATTTATAACTGCCTTTAGGTTTAAACTGTTTTGAACTGATTCCCGTACTTTTTCTTGTGTATTTAAACGAACAAAGAAAAGTGGCCGGGTATTCTATAATTGCTCCATATATTTTCGTATTTAAGTTAAAGAACGTTTTTATGGATATTGTCCGTTAAATTAATTACCTTCCAATTAATTGAAGTGTTCAATTCATGTAACAATGCTTCCACAATTATTTTATCTTTACTGTTCATTTGACGGACCAAAACATTTAAGGCCTAAAAAGTCGATTAATTGATTAGGTGCGTGATTAAGTATATGATTGATTAATTGGTAAATTGATTTATTGATTTAGTGGGATAATTAATGCATGACTGATTGAATAATCAATGATTTATTGATAGAGTGATTGATCGATTATTTGACTGATTAGTGATTACTTGGTTGAATAGTTGATTAATTGATCTATTGATTAATTGGGTGATCGAGTAATGTACAATATGAATGTCTGTTTTTATTACCTGTGATTGATTAAGCGATTGACTAACTGATCAAATTGATAGACTGATTATATAAGTGATCGAATTATTGAATGGATTGATTGATCAAATTGATTTATTGGTAGATTAGTCGGTTAATTTATTGATATGATCAATGGATGACTGATTCTTTGATTGATCAAATTGATTGATTGACTGATCAATTGATTTGATTGGATGATTGATTGATCGATTTATTGATTGAGTGATTAACTGATTAAATGATTTAATAATTGATTGATAGATTTTTCGATTGAATGATTAATTGATTGATAAATTTATCGATTAATTGACCGATGTGAATGTCTTTGCATTTATTACCTAGCTTTTTGTGATTGATTACCTAACTGTGATTAAATTGATTGATTGACTGATCAATTGATTAGATGATTGAAATTATCAATGGATTGATTGATTATTTGATTGATCAAATTGATTTATAAGGTTCGATTTGATCAATTTATTGGATGATTATTGATTAATCGATTGAATGATAAATTGAACGATTCATTGACCGATGTGACATACCTAGCTTTTCTATGATTGATTAGGTGGTTGACTAACTGTGATTGAATTGATTTATTGTTCAATTTATTGATAAATCAATCGATCAATTGATTGATTTTTCGACAGATTATTTGATTGAATTGATTAATGGTTTGTGGATTGATTCATTACGTGAGTGGGTGATTGAATAGATTATTAGTTGTGTCACTGATCAATTGATTGATCGAGTAATTATATGGTAATTATATGGAATGTCATTATTACTTGACTTTTCTGTGTTGAAGTCAATGACTTGGTCTTAATAACGTCCAGTAAATATCTCTTGGCAATGGGATGAACAACAAACAATCTGCCCAGACACAATGCACTGGAAAATGCCAAGCAAAGTTCGTCGCCCTGGATAAGATTTTCCAAAACATTTAAGATTCCTTGAAATGGCTGAGCTTTCTGAAATGATAAAAGTTGCATCTCACGATAAATTTCAATGGAAATATTAAAGATTAAGCTAAGAAACTAAAGCAGCAAAATGGTAAAAAAAATTCTGATTAACCACCTACAATCCTGGTCAAAAATCCCCCACATAATTTTTCCGTATATTTCTCAAGCTTTTTTGGAAGTAAAAATATTAATCTCACTATTTTTAACTAGAATAAGTTGGCATGTCTGTATATAGTACCTTGTCAAAAAATGGTATGTTGTCCACAGAACATAAAGCATCTAGAATTTCTTGTTTTAAACTTTTTGATCCTGGAAAGGTTAGAAGAATATGAACATTTTCTATAATAGTTACTGATAGCTTTTAATGGAAACATTGTTTATAATGACTTATTTTCTCGAAAATTCACCTTGCATTACATTTTTCAATATATTAGCAACGAACTTTCGCTTACGCTCATTTTAATAATAGACTTCTGTGTTTTTAATGAACGACGTTTAGGAGTTTACTCCATCAAGTATTTTTCTAATTATAATTATAATTCCATAGTTTTAACTTATCTCGGACACGTTATTTAAATGCTTGTGCAACGTCGCACGCGAGCGTGTGAGCCCCGGTCAAACGAGGATGTGAAAGTTGATGAGAGTCGATGAGAGTCGATGAGAGTGCATGAGAGTTGATGAGAGTCGATGAGAGTTGATGAGAGTGCATGAGAGTCGATGAGAGTTGATGAGAGTTGACGAGAGTTGATGAGAGTTGATGAGAGTGCATGAGAGTCGATGAAAGTGCATGAGAGTTGATGAGAGTTGATGAGAGTTGATGAGAGTTGATGAGAGTGCATGAGAGTCGATGAAAGTGCATGAGAGTTGATGAGAGTTGATGAGAGTTGATGAGAGTTGATGAGAGTCGATGAGAGTTGATGAGAGTCGATGAGAGTGCATGAGAGTTGATGAGAGTCGATGAGAGTGCATGAGAGTCGATGAGAGTGCATGAGAGTTGATGAGCGTTGATGAGAGTTGATGAGAGTTGATGAGAGTCGATGAGAGTCGATGAGAGTGCATGAGAGTTGATGAGAGTCGATGAGAGTGCATGAGAGTCGATGAGAGTGCATGAGAGTTGATGAGAGTCGATGAGAGTGCATGAGAGTTGATGAGAGTTGATGAGAGTGCATGAGAGTTGATGAGAGTCGATGAGAGTGCATGAGAGTTGATGAGAGTTGATGAGAGTGCATGAGAGTTGATGAGAGTTGATGAGAGTGCATGAGAGTTGATGAGAGTCGATGAGAGTGCATGAGAGTTGATGAGAGTTGATGAGAGTTGATGAGAGTCGATGAGAGTGCATGAGAGTTGATGAGAGTGCATGAGAGTCGATGAGAGTGCATGAGAGTTGATGAGAGTCGATGAGAGTGCATGAGAGTTGATGAGAGTTGATGAGAGTCGATGAGAGTGCATGAGAGTCGATGAGAGTTGATGAGAGTGCATGAGAGTCGATGAGAGTGCATGAGAGTCGATGAGAGTGCATGAGAGTTGATGAGAGTTGATGAGAGTCGATGAGAGTGCATGAGAGTCGATGAGAGTTGATGAGAGTGCATGAGAGTCGATGAGAGTGCATGAGAGTGCATGAGAGTCGATGAGAGTGCATGAGAGTTGATGAGAGTGCATGAGAGTTGATGAGACTGCATCAGAGTTGATGAGAGTTGATGAGAGTCGATGAGAGTTGATGAGAGTGCATGAGAGTGCATGAGAGTCGATGAGAGTGCATGAGAGTCGATGAGAGTGCATGAGAGTTGATGAGAGTTGATGAGAGTCGATGAGAGTCGATGAGAGTTGATGAGAGTGCATGAGAGTCGATGAGAGTGCATGAGAGTTGATGAGAGTCGATGAGAGTTGATGAGAGTGCATGAGAGTCGATGAGAGTGCATGAGAGTTGATGAGAGTGCATGAGAGTTGATGAGAGTTGATGAGAGTCGATGAGAGTGCATGAGAGTCGATGAGAGTCGATGAGAGTTGATGAGAGTTGATGAGAGTCGATGAGAGTCGATGAGAGTTGATGAGAGTCGATGAGAGTTGGTGAGAGTCGATGAGAGTCGATGAGAGTTGATGAGAGTTGATGAAAGTCGACGAGAGTTGGTGGTCAAACGCGACCGAGAGTTGCAACTCTCGTTGACTCTCTTCAACTCTCATCTTCGTTTGACCGGTGCTGAACGGTCCCAAGGCCAACTGTTTAGATCGCAAATTTTAAACCATAAAAAACCCATTACCTCTTACTTTCCCATATGCATAGAAATGTAACATAGTAAATTTTGTCAGCATAAATAGAAGGAGTAATTTGTTAGAATGGGAAAAATTGACACATTTACGGACAATATGATTAATATAATCTAAATACTATTACTATCTGTTTACTTTAAGAACCCCCCCCCCACAATGTCACTTGTTAGATTAATAACCCCCCAGCTGAGCATTTGAAAACTACTCATTTCAATCTTGCCAAGCCCCCCTATGCTCTAATAAATGAAAGCCCCCTTATAGTCTTTTAACCATAAACTTGAGGTTTTCCAAACACTCACCAAATTTGAGTGCATTTTGTAGAATTTCTATGGCAGAGGGATGCCAATGACCTGAAAATATATATTTTTTGAAACGTAAATATTAAGATATTAATCAACGGATACATTTATCAATGAACGCTAGCAGAATTGAACTTCAGAGAGAAAACTTAGAGAAAACTGAATTAAAGATACTTACCCGATAGAATTAACGCCCTGCTCGCCTCGTATAAAATTCGCGGGTCTTCGCTTTTGTGCAGCTGTATCAAGTACAAAACAATAAAGATGGAGTAAAGCCCCGCACAGACGAGAACGTTTTCCCTGCCGACTTATATTTGCTCGTGTGCATGACAATTGACAAGTTTTCCTTGACAAGGAGCCTTGTTTAAAAGCTAGTCATGCCAGACAACGAAAAATTGATGGAAAAAACTTGTTTGCCGTACACACGAACAAATAAAAGCGTCAAGGAATTTGTCAAGGAAAACATGCTCGTCTGTACGAGGCTTAATACGAGCAACAACATTGCTGGAACTTGCACCAAAACATGTTTTTAGTGCATGTTAGTTGGAAATGTTTACGAATGTCGTCTCATGTTTGGTTACTTATCTGTGAACATTTTTATTAACATGCGTTGAAATCAGTTTTTGTTGCAAGTTGCAGCAATTTTGTCGCTCGTATACAATGTTTAATCTTATTGCATCTTTATTTAAACTGTTAAAAATCCATCCAGCGTCAATAGCTGGTCTATTTAACAATTAGATTATGAGCTCAAGATTTCTATGAGGTGATAGTTGATGAGGGCGAAGCCCGAATGAACTATCATCTCATAGAAATCGAGAGCGAATAATCTAATTGTTTTAGTAGAAACCAGGAAGAAAACAGTATTTCAAAACGTTTTTCATAATTTATTGAAATAAATTCGTTAAAAATCGCGCCGAGGAGATGGCTGTTTCACTACTCGCTATCTATCGACAATTAGATAGCGAGTAGCTTAGCCAATCACATTACAGCATTTGCAATAGTACACTAGTATGATTCTACTAATAAATCTTAGTGTATACATAGCTATGGGCTTAAGGCTGGTTCACACGAGCAGATTTGTCGAATCCTATTATCTTGGCGTATGGGATTTACTGGATTTGTTGACAAGAGTAAGGCTATTGGCTCATACCTGGCGAAAAGTGTAGTTGTTGCTGTATTGTGTGAAATCACATACGCCAGGAGGAGAATTGTGACCGACAAATCGGATGGTGTGAACAAACCTTTATAGTTCACGGCGTGGACAGGATAATTGAAGAATATTAGATAAAAATGATAAAGAATGATGAGAATATTGGCAATGTAATGAAAGGAAAATGATTTCTTACTGTCGTTCCAATTGAAGTGTTCCTAAAATATTGCATCAATTCATTACCTAGAGTTTATCAATTCATTCGTTGAAAAATTGATCAACTTCGTGTGTGTGTGTGTGTGTGTGAATCGACCAATGGCGTCTCATTTCAGTGACTGATTGACCAATTGGGAACAAGTATGCTAGTAAACAGGAAGTTGAGCAATTTTTGAGCAAATGTATTGATCAACTCAGAGTCTGATCAACTCTAGGTAATGAATCGATGCAATATTTTAGGAACACTTCAATTGGAACGACAGTAAATATACTTACAAACTTTTCAATAGCCGTTCCCACGTCATCCTCTGAACATCTAAGTTCACTGAGAGTCTGTAGAGATATTTGTAGTTACTGTCAGTCAGAATAGATTATATTCCTCGTTCACGCAGAACCAGTGGCGTAACGTTATATCAGGGGGCCCCCGGTTCAAAAATTTTGAAGGCCTCCCTAGTACGAGTGGCGAAGGCACAAGCATTCTAGGATCCGGAGGCATGCCCCCCCGGAAAATGTTTAAATCTAGAGTCTGAAATGCCATTTCCTGGACTTTGGGGGAAGATTTTACAGAATTCTGACGGTCAGAAAACGACATTTTAATATATCAATAAAGAATATATATTTTGTTGTTGCGTTCATGCATTTTTCGTTTCTCAGAGTCCTCCCTGTCAATTTGTTTTTGCTCTACAGTCTGAGCTTGGCTGCCTGCCCCCCTCCCCCCTTTGGGCCATTTGGGTTGGGGGACCCCGGGTTCGCCCGGTCTGAACCCATAGTAGTTACGCCACTACGCAGAACTTCGAAAGTTACGGCGCTCGTTAAGTTGGAATTTAGCAGCGCTGGGGGGCGGAGGGGGCGCATTTTAACCAGAATTGATTACATAGGCGGAGGAGGGTTGGTTGGGGGAGGGGGGAACTCTAGAAGGTTCGGGGGATGCTCTCGCGGAAAATATTGAGATCTAGAATTTTTGAAATGGCATTTTGTCCATGCGTTCTAGGCAAGATTTGACCCTTAACACATAATAGTTTGAGTTAAGTAAAAGTAATTTAAAATAATTAGATGATATGGGTTAGGGGTATGGTCAGGGGTAAGGACAACCTAGAATAGTTACGTACATACCGTGTACCCCCACTCTTGTAATTCCTTTGGGGGGAGTATAGCACCCCTATTTCCCCCTATCTCTTCGGTAACGTCGTCGAGACAACGAATTTTTCATTGTTTACAGTGTCAGAATTAGTGTGAAAAGAAAACAAATTTTCTTTAATATATAAACCTTTAATGATTCAATAACAATTTCTTTCGTTGGCGAACGTAAACCGTTTGGACCTAACAACCATTGAACTCTTTTCCATTTTTGATCGCACCGGCGTGCGGCATCCCATTGTTGCAACTGTGCCTGGAATATCTTGAGAACTGAAAATGTATGAACAAAAATTGCAATAATGTTTAGTAATGCTTCAGTTCACATCAAGTATACTTATTTAATACATAATAACAAGGTTTTTAAGCCCACCTTTTGTTGCTCTGACCATTTTATATACTATAGAAGGCCTCCAAATCATAGCCTCTTGCCTAAAAGTAACAAATATAAACTGCTAGACATGAAATATTAAAATATAAAAAAACACATCCTTTGGTGTGCAATTTATACCGCAACACCTGCCAGCAGTCGTTTCGTGCTCATTGAGTAATCATGATTATATAACCTTGGTTTATCGTTGACTTTCAGTTTCTCATGCAGGTGACCGTGGTTTACCATATAGGAAAGCACAGCTTAAATACTAGTATACTATATCAGAAAGCTACAAGATGTTTTTTTCTGTATCTCACTCGATTGACATTAAGGTAGAAGGTTTTAAACCTTCTACCTTAATTTCAATCGAGTGAGATGCAGAAAAAAACATCTTGTAGCTTTCTGATATAGGTGGTGAAGAGGTGGTGGATATTTCGAGTGAAATAATATATACAATATTTTTAGACCTGAACGGGAGTGGCTGCGGCCTCAGGTTCGATTCCTGTCGGAGGACTTAGAGTTGCATTTTTCGCAGCCGTTCCCGTTCAGGTCTAAAAATATTGTATATATTATTTCACTCGAAATATCCATCCACCTAAACCTTCTATATCAGAAAGCGTGGTATTTGTGCTGTAAAATATATACTCACTTTTGCATTTGCTTCGCATTAGATTCATGACCTTCTAGCAGTTTCTAAAGAATGTGTTATTTAAGTAGTTGAAACTGACTCATGAGCGCACTTCATTGTAATTCATCCATCCATCATTTTAGATAGAGCTATTCAGTAGACGTAAAGTGTAGTTCAGGTTTTCTCCTGTAGAAACACTGCATGGATCAAGATTCTTCTCTATAGCAGTGGAGATTTAGTCTTGATTTTCTTTGCAACCCTCGCTCCTGCACTTGTCTGCCTGCCTTCCCATTGCCTTGCCTTTCCTTGCCTTGCCATGCCATGCCATGCCATGCCATGCCATGCCATGCCATGCCTTGCCTTGCCTTGCCTTGCCTTGCCTTGCCTTGCCTTGCCTTGCCTTGCCTTGCATTGCCTTGCATTGCCTTGCATTGCCTTGCATTGCCTTGCATTGCCTTGCATTGCCTTGCATTGCCTTGCATTGCCTTGCATTGCCTTGCATTGCCTTGCATTGCCTTGCATTGCATTGCATTGCATTGCATTGCCTTACCTTGCTTTGTCTGCCTGCTTGCCTGAACTACCCACCTTAGCAAGTATGGCTTGTGTTCTGTTCTGTGGTACTGGAGGTTTGGTCTTGATCTTCTTCACAACTCGTCCTCCTGCACCTGTCTTGCTCGCGCACCACACGCTCGAGTTTCGAGGAAATATTAAACATGGAGTCTAAAGCAAATAAATATACTCAAACGTGTTTCGATTCCATGCAAATTTTCATGTATTCGCAAATAAAACCTCGAGACTCTATTTGGCTTGTTCTTTCCAGTTCTAGATTAAATAGTTCTGTCATAAACTTTAGAGAGGAAGTTTGAATGTCACGCCAGTAATACGCAGTGGAAATCTTTCACCATGTAAAAATACGGGATGTATTATCCAACGTCCTGTTTTGGGGTGTATATATACCTTACTTGTCGTATATTTCGCGCGGTATTAGAATTAGCGCAGACCATAGGTGCGCCGAATTAAAACTACGCGAAAATTAGTACGACGCGAATTTAAATACAAGTAAGGTATACCTTAACTGAACGTCGACCACTCATTTCCCGCACAGGGACTGTATCTGGATTTAGTTTTTGCAGCATTTCGTCAGAGGCACTTGTTTTCTGATCTGCCTTATCATCAGATATCTTTAGAAAATAGAGGAATAACATGTGATGTTGTGATTTGTCCTTGGCCAGAGCGCTGGTATATACTATACCGCGTGGCTCGAAAAAAGTAAGACTGTTTGTTTTAGTATAACTTAAAAACTAAACGTGCTATTACACTTAAACAAGTTTCGTTGCATTAAGCGATGTCTAACTTAAATTTTGGTATATGCCATGTGCATTTTCATGCAATATTGACTGAGATAGCTGCGTTTAAACTTCAGTAAACATTTTTGGAACTGTCGAGAATTAGCTAAAAACGGCCTATTAAACTAATTTGATAACCGTTACCATTTTATCGTAAGTATTATTTCAATAAAGTGAAGTTGAAGTTAGAAATGTTTCTTGAACATATATACTCTTTTATTCTAACATTTGGCCTTCTAACTTCAACTTCACTTCATTGAAACGAATACTTATGTAAAATGCTAATGGTTAACAAATTATTTAATTCTCGACACTTCCAAAAATGTTTACTCAAGTTTAAACGCATCTATCTTGGTCAAGACTGCATGAAAATGCACATGGCATATATCAAAATTTAAGTTAGACATCGCTGAATGCAAAGAAACTTGTTTAAGTGTAATAGCTCTTTTAGTTTTTAAGTTATACTAAATCAAACAGTCGTACTTTTTTTTGCGCCACCCGGTATAAGCGCCCTGTCCTTGGCCCAGGGCCATAATCTCCATAAATTTTCGTTTTAAACTTACCCTAACCCTAACAAACCAAGGTGGAAAATAACCTCCTGGTCACATGTGTTCTGGCGGAGGTAATGGAGAGTTTTAGCAGTGACTACGAGTACGAGATTCGTCGTTTTCGCGTGTTGTTTGCATACGCCATCTCGCAAAAGTCGTAGTCGTCGGATAAATCTCGTAGTCAAAAGCCCGACGACTATACGAGTTTTGCGAGATGGCGTATACAAACAACACGACTAAAGTCACTGTTATTCGTAGTCACTGTTAAAGCTCTCTAATAATGTACCCAAAACTAACCGAGGCTTTGCTTGCAGCCTTTTGGACTTTTGTTGCGCCTAAAAATATGAGGATAATATATATATATTATATATTAATCAAAATAATTAAGAATTAGATAGAATAGTATAGATTGGGCCAATGCCTTACCTCAAAATCTTCACTACCATCGGTTTCACCCGAAGTGTCACTTGCTATGGAAATAGTACGAATCCTAGTTGGAAACTGTATGAAAATTGCAATAGTATGGAAATTTTAGTAATTCCATACCAATTATCATTTTCATACAATGGATAAAATATGGTGGTATGCTACTATGCTAATTTGTGCGATGCATCACACAACCACACATGACAACCACACTACAATCACTGTAAGTCATGGTATGTTAATTTGTACGATGCATCGCACAACCGCACATGACAACCACTCTACGATCACTGTAAGTCATGGTATGTTAATTTGTGCGATGCATCGCACAACCACACATGACAACCACACGACAATCACTGTAAGTCATGGTATGCTAATTTGTGCGATGCATCGCACAACCGCACATGACAACCACACGACAATCACTGTAAGTCATGGTATGCTAATTTGTGCGATGCATCGCACAACCGCACATGACAACCACACTACGATCACTGTAAGTCATGGTATGCTAATTTGTGCGATACATCGCACAACCGCACATGACAACCACACTACGATCACTGTAAGTCATGGTATGCTAATTTGTGCGATGCATCGCACAACCGCACATGACAACCACACTACGATCACTGTAAGTCATGGTATGCTAATTTGTGCGATACATCGCACAACCGCACATGACAACCACACTACGATCACTGTAAGTCATGGTATGCGATGCATCGCACAACCACACATGACAACCACACTACGATCACTGTAAGTCATGGTATGCTAATTTGTGCGATGCATCGCACAACCGCACATGACAACCACACTACAATCACTGTAAGTCATGGTATGCTAATTTGTGCGATGCATCGCACAACCACACATGACAACCACACGACAATCACTGTAAGTCATGGTATGTTAATTTGTGCGATGCATCGCACAACCACACATGACAACCACACGACAATCACTGTAAGTCATGGTATGCTAATTTGTGCGATGCATCGCACAACCGCACATGACAACCACACGACAATCACTGTAAGTCATGGTATGCTAATTTGTGCGATGCATCGCACAACCGCACATGACAACCACACTACGATCACTGTAAGTCATGGTATGCTAATTTGTGCGATACATCGCACAACCGCACATGACAACCACACTACGATCACTGTAAGTCATGGTATGCTAATTTGTGCGATGCATCGCACAACCGCACATGACAACCACACTACGATCACTGTAAGTCATGGTATGCTAATTTGTGCGATACATCGCACAACCGCACATGACAACCACACTACGATCACTGTAAGTCATGGTATGCTAATTTGTGCGATGCATCGCACAACCACACATGACAACCACACTACAATAACTGTAAGTCAGCGATTCATCGCACAACCGCACTTGACAGCCACATTACAATCACTGTAAGTCACGGTATGCTAATTTGTGCGATGCCACTACAATCACTGTAAGTCATGGTATGTTAATTTGTGCGATGCATCGCACAACCACACATGACAACCACACGACAATCACTGTAAGTCATGGTATGCTAATTTGTGCGATGCATCGCACAACCGCACATGACAACCACACGACAATCACTGTAAGTCATGGTATGCTAATTTGTGCGATGCATCGCACAACCGCACATGACAACCACTAGAACTTACTTTCAATATTTCTCATTCGTGCTTCAATCTTGTCATTTTTGGGTACAGGATTGATCGACGCTTCGGTCGCTTTCTCTATGACGTCATACATATGATGAAGCCGCGCGTATAGTTTGTCTAAAGCTATTTTCTACAAAAACATGGAGATAAATTTACTCTAAATCTGGCTTTAGGTTTAAACCACTGACCTGAAAACTAGAACTGAATAGAGCATCCTATTGAATTCAATGAGCCAGTTTTGAAGCCAGATCAGATTTTTAAACCTGTCAAATTCTTGACTAGTCAAATCGTTAGCTGTTTAAATTAGTGATACTATGAAGCAAATATATTTTCCTGTGTAACGTGAGAATTATAGCTTCCAACATCTCTTCTAATGAGTTTTAGAACGTTTTAAACACCACATAATGAGGCTTTTGCCGCGGCCATATTGGGTGTGACCTCATTAGTTTAATATTCACCGGCAAATTTAGGAAGAAAGAGAAGCCATTGATCCTTTCCCACCAATAACTAGAAACTTATAGAAGCTCTTTAAACATGTCCCCAACACCACAGTAGATTTGTGGTGGTCACACCAATATGGCCGCCATTGGTTTCATTTATCCACAGCAGATGCACTATCCAGTCCTTGTTTTCAGATCAGTGGTTTAAACTGGAGTGGTGTTTTATCCGGGTAGAGAGCCACTGCATTCGTTTTATGGGTGATTGAAAGCTACGTTTACACGCTGCGATTTGTCGGGCCGATTTCAGATGTACGTTAATGTTATTTGAAAAATACGTGGAAAACGTCATCATGACGACATCATCAACTCGAAATATTCGTCATTAACATTGAGCAAAACCTAAAATCGGCCCGACAAATCGCAGCGTGTAAACGTACCTTAAAGGCCTGTTCACACGATCCGATTTGTCGGGTCCAATTCTCCTCTTGACGTATGTGATTTACTGAATTTGCTGACAAAAGTACGGCCATTGGCTCATACCTGGCGAAAAGTGTAGTTGTTGCTGTATTGTGTGAAATCACATACGTCAGGAGGAGAATCGGATCCGACATAATACGAAGAATTGAAATGCTCATGAATTATTAATTAAACATTCAGAAAAGACTTACATGAATATCAAGAACACTGTTGACCTGAGTTGCCTTCTCTTTCCAAGGCAAATCAGGAGTGAAGACTGGCCTATCTATATTACAGTACAATACATCAAATAAAGAATTAGAACGTAGTCGAGAAGTACTATTTAAAACACTCGCAGTTCGTGCTTTATCAGATATAAAGCACGATTGTTTTATATCTGATAAAGCACGAACTGCGAGTGTTTTAAATGGCTTAAAAACGACCCATCTTATGAGTTCATTGGCGAAGTAATTTTAAAAATAAACATTGTCTAAGCCGAGAAAATCAAAGCTAAAGTTTATGTAAATTAACATGATTTTTTATCACATATAAAACCACTGACACGGTAGTGATTTCCTTTGTCTTTTCCTCAGGAATTATTAATCAGTTTTTAAGACTGTATACCTCCACCAGCGGGTTGTTTAATCGCTTTTTAATCAACACCATTTAATATATAGCTTTACATTGCCAGGATCTAATAGTATATTGGCATTGGTCCTATGACCGAACCACTTGCATAACCTTTGACATTTTGGGTTAAGCCCAGAAAGTTTTACAAAAAAATACAGTTCTATACATTTCTTATCCATCGTTTCATCTCGTCTTAAAATCATTACCAGGTTATCTTGGCAGGTTTAAGACAATGAATACCAATACTTTACATGGTATAGAGCAGGGGCGGTGGAACAGGGGACTAGGGGTTATAGCCCCCTAAAGCCCACCCAACTATAGATCAGAGCGGGTGAACTTAATACAAAGATGTCAGATTCAGATTTTAAAATTTTCCCCAGAGCCCCCTAGAGTTTACAGGTAAACACCACCCCACCCCCCACACACACACACCAACCGCCACTTGTCTATAGCACTAAGTCTATAGCACTAAATTCTAGTTAATGATTGGCCGAGCGCTGCGACCAGTGCGGGGCGCAGTAAAACATTTTATACTGAGCTTGGGACGATGGTAGCAAAACCTTCCTACATATTTTTGGTTATGTTCAGTGTATAAAGAACACTGCATGAAGTCGTACCTTTAGCGATAAAACTATCCTGCACAGGAGCCCAAGAGAGTGCCACGAAAGTGGAGACCTCAGTTGAACGTTCGTATCAGGCCATTCAAATCTATGATGATCAGACTTCCAATATTTTTCCACTTCATCAACATATTCACCAAGGGAAGATTCCGATTCTGTCTCGCTTGCTTCCTTTAGCGAGAACCGCGGCAGATTGCTTGTAGGTAGTTTGTCATTTGAGTCATTCTTTTGAGGCAAAACTGTCGTATGAGAATCAATGTTGTTTGGGAGTTCGTAATCTTTAGTGTCGTCGAGATCGTGGAAAGATTGAGTTGCCAACGAGCTAGCACTTTCATCTATATTGATATTATTTTGGTCATCCCCTGGTAAAAGTAGAACAACGATTTTGTTTCTGTCATCGTATTATTTATAATTACATGGGTTTTCACTTGTTTCCAACTATCAAACTGACGTTACGCAATTTTCCCGATTTTCATATTCGTTTTTCTTGATTTTTCTTCATCAATTTGGTTAGGGTTAGGTTTTGGGTTGAGGATTAGGGTAGGTTTTAGGGTTAGGGTCAGTTACAAAGTTTTAAACTTTACTTCAAGTTGAAAAAATGACGTAACGTCAGTTTGGTAGATGGAAACAAGTGGCGACCGTTTACATGAGACCGAGACGAAAAACTGCTCATGCCGGGCCGGTGTGAAGTCACCCCGCTCGCTGGACCGAACCACAGTATAGAGACGACCAGTAGGGCCACTCATTTGAAATTTTGGGTGGCCGTTCATTACGCATTGGCAGTCAGTCAATTGCTTTTTCTGGTCAATAAGCAAGCTGGACTAACTTTCCTGGCCAGTAAACTGCATCATACTACTTTTGCATAAAAAGCCGGCTACATGTTGCATCGTCGAGTGGCCCTACTGGTCATCTCTATACTGTGGACCGAACCGACTATCTTCAGACCGGGACGAATTCGGAGCGGCGGGATGAATGTAAACACAAATTATTTTCAGAACTGTCTAAATATTGGTACAACGCTGACGATGAACAACGGTAGACACGGCTAACAACATATATTAGCCTTTGTCACCTGTGTTTGACCGCCATTTTGGGGGTACTGCCCGTCTCCAGATCAGAGAATGTAAGCACTGTAAAATGCGACTTTTTATAACTCTAGTTCTAGGTATAATCATTATGGTAAATTTACAGTTAAATTTTTGAAATGTCGTTTTTCACATCTAATATAATCGTTTAGATTTTTCACTTCGTTTACAAAGCAGTACCCCAAAAATGGCGGATTTTGGCCTGCACGAGAAATTTAAAGGGTAATTGTGGACTGCACTTTTGAGTATACGCAATATAATGTGTAGTGTTTTGTAACGGTCTCATGTAACCTGCAAACAATTTCAATTTTCATCCCGTTCTGACTTCATCCCGGTCTCGTGTAAACGGGGGCATGCATGTACCATCCGTGAAGAAAGTTCATTGGCATTGAGGAAGTTTGAAAGTGAGACACTGAATAAAACATTGCAAAGCAGTAAGTACTAGACTTGTCAGGCTAGTATTAGTAGCAGCAGTCAGCACTCATTTAGACTAGCAGTACCTTCTTGTAGCATTTTCTGACTATTATCCAGCACATTTCTAGCCACATTATAGCAGTTACGTTTACCGCCGTGATATTCTTCCTGTGTCTTAGCGCAGTAGCCACCAACATCACAGAACAATCTCTCGCATTGTAAAGGAGTGAATCGTTCCTCTGTGTTGGTGGAGAGATATGTTTTTGCCAGCGATGTGCCAAGAGAACCGACTGTGGTGGATTTCAAAAGAAGACTGGCCTTCTTATGACACTCGATAAGCAACTTTTCTAGTCTATTTTCAAGCCATTGGAACCTCTCCTTCGCTTCTTTTACCTAAAACAATGAACTTATACGTGTATTTGTCCGTGAGCACGATAACTCATACAGAGTAAAATATTAATGTAGGGCGCATCTGGGCGCATTGCCAGCTAATGGTCAAGAAGAGACACTGGCAGATAGTTTTGTTAACCCATTAACTGGCAGTACCCTACCACTGACGAATAAGATCGTCTGGCGCTAGACAGAGTAAAATATTAGTAAAGTATAGAGCGCATCTGGGCGCGTTGCAAGCTAATGGGTTAACAAGAGACACTGGCAGATAGTTTTGTTAACCCATTAACTGGCAGTACCCTACCACTGACGAGTAAAATCATCTGGCGTTAGACAGAGTAAAATATTAAAGTAGCGCGCATCTGGGCGTATTGCAAGCTAATGGCAAGTTAATTGCAAGTTAATACGAAAATTGGTATGCAATCTCTGAGTGCCCTCTTCTAGTTGGAATCTGTTTCGGAGTTTCCATACCATTTTCTTGGCTTTCTTCGCCTTTTCTAAATCCAAGCGTGCATGTCCAAGCTCATTGCGTACTTTGACTATCACCTACGATGAAAAAGACGGTGAATTGAAAACTACCGGCAGTTAAAGTGCCACTATTAACCTCCGAAATTATTTTTGTATATGTGTAATATTTGTCCCAGAAACGTCTACCTGGTGTTCTCTTACTTCTGGTTTTTCGTGAGACTTCCTCTGGGTTTCCTCTCCGCCATACTTCGTATTCTGAAGGCAATGGCTGTGGGAGCTTTGATGTTGCCAAGAATCGATCATAGTGTAATGCCCGATGGTTTTCAACAGATTGATCAAGGTAACGAACTTATTGTAAGGGATTCTTTGTTAAAGTGCCCCAAATATGATGTATGTGTAATATTTGAATCATTCTGAGAAGAAATGTAATCTATCTTTATAGTAAAAATCCTCATCTTGATCAACTTTTTCACTGTCAAAGTTTCCGGATATGATGTCATTAGGTGAATTTTAGCACAAAAAAACAAAGGAAAATTAATTTACAATTCACCTAATGACATCATATCCGGTAACTTTGACAGTGAAAAAGTTGACCAAGATTAGGTTTTTTACTATAAAGATATATTACATTTCTTCTCAGAATGACCCAAATATTACACATATACAAAAATAATTTTTGGGGTTTAATAGTAGCACTTAAATATTTTCAAAGTTCAATGCGTTTCTCCGAAAGTGATAGAAGCTTAACTTTACCTGAACGAAAACGATCAAGTCCTCACTTTTTCTCACAATATCTTTAACTGATTCAACTGTACTTAGATCAACCTAAAAATTATTCCATACGGATCATGTATAGCCTGCGTGGCAGGCGTTCTATTGTGGGGGAGGGAGTTTTGTTTAGGAAGCGAGTTTTGTTTAGAGTCTTTAGAGCGCGCGCTTTTGTTGATAGCGTGCGCACCAGGTGAGAAGAAATAGATCATGTATAGAAACTTTCAAATTTGACAGAAATATGTTTACAAAATAAAGAAATTACCTCCTCTTCAGCGACATTGATGTTTTCAACAAGATTCTGGACTTTTTGCTGACTTTCTTTGATCATGTCAACCTGTAATACAGTTTTCGTCAATATACAGTTGACGTCGCAAAATTCGTCTGTACATGTGGTGGAGTAGTAGGTCGCGGCCGTTCAACCGTCCCAAGGGCGGCTACGTTTGAAAAATAAGTCTTTTAGACGGCCACTGTTTATAAGACGGTCATGGATGGCCTACGCCTAACGATAACCCTTCAACACTCGAAGGGTTTATAGCGCAGAATCTGCGATTAGATAATGAAAACTGACTTCTGTGCAAACTCGGCGTTAAATTGTCCGCGATTGGAGTAAGGGGACGGAGGGGGTCAAAGCAATCGGGACGAAATCTATTTGTAGACGTTCTATAAAGTATGGACACCGCGCACTGCGGCAATTTTAGTTCAATTGACGCTCCATTTCACAATTCAAGGTAACATATATGTCTTCCGTACCTGTTCTTTCACTAAACTGTTGATTTTCTGAGATTTTTGTAACAATTCCATGGTATTTTCCGATTTTTCCCGCTCACCTAACACAGACTGTTCATTTTCTAAAGACCCGTCACGACTCGACGATACGATAGTCGCTGACATTTGAAATATATCTAAAATTCTATCTTCAAATTAGATTTCTACTATAAATCATTGAGACTCGTCTAGTAAAAGATTTTTCGGGAGCAAAGCCATTACATTTACCTATATAAATACAAATTTTAGTAATTTTTACGCGAAAACACGCAAAATTCGGCCGCCATATTTGTTGGTAAACGGTAACCATAGCGATAAGCATATTCGAAAGCTTTTTGCCGTTTTTGTCGTGATATTTTTATGCAATTTGCGGAAATTTCCTTGAACTAAGGAAATTCTTCGTTTCAGAACAGTAGCGATTGACACGCCAGGCGGAAAGCGCAATTTAAATATAAATATTAAAGCCCAATGACTTTCAAACAAGTCATTTAAAATAAAAGAGTAAAATTTATTTGCTTACGTTTCGTTGTTTAAAATTTTGAATTTAGGAAAACTAAGGATTTTTCGATTTTGTAGTAAGGAATTGTAGAATCTGAGAAACGTGTTTTTGTTCCAATTTGCACGTTTTCCAAGATGGCGGAAGAAACAGACCAAAATATCGGTAAAAATGACGAGAATTCAACTTTTAAAGACCTTGTGAGTGTCAAATTGATGTTTCTCTTTATTATACTTGTGTAATTTTCCTATAGTTGAATTGTCGTTGATGCTTTTGTGGGTTATTTTCAACAGGGAGTCGCTGAAATTCTCTGTGAAGCGTGCGAGAAAGTCGGTTGGAAAAAACCAACGAAGATTCAAAGAGAATGTATACCTCTGGCACTGCAAGGTTGGTAGTGAGACTTTATGCAGAGGTGGAAGATTTGAGACGTGAATCGACTATCAACTTGCAGAATTTATCGCAGTTTATATACGGGCAACAAAATTGCTGCAACTTGAAAGGGCAACTAACAGGGCAAATTCCCTACCTATGTTCCTATCTCGCAATCAAATATACCGGTGTCACAGCGGATTTGGCCCCCCCCCGCGGATTTGCCCCCCCGGACCATATCAGCTAGCGGATATGGTCCGGGGGGACCAAATCCGCTAGCGGATATGGACCCCCTTCCGCGGAAATGGTCCCCCCTATGAAATCGTAGGCAGACAAAAACTTTGTAAACAATAAGTATATTATTGTTTACAAAGTTCTCGCGCAAAAGTCTACAAGTATTTTTGAGCTGCATATGATTTGGTTTTAGAGTAATTGTCTGAATATTTTCTTCGGTTAAAGTTTTTGCCATGTTGGCATAAAAATTAAATATCTGACGTTTTGATTAAAAACGGCAACAAACATTTACGAAAGTTAAGTAGTAAATTTGAAATTAAGACCACGTTAGAAAATATACTGCTGTATCACCGCAAAATAACAACTACAATGAGTTGGTTCGATTCAATGGTCGCGCGTATTTATATGTATTCTGATCACCATTTTTATCTTATGAGTCATCACCTATTGTTTATGGGATTTCATTCAGAACCATTTAAGTTATCTAAATTGAAAGTTAAAATTTACATAACTGTAGGCATGGTATTTAATGCGGAAACAGACACAAATAACAGATTAGTAATCGTTTCCAGGACCGAAGCAGAATTAAGAGAAATTTTTCTGTCTACCACTAGTGAAAGCGCATGGAAATTAAATTTACGGGAAAATGGCACCGAAAAAATCAATCAATTGACAATTGTCAACAGAGTAATTGCTGGCACATGGCCTATTTCTAGATAAGTATTAGCTAGTATTTCTTTGGTTGCGATTTATGCGTTCAAAACGTCAGTTTAATTGAAATGATAAGTTTATTTAAATTCTGTTAACATTTACAACTTTGTATTTCCCACTGCTGAGACATAACATTTAAATGGGAACTGTACTATGTATAGTTCTGACTGCAATAAAATCTACTTCTCGTAGTTAAATATACCATAGTGGCAGTGAAATATATTTTTGGCAGTGAAATGCAGTTTTGGTTGCAGCAAAATATAGTTCCTGCAGTCCAAAACCGCGAGAAAATTTACAGGAACATTTTAATCCCAAAAATCTTCGTACACTTTTTCTCTGTTATATGTAAAGATGATTCAAAACGTTTTCATTCGATATTTAATATGCCATACGATAGATTCGCGAGGGGGGTCCAAATCCGCGAGAGGGGACCAATATCTGCTAGCTTATATGGACCCCCATAGGACCATATCCGCTAGCGGATATGGCCCGGGGGGACCATTTTGAGGGGGGGCCAAATCCGCTGTGACACCGGGGGGGGGGGATGTTGACATTTCGATTTTGATCAGTGCATTAGCAAAATATGTTCACACATAAGTTTAATACAAAACATGAAACAACATTCGTGTATATATTAATATGTGTTGAAATCAGTATTTATTGCAAGTTGCAGCTATTTTGCCACTTATTACTTCACCATTATGCACCTATCAATGTTAAGCCCCAGGGTGGGGGGCACAGGCTACCCACAGGATATTGACGGACCTTTGTGTCTCGAGAGTGGGGATTTTTACTTTTTTTACAAGTGGGGATTTTTGACATGCATTGAAAATCAGTAGATGAAAATATCAACGTCTGGATGTAGGACTTAATAGAGCCTGGGTCGAATTTTTCATTTCTTCGCAACATGCCGTCCACACATGAGAAAACTGTTACTGTAAGTAATGAATTTACATCCTGATTTTATCCTGATAATCTACGTTTCCATTTCATGAAATGTGGCTAAATTGATATTTGAAAACTTGGTCAGTATATCTAGCATTATGTTTTATGGTAAAATTTGTATCACTGCCCTTTTTGTATTGCTAATTATGTAAAGAAGATATCTTCAATTTATTGTTGCACGTCGTTTGTGAAGTCTCTTGTCAAGAAGACTATAAGACCAATATTTTATTTTATATTGATATTTTTTCAATATTGCATCAGCCTGATGGCCCTGATTCAATGTTCTTGCTGCTTTGATAATTTATTTTACTCTGGAAGCAGGAAAATATATATAGTGATCAAGTTCAATATTTGGATACAAAAATATAAACAAATGCGAATAGACTGTGTGAATGTAATATTGTTATGAGAAAACGTAGATGGGTTGACACGACCATAATAGACAGTTTTAGATAACACGACGCGGACGTCAAAGACGACGTGAAAGTGGCGTGTTGTGCCCATGTATGGATATGCCACGCCATTTTTACGCCATTTTCACGTCGTCTTTGACGTTCGCGTCCTCGATCTAAATCTGTCTAATGTCATTTTGACAACATGACATCAGGATTTGATGTTATGTGTGACAACATGAATATGGTTGGACCGAATAACCCCTAACATGGCCTTGAAAAGTTTTTCAAATTTTTCTATAAAGAAAAGGACATCATTGGCCTAGCAGAAACAGGTTCTGGTAAAACTGGAGCATTTGCATTGCCGATCCTTCAAGCTTTGTTAGAGAACCCACAAAGATTGTTTGCTCTAGTTATGACACCAACCAGGTATTGATTTTAAAACTACTTAAGTAGAAACAATTGTACAGTAATTAAACTCCGAAACAATAGACAGTCAGACTAGGTTGTTAAACATTACAATTCTCAACGTTTCGACTATGAATTAGTACAATCATCGTAGAGAGAATGCCACAATGTTAACAATTTACAAGTCTGTTGTTTTGTGTTTAATTAAAATACTCTATGACAGGAACAATGGACCATTCCCCTATTAAACTAACTTTTGAACTAGGAAATTGTATCAGTACAGCTGGAAAGAGCATCTAGTTTAAGTAAATTTAAAAAGTTGTTTGGTTTTTTGCGAGCGATTGGTTTTGGTAATTTGTTTTTTATAAATACAAAAAAACTATACAAAAATAACCTACTTCACAGGGCTACACTTCCATTTTTACAACATTTACATTTTACAACTTTTGCAACTACTAACTTTTACATGCTCTTTCCAGCTGTGCTTTGGTGCGCTAAATCACTTTCAGATGTGAGCTCGTAAATCAGTTTTGTTAACCCATTAACTGGCAGTACCCTACCAGTGACGAGTAAAATCATCTGCCATTAGACAGAGTAAAATGCTAAAGTAGGGCACATAGCTAATGGGTTAACTAGAGACACTGGCAGATAATTGTTTTAATTAACCAATAATCTGCTCATCGTTTTCCTAACCACAATAATCTGCTTTTCCCAATCACAATAATCTGCTCTTCCTTTTCCTAATCACAATAATCTGCTCTTCCTTTTCCTAATCACAATAATCATCTCTTCCTTTTCCTAACCACAATAATCTGCTCTTCCTTTTCCTAATCACAATAATCTGCTCTTCCTTTTCCTAATCACAATAATCTGCTCTTCCTTTTCCTAATCACAATAATCTGCTTTTTCTTTTCCTAATCACAATAATCTGCTCTTCCTTTTCCTAACCACAATAGTCAGCCAATTACATTTTTTGTGCATGTCAATACCCAAATGGTGTAACCCCACTCAGTGGAAAGTAATTTCTGTGGTAAAGATTTGGAAGTCATCTCTGTAATTTGTCAGTGTACAAGGCCAATTGGCATGTTATGTAATTTGTGTTTATTTATATAATTGATCTTAATTAATGCTTGGTTGGTATTTTGTAGAGAACTTGCATTTCAAATATCAGAACAATTCGAGGCACTTGGTTCCTTAATCGGTGTGAAATGTGGTAAGCTTTTTGTTTGTTGTAAGAAATTATTTAGTTATTGCATTCTAATGCACAAAACTCTCCCCTGAACGAGAAAAATTGTGAGGTGTTGGGAAACGTTTTGCCATTGATTGCTAGTTGAATAACAAAATGAAGAAATCAAGCATTTGGCTGCAATGTGTCCTAGTTTAATTTAACCCATTAACTGGCCTGCATGCAGTACCCTAGCACTGACGAGTAAAATCATCTGGCATTAGACAGTGAGAGTAAAGTAGGGCTATATGGGTGCCTTGCAAGCTAACCGGTTAACAAGAGACACTGGCAGATTGTTTTGTTAACCCTTTAACTGGCAGTACTCTACTTGTCTTGTGTTAGACAGAGTAAAATACTAAAGTAGTGTGCATCAGGACGTATTGCAAGCTAATGGGTTAATTGTTATTTTACTCTGTCTAAAGCCAAGATGACTTTACTCAAATTTTTGGGCATTAATAGCTTGACCAGGCTATCTGCCCATGTCTGTTGTTGAGCCATTCAGCTGCAATGCGGTGTCATGTGCACTTCTTTGTTGTTTTACTCTGTCTAACACCAGACATTTTTCTTGTCAAAGTGTTGCATTGGTTAAAGAATATTATTATATAGCAAGTGTCAAAGTTCAATTTTCCTGTTTGCCGATTGGACAAAACCGTATCATGTGCCGGTCATGTTCACTGCATGTTTGCAACTGGTCCACAATGAAACAATTATTGACCAGTCCATAATAAAACCGAAGTGAGACCCAAGCTGTTTGTGTCTACCGGTCGGTTTGCAAGTCATTCAGAAGAAGATATTAATCTATTATTAAGAGATAAAGACGGAATACCAAGTGAATTATTGAGACTTTGACACTTGCTATATAATAAAACACTTATTTAATGAGACCTTGGGAAAACAGCGTGTTTTGTGGCCCCTCGGCCGCTGTTGTTTCCCTCGGTCTCAGTAAATAAGTGATTATAATTACTCAATCCTGTTGGACTGACATTTTAAAAAATAGTCTTGCTCAAATTTTTCCCAAATGTAATTTTTCTTTTCTTTTATTAATTGTACTGCAGTACAATTATTTTTTATACATGGGCAGATGATATCTTACCCTTTTTTACCTTATCTAGCGGTTATAGTTGGTGGTATTGATATGATGTCTCAGTCCTTGGCTCTTGCTAAAAAGCCTCATATTGTTGTAGGTTAGTAGGTTAAGTATATTATGACAAGTTACAGTAAAATATATTATGACAAGTTACAGTTATAGTAAAATTCTCAACGCTGATTGGTTGAGCTACCTCAGATTAATACGTGATAATCACCTTTACTATATTCATTTTGAAATCAATGACATTTCTTGCAATCTGATTGGTCAAAAATAGTGCGATTAATTCCCAAATCGCATCATCTTGAGTATTAATCACATCATTTTTAAACCAATCAGATTGAAGCTCTGCACCACAACAACCAATCAGATTGAATGATAGAATTCAACTATCCAATCAATTTAAAGAAAATGTGCTCTCGCAAATGACCAAATCTGTTCACCATAAATTGTCAATACTCTAGACTGCATTTACTGCAGTTTTTTTTCATAAAAATCAACATAAAGGCAAGTCAAACTTAAAAGAATGTCAAATAATTTTTCACAAATAATACAGGCCAAATTATCAATAAAATTTTGAATGAAACATTGTCAAAATGTCAACAAAAACAAGTTTCATTTGAGCAACAGCCAAAACTGAACACAAGGCTGTCAAAGGCACAAGGTATTAAAATATGGAATGATCGATTGTAGTGTCATTATGTTTGAATGCACAAAATGACAAGAAACGTTTAGCAATTTACATGTAAAGTCTACGATATCTTCACACTTACTTTTTCGGTCTTTATTTCTAGAAAATCACTCACATTTTTCTTGTTTATACTAAGTCAATTTGTCAAATTACAATTCATGTTGTTGCTATGCTACGGCATTTCAGGGAATATAGCGGGTTTGTCAATTGTAAACAAAGACTAATCAAATACCGCTTCCGGTTTAAAAAATTATTTAGATTTCAAAATGAAGATAATAAAGTGGAAATTGAACTTCGTGTTGTGCAATTTTGGTTGCACGACACGAAGTTCAAACTTGTGATTACAAATCGCACTCCCGCTTCGCTGTCATGCAATTTTGTAATCACGCATTTGATTTCAGACTAAACTGCACTCCACTCAGTTCAATTACCAAAAGCGTTTTTGTGCCGCTTTTATCGTAAATATTCAATTAAAATATTTTTGAAATGTGCTTATATTTTTTTCCCAAATAATCACCTATGTCATTTTGCTAAAACAATTATTCGCCTCAGGCTCAGTGAATATCGGTGAATAAAAACCTTGATGGTTTAAATGCAATTAAAAGTTGTAGCTCAGTCAGCAAAGATGCTAAAATAGTTATTTTATATAAATAGCCACACTATTATCCCATTTCATTCTAGCAACACCTGGCAGAATAGTTGATCATCTTGAAAACACAAAAGGATTTAATTTGAGACCTCTGAAATTCTTAGTAAGTTTGAATTAATATTGTCTCCACCAGGGGCCGGTTGTTGAAAAGCCGGTTAACTTAACCCTGGGTTAGTGGTAACTTTCATACAAGTTTCCTGACATCGGTTATATTAATATGAATACTTTTTTCTATCAACCTTGTACTGGGGGATAGAAGTTTTTGTTTATATAGTTTTGAAATAAACAAACATGCAGAAGTATACAAACCAGAACAGCAGATTAAAATTTAACCCGGGGTTAGCGTTAACCAGCTTTTGAACAACCGGCCCCAGGAGGTTATGTTTTTGCATAATTAGTGCAGATATAGTTTATACATTAATACTGGGCAATTACTTTACTTGCAGAATAATGGAGTCTCCAGGCTTCTGAATTCAGGTCTGCAATCGGCAATTGCCGACCTGCAATTGTACTTTTCTGATGTAAATTTAGAGTAAAGGAGAAAAGCACATGGAGAAATTTTCTTCTGTTACGTTCTGGTTTATAAATGTTAATGTTGGCAATATTACTGCAGGCACATTTTATTGAAAACTTAAATTTGCTGACCTGTTGCCGAACTGCTTTCTTTCAGGTTGGCAAACAAATTGCCAACCTGATTTTTCTCTAATTCAGAGGCCAGTGAGTGAGTCACTATATTGTTGGAAAGATGTGACAGCATCTTTAACCCATTCGTTGGCAATGCACCCAGATGCGCCCTACTTTAGTATTTTATTCTGTCTAACACCAGACGATTTTACTCGTCAGTGGGTTAATAATGATTCATTGTTTTTGTCCATCAGGTTATGGCAACAGATTTCCACTGATATAATTGGTTTATGTTGTGGAAATGCCACATAGATATATTTTGTGTTTTAACAAAACAATAAACCAATTATAGTAATTTTGCTATGCAAACATACAAGGAACCGATTACAATTTTAAATTTTAAAGGTCATGGATGAGGCTGACAGAATTTTAAATATGGACTTTGAAAAAGAGGTTAGTGTTGTATATTAATTTTGTTCTAGTGCAAACACTTCTATCCTCATTCTTTCATTAAAACAATGAATTTCAAGTGATAAAAACATGTTTTAAAGAAGTTGAAAATTTTGGTCAGATTCACAAAGGGGTACCACTGGTCCCTTCTCTTAGGTTTTCGATTTTGTTTTCAAAAGTTCCAATCTGGCTTTAAATTACTCCCAAATGTTTGGGAGATGGCTAAAATCTCTTTCTTTCATCAAATGGTTAAAATCTTATCTCCTTGAGTTAAATTGCCCAGTTATCATTACTCTAATACCACATTCAACCATTTTGGTGTGAATGCTGGGGAAGGTGGAAATCATTTTAGGGGAGGTGCGCGCAGTGGTCATGGCCCCAGCTTCCCTGGGAGGATGGGTCCTAGGATTTAAGACATACTCCCATGAAGTCAACAATGTGACTCTATGTGTGTAATCTACATACATGTGCATATTAATTATATGTATCAATGTACTTAAGAATTATGACTGCAACTCATCCAATTGAAATTGTGTTCAGATCAAACATGGCAAGTTGGTTGTAATATATTTGCTATTATTGAACTTTAAGTTATGACTTTGATCCATCATTGCACTTTTTCACAAGGGGAGGTGCATGAATTTTTCACAAGGGGAGGTGCATTAAAAAATCTCAAGGCAGGTGTAAAATGATCCCACAGGAGGTATGCACCTCTCCACAACTCCCCTCAAAATCTGGCCATACAAGCAAGCCCCAAGCAAGCTGCAACCTTGCTTGCATGGGTCCCCCAAAAGGTCGCCCCTTTGCACTTGATACCTATGGCAAAGCCAAAGGGTCCCCCCTTTGCACTCGATACCTATGGTTGCATTGTTGCAAAGCGTCTAGATTGGGTTATAGGCAACCATAGGTAGGCATATGCCTCCCCCCCCCCTTGGTTTCCGATTATTTTTCAAGAGTCCCAATCTTGCTTCAAACTACTCCAAACCGTTTGACAAAAGCTAAAACCTCTTTCTTCATCAAAACAATAATTTGTGATAAAACAAGTGATAAAACCATGTTTTAAAGAAGTTGGAAATGCAAAGGGGGTCAGATGTAAAGGGGGAACCACAAACAACCATAGGTAGACCCTGTGGTTTTCGGTCTTTGTTTTAAAAAAGTCCCTAGTATCTTGCTTCAAACTACTCCCAAACGTTTGGAAAAAAGGCTTAAACCGGCTCATTCTTTCATCAAAACAATGATTTTCAAGTAGTGAGAAAACCATGTTTTAATAAAGAAGTTGGATGCAAAGGCAACCATAGGTAGGCCATCGTCATCACCACCATTACCATCAGCCACCATCATCAGCCCCCTTCATCACCTCATTTGGGTGTAATTTATTATTTAAATGTAAATGTGCTATTCTATGTGGAAGTTCAATATAACTGTACAATTTATAGGTTGACAAGTTGCTTAAAGTAATTCCAAAAGAAAGAAGAACTTATCTTTTCTCTGCCACTATGACAAGGAAAGTAAGTATGAGATAAAAAATGCCTGTTCATGTTTACTCTTTCGGAGAAGAGTAAGTCTGAGTAAGCAATTTACAATGAAACGAGGTCATTTTAAAAAGGCATATCCTTGGTTTATATCCTGTTCGTGGATATCCTTGCAAGATCAAGTATTTTCTATTGAAATCCTTGATAGAAAACCCCACTAAATTGTCGCCATGTTTAAAGTATAACTAACCATTTTAGATGTATTTTTCAGTATATTGGAAAATTGAAGCACTGACAAATTAAAAACCCTTTTCATCAGGTTAAGAAACTTCAACGTGCGTCGTTACAAGATCCAGTCAAAGTAGAAGTTTCAACCAAGTAAGTGCTGACCACCCGATGAGAGCAATTTGCACAGGCCCCCAATATTACGATGCCCTAAACGTGAAATGGTGCCCAAAATCCTATCCGGGGAAGGTTTAACATGTTTTGCAACTCTGCTGTACTGTATATTCCAGCACTTGTGCTGCGTCTGTTGTTTGAGAATTTAACGATATCATGGGGAGCCCCAGGGGGGACTCTGTCCTGTTTGAGAATATCACATTACAAGTAGATAAATCATATTTTTATGTTTTTATTTTAACAGATATACAACAGTGGAGAAACTTGTACAGAGTTATATATTTATACCAAGCAAATACAAGGTAAATGTTCAACAATGTCATTTGGAAGGATACGAATATAAATGAAAATAGTAAAATGTAGAAAAATAAATGGATCTTGGTTCCAGAGGTTGATTTTTGTCTTATACTCGTTTCGTGAAAAAGAAAAATATATTTGTGGTATAAAATGCTGCCAATCTCGTTCTCATGTAGAAACAACCAATCACAACACTTTCAACACAATATGATACGTAAAACGTTTATATCAACCAATCAAGGGAGCTTTTTTACGATCCAAAAAGAAGACTAATTCAAACCATTAAAGGCAGTGCAGTATCTCCTGCTGAGCAATGTGATTTACTGCCCTTAACTTGACAACGTACTGGTATGTGGTGGAGCAATGTTAAATCGAAATTCGCGATATGACTGTATGATTATTGTTTACATGCGGGGAGAGTTTTTGAGATGGAAATTTGGAGCGAAAATTATATACATATTTTGTACGTGAAAAATGCAAATCGAACATGCGGCCCTGCGATTCCGGTACAGCGTTCTGCCAACTGAGCTACAGAGTCCAGTTGCCAACAGCTGACCACAAGTTCATGTATATATATATACCAGGGTGATGACAGTGTTTGGTATAAGAGTAAAATTCTAAATTTTGGGCATAAAATTTAGAGTTTTTGAGCGCTGAGTTTTTGTTAAACAAGAGAATTTGATCTATTTTTCTTAGGATTGCTACCTTGTCAGCATATTAAATGATCTCGCTGGAAATTCTTTCATGATATTTTGTGGCACTTGTAATAATGTACAAAGGTATAGTTCAAATAATTCACTTATGGAATATGAAGAATAGATAAATCGAAATGGGGCTTCGGTGGCGCAGTCGTCAGAGCAAGTGCCTTTCACCTCTGAGTCTTGAGTTCGATTCTCGCTGAGGACTATACTCATCACACTCATGTGAAAAGAGTAAGTCAACGCTCTGCCGAAAGTCGTGGGTTTTCTCCGGGCACTCCGGTTTCCTCCCACAGGGAAGTTGACTGGGTGGGTTATAGGATATACAGATTAGGAAGGTAATATCACAATTGTTGTAAAAATAGATAATGTAGGCTATGTACATAATATAGGTAAGCGAGATACTTAATGTAATCGGTCACTGAAACGCCCCAACGGGGAGTGAGATGAATAATGTATATATGTATGTATGTATGTATGTATGTATGTATGTATGTATGTATGTATGTATGTATGTATGTATGTATGTATGTATGTATGTATGTATGTATAAATTATATACACGTGTAATAGCAAAACTGTACACTGTGTTAATTATTGGATTACTGCAGTACACGTTTTGGCGTTACCCAGTGATCTTAGTTTGTATAAATCACTTTTATTAATTCGCAATAACTTCAACGGTTTGGGTGAATTAGTTTCTTCGTTTGACTTTAAATTGACCGACTTGGTGCGAATATCGCTTATTATTATATACACAAGCTCTGGATATGAGGTATTCTGCAATCTGATTGGTTCTCTACTAGCAGGATATTAGCTCATATCCTGCTAGTAGAGAAAAGTAGAAAAATGGCTGGCAGATTTGGACAATTAAATGAAGAGGAAATTCAATTTTTACTTGAAAAAGGTGTTTGTTTCAGACATGCGCAGTTGCCAGGGCCGGACCTACGGGTGGGTTTGTGGGGGGGTGTCACACCACCCCAGAAATTCTATTTTTGCGTTTCAGTCGGCAGAAGTGCTATTTTAGTCGGCAGACAAAATTATTTTTGATGACTAACAGCAATGTAGTCGGTACAAGTTCGGCCCTGGCAGTTGCCCTGAGGACGGCCCTGGCAGTTGCCCATGAAAAAGTATGGTTGCTAATGTACAACAATCTCTTTTATAAGTTAATCTTATTTGTGTGTTTAGAACGACGTTACTTCTCCGAAACCTTGGCCTACATGCTGTTCCATTGCATGGACAAATGAGTCAAGTAGGTTGTAGTTTATTTTTATGGATTTGTTGTTGTTGTCGTCGTTGTGATCGTGGATGTTGTCGTTGTTAGTGTCGTCGTTGCTATAATTTATGTTGTTGTCGTCGTTGTTCTTGTCGTTACTGTCACTGTTGTTATAATTGTTTCAAAATTTATAACTGTCGTTTGTTGTTGTCGTTTGTTGTTGTTAGTCTCGTTGTTGATATAATTGTTGTTGTTGTCGTTGTCACTATCATTATTGTCATAATTGTTTTTAATTTTATAAATGTCGTTTGTTGTTGCTATTGTTATCGTTTGTTGTTATCGTTGTTATTGCTTTTTGCTGTTATTGTTGTTGTTTATGCCGATGTTGTTATATTGTTGCTATTGTTGCTGTGGTCTTTGTCGTTGTTGCCTTCATCGTTATTGTTCATATTGTTGTTCTTTAACTTTTGTTTGTAATAAATATTTTGCTTCAGTCTAAACGTCTTGGTACACTAAACAAGTTCAGATCAAAATCTCGATCAATCTTGGTTGCTACAGACGTCGCTAGTCGTGGTTTGGATATTCCCCATGTTGATGTTGTTATTAACTTTGATATTCCTACTCATTCGAAGGTTTGTATAAAGTTTAGAACGTCTCGCATGTTTACTAAACGAGCTACTTGAGTTAACAAGAACTTTGACGTTTCGAGCGAAGGACCTTCGTCTGGAAGTTGGTAGCCAAAGACGAGGACGATGACTGTATGGTCTGGTATGGCATGGCATGGCATGGTATGGTATGGTATGGCATGACATGACATGACATGGCATGGTATGGCATGGCATGACATGACATGACATGACATGGCATGGTATGGTATGGTATATATTTAAAGTTGAATGCATAGGGAATGATTGCTCAATTTCCCGAGCCATATGCTCGTGTTACAAATGCTCGACTATTTACTCTAAGTTAAAATATACCGATATTAAGACAATCGTATTTTGCAGGACTATATTCATCGAGTTGGTCGAACAGCGCGGGCTGGAAGATCAGGACGAGCTATAACATTTGTTACTCAGTAAGTATTTATTTGTGTTTTTCAATTTGTCCTTTCCTCGGAAAGAGTGCAACGATGAGCAGTCATCTGATGGCAGTGAAATGTACTCAACTACCGGGTGGCGCAAAAAAAAGTACGACTGTCTGATTTAGTATAACTTAAAAACTAAAAGAGCTATTACATTAAAGCTTCGTTGCATTCAGCGATGTTTAACTTAAATTTTGATATGTGCCATGTGCATTTTCATGCAATATTGACCGAGATAGCTGCGTTTAAACTTGAGTAAACATTTTTGGAAGTGTCGAGAATTAGCTAAAACTGGTCTATTAAATAATTTGATAACCAATAGCATTTTACGTTAGTATTCGTTTCAATGAAGTGAAGTTGAAGTTAGAAGGCCAAATGTTAGAATAAAAGTGAATTATTTCTCACACGTGGCAAGAATTATTATTCATGATTTTTTGCTTTTTCTTGAAGTGCTCTTACGTTATTTAAAGACAAACAAGCAAGACAAACTTTCTGACTTTTTCTAGGGGGTGCGCACCTTCCCCCCCCCCCCCCCAGTAGATCCGCCTATGATACAGAATGTTTTAGACATGATTGATAGTTATAAACTAAATTGATTTTCTTTATATTGAAATTTCCTTCCCAGGTATGATGTAGAACTATATCAACGAATCGAGCAGCTGATTGGAAAAAGATTGCCGAAATTTGATGTTGTCGAAGAGGAAGTTATGATGTTGGTAGAAAGAGTTACTGAAGCGCAAAGATTTGCAAAAATGGTGGGTTTTTTATTAGCTTTGCCGTATGCATATAGAATTAACGACAGGGTGTCCGCAACAGCGTAATTCAATTTACTGCGGATATTTTTGTATAGCCTCATTGCAGCTACGACCTTGTTAAAACAAAGGTCCAACTGTAGTAGGTGCTTATTTCACTTCTCGATTGCCTTTGAATTATGAGGAAGGTCTGAAATTCTAAATACTCGTATGCTTCGAATGGCCGTCTTGCGCTGTCGCCACACTGCAAACGGACTCAGTTAGAGTCATCCATCATTGTCAACATTTTCACAAGCGTACAATGCTGGCTCTTTCGTATAGTGTTACTACGTGTGTTCACTAAAATTTCTGATTTGGTAAAAATATTTTCCCTTGAGCTTTTAAAAACTATTATTGTTGACGTCAGCATTATTTTCAAAGCCTGCAAATACTATGTTATACACACAATTTAGTGATCAAGCCTTGAAATCAGTGTTCGCCAGTAACGAAGACGTTACGAAGTACTTCGTTACTTTATTTTACTTAAGTAAAAAAATCAGTATTTACTTGTAACGAAGTATTTTTTTTCAAAAAAATGCTTTTTACTTGTAACGAAGTACGATTTTTGTTAAATATTTACTTTTTAATTTCGTTACTTTTTTGTTTTCAACACGGACTGGAGATCTGTCTAGAGTGGAGTAAGGGTGGAGAGTGGAGTGATTGATGGTTTTGCATGTGCACGTCAAGTTGTCAACACGTGCTTGGCATAATTCACCCAGGCTGTTACAAGACACAGTGCTTGTCTGAATGTCTATTTCTGCTTTGTAGTTTGTATTATCAATTGTCATTTGCCAAGTTGGTTAATGGTTCAAGAATTTATATTTTGCTTCAGTAGGACTTTTACTTAAGTAAAAATTTTCAGGCAATACTTTTACTTAAGATAGATAGATAGATTATTTAATCAAATCACATTGCAGCTATAAGCTGAATTGCGTGAGTTCTTAAAAATAAGTATGTACAAGTGAGATTAAAAAGTTAAAAGAGATATTAAAATACACAAAGCTAAAGTTTTATTCTAATGCATCAAGCTTTCTTTGATGCCGCAAATTATAATCAATGTAATCAATAGTGTCAGGAATGAAATAATTGAGCCTACAGGTGGGATTGCATAAAATTTTCTTAGCTCTTCTTGATGTTCGTCAACTGACTTAATTTTGGCCCGAGATAAGGCATCATTATACGGGATGCCTGGGAAAGTAAAAGTAAAATTTCTAGGCAATACTTTTACTTCTACTTAAGTATATATTGAGTATATAAATTCAGTATAATTTTCAATACTTTGCTGAACACTGCTTGAAATACAGAAATACGGAACATGTAGAACTGCCAGCGTTGCACGTGAAAACGATCTGTGAAAATGATGTAAATTAAAAATTTTCAGGAAATGCGTGAAACTGAAGAAAAAAGGAAGCGTCCTCGTCAAGATAATGATGATGATAATGGTTTCCGACTGCCGAGCAAGAAAAACAAAACAGTTTCAAACAAGAAGAAAAGGAAACGAAAATAGTAAGAATTAATGAGAACTGAATATAGGGTCGTTGCTGAAGGGGATGAACGGGAGGCAGGTTTTCCAAATGGCTGCAGGTTTTCGAGAACGTTAAAACAATCAAAATCCAGGCACTTGCACGCTCACCCTACACCTAACCCCAACACTAACCCTCACGTACCTACACCCTACACCTAACCCCAACACTCACCCTACACCTAACCCCAACACTCACCCTCACCCTACACCTAACCCCAACACTCACCCTCACCCTACACCTAACCCCAACACTAACCCTCACCCTACACCTAACCCCAACACTCACCCTACACCTAACCCCAACACTCACCCTACACCCCTCACCTACACCTAACCCCAACACTAACCCTCAACCTACACCTAACCCCAACACTAACCCTCACCCTACACCTAACCCCAACACTCACCCTACACCTAACCCCAACACTAACCCTCACCCTACACCTAACCCCAACACTAACCCTCACCCTACACCTAACCCCAACACTAACCCTCACCCTACACCTAACCCCAACACTAACCCTCACCCTACACCTAACCCCAACACTAACCCTCACCCTACACCTAACCCCAACACTAACCCTCACCCTACACCTAACCCCAACACTAACCCTCACCCTACACCTAACCCCAACACTAACCCTCACCCTACACCTAACCCCAACACTAACCCTCACCCTACACCTAACCCCAACACTCACCCTACACTAACCCCAACTCTAACCCTCTCCCTACACCTAACCCCAACACTAACCCTCACCCTACACCTAACCCCAACACTAACCCTCACCTAAACCAAACACAAACCCTAACCCTAACCCTACACCAACCCCAACACTAACCCTCACCCTACACCTAACCCCAACACTAACCTCACCCTACACCTAACCCCAACACTAACCTCACCCTACACCTAACCCCAACACTAACCTCACCCTACACCTAACCCCAACACTAACCCTCACCCTACACCTAACCCCAACCCTCACCCTACACCTAACCCCAACACTAACCCTCACCCTACACCTAACCCCAACACTAACCCTCACCCTACACCTAACCCCAACACTAACCCTCACCCTACACCTAACCCCAACACTCACCCTACACCTAACCCCAACGGCCAACACTAACCCTCACCCTACACCTAACCCCAACACTAACCCTCACCCTACACCTAACCCCAACACTAACCCTCACCCTACACCTAACCCCAACACTAACCCTCACCCTACACTAACCCCAACACTAACCTCACCCTACACCTAACCCCAACACTAACCTCACCCTACACCTAACCCCAACACTAACCCTCACCCTACACCTAACCCCAACACTAACCCTCACCCTACACCTAACCCCAACACTAACACTCACCCTACACCTAACCCAAACACTCACCCTACACCTAAACCCAACACTAACCCTCACCCTACACCTAACCCCAACACTCACCTACACCTAACCCCAACACTAACCCTCACCCTACACCTAACCCCAACACTAACCTCACCCTACACCTAACCCCAACACTAACCTCACCCTACACCTAACCCCAACACTAACCCTCACCCTACACCTAACCCCAACACTAACCTCACCCTACACCTAACCCCAACACTAACCTCACCTACACCTAACCCCAACACTCACCCTACACCTAACCCCAACACTAACCCTCACCCTACACCTAACCCCAACACTAACCCTCACCCTACACCTAACCCCAACACTAACCCTCACCCTACACCTAACCCCAACACTAACCCTCACCCTACACCTAACACTAACCCTCACCCTACACCTAACCCCAACACTAACCCTCACCCTACACCAAACCCTCACCCTACACCTAACCCCAACACTAACCCTCACCCTACACCTAACCCCAACACTAACCCTCACCCTACACCTAACCCCAACACTAACCCTCACCCTACACCTAACCCCAACACTAACCCTCACCCTACACCTAACCCCAACACTAACCCTCACCCTACACCTAACCCCAACACTAACCCTCACCCTACACCTAACCCCAACACTCACCCTACACCTAACCCCAACACTCACCCTACACCTAACCCCAACACTAACCCTCACCCTACACCTAACCCCAACACTAACCCTCACCCTACACCTAACCCCAACACTCACCCTCACCCTACACCTAACCCCAACACTAACCCTCACCCTACACCTAACCCCAACACTAACCCTCACCCTACACCTAACCCCAACACTCACCCTACACCTAACCCCAACACTCACCCTCACCCTACACCTAACCCCAACACTAACCCTCACCCTACACCTAACCCCAACACTCACCCTACACCTAACCCCAACACTCACCCTACACCTAACCCCAACACTCACCCTCACCCTACACCTAATCCCAACACTAACCCTCACCCTACACCTAACTCCAACACTCACCCTACACCTAACCCCAACACTCACCCTCACCCTACACCTAACCCCAACACTCACCCTCACCCTACACCTAACCCCAACACTAACCCTCACCCTACACCTAACCCCAACACTAACCCTCACCCTACACTTAACCCCAACACTAACCTCACCCTACACCTAACCCCAACACTAACCTCACCCTACACCTAACCCCAACACTAACCTCACCCTACACCTAACCCCAACACTAACCCTCACCCTACACCTAACCCCAACACTCACCCTCACCCTACACCTAACCCCAACACTAACCCTCACCCTACACCTAACCCCAACACTAACCCTCACCCTACACCTAACCCCAACACTCACCCTACACCTAACCCCAACACTAACCCTCACCCTACACCTAACCCCAACACTCACCCTACACCTAACCCCAACACTAACCCTCACCCTACACCTAACCCCAACACTAACCCTCACCCTACACCTAACCCCAACACTAACCCTCACCCTACACCTAACTCCAACACTAACCCTCACCCTACACCTAACCCCAACACTAACCCTCACCCTACACCTAACCCCAACACTAACCCTCACCCTACACTTAACCCCAACACTAACCCTCACCCTACACCTAACCCCAACACTAACCCTCACCCTACACCTAACCCCAACACTAACCCTCACCCTACACCTAACCCCAACACTAACCCTCACCCTACACCTAACCCCAACACTCACCCTCACCCTACACCTAACCCCAACACTAACCCTCACCCTACACCTAACCCCAACACTAACCCTCACCCTACACCTAACCCCAACACTCACCCTACACCTAACCCCAACACTAACCCTCACCCTACACCTAACCCCAACACTAACACTCGTAAAGCCTTTACTTCTTCAACAGCGACAACCAAAAAGTTAAGGCTAACCCCTTTACTTTTTGGCCATTTCTGGCCACTTTTTCATAATCACAAAAAGTGGCTAAAAATGGTCAAAAAAGTTAAGGCTAACTCCTTTATTTTTTTGGCTATTTTTGGCCACTTTTTTCAATTTATTATCCTATATTTTACAGGAAATTGATGGTGAATCATTGCTGTTGCTAACACGAAGTACTCATGCAATTCACGAACATGAAACTTGGACCAACGCTAAAACTGAGTAATTACATTGCGCGACTCCGTACACGCGTTGGAATGTCCAAACGCACGTGACCATCGTCTAGAGAGAATCAATACGACCACATGCGTTAAGCTGCGTTTAATATATTGTGTTTGTTCGTTAGCAATTGTGGGAAAGCGAGTGTAGGAAATTTTATACTAGTACGATGTCAAACAATGAGTGACTGCATCAGAGCTAGCGATCATACACAATAGGTCTTTATATTACGATATTATATCTGGTCACCGTCGAAAAACTTTAATAATTTGTTATCTCCGTTAATCATGGACAGTCAAATTGGAGGCAATTCCACTAAGATTGTTACTTGTGTTAATTGTAAGCCAGACCCTGGCTAACACCCTGCTATGCCCCTGAGGATACTCTGTACAGGAGAGGGGCCTAATTCTTTAATTTGATATATAAAATAGGCCACTTTCATAATTCAGATGAGTTTAAATATTCTTTTATGTGCATATTAATAAGCCTCATTGACCTCTTTCAGTTTTATAAATTCTATTCAATTTCAGTCACAGAAACGAGGCTGATAAGGCTTATTAAGATGCACATAAAAGAATATTTAAACTCATCTGAATTATGAAAGTGGTCTATAGCTGACTCTTTCAAGAGACAAGACAACAGGTGACCATTCGCTATCAATATTCACCCATGCTCATACTCAAGCGTAAAAAGGTATGGTACGGCATATTACAGTCAGTAAAATGAATTTGTCTATTTTTGACAACAGAGAGAATTCCTTCATATAATTGCAAAATTTATCAAAATATTAGTGTTACATAACATCTCTCTGATTAGTGTATGTAGAATTATGTAAAAATAAACTTGTGTGTTATGCATTTTTAGGTGCTAGAAGATAAAACCAATCCTCAGCTTTCATCGTCGTCCTATTCTTTGCTGCCTGCACTTCAGGTTTATTTACAGATTTAACAATTACTGCTGACAATGGAAAAAAGGTGAGGAATACTGTACTTTAAAAACACTTGAACTAATTTAAACTAATTTATTACTTCCCTACTTGTCAGTTTGTTTACAGAACACATTTAATACGACTTTGTTTGAAGCTCATTAAGTTGTTCCACTATAAGTGCCTGTCCAACAATCGACTGGTGGCCAGCTGATGCAATTGAGGTCACTCTACATTATTTTTATGTCCGCGAAGAAACAGTGGAGAAAATTCACACGCTGTTGAAACATAACAAGAAAATGAAGAAATTGCATGAAATTTGTGCGCATGCAGTACTTGGAGTCAACTGCTTTGAAAAGAAGTTAAGAGTAAATTATTAAAAGCTTATTCAAAGTTTAAACATGGTGATTCACATGCCTTATCTTTATAGAAATAAGTAACCTCCTCTGAACTGTATGTACGGCGTGATTGATGAAGCTTATGATGTTTTGAATGATACGAAGAATAAAGATAGTTTTAAATATCCTCATGGCAATGGACTCTGTGATGGGAGAAATCTTCTTGAAGCTTTCGAACAGATTGCTCGACATTTGGCATTAGGTATTGTAGCAAGTGTTTTATTGAATTGAAAAGGAATTAACATTATTTTCTCACTCTAATAACTGTCGGTTGACCACTCTTTGCTGCACGATAGTGTTAATTTGTATGTAAGGATGAACAGTTGCAGATGCAAAAACATTGTCTATTCTCATAATTGAAACCTCAATGTTTGTAACGAACATTTGAAGGTTGCAATTAGCTCAGGGCAGAATCAACCCAAATTGATATTATTATCTATATTGATATTATGGTCTTTGTTATTATTTTCGTCAATTTCAGATTGTTAGCGGTTGAAGACAAGTTACGACAATGTGCTGAGATGTTTATGGAAAATTTATCTTGTTTAACTTTGGAGGAGCAAAAAGATTTAGCCAGATTTTTAGTCCCCGAGGTAGGCAATGGTACATTATTCACTGTGTGGAAGAAAGAGTGCAATCACAGGTTTTCTCCAGATACTTAGCCTGCATCGCAGACGCTTACCTTCACACCATTTCCTACCGGAAATGTGAAAGTAATGTGAAGGTAAGCGTCTGCGATGCAGGCTACCAGATACTCTGCTTTTCTTTTGCGCTAACACTGAGCCAATAAACTCCCTCACTGGTTCTCTAGGAAGAACAGTTCAGAATTGATAGACCTTTCCAGTATAAATACGGTTAAGTCTAGGTTACTTCCTCTAGTAACTTTAGCGCAATAAGGTATAGATAGACCTTACTGGACCACTAGAGAGAAGAGTTTAGTGCTGATAGGTCTATCTAATCAATAACGTTAGGTCATTTATTCCTCACGACAGTTGATTCACATATTGTACATCTAGGTGGACAATGCGGTTGAAGTTGTAACAAAATTAGCGATGGACGGCAAGGATGCATTGTATAAAATTGTCCAAACGTCTGACCATGAATATCGCAAAAAAACGAAGAAAAAAGTTGGAATGAAATTAAGCAAAGCTCTGTGAATGGTATGTTGGTGTTTTGAACTAGTTTTTCCATCTACTTGTACGTGACCGCATCTGCCGTCGATGATAGAAGCCTTTACGTTCATGAATTGTAGAATTAACCGGTTCAACGCTTTTCAATGTGTATTTTTATACAGTCGATGTTCTATAAGGAAATCCAGTTTCTAAAGAAACTACAAGAAAAAGCTGCGTCTGGCTACGTGTTCTTTTTTCAAAGAAGGTTATGACCGTTAAAGTTCGTTGTTTTTGAGTTTGTTTTGTGGTTTTTGTTGACTTTACTCATGAGTGTTATATTTATTTCATTCTTTAGTTCATTGCCTCCTGAGGGGAAAACAACCTTCGTTTTTAACTGCATACAGTATGCTATTGCAAAAAGTAAGTTAACTGAAAGAAATTGCCATCATTTTCGAACATGAGTGACAGAATTATGGAGGGAAAGAAGAGAGGGGGGAAATGAAAGAAGGAAGGAGGGAGGAAGGAGGGAGGGAGGATGTATGGGGAGAAGGAAGAAAGAGGGAGGGAGGAAGGATGGATGGATGGATGGAAGGAAGGAAGGGAGGGAGGGAGGGACAGAGGTAGAGAAGGAAGAATGGAGGGAGGGAGGGAGGATAGACAGAAGGAAGAAGGTAGGTAGGTAGGTAGGTAGGTAGGTAGGTAGGTAGGTAGGTAGGTAGGTAGGTAGGTAGGTAGGTAGGTAGGTAGGTAAAAGGGAGGGAAGTAATGGAGCTAGAATGAAAGAATGAGAAATAAGAAGGAAAGGAAAAATAGTAGGATGGGGAATATACATAGGTTGAGTGATGGGGTTATAAAAAGGATGAATAATAATAAGATAATGAAATATGTTAAAGTATGAGGGTGCTCAAAAACTTGACCAGTTTGAATTTGAGTTGCCTGAAATTAAATTGAACATAAAGAGCTGGAAGACATTTACAAAAATTGTGATATCAAAATTGGTAAGCAAATGTTTTTTGAAATTGTGATATCAAAATTAGTTAAACGATGCTCATTGGATTTGTTTAACAGAAGTTAATGCGTGTTAAGTGCACTGCCCCTCGCCACAGAATAGATAATAGACCAGAAGTCTCACTGTACACCTTTCCCTAACATTTTCGTGTCCGTGATTTTCGCCTTGTGGATCACGAATTGCGCACGCTAGATGATGTGTGTGACACTTGCTGCGAACATCACACGCGTCATCACGTCAATACACGTCAATTGCTATGGGAACAGCTAGTGATGGCAATTGATGGCGTATTGCTCGCGTTTGATGGCGTCGTGATTACACTTGCTGGCTCGCGCCTGCGCATGAAAAATCTCGGACATAATTTTGGCTAAGTGGACCTTCTGGTCTATTATCTATTCTGTGCCCTCGCCACAGAGTTAGGCCTGGTGGTGGAGGTGGAGGGTAGGGTAGTGTTACTTGATGGGTGACTATACCCTGCTCTTGACTTGATGTGCTTGAAAACTCATGTATGTTGATTTGTGGTTCTTTTGTGCTTCAAGGTTTCCTTTCTGGGTACTTCAATTTTCCTCCCTCACAATTACTGTAACTAATTTTTTACCATGGATGTGCACTGTGATCAGACATGAGTTGTATGGTGGGAGCCAGAGGTGCCCCACTACGTAGCTTTCATGACTCGGTCACGTTTGAGCTGGAGCCCTTGCATTCAGCTCTCTGAACTGTGTTGTCCTTCGCAATTCAGCCATCAGCTGCAAGAAGAGAGGCCTGGCTTTAGACCTGGCTTATCAGCAAAATGAAATCTCACTTCACTTCACTCCACTTTACATTACTTTACTTTACTTTACTTTACTTTACTTTACTTTACTTTACTTTACTTTACTTTACTTTACTTTACTTTAATATGTCTTTCTTTAGACCTGGCTTATCAGCAAAATGAAATCTCACTTCACTTCACTTCACTTTTTTTACTTTACTTTAATATGTCTTTCTTTAGACCTAGCTTATCAGCAAAATGAAATCTCACTTCACCTCACTTCACTCCACTTTACTTTACTTTACTTTACTTTACTTTACTTTACTTTACTTTACTTTACTTTACTTTACTTTACTTTACTTTACTTTACTTTACTTTACTTTACTTTACTTTACTTTACTTTACTTTGCTTTGCTTTGCTTTGCTTTGCTTTGCTTTGCTTTGCTTTGCTTTGCTTTGCTTTACTTTACTTTAATATGTCTTTCTTTAGACCTGGCTTATCAGCAAAATGAAATCTCACTTCACCTCACTTCACTTTACTTTACTCTACTTTACTTTACTTTACTTTACTTTACTTTACTTTACTTTACTTTGCTCCTTTACTTTACTTTACTTTACTATGTCTTACTTTAGACTCTTTAATTTAATATATTCACTTCACTTCACTTAACTTTACTTTACTTTAATACTTTACTTTACTTTACTTTACTTTAATATGTCTTTCTTTAGACCTGGCTTATCAGCAAAATGAAATCTCACTTCACCTCACTTCACTTCACTTCACTTTACTTTACTTTACTTTACTTACTTTACTTTACTTTACTTTACTTTACTTTACTTTACTTTACTTTACTTTACTTTACTTTACTTTACTTTACTTTACTTTACTTTACTTTACTTTACTTTAATATGTCTTTCTTTAGACCTGGCTTATCAGCAAAATGAAATCTCACTTCACCTCACTTCACTTCACTCCACTTTACTTTACTTTACTTTACTTTACTTTACTTTACTTTACTTTACTTTACTTTACTTTACTTTACTTTACTTTACTTTACTTTACTTTACTTTACTTTACTTTACTTTACTTTACTTTACTTTACTTTACTTTACTTTACTTTACTTTACTTTACTTTACTTTAATATGTCTTTCTTTAGACCTGGCTTATCAGCAAAATGAAATCTCACTTCACTTCACTTCACTTCACTTCACTTCACTTCACTTCACTTCACTTCACTTCACTTCACTTCACTTCACTTCACTTCACTTCACTTCACTTCACTTCACTTCACTTCACTTCACTTTACTTTACTTTACTTTACTTTACTTTACTTTACTTTAATATGTCTTTCTTTAGACCTGGCTTATCAGCAAAATGAAATCTCACTTCACTTCACTTCACTTTACTTTACTTTACTTTACTTTACTTTACTTTACTTTACTTTACTTTACTTTACTTTACTTTACTTTACTTTACTTTGCTTTGCTTTGCTTTGCTTTGCTTTGCTTTGCTTTGCTTTGCTTTGCTTTGCTTTGCTTTGCTTTGCTTTGCTTTACTTTACTTTACTTTAATATGTCTTTCTTTAGACCTGGCTTATCAGCAAAATGAAATCTCACTTCACCTCACTTCACTTCACTTCACTTTACTTTACTTTACTCTACTTTACTCTACTTTACTTTAATATGTCTTTCTTTAGACCTGGCTTATCAGCAAAATGAAATCTCACTTCACTTCACTTCACTTCACTTTTTTTACTTTACTTTAATATGTCTTTCTTTAGACCTAGCTTATCAGCAAAATGAAATCTCACTTCACCTCACTTCACTCCACTTTACTTTACTTTACTTTACTTTACTTTAATTTACTTTACTTTACTTTACTTTACTTTACTTTACTTTACTTTACTTTACTTTACTTTACTTTACTTTGCTTTGCTTTGCTTTGCTTTGCTTTGCTTTGCTTTGCTTTACTTTACTTTACTTTAATATGTCTTTCTTTAGACCTGGCTTATCAGCAAAATGAAATCTCACTTCACCTCACTTCACTTCACTTCACTTTACTTTACTTTACTTTACTTTACTTTACTTTACTTTACTTTACTTTACTTTACTTTACTTTACTTTACTTTAATATGTCTTTCTTTAGACCTGGCTTATCAGCAAAATGAAATCTCACAAAAGCATTGTCAAGCCGATCTTGCTTGAAATTTGTGAACTTGTAAGACTGGAGGAATTTTCTACGGTAGTGGAGGAACTAGTATGTGTGAAATGTACACATTAACGAAAGACGACAAAGATGCTTGTGGCAATCCTAACACTAAAAGTCCGCCTGACAAACAGAGTGTTTCATCACTTAAGGTAGGATTGCTTTCATACCTCCAGCGCGTTACATATCTTCCTGAATCTAGCATGCTTATATGATGCAAAGTTCAATAATAATAGTTTTTATTCAACCAACTTTGCAGCCAAAAGCTGAATTACATTGGGTTACAATTTGCAAAACTGCAATAAAATTTACAATACTTTATCTATTTTAAAACTACAATACTCTATCAAATTTAATATATAAAACTACTACTTAAAACTATTAGCCGAGGCAATGATAAAAGATTTAAAAAGCCTATTGGTCTTACAATTAGGGATATGGAAAACTGTTTCATGTCTTAGTGATAGTCTACGGCTGGAGTTAAAATCTGGTAACAAACTAACAATTCATGAAGCTTATGGTCTGGGTCATTAACTGTAGTTTTAAATAGTTTCTCGCTTGTAATTCGTCGTCGCTCCTTCAAGGTGGCAAACATACAAATGGCAGTGCATCGCAAAGTTCATGAATTTTCTTGTTTAGATACCTTAAAATACTTTGAATTCAGCAGGGAGGGAGGATAGACGGAAGGAAGGAAGGAAGGAAGGATAGAAGGAAGGAAGGAAGAAGGTAGGTAGGTAAAATGGAGGGAATTAATGGAGCTAGAATGAAAGAATGAGAAATGAGAAGGAAAGGAAAAATAGTAGGATGGGAAATACGTAGGTTGAGTAATGGGGTTATAAAAAGGATGAATAATAATAAGATAATGAAATATGTTAAAATAATTGGAATTTTTTATATTTTATTCAGGGTGCTCAAAAACTTGACCAGTTTGAATTTGAGTTGCCTGAAATTAAATTGAACATAAAGAGCTGGAAGACATTTACAAAAATTGTGATATAAAAATTGGTATGCAAGTGTTTAATTTCAAAATTAGTTAAACGATGCTCATTGGATTTGTTTAACAGAAGTTAATGCATGTTAAGTGCACTGCCCCTCGCCACAGAGTTAGGCCTGGTGGTGGAGGTGGAGGGTAGGATAGTGTTACTTGATGGGTGACTATACCCTGCTCTTGACTTGATGTGCTTGAAAACTCATGTATATTGATTTGTGGTTCTTTTGTGCTTCAAGGTTCCCTTTCTGGGTACTTCAATTTTCCTCCCTCACAATTACTGTAACTAATTTTTTACCATGGATGTGCACTGTGATCAGACATGAGTTGTATGGTGGGAGCCAGAGGTGCCCCACTACTTAGCCTTTGACGTTTGAGGTGGATCCCTTGAATTCAGCTCTCTGAACTGTGTTGTCCTTCGCAATTCAGCCATCAGCTGCAAGAAGAGAGGATTAGCACTCTCTTACTTACTTTACTTTACTTTACTTTACTTTACTTTACTTTACTTTACTTTGCTCTGCTCTGCTCTGCTCTGCTCTGCTCTGCTCTGCTCTGCTTTGCTTTGCTTTGCTTTGCTTTGCTTTACTTTAATATGTATTTCTTTAGACCTGGCTTATCAGCAAAATGAAATCTCACAAAGCATTGTCAAGCCGATCTTGCTTGAAATTTGTGAACTTGTAAGACTGGAGGAATTTTCTACGGTAGTGGAGGAACTAGTATGTGTGAAATGTACACAAACAAAAGACGAAAAAGATGGTTGTGGCAATCCTAATACGAAAATTTCGCCTGACAAACAGAGTGTTTCATCACTTAAGGTAGGATGACTTTCATGCCGCCAGCGCGTTACATATCTTCCTGAATCTAGCATGCTTATATGATGCAAAGTTCAATAATAATAGTTTTTATTCAACCAACTTTGCAGCCAAAAGCTGAATTATATTGGGTTACAATTTACAAATACTGCAATAAAATTTACAATACTTTATCCATTTTAAAACTACAATACACTATTAAATTTAATATATAAAACTACTACTTAAAACTATTAGCCGAGGCAATGATAAAATATTTAAAAAACATATTGGTCTTACAATTAGGGATATGGAAAACTGTTTCATGTCTTAGTGATAGTCTACGGCTGGAGTTAAAATCTGGTAACAAATTAAAAATTTCGTGAAGCTTATGGTCTGGGTCATTAACCATAGTTTTAAATAGTTTCTCGCTTGTAATTCGTCGTCGCTCCTTCAAGGTTGGCAAACTTACAAATGGCAGTGCATCGCAAAGTTCATGAATTTTCTGGTTTAGATACCTTAAAATACTTTGAATTCAGCAGTGTTTGGAGCAAGTCTTGGGTGGATAGGGTCAGGTTTCTCCTGCACGCGATCTGTGCGTTAAGCATGGTTGGATCATACAGAGGTGGTGACTTGAATGCGGATTAACTTAAAGTGATCTGATGTTGTACAGAACTCGCTGCTGAGTTACGTTTTTCCTTTGCTGCTCTTCCAGTTGGCTCGACTGATGGAGATACGTACCAACTTCGGCGCTACGGGTATAGCTTGTGTTGTAATACAGTAGTGTGCAGTCCAGGGGGAGTCGTTCGCCTTAATTCGAATAGCTCTGAGAATATGGACAAGCCCCCCTCCCCCCCCGCGCAACAAACCATCTGGATCGTGAAATAGAAATTGCTCGATCCTGAGATTTTCCATGGGTGGTTTGGAGACTGCCAGTGTACATATCACATCCTCCACAGGAAACTTAACAAAAATGACACCGCGATATTTTGCTTTTCTATTTATTTTATTTATTGTACTACAATAGTGTAAAACACATACATACTTTTTAGATTGATAGCATTATAGAATACGTTAAGAATTTTACAAGTATGGACATTACTACAGAGTTCAAATATTTCAGATCATTCATTGCTTACTCTAAATACACACATGTTTTCTTCTTCTTCTTCTACTTTCTTTAATATGATACACGCGTACTTGCTTGCATTGCTTGCTTGCATTGCTTATTCTATATACCAACATGATTTTTTTCTGTTTACTTTGATATTTAAGAAATAGAAAACATTTTCCGTGTTTCTATACACTTATAGAAACACGCGTGGGAGTTTGGGAGAACGAGAAATAATCAGTGGAAATAATTCCGTGTTTCTATACACTTATAGAAACACGCGTGGGAGTTTGGGAGAACGAGAAATAATCAGTGGGAAAACGAGCCCGTAGGGCGAGGTTTTCCACGTTATTTCGAGTTCTCCCAAACTCCCACAAGTGCGTACTGTAAATGATATATTATATACGTACTTGCTTGCTCGCTTTCTATTTCCTTACTTACGAATGTACTTACAAAGTCACAATTATTCAACTACACGTTAACTGCATGCCTATTTTTTGCTGGAAAATATTTCCTCCTAAGCAGCTGGTAATTTTTTCGTGTAAAGACAAACGCAATACCAACGTAGACACCACTGAGAAACGTTACAGTATATAACGCTATCCTGATGTGAATATTATCCAGGTATCCTGTTATTATCAAAGGAAGAAACCAACTTACGGCAGTAGTGGTCGACAACTTAAGCAATAAGATAAAGCTTTTGTGATTCTTAACAATATTCGATTTCTGTACAATGGTGTTGCTTGCTTTGAGTTTTTGGCGAATTCGGTAAGCAGTGAAGATGAATATTACAATAATGTACAACAAAAGACAACCTGGAAGACCATACTTTTCCACAACAGCTGACCAATCAGGATGACCATAGACACAATCTCCAGTTCTGACATGTTGAGAAAAGCTTAAAACATCTGTCTTCACAAGTACAATGTAGACAATAGTTATAATGACAGGAACACCCCAGCTAAAGAGACTATACTTTAAAAAGGTTTTCAACTTGTTTTCATCAGATCTCACAAGAGTATTGCCACAAAAGGTTTTTCTTAAGTGATAAATATTAACAGCAGCGTTCATAAGTATGCTATACATAATAAACTTACCTGTTATTTCCAGCCTGGCACATGGTATGCTCCGCATCTTACCTACGCGCACATACAGCGAAAAAACTACAACATAATAAGTCTGCCACAACAAAAAAGCGAAGCTTAAACTCATTAAATTCAAACCAGGAAGAGTGCGCAGTTCTGGAAGCATGCCATAAACTATCAACAACAATAGCAAACAAATAATAGAAAACGCTAAAGCGCATAATGGTGCTATCATAGACAGCCTAACACCTAATATATATAAATCTGGTATTAGTTTTTCAGCACATACGCTAAATTTACCTTCAAACACACCATAATCGTACTTTGTTATAACTTGCTTTGATGACGAAATGAGAACTCTAAAATCCTTAAGCACAGTGTATTGCCCTGGGTAGAAATCAATGTACCTGTAACTTTTATAATGCATTTGATCCTTTGGCTTTGTTGTTACCTGTAGCTTTAAATCCTTAAGCACAGTGAAAAACCCTTCTTTGTACGTCTTGGCAATATTGAGTTTATTGCAACTTTTAAAATGCATTTCGTCCTTTACCCAGTCATTACGTACTTTCCAAATATTCCGTACGTAGTTATCAGTGGAGTTACAAATCTTTATGCCATCATTCAGAACTCGATACTCAGTATAATCGTACACCTTGTTCTTATAGAGTATTGAAACGTTATTCCAAACTTTATATTCATCATCGTATTTTATATTGATGATTGAATCGTTGCATGTTAATAGATCTTCCTTGGTATACTCCGGTGACATGGGTCTCAACTTTTCTTCGCATATATGAGGTTTACCGTCTATCACGCCATAGTCATTTCTTGTGAAATATTGACCGTTATATGCCACATAGACAATGAACTGCTTATTCACTGCGTAAGACCTTGCATAAAAGTAACGATAGTAACCATGACCAAGGCATTCATACAAATCTTTCAATTTTTCCCACGAATTTCGAGATCTCCAAATAGCCTGAACTCTTGAATCATTTGAAGCACACATTTCAAGACTGTCGTGACTGAATCGATATTCGCGATAATCGTACATCTTGTTGTTGTAAAACAGAGAAAAGTTCTTCCAAACATTGTACTGTTCACCGTATTTTACTTTAACCAAAAAATCATTGCAGGATAAACTGAGCTTTGCCGAACAAATCGTAAAATGTCCAGAAATCACTCCGTAATCTTTCCTTGCGAAACTTTGCTTAGTAGGTTTGAAGAAAACAGTAAAGTTTTTATATAATGTGTAATTTTGCCGGTAAAAACCGTCCACGGATGCATAACAATATTTGGAAGCCATCATTGTCTTTTCCAAACCAATCAACTGCCACCATCTTTGATAAATAAGAGGGTCGACAGAATTACAAACTTGTAGACCATCGTCCGTTACTCTGTACTCGTAATAAAAGTACATTCGTCCTCGGTACCTCATTGAGAAGTTGTTCCATACTCTGTATTCATCTTCATACTTTATAGTCAAGGTAAAATTGGCGCATATCCCATCAATATCACGTAATTGTTTTTCAGCACATATGAAGAATTTACCTTCAAGCACACCATAATCGTACTTTGTAATAACCAGCTTTGGTAGCGACATGAGAACTCGAAAATCCTTAAGCACTGTGTAATGCCTTTGGTAGACCTGCCAGAGGAATATAGGTTTATTGCAACTTTCTAAATGCATTTGGTTCTTTACCCAGGAATTACGTACTTTCCAAATATTCCGTACGTAGTTATCACTGGAATTACAAATCTTTATGCCATCATTCAGAACTCGATACTCAGTATAATCGTACACCTTGTTCTTATAGAGTATTGAAAAGTTATTCCAAACTTTATATTCATCATCGTATTTTATATTGATGATTGAATCGTTACATGTTAATTGATCTTCCTTGGAGTATTCTGTTGATTTGGGTCTCAACTTTTCTTCGCATATATGAGGTTTACCGTCTATCACCCCATAGTCATTTCTTGTGAAATATTGACCGTTATATGGCAAATAGACAGTGAACTGCTTATTCACTGCGTAAGACCTTGCATAAAAGTAACGATAGTAACCACCAAGGCATTCATACATGTCTTTAAACTTTTCCCACGAATTTCGAGATCTCCAAATAGCCTGAACTCTTGGATCATTGGAAGCACACATTTCAAGACTGTCGTGGCTGAATCGATATTCGTGATAATTGTGCATCTTGTTGTTGTAAAACAGCGAAAAGTTCTTCCAAATATTGTATTGTTCACCGTACTTTACTTTAACCAAAAAATCATTGCAGGATAAACTGAGCTTTGCTGAACAAATCGCAAAATGCCCAAAAATCACTCCGTAATCTTGCCGTGTGAAACTTTGCTTAGTAGGTTTGAAGAAAACAGTAAAGTTTTTATGTAATGTGTAATTTTCAGAGTAAAAACCGTCCACGGATACATTACAATGCCTGGAAGCCATCATTCTCTTTTCCAAGGCAATCAACTTCCGCCATCTTTGTTGAATAAAAGGGTTGGAAGAATTACAAACTTGTAGACCTTCGTCCGTTACTCTGTATTCGTAATAATGGTATATTCGACCTTTATACATCATTGCGAAGTTGTTCCATACTCTGTATTCATCTTCATACTTTATATTCAAAGTAAAATTGGCGTATTCGGTCGGACCCACTTCACTTCCTGAGATCGCATCAGTTTCACGTCTGTTCCGGAGATGTTGAGTTGTGAGTGAAGCGAAATTTTTGGCTGTTCCTCTCAAGTCATCCTCGTGAAAAAATCGATATTCCAACGAAGATATGTTTTTGTCGCCATTCTTGTGCCATTTAGTCCCACTTGAATGGGAGATGGTAGTCGATTCTTTGCTTGGAACTTTTACCTCAGGCGGTGAGGGAGTTGAAAAAGGCAGTTCTGCACGGCTCTTCCGTATACTATTACTTCGGATTGTTTTCATCACAGTTTCTATAAAGTAATTTATGGTTAACAATTACTTTTTCTGAAGAGCGAATATTCTCACATTTTCGAAATTTACCTTTTCTTCCCATCTTTGAAAGATCAGTTTTCTTCCGCGCCTCATCGCCATCGACTTGTTCAGCATTTTCTGTCAAGTTATGGACGCATTCGTCTTGTTCGAGAAAAATTTCATTATTGAGGGGTGGTTTAGCATTTAATACTTCTTTTAATTTGCTCGATTCTGTTTTGTACTCTCGCCTGGTATACTCTGAACCACCACCACGGCAAAAACAGGCGAAAATCAAACAGAAGCAAAAGAAAACGACTCGATACAAGAGTCGAAAACTAAAACCACGAACCATGTTGCAACTATAAACGTCGTTAAACAACTGAGTACTTCGTGGGAAAAACAGAATTTAAAACGTTTGTAATCAGAAGGCTGTTGATAATGTGATACCAGCTGAAACCAGCTGTGCTCAGATTAGCCTCGATGGCGCAGTCGTTGGGTTCTATTCTCGCTGCGGACTCAAGACACTTGAGAAAAGAGTCGGTCAACGCTTTGCTGAAAATCACTGTGGGTTTTCTCTGGGTACTCCATTTTCCTCCAACAGGGGAGTTTTACAGGGTGGGTTAGAATACATAAAAGTAAAGTCACGTCCACATCCACATCCGCATTAGCTGCAGCAATATACATATCGTGATCAGATAATGAAACTAACTAATTAGCTAATTAACTACACTTGAAACAGTATAATTAAGGTGGCTCGATACAGATGTCGAAATGTTAGGTCAAAAGTAGTTGCATAAAGTAGTTTTGAATTTATTTCTTAAGTTTCGTATTTCTAAGTTTTGTTCAGGCGATATTGGGTTGTTCATGTGTTTTAATTTATGCGGTTGCTATGCCTACTAATGCGTAATAAGACAAGCTGGCTTAAAAGTGCCTGACTAATTAATACTTCGTGTAGTTGGAAAACTGGCATTGTAACTCCCAATTTTTATCACGCGTGTTTTCATTTACACACATATACAATGCGCAAGATATTTAAGGCGTTTTCGTTAAGAAAGGAGAATTTCGTCTTCTTCAATTTGAATTTTTTTTTGGCAATTCTGCAATCCAAGGTAGCGTCATCAATTAGCCATTTCGATATCTCCAGATCTTTGGCAAAATGAATGAAACTGAATGAAAATGTCTCCCTGCAATTGCAAAATTTTCAGTTTACAAAAAAACTAAATAGTCAAAACGTTGAAACTCGCAACTTCGTTGTCCAAAAAAGGGGAAATTTTCGAAATAGACTAATTTGAGCATGAAAATGTCAATTCTGAGGTCCATTTTTGGCAGATATCAAGATGGAAAATTGATAACGGCAACTCGGCTCGCAGAATGTATGCACCTTTTCGATAATTACGTCACCGATCACTCGTTGGCCCGGGAGCCTCGTTCTCATGAATCGTGAGCGAATAGTTCACGAGAGCGAGGCTCCCAGGCCAAAGAGGTATTCGTGACGTAATTATCGAAAGGGTGTATTATATTTTGGCATTGCAGAAATGAAACTGGATTGAAAAAGTAATACGCAACATCATGTCATTTTCATTGGTTAATATTCCCTCACACACGAATTGTCATGGCAGATTTATCCGAAATTCATAAGAAATCTGTGAGCATATGCTTACCTTAAGTGAATATATAACAGATGTTGGCACAATAGGGACTTTATAATAGGGAGGTTTCATTGACTTTCATTCATAAGTGTTGTACCCATCTTTTACATTATAGCTGTCTGCTCTGATGATCTTGTGTAGATTGTAGGCCACCTTAAAGTGACATGATGTTGCACAAACTTCGCTGCAGCTGAGTTGAGCAAGGTTAGATCAAACAGAGGTAGTACATATTCTTGAATGTGAGTTGCCCTAAAGTGATGTACAGAGCTCGTTGCTGGGTTAGTTCTCTCACTTCTGCTGCTGGTTAATTTGTGTTGAAATAGTGTGTAGTTCGCCCTACTTCGAATAGTTCTGAAAATATGGACAAGTCTATCTCCCTTCCCCTCCCCCCGTAACAAACCATCTGGATCGTGAAATAGAAATTGCTCGATGCTGAGATTTTCCAGAAGATTGGAGACTGCCAGGGTACATTTCACATTATCCTTCACAGGAAACTTAATAAAAATGACACAAGATTTTGCATTTTTTATTTACTTTATTGTACTACAATGGTCTAAAACACATACATACTTTTTAGATTGATATAGCATTATAGAATACGTTACGAATTTTACAAGTATGGACATGATTACAGAGTTCATTCGTTGATTACTGTTTATATCCATAGCTTAATCTCAGTGGCAGACACTTCGCGAAATATTGGGGGTGCGAACTTAGGTTGCCAACATATAACCACCCTTTTGTTGCTGCAAATCTCAGTTCTTAAAACCTTTTTTGCTTAAATATCATGCAAATTTACTTTAATTATAGCCTATCAAGGCTTTTTTAATACAAGTTTGTCACACAGTTAGTCAGCTATCATTTAAAGGCTTTGAGAAATTATTGGGGGGGGGGGCGATCGTCCCCCTAGTGTCCGCCACTGCTTAATCTAGTATATACACGCATGATTTTTTTCCTACTTACTTTAATATGTTATACGTACTTACTTACTTACTTGCTTGCATCGCTTATTCTAAATACACACATGGTTTTTATTTTTTTAATATGTTATACGTACTTGCTTGCTTATTCTAAATACACACATGGTTTTAGTCTTATTTTAATATGTTATACGTACTTACTTACTTACTTGCTTGCATCGCTTATTCTAAATACACACATGGTTTTTATTTTTTTAATATGTTATACGTAC